>JASEVX010000012.1:34911379-35095572 GCA_031761405.1 Serripes groenlandicus
GAACAAGTCCAGTTTAAGAAAAATGCAGGCTATCAAGAAAATGTTGAGACTTAGCATAGCTGTTAGAGTAAAGCTTTGTTATCATCACTTCACCAAGGGTTGAATATGAGATATTTCAAGAGCTATTGACACGCTTTTCGGCTAATTTGACAGTCTTTGTTGCCCTTAAACTAGGGTTTACGCCTGGCATGAACGATTAGAAGCTGAGTCGGTCCCCTGCCTAGTCGTGACCCTTTCTGTTTTTAGCCCTTTTCCACCCGCTGACTTATTTGGATGCAATACATTGCAGCCGGCGACTTCGGCCTCAATGTTTTCAACTCAATTCTATAATTACACTTTCATTTCTAGAGATTTTCTTTATGTTGGCATCCATGTTTTCGAAATCACCTGCTGCAGATTTGGTGCACGTGGTAAAGGGTTAAGACGACTCTTGTCACATGACTATTGTCATTAAGAATCATGGGATTTCGGTCTTCCTTGTTATATGACTAAGTGACTATTGTCACATGACTGTTGTCATTAAGAATCATGGGATTTCGGTCTTCTGTGTTCAATTGTAACAAGTTGATGTGGCAAGCACTCCAGCCGGATTTGACCCTTTACAGGAAGTCTTGTTTTAGGTTTAATTGAAACTTAAAAAGTGAAATTAAAACTGACCAGTGCAATCTTTTTAATAAAGGATATAACCCTTTGTCTGCTTCAACCAATTTAATAAAGCCTAACAGTGCTAACAGTATAGACACCAAACCAAGCAAGCTTCTACACCAATGCCATCTGACTAGGCTTTATACTGTTGCCTATTTTTATTTTGATATTACTTAAGAACTGGCTATGGACTGTTTCAAAGGCAAAGCTGGACAAGTTTATTTTTACCTTTTGACACAATTATCTCAACTCTATTTAATTAATTAACTTTCATGTATATGAATTTATATCATGAATCAAAGTCATCTGCTGCAGATTTGTTGTAAGACCGAATTTACAAATATAATTGATTATGGATTAAACTGATTAGGACTGGATTATTAAAGGCAGGACTACACTGTGTGCATATATGTCGGCTATTTGTTTATCGATGTCTAAATATTTGTCAACAGATAAGATGAAGTAACGACTACATGATAAATGATGTTATAGTGAAGCCCATTACATCACTGGATTAACAACAATCCTTTCTCCGGGTCATTTATGTCACTTAACACACAGACTTTATAGGCTATTATAAGAGATTTTTGTAATACTGGGATTTCATGCCATTTTCAACAATATTTCAATTACTTCAGGGGAACTAACTACATATTCATGATCCCTGAATGGCAAACCAGTACTGGGCTATGCAATGTGCCTTGGAGTATTCTACCATGAGCAGGGATCAAACCTGGCACACCTGATCGCGAATCCCTCAGAACACACCTGGCCTTGATTCATATTTTTTTTTTCAGTTTGACCCTTTTCCATATGTATCTTCAGCAGACAGCATTTGAAAATAGTATGACAAAATGAAGAAATTGCTCATGATGAGCAATTTTCAGTTGCTATGTTGTAAGTTTGAAACCTATTTCTTAAAAATTAGACCGACATACTTCGCTGTGCAAGTATTTGACCTGGCACCACATAAAAAGTCGTCTCAGATTGACCCTATACATTTAAATATTAATGAGAAAGTTCTCATTTCTATGTCTAATGAAATCCCACAATGCAACCAGATGCTCTGCTAACACCGCTTCTGTATCTCCTTTATAAAGGAGTTATCTCCCCTAGTGATACATTTTATATGGGTTATCTCCCCTGTTGATACATTTTATATGGGTAATCTCGCCTGTTGAAACCTCATGATTTTCTTACCAAAAATGTTATAAGCTGATGTATAGGTCATTCTGTGACAATCTGTTATAGGCTGTCATCAGATCTGTAGAAGTGTTTGATACTGCAATGAAGTTTAGGTATGATTTTAATGAGAATTTGGTTGGTAAGGGTTAAACATCGCATGAAAACCTGCACAATATATGCATCTTTATTACATAGGGGGTGAGTTACTGTACAAAATAACCATTACCTTACTGCCTGAGTGAACTGAGCACATCAATATACAGACATTAAAGTCGCATCAACTCAAAGGGCATTATCAACCAAGTTTTGTGAATATTAAAACCTTTCCCACATGTAGATGCATTTTGAGAAATCTGTAGCAGACGCTTTTGAATACATTCATTTATTGTTGCAAATAAACAAGTTTTCTATTTGCAATAATGTTTTAAACTTTATTTGAATAATGATGATATCATTTTGTATAGATTTTTCATATTTCAGCAAATATGATTTCAAAGTCGACAGCTGTATATTATGTTCTGTAGTTGAAATGGTTTAACCCTTTCCCTCATATAGACGCTTTCTGACGCCTCTGCAGCAGACGGCTTTTTGAAAACATAGTGACAAAAGAAGAAATTGCACAAAACGTGCAATTTCTCCTTTTGCCACAATGTTTTCCACTTTTCGTCATAGGTTATCCATTCAATTATAGAGATTTTCTATTTTTTGACAAAATATGTTTAAAGTCGTCTGCTGCAGAATTGTCGTATGAGGGAAAGGGTTAACAGAGATATTGTCAATGTAAGTTGAACTGTCACATGGTGAATGCATAACAAGGTCAGTTTACATAGAACTTAAACCCATTCCCACATAGAACAAATCTGCAGCCGACGAATTTGAAAACATAGTGACAAAAATCTGAAAAATCTCCATAAAAGATGGCTTAATTTAACATAAATTTGCATCATGAGCAATTTCACCTTTATCCACAATGTTTTCAAAAGTCGTCTGTTGCTATTGCATTGCTATTGCTATAGCGTCAAAACGCGTCTGCAGGTGAAAAAGGGTTAATTAATAGTAAACTTATCTTCTAATGTATTCCTCATGCAACAGTCCAATTTACATTGAATGAATGAATGTATATTGTTTTATGGCGCATCGACAGCTAAGGTCATTTAGCGCGCATTTAAATTTAATTATTCATGATCTCTGGGTAAACAAACCAGTACTAGGCTAGAAAATGTGCCTTGCCCAAGGGCACGCCACCATGACCGTAGTGCTGCGACTGGGGATCGAACCCCAATTTACATTGAATGCAGCTCTTTAATCCTCTCCCATATGCAGGCCTCCTCTGCAGCAGACAACTATGCAATTGAAAACGAGCAATTTCTCCTTTTGCCACAATGTTTTCAACTATATACAATAATCATACTTCCATATATAGATGGTTTCGATCATTTTGCCTAAATATTTTCGAAGTCATCTGCTGCAGAATTGTTGTATGTGGGAAAGGGTCAAAGTAATTTTTTCTAAATGAATGAATTGTGAATAAGAGGGGATGAAAAAGATATCTATCTGATTTACATACCTATTTATAATATGGTCATATATAATTATATCATCCCATTTATTGCATTTTTTTTTTTAACCACCCTCCTCCCATTAACTCTTTCCCCCTTACAGATGCATTAAGACGTATCTTCAACAGGAGACTTTTATAAACATTGTGACAAAAGAAGACATTGCTCATAATGAATTATGTCTTTTTTTTGTGACAATATTTTTAACTCAAATAAATAGTTAAACCTTCAATTATAGAGACTTCCTCTATTTTTGCCTAAATGTTTTCAAAGTCGTCTGCTGCAGATTGTTCAATGGGGGGAGGAAGTTTTAAAGTACAGTTTTACCAGCCTTAACCCTTTCCCGCATTATTATGGCAAATCTGCAATAGACAACATTACTCAATACTTAAATTTAAATTTAAATAAAAACATTTTTCATTGACTAAGAAATTGCTCATCATCATCATAGCAATTTCTTCTGTTGCTTAACAATGTTGTCAATCACCCTCTTCTGCAGGTCAAAATCAAAATGTGTCTGCTTTATTTGACCTAGAATGCCACAAAAAGGGTATAATGTAGAAGGAAGAATGGAAATATTTATAACTGGAGTTTTTGTGTCATAACTGCATTGTGTATGAAATTGGATTGACGGTACCACTGCTATGTGCTTCAGACTAAACCTTTCCCACATGCAGACGCATTCTGATGCATCTGCAGCAGACACCATTTGAAAACGTTGTGGCAAACAGAGAAATTGCTCAGGATGAGCAATTTCTCCTTTTGCCACAATGTTTTCCACTTTCTTCATGAATTATACTTTTATTCATAGAGATTGTCCATAGTTTTGCCTAGATGCTTCGAATGTCATCTGCTCCAGATTTGATCTATGTCAGAAAAGGATTGGGCAAAACATCTAAGCATATTCTTCATGATTGTAGATGCTTTTGTTGATTTTTTTTGCAAAAACTTGATCACGCCAGCATAGCAGTAAAAGTTTTTATTACTAGCTTGAAAAGAAGTTACACCGACAGGTTCAGGGAAAAAACGTTTCTGTAATGATTTAACTATCTGAAGTATGCCACTTCTGAAAGCATTGCAATTTAGTTGGTGAGCAGACGTCTAGCTAAGTTAACAGATATTTTCTCTACTAGATCTCTCTTATTACCCAACCAAACTCTATATTGTGGGTACTCAAAATAATTGTCTCAGTGAGACAATTCTTTTGAGTACGCACAAGTCATAAGGTTTGAAGATTTAATAAGCATTTTAGAGTTCTAATTTGATGCTTGCCCTATCTAGATCTCTGGGTGAGCTAAATGTTATCTTTAACAGTTCAGAGGCGTGTCTCATAGTGAATGAACCCTTTCCCACTTGCAGACTGTGATTCTGCTAAGTTTGCAGCAGATGTCTCAGCTGTTTTTTGGCCATTTATGTATGATGCAATAGTAATTAAATTGAACTGTATCTTACACCCATCATGTGGGTGGTACATGATGTATTTATGATGGTTTATGTAGTTCTCATGGTTGACACCTGTTTTCTTGGGCAACCAACTGCTTTGGTTGTAAAAGTGGCTGTAAAAACCTTAACTTCAAATCCGTTATTGCAATATATCTGTATTCTTTGTGTTTCCTGTTGGAATAAGGGTGCCAATGAATTGTTATGCGCAACATTCAATCTTTTTCTTTGATAATCAAGAATCAATGCATTGCTGACATAATAAACGATTGTCTGCAGAATAACAGAATCGCTGTGTTGGTCTACTTGGTGACAGTGGTTCTGTTGGTTGGTTGCTCCATCACGACCATCAGTATGATATATTTACTTTGTGTATGGATAAAACTACTTCTATATTATTTCCAAAGCCTACCTTTTTCCACTTAAATAAACGTTCAATATTTATTCCTTGAATTGATGGAGATTTTCCCGAAACGTTTTCAAAGTAGTTTTGTTGTATGTGGGAAAGGAGGGTTAAAACATGATACAGAGGAAGACAATTAGCAAATTTGGGTCTGGATAGGTTTCTGACTGAATAAGAGTTCAACTATCAAGTTCTCAGAGATTTTAAGTGCATGAGTGTCAGACACAGAAACAGGTGCATAATAATATTCTGAAGTGGTAGTTAAGTGTTTTATACATTCACCTATTTTTCTAGTAATTCAATGTATTGACTTCATTAATCAATCAACATACAGATGAAGATTTGATATTTAACAATTTTGTAAACTTACCGGATTGATTTAGCTATTTTTCGAATCCCGTGATGAGCGGGTTCTGCCTTTGGGATTTTTCCACACAAACGGCGCGAGTACTGGTTAAGTTTCCAGGAATCAGACATTGAGCGTGATTAATATAAGCTTAAAGCTTGTTTCGCAATCGATGTAAAATAAATAAGTTCAAACTTTATTTACAACAAATTGGCAACAGAAGACTTTGCAAAAATATGGAAAATCTCTATATTCATTGATGAGAATATTATTATTGAAAAGAGTTGCCTTTGTAAAATAATGTTTTCAAATGTTGTCTGCTGCAGATTCGTCTTATTGCGTTTTGTGACTGGGAAAGGGTGGAATTAGGCCACCCAAAAGACAGGTGGTTCGAGGTAAGATACCCATAAGAAATAATAAACCAAATGATTAAAATCTTTATCTGTTATAGATCCTGAATCTTGTTTATAAACATGGTTATGGGCTTGCATTAGGTATCCTAACTTTAATAAACATTTTTTTGCACAATTTCTGATTTTCCTTAAATGTGATCTTGTCAGAGTTTCAAAATGAGGCTTTCCATTATTTATACATGTATATAACTATTTCATCAGATGAAGAACTTAGAAGAATCCGAAATCGGCGAAATAATGAGGAAATGGGTTCAGTAAAAAAAACAGGATTTTATCCTTGTTAAATTATTGTTGTATATAAGTTATGGCCCAGTTTATGTCTGCCCGCACATTTAGTTGTACCCTTTTATCTGTTTAAGAAGAGAGAACAGCTTGGAAAATATTATTGTTACTTTATTTGATTGTTACTGTCATATAATGATTGTGTAACCTACTGGTGGGTGAGAAGATGACGTTTATAGGGTATTTAATAATTTCCCACTTGCATACACATTTTCATGCATCTACTGCAGATAACATAGTGAGCAATTTCTCTTTTTGCCATAATGTTTACAATTATTCCATTATTACACTTTAAATTATAAAAGATTTTTCCATATTTGTTTGCAGAGATGTTATCGAAGTTGTCTGCTTCAAATTAATTCTATTTAGGAAAGGGTTGACCTATTAGTGTTGCCTTATAAACACTGTTTAACCATTTATCTGATATCTTTTCAACATACAACAAATCTGCAGCAGACAGCTTTCAAATTGGCTAGTTGAAAATATGGAAAATTCTCTATACATAAAAGCATGATTTTTCGTATAAAGGCTCTGGGACCAATGTACCTCGCAGGGACTAAACCAGAGCACACAACGGCGAGAAAATCAGCAGTGCTCTGTTGAGAAAACACTTGAAAAATCACAATTGGCTGTAGCAATACCAATGTAGTGCTGTATCACTTCCCTAAGAACGGTAGTACATCGTTAGTTCATCGGCAGGACTACGGTATCACATATGTACAATTACAGTACACATTGATGCCACCTGAGAGCCGCTGATCTATTACGGGGCGCTATCGGTGCTCTACCGACATTAACGAACGAAGCCATACCGGAGTACTGCTGTTGTATTTCCGTTGCTCGCTCCAGCAGCACAAAGGCAGAAATTTTTGAGCATGTTTTCCATAGTCTTGGCCAGATGCTTCCAAAGTTGTCTGCTGCAGATATGGTGTATGTGGGAAAAGGTTAATTGCTTATGACATAACGGTCCTGGTATTTCTATGTAGGCAGATATTACAGAATTTATACTGCAACTGGATGTAAAAACTGTGACAGCTATTCCCTTGTCTTTATCAAAAACCCAAACAGACGTACAAGGCATGCGTAATAAAATGACTGAGTCCGTCTGATTAAACTGTGATTCATGTCTGAAATATATTTACATCAGGTTTTATCTTCACTGGGTATTCAATTAGTTTTCGATATTTGATATTAAAACTGCAAAGGCAAAGATAATTTACAAACTGCTGCAAAAAAGCAACCCCATTTATAATGTCCCTTTCGCTTATTCGATTTTTTCTTTCTCTATGATGTATTCACTTTAAACTTCTGAAAACATTGATGGAAACACATGTTTCTTTAATTCAAAAAAATCATTATTTTCTAAACTTCATAGCAAAGCATTGTAATATCAGTTGAATGCTGTTTACTTCAAAAAGATTCCTGGCATTTGTTTAATAACAGATCATCCCATTTCGTAGAGCACCAGTTTTAATCCCCTAACTTTCCACTCCGTGTAAATATTCCCCTGCACTTTGTGTGGTACCGTTACCAGATTATCCTCCAATTTTCCACTTTGTTTGAATTATATTGCAAATGCATCTGGTGGCCTGTAATTTGCCATTTTAAAGGTATATACCTGGTGAAAGTGCCATTCCATTGGCAGGTGGCTCAGAATTAGTCTTATATATGTTTCAACAGTTAAGAAAAAAAAAGTATGAGTCAGTCAGTGTCTGCCTTTAACCTTTCCCACCTGCAAGACGCATCTGCAGCAGACAGATCTGAAGCAGACAGTTTTTGAAAGCATTGTGACTAAATTAGATTATTGTCTACTGCAGATATTAACCCCTTACCATATATAGATGTGTTTTGAAACAATATGCAGTCAACATTTGATGATTTCATGATGAACGATGTGTCCTTTTGCCACAATGTTTTCAACTCTATCAATAATTTAACTTTCAATTGCAGAGATTTTCGATATTATTCTTTGCCAATCTATAAAACTCTGGAAAACGTTCACAGTGCTTCAGAAATGAACTCCATGCTTCGAATAAGGCTTCTGATTGGTGAATTTGGAGAAGGTTTTTGCTTCTGACCAATCAGATACTTGGGAACTGTTGAAATTCTGAGCACATATTAAACTTTTATAGTTTTAGTACCAGTTGTTTTTAAAGTCTTCGGAATCCGCTGTGGTCGAGTGGTTAGCGTCGGGGATTTCGAAACCGGGTGTCCCAGATTCGATCCCCAGTCGCGGCACTATGGTCATGGTGAAGTGCCCTTGGGCAAGGCACATTTTCTAGCCTATTACTGGTTTGTTTACCCAGGGATCATGAATAAGTGAACTGTCGCCGTGATATAACTGAAATAATGTTGAAAGCGGCGTAAAACCCCAATAAAATAAATAAATAAAATTTTAAAGTCTTCTGATGCACTGCTAGATAGGTGGTATGTGGGAGTGGGTTGAGGACATTTACAAAAACACTTTTCGCCTCCTGTGGATTTTCTGTTTCAGGAATCACTACTCTATACATCTATCCCCCTAAGACGGAATGTGTCGGCCGGATCAGTCTGCGCGGACAGCGCAGGCTGATCTGGTCGATACATTACGCAGATGTCAATCGCCGCAGCTGCATTTTGAGAAAAAATGTGAAAACCAACATTGTGGACTCTGCGTAAAGCATCGACCCGGAGCAGCCTAAGCATGCCGCGCAGGCCAATCCCGGCAGACACTTATCGCTTCCTGTTCAGGAATCATCTATCCTCCTGGGACGGAATGTGACTGATTCATGTACATGCAGAGATTTCTAATGTAAACTGTGAATGCTGTTTGAAATTAATCATCGCCTCTTTCCGTTTTTTCGAACCTGTATATCAATTAAGATATACAATTCATGCCATAGACGCACCTTTAAAAAGTACCATGCACTGTGATGGTGTTGGGTGCAGGAGGTTAAGGGTTTTATCCCCAGCTGGGCAAATCAAAGGACTTTTAAATTTCCCTCCTAGGAACTCCAGATTGTGGGGTTAGCATAATTACGATTCACTTGCAGGCAGGGGCGTAGCTTTGCAATATTCAATGTGTAGGCCGTCTCGTGAGAAAATCAACTTTGTGGACTCTGCGTAAAGTATCGACCCGGATCGGCCTAAGCATGCCACACAGGCCTACCCGGATAGACACTTTTCGCCTCCTGTAGATTTTCTGTTTCAGGAATAACTACTCTATACATCTTACCCCCTAAGACGGAATGTGTCGGCCGAATCAGTCTGCACGGACAGCGCAGGCTGATCAGGTCGATACATTACGCAGATGTCTATCGCCACAGCAGCATTTTGGGCATTTTGAGAAAAAATGTGTAGGCACGTGCCTACAGTGCCTAAAGGGACCTATGCCCCTGGCAGGTGTAGAACTGCATGTTAACTTACCCAGGAAGTGCAGTGATATAACTGAACAATTTTTTGTGTGTAGGCCATAAAACACCACACAAACAAACCAATTGCTATTATAGCTGTACCAGGTTGAAGGGGGCTTATAATATAAAAAACCCTTCCACATGAAAATAAATTTGCAGCAAACAACCTTATATAACATCAAGGCAAAAATGCAGAAACTTTTTATAAATGAAATTATATTAATTGAATAGAGTCGAAAAAGTTGTGGCAAACAAAGAAATTGCTCATGATGAGCAATTTTTTATTTTGTCACAATGATTTCAAAATACGCCTGCTTTTTCCACAGTGTTTTCAAAAGTTGTCTGCTCGCAGCAGATGATGCCAAATGCAGTTGAGAAAGAGTTTTTATTTGAAAATGAACACATCAATGGCTTCATGCAAAATGGTTGTAACTAACATCTTGTTACAAGATGTAGTTACAACAGGTTTGCATGAAGCCCGCGCGCCGTCATGATGAGCCATCAAATTCTATACATCTCAAAAAAAGTTAAACTGTTTAAAAAATCTGGTAAATTTTTACGATATGTCATCAACTAAATGGATAGATACAAGTATGTGAATATAATGTTAGTACTGACTGGATTATTTTGTCAAATGATAAATATTTCAAACATAAGTGTAATCAGATAAAAGGGGAGGTAGCAATTCAAGCTGCATTCATTCAGAAAATTGTCTGTCAATTTCAATTAAAGTTTATGAATAAATAAATTGAGAAGATCACCAAATCAGACAGGAATATCATGGGTGCATTGGACCCTTATACTTGTTATAATCTTTTCGGTATTTTCTTGTTATCCCTTTCAACAGATCTCCCTGTCTGACGCATCTTAATAATTGTAGACGATCGACTTTTGGAAACATTTTACAAATTGGGAAATATTGCTCAATGCTCATATGAGCAATTTCTCCATTTTCCACAATATTTTCAATTCTATTCTAAACTCAAACTGTCATCTGTAGTAATTATTTCCTGTAAAAATCAAAATCATTGTGCCGATAAAAGAAAAAAAAAATGTTTGAGCAATTTCTCCTTTTGTCTCAAAGTTTTCAACGTTGTTCAATAATAGTGTTCTAAGTATGATATTTATATAGAGTTTCCATATTGTTGACTAATATTTTCATGGTCTTCTGCTGCATATATTTTGTTGTTACTGTTAAATAATAATAATGGGACAAAGCGGTGTTATAAAGATTTTCTTTGGAAGTCATCGTAGTTCAATCGGCAAGGTCTCTTGGTTGTCTTTCATCTTAATGTGGTATATAAGATCAGTCAATTAAATTATAAAAGAAATGTTTAAATGTAAAAATAATTTGATATGTATAGAATAATTTCACATATCATACAGTGAGGATGAAATTTTATCAACCAATTAACCCTTTCAAATCCTTTTTGCCTTCATGGATATTTTTTAACCTGTATTTTAATTAATACCCGTTCCCCCATTACAGAAGACTTACGATGTCTCTGCAGAACATAACTTTTGAAATATTGTAGGCAAAGAAGAAATTGCTGGAAATGAGAAATTTGTCTGAAATTTCTTCAATATTTTTCCTGATTTAACTAGTAACAGAAGGTTTCTGTACCTTGGCTAAACAGCAAAATATTTTTGACAAGAACAATATTCAAATTTATTCCAGAAGTATCACTGCACCTAAAAATACTGTGATCGGCCATTCATTTTCCCTGAAAATTGACAAAAATCACTGTGACTAGCCAAATGGCATTAATGCTGAGCGCGAGGGTAAACAACGCCAAACAACAACAACAATAATAACCTCAACTTGTTGTCTCAACGTCTATATAATTCATTGACGGGAAGAATGTTGTCCAATTGAATGAGTACTGGTGCAAGAAAGCCAGGAAATACATTAATTTGTTAATTGGCTGCCTTGCAATGATAATAACTAATATACTGTCGAAAAGCCTTCAGGTGCTTAACAACTATCAAGCAATGAAATGTAGGTCTAGCAGTCACAGTTAGGGGTTCATAGAATATTTTCAATAGTTCACAGTTGGTTGAAATTGAGTAAACATGATCTAACACTTTCCCACTTATAACAAATCTGCATCAGATGACTTTGAAAACTTATTGACAAAACCATGAAAAATCTCAATAAAATCTTAATGATAGTTTTACTATTAAATAGAGTTGAAAACATTGTGGCAAAATGAGAAATTGCTCGTTTTGAGCAATTTCTTCTTTTGTTGCCAATGTTTTCAAAAAGCCGTTTGCTGCAGAGGCATGAGAAAGCGTATATATGAGGGAAAGGGTTAAATGATATCAAATGTCAGTAAGAAATATTAGAATATTTTTTATCAATTGATGACTTGTGTAAACATTGATTAAAATTCTTCACCATGATTTCAGCACATTTGATAGTGTCTGTCAGTTGTGAAATCATCTTGAACCCTTTCCCAGCCGAGCCCCAGTAGCTCAGTCGGTAGCGACTTGGACTGTCAATCCAGGGGTTGTGAGTTCAAATCCTTTCCGATGTTCGACAAAAGGCGTCATTCGTGTTTCACCAATGGGCTGTTTAACAGTCTATGTGGAAAAGCAGCCAGTTGCTTGGAAGGATGTTGTGTGGTGTACTGGTGTGGATAAACCAGGAAACGCATGAGTAGGAAACTGGTCGCCGTGTTATGACTGAAAAATTGTTGAAAATGGCATTAAACCCTAATCAATCATTGAACCCTTTCCCACATACTAAAAATATATAGCAGAAGTAGAGTATATAGGCAATTTCTATAAATAAAAGTAAAGTTGAATTATTTGATAGAACTGAAAAAAATTCGGCAAAAGGAGAAATCTCTCAATATCACGCAGGGCTTTCCACTTAACATTTTCAAAGCATTTCCGCTGCAGAGGTGTCAGAAAGTGTCTGTTTAACACTTTCCCTCATACGACAATTCTACAGCAGGCGAATTTGAACATATTTTGTCAAAAAATAGAAAATCTCTATAATTGAATGGATAACCTAATAATGACTAAAAGTGGAAAACATTGTGGCAAAAGGAGACATTGCATGTTTTGAGCAATTTCTTCTTTTGTCACTACCGTATGTTTTCAAAAAAATGTCTGCTGCAGAGGCGTCAGAAAGTGTCTATATGAGGGAAAGGGATAATGGAAAATGGTAAAGTTAAGAAAACACACTCGATTATTATGAAAACACTAATGGTGCTTCTTCTAATGATGCAGCCCGATAATGCGCAATTGTTTTTAAGTCTGGAGGAAGTCATTACAAAGCTTTTACTGCACTCAGACCATTTAAACTGTCAGGCAACTCCCAAACACACAAAAACAATCCTCAAAAATTAACTTTCCAACATATTGTGTAAAAACTGGCATGTAAACTCTGCCATTTTCTGTTGTTTATTATCCCACTTTTATAGTTATTTATGATAAAGACATCATCCACGTTTTCCAGTTAGTCCAGAGGTCCAGATAACCCTTTCCCTCATATAGACGCTTTCTGACGCCTCTGCAGCAGACGGCTTTTTGAAAACATAGTGACAAAAGAACAAATTGCACAAAACGTGCAATTTCTCCTTTTGCCACAATGTTTTCCACTTTTTGTCATAGGTTATCCATTTAATTAAAGAGATTTTCTATGTTTTGACAAAATAAGTTCAAAGTCGTCTGCTGCATAATTGTCGTATGAGGGAAAGGGATAAGGTGTGGTATTCAGCTCTCTTACCCACAATTTCTCTCATATTATTAAAGCAAATCCTATGTTGTGAGTACTCAAAAGAATCGTCTCACTCAGACGATTCTTTTGAGTACCGACAATAGAGGGTTAGAGGATCTAATAAGGATTTTAGAACACGCAAAACACCCCCTTTTCTAGAGCTCTGTCTGTCACACAATGTCTAAGTAACCCTTTTGACTGCTGGAACCGATGATGTGAGGCCTGTGCCACCAGTAAACAGCCATGCCAGTTAGAAGCATCCTTGTCGGCTGACCAGTCAAGCTTGGAGCAGCAGCAGACGTCATTAAAGCAAATTTTAAACAAAGAAAATCTCTAGAAATTAAAGTATAGTTATTGAACCCATGCTGGTCATGAACAATTTCTCCTTTACCCTCAACATTTTCAAGAGTTGTCTGCCTTAGATGTGTAGGTTTAAACCCTTTCCCTCATATAGACGCTTTCTGACACCTCTGCATCAGACGGCTTTTTTGAAAACATAGTGACGAAAGAAGAAATTGCACAAAACGTGCAATTTCTCCTTTTGCCACAATGTTTTCCACCTTTTGTCATAGGTTATCAATTAAATTATGGAGATTTTCTATCTTTTGACAAAATACGTTCAAAGTCGTCTGCTGCAGAATTGGTGTATGAGGGAAAGGGTTAAACCATGGAAAAGTTGTTTTGAGCCGTCCCGCGAGAAAACCAACATAGTGGACTCTGCGTAATGTATTGACCCGGATCAGCCTTTAAAGCATGCCGCGCAGGCTAACCCGGACAGACACTTTGTCACCTTTGAGAGTATTTAAGCAGCCGGTATTTGATTATTTCTTGAAAAAAGAAAAAAAAATGCACTGCTGTTAAAAGTCATTGGCACTTGGCAGTATGCTGTTTTTGTTAGTCAACATAAGTTAGATAAAACCAAAAGAAAATTAACCCTTTCCCTCATACAACAATTCTGCAGCAGGCTACTTTGAACGTATTTTGTCAAAACATAGAAAATCTCCATAATTGAATGGATAACCTATGACAAAAAGTGGAAAACATTGTGGCAAAAGGAGAAATTGCACGTTTTGTGCAATTTGTTCTTTTGTCACTATGTTTTCAAAAAGCTGTCTGCTGCAGAGGCGTCAGAAAGCGTCTATATGGGGGAAAGGGTTAAACATGCAAGGAATGTAAATATAAACTCTCTCCACGTGCAAGGTCTCAAAACAGAACTTATTTTAGGTATGTAATTTTTTCAAAAATAGCCCGCTGCTGTTTGAGGTCTGAAAACGCATGCAGTAAGACTTGACAGGATTTACCTCAGATAGATAGATGATCTATATTTGGCATAGAATAAAAAGGAAATAATATTGGTGATGATTGATTGCGTCCCTGGGGTAACTGACATGACCATGCTGCTGGAGGAATGTGCACATTTAATTACATGATAGTGCTGTCTTTGGATTTCAGGGTCTTATCTACTCCTTGGTAACCGACCATCATATGAAATTAAATGGTGTGAAACTAATGGGTTACACTTCTAGTGTTTTGTCAAAAGATTCATCTAGGTCTTTTAAAATCACATGTAGATGGGACAGTGAAGACCTTGATGAGACACAGTGTAGAAGTGCAGGCACATCCGAGTCATCACAGTTGTGTACACCCCAATTCGCTAGATGATTGGACAATTTTTTTTTCTTTGGCCACACTGTTTTAATCCTGTGAAACTGAATTTTAGTACTTTCATTACCAGAGAATTTCCATATTATTTGCCTAGAATATTTGAAAGACTTAAACCTTTCGCCACATACCCCAAATCTGCAGCAGACACCTTTGAAAACATCTTGGAACAAATATTGAAAAGCTTTATAAATGAAAGTGTAATTATTGAATAGAGTTGAAAACATTCTAGCAAAAGGAAAAATTGCTCATCATGTTTTCAAAAGTCAACTGCTGCAAATGCATCTGAATGGGAAAGACTTAAAGACCAAGGGATACAGGGACTTACTTTAACCCTTTTCCACATACGGCAATTCTGCAGCAGACGACTTTGAACGTATTTTGTCAAAAAATAGAAAATCTCCATAATTGAACGGATAACCTTTGACAAAAAGTGGAAACATTGTGGCAAAAGGAGAAATTGCACGTTTTGTGCAATTTCTTCTTTTGTCACTATGTTTTCAAAAAGCCGTCTGCTGGAGAGGCGTCAGAAAGCGTCTTAAGGGTTAAAGGCGCATGCTGAGCAGGCATGGTGTCCACAAGTCCCAAATTTGTGACAGTCCATTTCTCTTGTGGACTGTAGATCATCATTATGAAAGTCGTATCCCCATCTCAAAATTCTTTCAAATTGATGTTGCTAGGTCATTCTCTCTCAATTCAAATTATTCATTCATCTACATAGCAGGAGTGGAAATGGCAACAACCCTTTTTAACCCTTTCCCTCATATAGACGCTTTTGGACGCCTCAGCAGCAGACGGCTATTTGAAAACATAGTGACAAAAGAAGAAATTACACAAAACGTGCAATTTCTCCTTTTGCCACAATATTTTCTACTTTTAGTCATAGGTTATCCATTCAATTATAGAGGTTTTCCGTTTCTTGACAAAATAGTCGTTCAAAGTCGTCTGCTGCAGAATTGTCATATGAGGGAAAGGGTTAAATGCAACTATCTTCTGCAGATAACTTTGTTAAAATCCTGTCAAAAATATGAGAAATATATTTATTTAAAAGTAAAGTTCAATTGAGAGGTTCTTTAGAAGTGAAGAGTACGATCAGTTTGCGCATCCTTATACTATTGGATAAAAAAGTTCACTGTATGTCACAGCGGTGTCTTGCAAGCTTCTTTGAATTAACCTTTTCCCTCATGCGACAATTCTGCAGCAGATGAATTTGTTCAAAGTTGTCTGCTGCTGAATTGTAGTATGGGCTAGGGAAAGGGTCAACCCACACACTCTCTAACCATTTTAACCCTTTCCCTCAAATAGACGCTTTCTGACGCCTCTGCAGCAGACGGCTTTTTGAAAACATAGTGACAAAAGAAGAAATTGCATAAAACGTGCAATTTCTCCTTTTGCCACAATGTTTTCCACTTTTTGTCATAGGTTATCCATTCAATTATAGAGATTTTCTATGTTTTGACAAAATACGTTCAAAGCCGTCTGCTGCAGAATTGTCGTATGAGGGAAAGGGTTAAGCTATAAGTTACACTGTTAAAGGGGTGATACTGAAAAGAATGAAAGATGAGACGTGCTACCATCCACTATTTAGAACTACAGATTAATGGTATATATATTACAAATACCTGTTTTTTTTACACTAAATAAATGGGATACTTAGCCCAGAGGGCAGGGTAGAAAGGAAAACACTTGATTTAAGGCCAAAAATTCGAGCTAAATCAATCACAAACATTCTTGTTTGTTGTAAAACAGTTGTAAATAAACTATATCTCTTATTTTAGAGGGACCGACCTTCTCTCAAATTTTGGGTCAAAATTTTTCAAGTCACAAAATTGCTTACAATTATTAGTTTAGATTAAACTTAAGCCGTTCCCTCATATAGACGCTTTCTGATGCCTCTGCAGCAGACCGCTTTTTGAAAACATAGTGACAAAAGAAGAAATTGCTCAAAACGAGCAATTTCTCCTTTTGCCACAATGTTTTCCACTTTTAGTCATAGGTTATCCATTCAATTATAGAGATTTTCTATTTCTTGACAAAATATGTTCAAAGTCGTCTGCTGCAGAATTCAACAGTCGTATGAGGGAAAGGGATAAACTTAGTCATTTACATCGATTGAGAAATAAGGTTTTATATAGCATATATAATTTACGCTCAAACTATCTGCTTCCTGAAGATGTAACCTGGACTTGCGCAATTTGTTTTGAAATATACTAAGGTAGCACCTGCTCATTATGGGTTTCGTACCTTTTAATTAAAAGAAATATGCTCTGACACCGCACCACAGTCTTTTTCAACAATTACTATTGTTTCTGTATGCACAATACACTGTGAATACAGATTATATTTTTCTTTAGTAGTATATTTGCATGGATAGTCAATTTTATAGAGCAGAAAAATGTGCATAAATATACGCTTACTTAGATAGTGTATCTGGTAACACTATTACCATAAATGAAATGATTAACACTTTCCCACATATAACAAGTTTGTTGCAAATGAAGTTTGAAAACAACAAGTCAAATGTATTGGAAATCTTTATTAATAATAGTAGAATTAATGAATAAAGTTGAAAACAGCGTGACAGTAGGAATAATTGCTTCTTCGACCACAATGATTTTATTAATTGTTAATCATTAACCAATGGGCCAGACACAGTTATGGCTCACATGAGACAGTGCTTATGTGCAGGCCCATCAGAAGCCTTAATCAGAGGTCTAAGATAAGCTGCATTTTGCATGTTCTAAAATCGTTATTTGACCCTAAAACCCTATGTTGTGGGTACTCAAAAGAATCGTCTCGGTGAGACAATTCTATTGAGTACCCACGCCATAGGGATAAGTTGAACAATAAGAAAGATATTGTGGGGGAAAGAGTTGAATATACCCCGGTTTATCTCAGGTCCTCTGAGTTTGTAAGTGAAACAGGAGTTTGTAACCCTTAATTCGGTGACTTTGCTCAAATGGTGTCTACAAGTGTATTATATATCATGTTTCAAGAGTGATGTTTCACACAGTCCTTTTATGATTCCATGAAGGCAACCAATGAAAATGAAAGGTTTGTCTTGGCAGTTTGGGAACCAAATTGCCAAAATGTACAATGTTGTAATGAGTACCAGCAAATCACTTTGATGTTTTAATCAAATCTCAAGTGGATAGTTGAAATTTTAGATTTCAACCAGTTATTTTGCCATTTAGAAAATGAAGGATAAAGATTTTGTCAAAGTAAAAACATCTGGTAGGAAATAATGGCCACTTAAACCCTTTCCAACCTGCAGACGCATTTTGACTCGATAGCAGCGGACGACTTTTGAAAACATTGTGGCCAAAGGTGAAATTGCTCATGATGAGCAATTTTACCTTTGGCCACAATGTTTTCTTCTTTATTTATATATTTTATAACACTTAAGCTATCTTTTATTGTGATTTTCCAGGTTTTTGTCACTCTTTTTTAACGTCGTCTGCTGCAGATTTGTTGTATGTGGGTAAGGGTTCAACCCTTCCCATATGAAGAGACACATCTGCAGCAGTTGAAAATATTGTGGCGAAAAGGAGAAATTGCTTGTTTTGAATACATTCTCCTCTTTCAACACTGTTTTTCCCACTTTTCTAAATGTGCATGTACATTTTTTTTGATGATTTCCAAAGATGCTTCAATGTTATCTGGATATTTGTTGTATGTGGGAAAGTCTCAGTTCCAACTCGATGTAACCCATTTCATGGTTACAGGCGATTTCAGGCATCTCTGATGGAAAAAAGAAGTTATTAAAGGAGAAATTATTAATCATGCTTATGACTTGCCCTTTTCAGACCATTTTCTCAGATAGTTTATTAATATTGAAATGAAATGAATGAAAACACCATAACTCAAAATATTAGATCAGATCAAAGGCTGTATCAATTACATGTACTTCATGGTTTATTAAAGTAACAGAGCTCAAGATTGAAGGGGCATTTTTCATGTTCTAAAATCCTTATTTGACATTCAAACTCTATGTTGTGGATACTCAAAAGAATCGTCTCAGTGAGACGATTCTTTTGAGTACTCACAACATAGGATTTGGTTGTGTATTAAGAGAAATATTGTGGGGGGAAAGACCTGTTCACTCTCTCTTATCTAGTCCTCTGTGGTGTTACAACTAAAACTATGATTCTTAGATGGTGTTTCATTACTTTCTCAGTTGTGTGTCCATTTATCTCCTTTGCTTGGGAAGATTATTGTGTGGAGTACTGGTTTGAGAAAACCAGGAAATGCATGAGTAGGTGAACTGGCCGCCGTGATATAACTGAGAAATTTTTAAAAACGGCGTTAAACCCCAATCAATCAACCATGCATCTCCAGAGCTTGTCATCAGTGTTTGATCCCTGGTTTATTATCATACCAATTAAAGACTTTAAAAAATGTAGAAGTTGCTTCCCCTGCTTAGTACTCAGGGTTGTATGTATTTCCTGACATGATTGCACTACATGGTGTTATAATAAATACTACCGGTATAGTATCCTGTTTTGTCCTAGTTTCGTGACCTTTAGCATCGATTTTCGCGCATGCGCATTTCGATATGAAGAAGCGAGTGGTCAAAATATTATTTTATTTTAGATAAGTATCAACATAAACTGGTAACATAAACAAAAATAAGAAATATTTTGAAAATATGTCTCAAATATACGCCTGATTATCGGTTGTGAACGTCAAAACACTTTCTCCTCAGTTTGTGACCTAGTTTCATTTGCCAAACTGTAAAGGAAAGTAACCAGGAGTAAAAAACGCTTCCATGACATTGACGAGTTATGCAGACAAAAAATGTCGCTCGAAAAATTGATTTCTTATACGTCACGAAACGAGTGCAATGTAGTAGGAGAAAGAAGGATACTTGTAAATTACCCAGTGTTGTCATTGAAAGCGGTCCAAAACACCATTCCAATAAAAACCTCCGTAACTTGATTGCTAAATCGTAAAATATGTCATTCTGTATTTGACGGTTCCCACCAAAAAAGACATTTCTACATCAATAGAAACTTCTGCATGAACTAGATGCGAAACAAGTCACTAGGCCATCATCATTCTTTATCACAATGGATAAGAATGTTTTTTTGTCTGATTTTTTGTTGTATTGTGGGAAAGTGATTAACGCTTACCAACATAAAAAAACGCTTTCTGAAGCCTCTACAGCAGACGACTTTTCAAAACATTGCGGTAAATAAAGAATTACACATGGTGAGCAATTTCTCCTTTTGTCATAACTTTTTCATATTTATTTAAATATTATTACTTTCATTTATAGAGATTTTCCATATTTATGCCCAGATGTTTTCAGTTGTCGGCTGCAGATTTAAATTGTCCTATGTGGGAAAGAGATTAAATCATATACCAAGATATTCTGGTAATTTGGGACACTCACAGACTCGCATTCATTAACCCTTTTCCACATACCAGAGGACTTAAGATAAGAGGGAGTGAACAGGTCTTTCCCCACAATATTTCTCTTATTACTCAACAAAATCTTATGTTGTGGGTACTCAAGAGAATCGTCTGACTGAGACGATTCTTTTGAGTACCCACAACATAGGGTTTGAATATCAAATAAGGATTTTAGAACATGAAAAATCCCCTTATCGAGAGCTCTGCCACAATTACAACAACTTTGCAGCAGATGACTTTTAAAACATTAATTCAAACATACGGAAACTATCTTATATTTGAATGATCAATTATTGAATAATGTTGAAAGCAAGTTACTTTAATTTGTGGCAAATGGAGAAATTATGCTTTTGCCACTACGTTTTAAGAAGCCTCGGAGAGTAATAATTTAATAATGTATGTGGGACAGCTAGACTGGGTTAAGAACTGTATAAATTGTGGGCAATGTTACTGGTTTATGAAATGGAAGGACTGGGAGAAAAAAAAAAATAGCTTTTTAATTGGATGATTTATTATAAATTATAATTACAAGATGTTTCATATTTATATTAATTAATAGCTACTTTGTTAAACACATAAAGCGTTATGAAATATCTGAACACATGCAGTTTAATTTGGGCAATTACCACGAGAAAAAATGTCAAGTTGTCCCGACTTATTTAGATTTCTTCTTTGTTGTCTCGGCATATTAGAGAACTTCAAGCGAGTGCATTTTGTTCACATAAGGTCAGTGACTCCTGTAACAATCCCTTCCCGTACAAGTTACCCAAGGAATCCGCCATGGACGCGTGGTTAGCATCGGGATTTGATAAAGGGCGTCACTGGTTCGATCCCCAGTTGCGGCCAAACCTGTAAAACCCCAATAAAACAAACAAGTGGACCCGACAATGGGGGAGTAAACTGGTCTTTTCCCCTCAGAATATATCTCTTATCACTCAACCAAACCCTGTGTTGTGGGTACTCAAATATGATTTTTTTTTTGAGTACCCACACTAAGAAAGGGTTTTGGTGCCATTTAAATAAGGATTTTAGAATATGAAAAATGACCCCAATATCTTAACCCTTTCCCTCAGATAGACACTTTCTGACGCCTCTGCAGCAGACAGCTTTTTGAAAACATAGTGACAAAAGAAGAAATTGCTCAAATCGAGCAATTTCTTCTTTTGCCACAATATTTTCCACTTTTAGTCATGCCTTATCCATTCAATTATAGAGATTTTTTATTTGTTGATAAAATATGTTCATAGTCGTCTGCTGCAGATTTGTTGTATAAGGGAAATGGTTAAGTGCTTGTCTTACACAGATACCGATAATTGGCAAAAAGTAATTATGACTGGAGAATGTCATTATATATATAAGTCTTCCAGTAATGGGCAGAATGAGTTCTTTCGTGAAAAGTAGCCAGTTGCTTTGGAAAAATGTTGTATGGAGTGTAACTGGTGTGAGAAACGAAGCCAAGAAACACTCATCTAGTCTCTGCTGAAGAGGTCTTCAGAAAGCATCTGTATGTGAGAAAGGGTTGAAAAACGGGCCATTGATATACTTACTGGTGGCAATTGGAATGAAAGGGTTATATATATGATTTGGTGATAAGGAATATTTTATATTTTATCAGAAAGTTACCGAAGTCGACTTTCACAAACATATGTTATCTGCAGCTTGTAATCATCAACCTCTGACTCCAATGATAGCACATCTAGCTACCCATACATATAAATCTTGGTTTCTTAACCCTTTCCCTCATATAGATGCTTTCTGACGCCTCTGCAGCAGACGGCTTTTTGAAAACATAGTGACAAAAGAAGAAATTGCACAAAACGAGCAATTTCTCCATTTGCCACAATATTTTCCACTTTTAGTCATAAGTTATCCATTTAATTATAGAGATTTTCTATTTTTTGACAAAATATGTTCAAAGTCGTCCGCTGCAGATTTGTTGTATGAGAGCAATTTCTTTTTTTGTCACTATGTTTTCAAAAAGCCGTCTGCTGCAGAGGCGTCAGAAAGCGTCTATATGAGGGAAAGGGTTAAATAACTAAAATCGATATGACTTAATTATGACAAATGAAAAACAATTCTCGATCAATACAATCAATGTATCCTTTTGCTACAATGTTTTCAAAAGAGGTCTGCTGTTTATGCATCTGCCGGTGGAAAAGGGATGGAATTTAGGTTAACTCTTTCACTGCCGAATTTTACATGTTGAAAATTGGACCAGTACTCCATTTTTTTCGTCTAACAGGAAATTTGTTAAAATGTAATGTCTAACAAGTGGCAAACAATGCAGATTTCAGGGGAGGCAGCTCATTACGAGCTGTCTCTCCTGAATCTGCATTGTTTGCAAAAGCTTATTAATTGCCTTTAGCAGCGAAAGGGTTAAAATTTATAGTAATTCATTAAGGTTTATAATGATGTCTGGCTTGGAGCTGACAGGACATTTTTCACTGAATTTCATGGCTCAGATAAGGGGAGAGCAAAAACTGAGTTTTATGACATATTTTCATGTGTTTCACTTCATGCAGCCATGTTTTTGTCAGAAACCCAATGATTCTGATGATAAATTTGTGCCGTTATTCATCCAGCTGAAATTTGATTGGTCAAATTTAAAAGATATTTCCCAACCCCCTGGAGTTGAAAAGGGAAACAATTGCCTAAATGTTTAGAACATTTCGAGGGCTTGGCGTGAAACGGTTGTAACTAAAAATGTATCTTGAAAACCCTGGTTTAGGGGCAATTTTGACCCCTTTGTAAACAATGAAAATTTAGGTGCCATTTCTCAGAACGAGCAATGGCACCTAAATTTCCATTGTTTACCAAGAAAAATGATTTAACGCATTTAATGACTTTATGGCGAGGTGACTTAGTAACCTTGGTAAAAAAAATACCAATTTTAGTTACAACTGTTTCACGCCAAGCCCTCGGTTTGTAGATCTTGTTAAGGATTAGTTAACTGATCTTTTAAACTCATTATTTCTCTTCTTCTTGATCAAACCCTATGTTGTTCTGAGATTTAACCCTTTCCCTCATATGACAATTCTGCAGCAGACGACTTTGAACGTATTTTGTCAAAACATAGAAACTCTCCTTAATTGAATGGATAACCTATGACAAAAAGTGGAAAACATTGTGGCAAAAGGAGAAATTGCACGTTTTGTGCAATTTCTTCTTTTGTCACTATGTTTTCAAAAAGCTGTCTGCCTCAGAGGTGTCAGAAAGCGTCTATATGAGGGAAAGGGAATGGGAAGTTTTCTGTATCAGACAGACTGGTCCAACATGGTGTATGATGCATCCAGCTATTTTGTAATTGCCTGAGTTGTTTGTAATTTTAACAATAATTGCATTATTCTATGGCTGACTCATCTGGAAATAGCTTGAATATCACATTTCTGATGGGGTTCATTATTTTCAATTGCTTAGTACTAAAGAGTTGTAAGTTACAGTTTTCAACTAGATGCACATAGAGCTGTACTGCATTCACTTATTTCCTATATGCAGATACATTTTGACTCATGTGCTGCAGACTTCATAATAAGCAATTGTATCATAACATCCTCGGTGGTGTACTGGTAGAGTGTCTGTCTACCTGGGGTGCTGGAGGGACGGGTTAGCATTACAACTGTCTGGCTTGTGTCAGGATAAATGGACCAGTAATTCGGGTAGCTTACCCAGAAAATGCTGTGATATAAATGAAAAAATGTTGGAAAAACACCAAAAAAAAATCAATCAATTGTTACATCTCATTGAAGATAGAGGCCTATAATGGCCTGTTATCAATAAAGTATTTTGTATTTGCTACAATTTGTTTTAATTCTAGTCAATAATTATACTTGACCACCTGCAGCCGCATTTTGACGCAATAGCAGTAGACGACTTTTGAAAACATTGTGGCCAAAGGTGAAATTGCTCATGATGAGCAATTTCATCTTTGGCCACAAATGTTTTCAACTTTATTATACAATTAAGCTATCTTTTATTAAGATTGTTAGACCTTTTAGGAATTTTCCATATTTTGCGAAGTCGTCTGCTGCAAAGTTATTGTAATTGTCAGGGAAAAAGTTCAAATTACAGATACATTAATTTTACATACAAGAATTCTGAATCACTGTAAATGAATGTTACAGGATTCTAAAGGGGGTCAATGTCCTATGATCCACCGTCTCATTAGGCTGTAGTGGAATTAGAGCATCCACCTTTTGAGAAGGAGACCAGGGTTCGATCCCCTGAAGCGGGATCAATACCAAAGACTTTAAAAATGGTAGTCATGGCTTCTGCCCTCCTTGGCGCTCAGGGTTGCAATTTTATTAGGACTGGTGCACTGATGTCAGAATAAATACCAGAAGTACTTGTAATTAATAATTTGTTTGTTTGTTTGTTTGGAGTTGAACGCCGCTTTCAACAGCTTTGGTCATATCACGGCGGTCAGTGCACCTACCCATGTTTTCCTGGCTTTCCCACACCAGTACTTTACACAACATTCTTTCGAAGCCACTGACTACTTTCTCACATAGATCAGAGGTGAGAGGCAATGGAAAACATCGCCCGAAAGAATGTCGCCGCAACCGGGTATCGTTGTAATTAATAAAGGTAATGCATTGATATAACTGAAATGTAACTGTTGAAAGTAGCGTAAAACAACATTCAAGTAAACAAAATGTCCAAATCCAGTATGAAATAAAATACATAACTGTTGTTAACCCTTTCCTTCATACGACAATTCTTCTGCAGCAGACGACTTTTAACATATTTTGTAAAAAAAATAGAAAATCTCTATAATTGAATGGATATATATATAGCCTGATGACTAAAAGTGGAAAACATTGTGGCAGAAGGAGAAATTGCTCGTTTTGAGCAATTTCTTCTTTTGTCACTATGCTTTCAAAAAGCCGTCTGCTGCAGAGGCGTCAGAAAGTGTCTATATGAGAGAAAGGGTTAAACACCATGTAAACATCATCTTCTCACCCACCAGTAGGTTTAAATGTTTATCACTTACATTGTTTGAATAGTTTATTTAAGGGTGTTCTATGTGAACTATAATGTGACTGATTGTTCATTGTGTGAGTTTAATTATAGTACTATTCATTGATTGTATCCCAATACAAGGTCATTAACCCTTCCCAAATACAGCTAATCTGCTTCAGACAACTTAAAAAGATTATCTAGGACATGCAGTGTATGAATGTATATTGTTTTATGGCGCATCGACAGCTAAGGTCATTTAGCGCGCATTTAAATTTTATTATTCATGTTCCCTGGGTGAACAAACCAGTACTAGGCTAGAAAATGTGCCTTGCCCAAGGGCACTCCACCATGACCGAATTGCCGTGTATCAGTCAAACCTGTGCTAAAGACCACCTTTGTTAAGCAATTCCCTGTGTATAGCGACCACACTTTTAATTTCCTGATTACTCATTTTCTGCATAAATGACCCTGTAATTAAAGAGCACCTGTGAACAAAGACCAGATTGTTGTATGAAAGACCCCCCCCCCCCCCCCCCCCCTGTGAACAAAGACTAGATTGTTGTATGACAGACCCCCCCCCCCCCCCCCCCCCCTGTGAACAAAGACCAGATTGTTGTATGAAAGATCCCCTGTGAACAAAGACCAGAGTTTTATCTTCCCATGGGTGGTCTTTTAAACACAGGGTGGACTGTATATGGAGAGTCTGTGATAATTGAAAATATTGTGGGAAATTGAAAAATTGCTCATGATGAGCAATTTCTCCTTTTGCCACAATGTTTAAAAACTCATTTACTACAGATGACTGTTAGCTTAAATGATATATGAAAATAAGGACTAAACAGAAAAAGTAGAAAGGACTGAATTGAAAATATACTGTGAAAAGGTCCAACTCTCGGACATAAACAATTCCTTTTTTAAGCTCACATGAACAGTGCATGTGCTCAATTTTGAGAAAGGTTTCCCTATCAGTTCAGACTGATTGTCAAAACAATGTCAAAGAACTGCTGAGTGATGCAGGGCTACATGGTTGTCTTGTTACAAACTATTTATCCATGTCTTAACCCTTTCCCTCATATGACAATTCTGCAGCAGCTAGACGACTTTGAACATATTTTGTCAAAACATAGAAAATCTCTATAATTGAATGGATAACCTATGACTAAAAGTGGAAAACATTGTGGCAAAAGGAGAAATTGCACGTTTGTGCAATTTCTTCTTTTGTCACTATGTTTTCAAAAAGCCGTCTGCTGCAGAGGCGTCAGAAAGCGTCTATATGAGGGAAAGGGTTAACACATTAAAGGCAATCTTAAGGTTCTGTATGAGAGAACGGTATGAAAATTTATTGTCAATTGGAACTTAAATTAGGTGTTAAGTGAAAAAAGTCTGTCCCATTGTTCATTGTTTTCGATTAGATTTTCAACAGGAAGATGGTTTAGAAATTGTCCATTATAACCCCACTCTTTCCGGGATACTTATAGCAAAACACTTATTCATTATCTGTTGATGGTAAAAACATTACAATTCTAGAAACTGCCTGTAACTTATCATATCTTAGTTGCCGGATGTAATATTTTGTTAGTCACATTTCCAAGTAAATTGACGCTTCCAAAAACCGGCCACAAGATTTAATGTTAATTGTATTAACCCTTTCCCTCATATAGACGCTTTCTGACGCCTCTGCAGCAGACAGCTTTTTGAAAAAATAGTGACAAAAGAAGAAATTGCACAAAACGTGCAATTTCTCCTTTTAACACAATGTTTTCCACTTTTTGTAATAGGTTATCCATTCAATTTTGGAGATTTTCAATGTTTTGACAAAATACGGTCAAAGTCGTCTGCTGCAGAATTGTCGTATGAGGGAAAGGGTTATGACCCCACTCTTTCCGGGATACTTATAGCAAAACACTTATTCATTATCTGTTGATGGTAAAAACTTTACAATTCTAGAAACTGCCACTTATCATATCTTAGTTGCCGGATGTAATATTTTGTTTATAGTCACATTTCCAAGTAAATTGACGCTTCCAAAAACCGTCCACAAGATTTAATGTTAATTGTATTAACCGTTTCCCTCATATAGACGCTTTCTGACTCCTCCGCAGTAAAACAGCTTTTTGAAAACATAGTAACAAAAGAAGAAATTGCTCAAAACAAGAAATTTCTCCTTTTGCCACAATGTTTTTCACTTATAGTCATAGCTAGGTTATCCATTCAATTATAGAGATTTTCTATTTTTTGACAAAATATGTTCAAAGTCGTCTGCTGTCAAAGAATTGTAGTAGGAGGGAAAGGGTTAAGGATTTTGCTGCAGATTTGTTGTAAGTATGAAACTATATATGCACTGAATCATTCAGTTTCAGGAAAAGGCCACTTCTACATGACACCAACAAATGTATCAGTTTCCCACATGCTGTTTTTCATTACAAGTGGTTCTGAGGATTTTTAATTGACAAGTTTATGATATGGCTAAGCCAAACATCACTGGTCAAGTTTGTTTTTGGAAGCAGAAGCTTTCGTCAATTATTTCTGGACTAATGATACCCATGTTTCAGCATGTTTAACCCTTTCCCTCATATAGACGCTTTCTGACGCCTCTGCAGCAGACTGCTTTTTGAAAACATAGTGACAAAAGAAGAAATTGCTCAAAACGAGCAATTTCTCCTTTTGCCACAATGTTTTCCACTTTAAGTCATAGGTTATCCATTCAATTATAGAGATTTTTTTTTTTTGACAAAATATGTTTAAAGTCGGCTGCTGCAGAATTGTCATATGAGGGAAAGGGTTAATTTCTTCACCCTTTTGCATGTACAGACTCTTTGTGGTACCTCCATAAGCTGCCGACTTTAATGAAAACATCGTGACAATAAACAGTTGCTCCTTTTTCCACAATATTTTCAACATTATTCAATAATAATGTTCTTTCATTTGTTCATGAGTATGGAGAGTTTCCATGTATTTTACTAAATTTTTCAGTCGTCTGCTGCAAATTTGTTGTATGTGGGAAAGAGTTAAACCAATCTGCATGAAGAAGCACAATCTGCATGAAGAAGCAGTAACTTATTTGTGTCTGGCTTTTTGGTTTTGATTTATTGTAGGCTTAAATGAAGAGCATTGTATCTGAATCTTGAAACAATGTGTAGTTACAACTGCTTAGTTGAAGCCATAAATAAAGAAGCTATATGCATTCCTTTCATGCACATTCACCTTTCATTAGGTGTATTGGTTCAATAAATATTTATAAATTAACCGAATTAACCCTTTTCCCACTTCCATACACATTTTGACGCATCCACAGCAGACGGATTGTGAAAAACATTGGGAGACAAGAAGAAATTGCTCATAATGAGCGGCCTCGGAGCGGGAGGTCGCTGGTTTGAACACCGTCTGGGTCATACAAAAAACTTTAAAAATGGTAGTAGTGGCTGCCCTCCCAGGCGCTCAGGGTTGCGGGATTAGCATTACGTCCGACTCAGGCTGGTGTCAGTGTAATGTGGGAAAAGGTTGAATAAATATTTATAAATTAACGGAATAAACCCAAATACCCTCATATAGACGCTTTCTGACGCCTCTGCAGCAGACGGCTTTTTGAAAACATAGTGACAAAAGAAGAAATTGCACAAAACGTGCAATTTCTCCTTTTGCCACAATGTTTTTCCACTTTTTGTCATAGGTTCATAATCCATTCAACTATGGAGATTTTCTATGTTTTGACAAAATAAGTTCAAAGTCGTCTGCTGCAGAATTGTCGTATGAGGGAAAGGGTTAATATGCTCCCAACAACAGCTGCTCAGGTGCCTAGCTAGCTTAGCTGCAGTTTGATATCCCAACCTTTAACCCAGACTGTTGTCAAGTTGCCAGGAGGTGTTGGATGTAACCCTTGTAACCTACCTTCAAACCCATTTTGATGAGTCCCGCAGCAGAAAACTTATAAAAGTTATGGCAGAAGGACATGCAGTTTGCTAATAATGAGGCTGTGCTACATTCTAATTTATTTGCCACAATGTTAATTGTGTCACACTGCGTAGCATGGTAGGCACGTAGGGATTACTTTTTTTTGTCTGTCGTCTGTCCGTCCGTCTGTCTGTCTGTCTGTCCGTCACACTTTTTCGATCGTCACACTTTCATTGAGCAGGTGCAGGTGACACAAGTCCGCAGAGCACTCCATTCTAGTTTTTTAAATTGCTACCATGATGAGCCATTTCTCCTTTAAAGTTTAGACCTAATGTTTTCAAAAGTTGTCTGCTGCAGATTCATTAACCCTTTCCCACATACGACAATTCTGCAGCAGACTTCTTTGAAAAATTTATTTTTTCAAAAAATAGAAAAATCTCTATAATTAAAGTGGAAAACATTGTGGCAAAAGGAGAAATTGCTCGTTTTAAGTAATTTCTTCTTTTTATCAATGTTTTCAAAAAGCCGTCTGCTGCAGAGGCGTCGGAAAGCGCCACATCTGCAAGTGGGAAAGGATTTAGACGATGCCTCTTTCAATGGTTTATGAAATTCCTTTGAGGTATAGGTTTTTAGCTCTACTGGCCAAAGGCCAGAAGGGCTTATGTCGTGGCGATGTGTCCGTCGTCCGTGCGTGCGTGCGTCCGTGCGTCCGTGCGTCCGTGCGTCCGTGCGTCCGTAAACAATTTCTTGTTAACACGATACAGTCTTCACTTTTGATTGTATCTCAACCAAACTTATACAGTAGTTAGATATCCATGAGAGCTCGGTTCCTTTCGAAAACCAGCCAGATCCGCCCATGCATGACTGGATTATGGCCCTTGAAATGGTCAAAATTGCTATAAAAGAGCTTGTTAACACGATACAGTCTTCACTTTTAATTGTATCTCAACCAAACTTATACAGTAGTTAGATATTCATGAGAGCTCGGTTCCTTTTGAAAACCAGCCAGATCCGCCCATGCAAGACTGGATTATGGCCCTTGAAATGGTCAAAATTGCTATTAAAGAACTTGTTAACACGATACAGTCTTCACTTTTGATTGTATCTCAACTAAACTTATACAGTAGTTAGATATCTATGAGAGCTCGGTTCCTTTTGAAAACCAGTCAGATCCGCCCATGCAAGACTGGATTATGGCCCTTGAAATGGTCAAAATTGCTATAAAAGAGCTTGTTAACACGATACAGTCTTCACTTTTGATTGTATCTCAACCAAACTTATACAGTAGTAAGATATCCATGAGAGCTCGGTTCCTTTCGTAAACCAGCCAGATCCGCCCATGCAAGACTGGATTATGGCCCTTGAAATTGTCCAAATTGCTATAATTGAGCATGTGAACACAATAGAGGCTCCATTTACTATCTGATCTTCACCAAACTTAGATAGTAGTTAAATATTGATGAGAGCTTGGTTCCTTTTGAAAACCAGCTAGATCCGCCCATGCAAGACTGGATTATGGCCCATGAAATTGTAAAAATTGCTATAATACAGCTTGTGAACGTAAAAGAACCTCCATTTACTATCCGATCTTCACCATACATACATGCTCTGGATTGAAAATGACCAAAGAACCATACCAGTAGAGCATAGGCCCTCATGGGCCTCTTGTTTTTCTTCCTTTTCAAATGAACATCATTTTTCTTTTGTCGGCCATGTTGAAAATGCAAACTCAACACTTTTTGCTCATTACATAATTCTGTAATATTTTTAAATCTTTCAAACATGCCACTAATCGTTTGCAGACGTCTTTGGAAAAATCAAGGCCAACATCATTTTGTAGAATACATGTAATTCACAATAAATTAAAGTATGTTTAGAATAATTAGTTTAAATTATTGTGACAAAATTCATTTGCTGCAGATATGTCAAAATGCATCTGCATGTGCTTACTACGGGTTGAAATGTGTGTTCTCAATTAAATGTAATTTGGGCTTCTTATTTTGTTTGTCATGACCCTTGTGGTGGTATCAAGTTGCGGACGAATGCAGATCTACCATGCATAGAAATGCATCTTTTATCAGTCACATGAACATAGACATTAAGTGCAATGAAAATTATTATAAGTTAAACATCTAAGTGCCTTTATTTAGGACTGGATAAACAGAAATAAAAACTTTATGTTTTCTAACCATTTACTTTAAACTTTCGGAGATGCATTTCAACGCATTTACAGCAGACGTAACCCTTGAAAACATTGTGGTCAATTTCTCCTTTGTTAATTGCCATGATGTTTTCAACACTATTTTTTAACTATATTTCCAATCTAGGTGGTTTACCACATTTTTGCCTAGATGTTTTTAAAGTCATCTGCTGCAGATTTGTTGTATGTTGGAAAGAGTTAAAGAGAGACAATAAAATGAATTTATCATTCCTTTTCTCTGAACTGAGCTAAGGTACATGTAATTTCCTTCTGACACTATTTTGCAGGAAAATAGGCATAATTAACCCTTCCCCACATATAACAAGTTTGTGTAACAGACAAGTTTAAATACATTACGAGTCAAAGACAGTTTCAAAAGGAGAAACTGCTGATTTTGAGTAATTTAATTCCTTTTTTGCCACAAGGTTTTCAATAGTCTTCTGCTGCAGATGTGTAAAAGTACGTCTGCATGGTCAGCAACAGAAAAAACCCACCTAAACCTGTCTGCACCTACTAACTAAATGGGTTGTTATCTGTTTGGCAAACTTTTGTGGGTATATAAACAAGAGCACCGCGTACGGCAGGCACAGACGCCCGACTGATAGGGAGAAAATAGGGGGAATGAGCTAAACATAACTGGACGACCACGCCGCCGCCGCAGACGACCACGCCAGGGTCATGATAATAGCTCTCGTTTTTTTCAAAAGTCGAGCTAAAAAGTCACTAAAATTCTTTAAAAATTGGATTAACAACTTGTAAATTACACACAAAAATAACAAGATCATAATATTAATTTAAGGCATCTTATATTGTCATGACAGTTTTGAAAAACAGATATATGGAAAATTTATTTAACCCTTTCCCTCATATAGACGCTTTCTGACGCCTCTGCAGCAGACAGCTTTTTGAAAACATAGTAATAAAAGAAGAAATTGCACAAAACGTGCAATTTCTCCTTTTGTCACAATGTTTTCCACTTTTAGTCATAGGTTATCTATTCAATCATAGAGATTTTCCATTATTTGACAAAATAAAAGTCGTCTGCTGGAGAATTGTCTTATGAGGGAAAGGGTTAAATGAAAGAGAGTTGAAAACATTGAGGTCAAAGAAGAAATTGCTGCAGAGGCGTCAGAATGCATCTGAATGTGGGAAAGGCTTAACCCTTTCCCTCATACGACAATTCTCCAGCTGATGACTTCGAACATTTTTTTCAAAAGATAGAAAATCTCTATAATTGAATGGATAACCTATGACTAAAAGTGGAAAACATTGTGGCAAATGAAGAAATTGCTTGTTTTGAGCAATTTCTTCCTTTGTCCACTATGTTTACTAAGAGAGGCGTCAGAAAGCGACTATATGAGGGAAAGGGTTAAGCAGAATTGGAACCCCCTAAAAAAACCTGAAGTATAAAAATCAGACCACCTTATTTGAATGTGACATACCACCTCACATGTTAATAATAATGATCAGCCGAGATAATCTGTTTACAATAGCTTCAAGTTGTACTTTAACCCTATCCCACATACAACATAATCTGCTACAGGCGATTTTGAAAATTTCTAGGCAATAATTAAAAACAGTGTCAGTAAATGAAAGTATACTAATTAATTAAAGTTGAAAATACATTTGTATTATGTCACACTCAGTAGAAAATTGCTCATTATAGTATGCAATTAATTTATTTGTCACAATTAATGTTTTCAAAAGTAGTGTGCCGGAGACGAATCAGAAATCGTCTACATTTGGGAAAGAGTTTAACCCTTTCCCTCATATAGACGCTTTCTGACGCCTCTGCAGCAGACGCCGCTTTTTAAAAACATAGTGACAAAAGAAGAAATTGCACAAAACGTGCAATTTCTCCTTTTGCCACAATGTTTTCCACTTTTTGTCATAGGTTATCCATTCAATTATGGAGATTTTCTATGTTTTGACAAAATACGTTCAAAGTCGTCTGCTGCAGAATTGTCGTATGAGGGAAAGGGTTAAGACCAAAAACTATTATCACATGCATATTTGGAACATTATTAATTGCTTCTTCAGACTATCCTTAGAAATGTTTTATTCAACATTTATCAGCAAACTTTTTTTTTAAAAAGATTCTAAAAATAGCACTGAAATTGTTATCACCAAAAAACCCACAACTTTTACAACCCTTTCCCACATACATATGCCTCTGCAGCGGACAACTTTTGAAAGAATTGCGACAACAGAAGAAATTGCTGATGTATTATAGACGCAACTTCAGTATCTCCTTTTGAGATTTTCCATATTTTTGACCAGATGTTTTCAAAGTTGTCTGATGCATAATTGTTGTAGCATTTAGTGGGAAAGGAATAATAGTGTCTGAGTGTGTCAAAAGGAGAAATTTATATACGTTTTGTGCAAAAAGTGGAAAACATTGTGGCAAAAGGAGAAATTGCACGTTTTGTGCAATTTCTTCTTTTGTCACTATGTTTTCAAAAAGCTGTCTGCTGCAGACCCGTCAGAAAGCGTCTATATGAGGGAAAGGGTTAAAGTTAAGGACATTGTAAAACCTGTCAGGCTGTGGCTTTTTAACCCGCCTTTCCCTCTTTCCCTCATATAGACGCTTTCTGACGGGTCTGCAGCAGACAGCTTTTTGAAAACATAGTGACAAAAGAAGAAATTGCTCTATAATGAGCAATTTCTCCTTTTGACACAATGCTTTCCACTTTTAGTCATAGGCTATCCATTCAATTATAATAGAGATTTTCTATTTTTTGACAAACTATGTTCAAAGTCGTCTGCTGCAGAATTGTCGTATGAGGGGAAGGGTTAAATATTTGAAAGGATAAAAGATGGCTTTTAATTACCTGTGAAAATGTGAAGGAATTTTAAAAATGAATGTGTTTTTTACAGGATAGATGGTTTTGATATAACCTTAGTGAAAGACTTAATATAAATAACAAAATCCTGGTAGAATGAATGACTGCTAGCTTGATTGATCGACAGATGGAAGCCAGTTGAGTTCTTTTGCAAGGTTAAGGTTCTTAACCCTTTCCCTCATACAACAATTCTGCAGCAGACGACTTTGAACGTATTTTGTCAAAAGACGGAAAATCTCTATAATTGAATGGATAACCTATGACAAAAAGTGGAAAACATTGTGGCAAAAGGAGAAATTGCACGTTCTGTGCAATTTCTTCTTTTGTCAGTATGTTTTCAAAAAGCCGTCTGCTGCAGAGGCGTCAGAAAGCGTTTATATGAGGGAAAGGGTTAAGGTTCTTAATCCCCTATACACATTAGACATTCAAAAGTAGTCTGCTGCATTATTGTGTCCATGTTTTAGTGCGTCTGCATTTGGGAAAGGGTTGCATGCAAGATGAGCCGTGGAGTAGGTGAATTGGTTTGTAAATTTGTACAGATTATGCAGTTTGTAATAAAAGTGCTGCAGAATTACCATAAATATGCATGAAAAATAGATGTCAGAATGTCATTATCTTTTCGCCGTCCTTTTTTTCTAAATTTACCCATGCTGAAATAGACAAGGGGGGGTTGCCTGCCCTCTGTTAAACTCATTTTCATTCTGGTATTTTAGATATCTTTGAAGATATCCTTTATCTCAATGATATCTTATATTTAGATCTGGCATCTGAGAAAAAAATAATAAGTGATTAATGAATCCTTTTTCTTGCATGCACCAAATCTGCTGCATACGATGGAAATTCTCTGTTATTAATACAATAGTATTATTGTTTTATAAAGTTGAAGTGACATGAGCAATTTATAATTTTGTCACAATATTTGCTGAACCCCTTCTGTTGCAGATCGATGCATTAAATTGCGTCTGCATGTGGGAAAGGGTTTTATTGCAACCATTTGCACTAGATGCAGATGCGTACAGATAAGTCTGCAAATGGGAAAGGGTTAAAACCATGTGTGATTTAAATATCTGACAATGATCTATAGCAGCAGACATTTTTAAAAATCTTGAATATATTTTGTTCATGCAGTCAGTTTTTGTGATGCTATCATAACCCATTTGCTGATAGAATTTCAAGATTTTTTGATTTCGATAAACCATTTCCCACACATAAAAGCATCTTGATGCATTTGGTGCAGATTACTTTTTAAAACATTATGGTAAAAGGAGAAATTTGGGTTTTTTGCCACATTTTGTTTTCAACAAGATTCAATAAAAATGATTTCATTTCAATTGCTCAACATGCAACAAAAGACTTGGTTAACATTTTGGTAAAATATAAAATCTGCAGCAGATGATCTTCAAAACATAAAACAATATGGACAATTTCAATAAAATTGATAGTAGATTTATTCATTAGAGTTGAAATGTTGTGACAATTACGAAGAAATTGCTCATCACTCAAATGCCAATAAATCAAAGTATATTGATTGAATGGAGTTCAATAACATTGACCCTTTCCCTCATATAGATGTTTTCTGACGCCTCTGCAGTAATAAGACAGCTTTTTGAAAACATAGTGTCAAAAGAAGAAATTGCACAAAATGTGCAATTTCTCCTTTTACCACAAAGTTTTCCACTTTTTGTCATAGGTTATCCATTCAATTATGGAGATTTTATATTTTTTGACAAAATATGTTCAAAGTCGTCTGCTGCAGAATTGCCGTATGAGGGAAAGGGTTAATGGGACATAATATTTTAGGAGAATAATGCTCATCATGAGTGAGTTCCCCTTTGCCACAATGATTTCAAAAGCTGTTTCCTGCAGGTGCGTCAAATTGCACCTGCATGTTGGAAAGGGTTAATTGCCGTTTGCACCCTAAAGTGCTGGGTTAATCCTTTCCCAAATGTAGATGTATTTGAAACCTCTGTAATAGACAACTTTAAAAAACATTGTGGAAAAATTTGAAAGTGCGATCATAATGATCGCAATTATGAGCAATTCCTCCTATCTAACTAATAATCTGTCACAATGTTTTCAACTCTTATACAATAATTAAACTTTAATTGATGGAGATTTTCTATATATTTTTGCCCAGATCTTTTTTTTAAGCTGTCTGTGCAAATTTGTTGTAAGTGGGAAAAGAGTTAATGGATGGAAAGAAAGCAAGAGTCATCTTTTAATTTATAGATAAAATGGCAAAATTGTTTATGAAGAATAAATCATAATGTCTTCCCTCATACCACATCAATGAAATAAATATTTATAATTTTGGTTTTGTATTTAAACCACAACTCCATAAACAATTTCAATGGTTGCAGATACCAACTCTTTAACACTTTCCCCCACTAAACAAATCTGCAGCAGAGGATGTTGAAATTTTCTAAAATCAAAATTCAAAAGATGTCTGATGCAGAGTTTCTCAGTTTGAAACCCCGAAAACCATGACCTTAATTACCTATCGCTGCCTGCAGACTCGCATACGCGACACTTACATGCTAACAAATTTTCAGACACCTTAAAATTATGCAGCAGGCCACTTTTGAAAACATTGTGGGGGGGGAAATGAAATATTGCTCAAAACAATTTCTCCCACATTGATTTTTAGCTCTGAATCAAAATGGTGTTAGAAATGTTTAGAATTTGCAGTATTTTTCTATGATGTTTTGAAAGCAGCCGACTCACGTACAACTCTCAAACTGTCATATTGGGTAAACAGTTGATTGTAAATTCATCAGTTTGTCTGTCACACAATTAGCTCTGTTATAATGAATAAGTTTTGAACCCTTTCCTACATATATAACAAATCTGCACCAGACGACTTTGAAGCATTTAGACAAAAATAGGAAAACATTAAAGAAAGTATAGTAAATGATTAAAAGTTGCAAACATTTTGCCAAATGGAGATATTGCTCATATTAATAGCAATTTTTCCATTAACCCTTTCCCTCATACGACAATTATGCAGCAGACAACTTTGAACGTATTTTGTCAAAAAATAAAAAATCTCAGGTATTGATTGATCGATTGTAATATGGTAATTCACGCGGCTTTGAACAATTTTTCAGTTATATCACAGCGTTTCCTGGGTAAGTTACCAGTACTTATAACTGGTCTAATTCTCCCGACACCAGCCATGCAGTAAGTTGAAATGCTTAAACCCCGCAACCCTGGGTTTCTAGGAGCGAGGGCAGCTGTTTGTTAAGTCTTTGGTATGAACCAGCTGGTGCAATTTCTTCTTTTGTCACTATGTTTTCAAAAAGCCGTCTGCTGCAGAGGCGTCAGAAAGCGTCTATATGAGGGAAAGAGTTAATGCCACGATGTTTTCAAATGTCATCTGCAGCAGAGGCATCAGAATTTAACCCTTTCCCACATACAACAATTCTGCAGCAGACGACTTTGAACATATTTTGTCAAAAAATGGAAAATCTCTATAATTGAATGGATAACTTATGAATAAAAGTAGAAAACATTGTGGCAAAAGTAGAAATTGCTCGTTTTGAGCAATTTCTTCTTTTGCCACTTTGTTTTCATAAAGCCGTCTGCTGCAGAGGCGTCAGAAAGCGTCTAATACGAGGGAAAGGGTTAATAACCACAATGACTCAGACTGGAAGTGTGGTTATAATTTTATGCATTATACATTATCATGGTTGCCAGAAGCCACCACAGCAGCCACCATCAAACCCTTTCTTTCCCACAAACATATATCAGATCAGATCTACGGCAGAATGTGACTTTTGAAAATAGCTTTTCTACCGTTGTTTACCCAGTCACACTCAGCTATATAATAATAGCCATTTTGGCGAGCATCATTGAAAGTAGTATTAAGGCAAATATAAATCGAAAAAAATCTAAAATTGTTTGTATGGTTGTTGAAAAACTTTGGACAGATTGTCGCTTGTACAAATCAGAAATTGCTCATAAAGAGAATTGAAATGAACTTTTAAGATATTTCAAAGATTGTGCATAAAAACCTGAACTATATAGTTTTTAAAGTACAAGTTGAATGAAACTGTTTCGACTCTTTGCATTTAGAAGATATATTGGTTTCAAAAATATCAATCAAATATGAATATGTATATCAAAATACTTCTATCCTACAAGCTGGACTTTAACCCTTTCACTCATACGACAATTCAGTTTCTGCAGCAGACGAATTTGAACATATTTTGTCAAAAAATAGAAAATATCTATAATTGAATGGATAACCTATGACTAAAAGTGGAAAACATTGTGGCAAAAGGAGAAATTGTTTGTTTCGAGCAATTTCTTCTTTTGTCATTATGTTTTCAAAAAGCCGTCTGCTGCAGAGGCGTCAGAAAGCGTCTATATGAGGGAAAGGGTTAAAATAAGATGCAGAAATGCTTATCCTGCATCTTTTTTGTAAAGAAATCATCCTTTATTATATTGTAACCCTGAACTCTTTTCACGCTAAGTTATATTTCGTCTGCTATATTGTAACATAATGTCTGCAACCGTTTTGAAAAATATTATTTCTCTTTGAGTGTTCAAATGTTTAGATCTCAGATGATGTCCGGGCATATTGTGTGGGGCCTGATCTCGAACCAAACTGTTCATCAGTTAGCAAAATACGCCACTATTGTGTGAATGAAAAGAGTAAACCAAAGTGCACGTTCTATTGAATTGTGATTGCACAACATTTTCAAATCAGATTGCAAAATTATCTTTTTCATTAATTCTAGATTTGATATGATGTGTAAAAAAATATATAAGGGGGGTCATTTTTTACAGCAGCTTAAATAAGATCATTAATTTTTTTAGCTCACCTATGCACGAAGTGCAAGGTGAGCTATTGGGATCACATTTTGTCCGGCGTCCGTCCGTCGTGCGTCGTCCGTCGTGCGTCGTCAACATTTGAGCTTGTTAACACTCTACAGGCTACATTTTGCATCCAATCTTCATGAAAGTTTATCAGAACGTTCATCTCCATAAAATCTTGGACAAGTTCGAAACTGGGCTATATGAGGTCAAAAACGAGGTCACTAGGTCAAATTGAAGCGAAATCTTGTTAACACTCTGGAGGCCACATTTTCAACTTGAGCATGTTGAAACTTTATCAGAATGTTTGTCTTAATGACATGTAGGTCAAGTTCGAACATGGGTCACGTCGGGTCAAGAAGTAGGTCACTAGGCCAAATTGAAGGAAAATCTTGTTAACACTCCAGAGGCCGCAATTTTTGCTTCAGCAGTTTGAAATTTTGTCAGAATGTTTGTCTTAAAAATATCTAGGTCAAGTTCGAATATGGGTTATGCCGGGTCAAAAACTAGGTCACTAGGTCAAATTGAAGGAAAATCTTGTTAACACTTTGGATGCCGCATTTTTTGCTTCAGCAACTTGAAATTTGGTCAGAATGTTTGTCTTAAAGATATCTAGGTCAAGTTCAAATATGGGTCATATTGGGTCAGAAACTAGGTCACTAGGCCAAATTGAGGGAAAATCTTGTTAACTCTGTAGAAGCTGCATATTTTGCTTCAGCGGCTTGAAATTTGTTCAGAATGTTGAGCTGAATGATATCTAGGCCAAGTTCGAATATGGGTCATGCCGGGTCAAAAACTAGATCACTAGGCCAAATTGAAGGAAAATCTTGTTAACACTTTGGATGCCTCATTTTTTGTTTCAGCAGCTTGAAATTTTGTCAGAATGTTTGTCTTAAAGATATCTAGGTCAAGTTTAACTATGGGCCATATTGGATCAGAAACTAGGTCACAAGGCCAAATTAAGGGAAAATCTTGTTAACTCTGTAGAAGCCGCATGTTTTGCTTCAGCGGCTTGAAATTTGTTCAGAATGTTGAGCTGAATGATATTTAGGCCAAATTCGAATATGGGTCATGCCGGGTCAAAAACTAGGTCACTAGATCAAATTGAAGGAAAATCTTGTGAACACTTTGGATGCCACATTTTTTGCTTCAGCAGCTTGAAATTTGGTCAGAATGTTTGTCTGAATTATATCTAGGTCAAGTTCGAATATGGGTCATATTGGATCAGAAACTAGGTCAATAAAGGAAAATATTGTTCAAACTCCGGAGGCCGCATTTTTACTTTGAGCAAGTTGAAACTTTGTCAGAATGTTGTCTTAATGATATCTAGTCCATGTAGGAATATGGGTCATATCAGGTAACAAAATATAGATCACTAGGCCAAATGAAGGAAAATATTGTTAACACTGTGGAGGATGCATTCAGAATAATTGTCTTGATGTGTTTTGCATTGCGGTACATTGTATAATTAAGGTGAGCGATCCAGGGCCATCATGGCCCTCTTGTTTAATTCAGATTCAGATTACGATTGCAGACTGCTTCAGTTTTTGTAATCTTGAGTTTTTAAGTCCCCGCCCCTTTTGCAAATACATTATCTCGGATCCTTTCTGTATGGAGAGGTGGATGCACCCTGGGGAACATGATTTATGAAGTCTAGACTTTTGAAATTTACTTATCCCTTTTCCACTTTCAGATGCATTTTGATACATCAATGCAGCAGACGACTTTTGAAAACATTGTGACAAAATGGCGAAATTGCTCATGATGAGCAATTTCACCTTTAGTCACAATGTTTTCAACTCTTTTTTAAAAATTCATCTCTCATTTACGGAGATTTTTCACGTTTTTTGTCCAGATGGGTTTTAAAAATCGTCTGCTGCAGATTTATGTTGTATGTGGGAAAGGGTTATATCATGTCTTTACTAGCTGTCATGTGTCTTTTTCATAAAAAATGCAGATATATATATATATATGGAGATACAGCACATATTTGAATTAAATTTAAATACTTAACCCTTTCCCTCATATATACGCTTTCTGAGGCCTCTGCAGCAGACGGCTTTTTGAAAACATGCATAGTGACAAAATAAGAAATTGCTCAAAACAAGCAATTTCTCCTTTTGCCACAATGTTTTCCACTTTTAGTCATAGGTTATCCATTTAATTATAGAGATTTTCTATTTCTTGACAAAATATGTTCAAAGTCGTCTGCTGCAGAATTGTCGTATGAGGAAAAAGATTAATTCTTTCTTAGACCTCAAAACTCTATATTGATGGTACTCAAAATAATCATCTCAGTTGGACGATTCTGCTGAGTACCAACAATATAGGTTAAATTGAGTTACGTGAAGTGGATTATTGCAGGCACAGAGACTTATTTGATACTAAATATCTCATTACAAGTGTCTCTCTGATCATCAGGTTTACCTTTTTCCAACATACAACAAATCTGCAAACAACTGTGAAAATAATCTTGGTATTTTAACAACATGGAAGATATATCTCGATGAATGATTATAGTATATAGTTGGATTGAGATATATCTTCCATGTGTCAATAGCAGAAATTGCTCCTTTATGAGCAATTGCTTGTTTCGCCATTATGTTTTCAAAGGTTGTTGGCTGCATTTGTGTTAAAATGAAAGGGTCAAGATTAATTAAAAGGTTGAAATTAATTTAAAATTCATTTATATCATAAATGACATCGCCGGGAGTGTAATAAAGCCATATAATAAATTGCGTATTCAACTAGTGTAATAACAATGCTACGTAACGTGACGTCATAACGTAACGTTTAGCGTTGTAAATATGCGCGCTTTATAGCGACGTTTATATGGATATATATAGCGCTGTAAATTATTAAATTAGTATTTATGATATAAAAAGAACATTACATTCGTGGTCATTCAATACAAAATTTATTAAACTCGTTTTCTTAAAGTGATAAAAACTCGCCAAGGCTCGTTCTTATCAATTTCAGAAAACTCGTTTAATAAATTCCGTATTAAATGACCATGCACTCATGTAATATCCTCTATATATCTTTATACATAAATGTTTTTGGTTTTCTATAATTTGGATATTGCAACATTTTTGTTTATTGCATTAATTATCCTTCCCCACCCGCAGACTCATTGTGACGCATTTTCAGCAGACGACTTCTGGAAACCTTTGTGGAAAAAGAAGAAATTGCTCGTTTTTAACAATTCCTCAATTTGCCACAATGTTTTCAAGTCAATTCATGCTTTCATTTTTAGAGATTATGGCTGCATGTGGTCATTTGAAATTTGACTGCATGTTGTTAGTTACGTATACGAATTTGTGAGAAATTTGTAGCAAAACTGATATTGAATGATTTTTGGCTTATTTTGCTGCTAGATTGTTGAAGTTATCTTCATTTGCAAAATCAGTTTTGCATTGGTCTCAACATTTCAGTTGGGTATTTAGTTTGCACGCGTCCAGCCCTCGATCTTGGGTTCAGATATTTGAAGGTCCTGTTTGCTTGCCAAATCATTTAGTCAGCATGAATTGTTTACCTTTGTTTATTAACCCTTTCCCACCTGCAGACGCATTTCGACGCAATAGCAGCAGACGACTTTTTGAAAACATAGTGACAAAAGAAGAAATTGCACAAAACGTGCAATTTCTCCTTTTGACACAATGTTTTCCACTTTTAGTCATAGGTTTTCCATTCAATTATGGAGATTTTCTATGTTTTGATAAAATACGTTCAAAGTCGTCTGCTGCAGAATTGTCGTATGAGGGAAAGGGTTAAATTATTATTTAAAGGTTCTATTTGGTTGCTAAATCTATTAGTTAGCATGGGTTGTTCAAATTTGGTTTATTATTTGAAGAATGTGTTGTCTTTCAAAATCATTTAGTTTGCATGGGCTCTTCATCTTTGGTTGATCATTTTGAAGGTGTTTTTTGACTTGCAAAGTCAATTGGATGTGCATGGATCTTAAATCAGCTCTTTTAAGTGTGCATGGATTTGTAGTTTCTTGTCTGGATGTTGCTCGAATGTGCTCATTTTGAGGATTTAGTTTTACACTCCTGTTTGCAAAGTCATTTGGTTTGCACGGACTGATCATCTTTGGTTGGTAATATTTTGAAGGATTTTTTACTAGAGTCATTCAGTGTGCATGGATCTTGCATCTCTTTTAACAGTGTGTGTATACCATGTGACTTTGACGTCACAAATGCTACAGCGGACAGAAATATTTTACTTCGGTTTAGAAGTAAAACCAAAGGTAACTTTTTTATTTCTTCATCATTTTTAGCTCTACTGGCCAAAGGCCAGAAGGGCTTATGTCGTGGCGATTTGTCCGTCGTCCGTGCGTCCGTGCGTCTGTGCGTCCGTAAACAATTTCTTGTTAACACGATACAGTCTTCACTTTTGATTGTATCTCAACCAAACTTATACAGTAGTTAGATATCTATGAGAGCTCGGTTCCTTTCGAAAACCAGCTAGATCCGCCCATGCATGACTGGATTATGGCCCTTGAAATGGTCAAAATTGCTATAAAAGAGCTTGTTAACACGATACAGTCTTCACTTTTGATTGTATCTCAACCAAACTTATACAGTAGTTAGATATCCATGAGAGCTCGGTTCCTTGAAATTGTCCAAATTGCTATAATTGAGCATGTGAACACCATAGAGGCTCCATTTACTATCTGATCTTCACCAAACGTAGATAGTAGTTAAATATTGATGAGAGCTTGGTTCCTTTTGAAAACCAGCCAGATTTGCCCATGCAAGACTGGATTATGGCCCATGAAATTGTAAAAATTGCTATAATACAGCTTGTGAACACAAAAGAGCCTCCATTTACTATCCGATCTTCACCATACATACATGCTCTGGATTGAAAATGACCAAAGAACCATACCAGTAGAGCATAGGCCCTCATGGGCCTCTTGTTAATGAAACATGGTGCAGTCTACGCCGCTTACAGAGCCCTATCTACGTTTTTTCAACGGAGTTTGATTAGTGGTTTAGTTTCTTCAAACACTTCATTGAACTTGTTCTCAAAATTTATTTAATATCGCCACTAGCAGGAGCATTATCAAAACTGGATTTTGAGAACAGGTTCGTCGAAGTTTTTGAAAAAACTAGACCACCAATCGAACTCCTGTAAAAACCGGAGACAGGACATGTAAGCGGCGTAGACTGTGCCATGTTTCATTAAAAAGGGTGAAGAAATAAAAATCTGACCCTCTAACCCTATGTTGTGGGTACTCAAAAGAATCGTCTCAGTGAGACGATTCTTTTGAGTACCCACAACATAGGTTTGCCTTAATTGTAAGAGAGAAATTGTGGGAAAAAGAGCTGAATGGACCTCTGCATGGATTTGTCTGCTGCAAACATTCCGAATGTTGCTGGAATGTGCTCATTTTGTAGATTTTGATATTATTTTTTTACAATCTTGTTTTGGATTTGTTTGGAACAGATATTGTTAGATTTGATTGCTGAATGATTTAATGTTTCTTTTGGACATGCAAAGATTATAATTGAACATTGGCTGCTTCAATCACTGTGAGTTTCGTCACGGCATGCAAGTTTGAAGAGATTTGTGGAATTCCTTTTATCACAGTGTTTGACTATGGAATCCTTCCTCATTCTAGGTTGCCCAGATGGTAAATTTAAATGCGGATCCGGCGAGTGTTTATCAAATAATGTAAGATGCGACGCTTTTCCCGATTGTAAAGACCAGTCAGATGAGTACGATTGCTATTGTGAGTACAGTGGACCATCGAGTATTGTTCGACAGTAGTGACCTGATACTGACCTTTGTGCAATTTGAGCTAGTATTTATGAGAGAAATAGAGAGACTGGTGAGAACGGGCAAAATGCTCATGCTCTGTGACCTCGGTCTACATTGTGTGCAACTGCATTAAGTCCCGAAATTATAATAATACATTTAACTCCGACACAAGTTCGAAAGCAGTTCTTGAAGTTCTTGACCAGTTTTAAAACTTACTGTCCATACTTGAACAATCTCACAGGGACAATAATATTTGCAGCATCATAGCATAGGGTTTTTACCCTTTCCCTCATATAGCCGCTTCCTGATGCATCTGCAGCAGACGGCTTTTTGAAAACATGGCAACAAGAGAAGAAATTGCTCAAAACAAGCAATTTCTCCATTTGTCACCATGTTTTCAACTCTATTCAATTATTGTTCTTTCATTTAACCCTTTCCCTCGTACAACAATTCTGCAGCAGACGACTTTGAACGTATTTTGTCAAAACATAGAAAATCTCCATAATTGAATGGATAACCTATGACTAAAAGTGGTAAACAGTGTGGCAAAAGGAGAAATTGCATGTTTTGTGCAATTTCTTCTTTTGTCACTATGTTTTCAAAAAGCCGTCTGCTGCAGAGGTGTCCGAAAGTGTTTATATGAGGGAAACGGTTGAATGGATTTTCTGTGCTTTTGTCTAGACGTTTTCAAAGTCCTCTGCTGCAGATTTTTTGTATGTGTGAAAGGGTTACGGTCAAATAATTATTTTTGAAGAAATATGCAGCATTTCTATACAGAGTTATGCATACATTGTTTCAAAATATGTCTATGCACAAAGAACAGGATCAGGGTAATATTGTTGAGACAAATATTCGCCTCCGCATGCTACATTATGATTGGTTGATTAGTTTGCGATGTCACATTATGATTTATAGCGTTATATTGATATTGTGAGAATTTGGATCCCTCCAAATATATAGGTGGAATGTTGGTTTTGTATTCCATGTCTGTTGGGTTTTATTAGTACTATTATAAGTACATGTATAAGCATCATCATTACACATACATGCCAGGCAATTTTATCATTATGTTTGTACTTTGAGAAATGGAGAAATTGTTCATATTGAGCAATTTCTCCTTTTCTCGCAACGTTATCAATAAAAATACCTGGATGTCATTATGATCATATATATTTTTGCAGATAGTTTAGAATCAGGTAAGTTTTGTCCAGTAATACTTACCCACACTGCATTGTCACTTGTCAGATCCTCCATTCACTAAATGTGTTTACATGTAGGCTAAATTATTTTTACACAGAATGAATTAGGGCATTGGAGAGTTACTTCCCTTGTTACCACACTCCATTCTGCTGTTTAACCCACTATTTCCCTCATATAGACGCTTTCTGACGCCTCTGTAGCAGACAGCTTTTTGAAAACATAGTGACAAAAGAAGAAATTGCTCAAAACGAGCAATTTCTCCTTTTGCCACAATGTTTTCCAATTTTAGTCAAAGGTTACTATCCATTCAATTATAGAGATTTTCCATTTTTTGACAAAATATATACAAAGCCGTCTGCTGCAGAATTGTCGTATGAGGGAAAGGGTTAAGAGTACACTGACAGAAGAAATAGAGTCTTGAAATAGATAACAATTGTTAAACCGTTTCCCACATACAAAAAAGCTGCAGCAGACAGTTGTGGAAACATCTAATGTAAATGAAAGTATAAGTATTCATTGGAGTTGGTTACATTGTTGCAAAAGGATAAATTGCTCATTATGCGCAAATTCCTCTTTTCCCACAAGGTTTTCATAAGTCTTTTGCTTGATATACGTCTACATGTGGAAAAGGGTTAAAATGTCATGTTAAAATCCCTGTCTGAACCGGAGTCATAAGACCAGTGACCCAGGTTTATATGGTGTTTTACAGTGATTTCAACTTTTTAAATCTCTATATTGAATGGATAACCTATGACTAATAGTGGGAAACAATGTGGCAAAAGGCTTGTTTTGAGTAACTTCTTCTTTTGTCACTATGTTTTCCAAAAGCCGTCTGCTGCAGAGGCGTCATAAAGCGTCTATATGAGGGAAAGGGTTAAAGGGAGTTTCCAATTTTGTTTTCAAAGTCATCTGCTGCAGATTTGTTGTATTTAAAAGAAAAAAGAAGGAATGGTTTAGAGGATTTATTGTCAGAAATAAAAGACATGAGGAGATCTTCCATTGTGTCAAAAAACCACATTAACCCTTTCCCAATTGCAGACGCATTTTAATGCAATAGCAGCAGACGACTTTTGAAAACATTGTGGCCAAAGGTGAAATTGTTCATGATCAGCAATTTCCCCTTTGGCCAAAACGTTTTCAACTTTATTCAACAATTAAGCTTTCTTAAATGGAGAGTTTTCAGATTTTTGTCTCTGTTTACAAAGTCATCTGCTGCAGATTTGTTGTATGTGGGAAAGGGTTAAATTGACCGAATTACTAACTGTATATTCACCCCCACCCACAGCTGGACCACAATGTCCGGAAGGTCAAGAGATGTGTGTAGATGAGACAAAATGTCTAACAGAAGACATGAAATGTAACGGAATTCCAGACTGCAATGATGGTTCCGACGAAGATCCCGAATTTTGTGGTATTTCAGTTATACTTCCATGTTAGCATGGTTACCTCCCTTGATGCTTATTGACTATTTTTTTAGTTGCCTCCCTTTCTATGGCATGTTTTGTTTTTGTTTCTACACTTAATGTAATCTTTATATTTGTGTTGGACTAAAGATGTAGACAACATAAAATGTAACAAGACTTTAAGACTGTACAGAGATGGTTCTAAAGAAGATCATGAAATTTTCAGTTAAACTTCCAATTTTAGCATGGTTATAACATCCGTTGGTACTCATTGACTTACTTTAAGGTATCTACCATTCAAAGGCATGGTTATGATATAATATGTAGTAAACAAATATAGTCATTCAATTATAGACTAATTAAATAAATAGTTAAAATATTACCCTTGGTCCTTGGTACTTATTTTTAACCCTTTCCCTCATATAAAAACTTTCTGACGCTTCTGCAGCAGACGGCTTTTTGAAAACACAGTGACAAAATAAGAAATTGCACAAAACGTGCAATTTCTCCTTTTGACACAATGTTTTCCACTTTTAGTCATAGGTTATCCATTCAATTATGGAGATTTTCTATGTTTTGACAAAAAACGTTCAAAGTCGTCTGCTGCAGAATTGTCGTATGAGGGAAAGGGTTAAACAAATGGTTGGATAAGTCCAAGACAATAGCTGCTCGCCAAAAAGTTAACTCTGCACAGCGAGGGTAAACAAAATCGAACAATGAATAAAAGGCATGGTTATTGTTTTATTCCTACAACACAAAATAGAGGACATGTAACAAAATCCTAGCGATCCCCAGTCGCGGCACTACGGTCATGGTAGAGTGCCCTTGGGCAAGGTACATTTTCTAGCCTAGTATTTGGTGATTGGTTCGTTTACCCAGGGATCATGAATAAGTGAACTGTCGCCGTGATATAACTGAAATAATGTTGAAAGTGGCGTAAAACCCCAATAAAACAAAAAACCAAAATCCTAGACAGGCTAGAGATGACTAAGATCCCGATATTTGCCTTGTATTTCAGTAAAATTTCAATGTCTTAGCATGGTTATCTCCCTTTATGTACCTTTGATATCTGTGTATTTTTTCCTTTGGCTTTGTGAGCATGTTAAAATAAATCACTTAATTGTTTTACCAACAAGGTAGGTAATCTCAGATTGAACTGATAGATTTCTTATAATGTTATATTTCATGTCATTAAACAAGATCTATTTAAATGTATAGAATATGTTTGCAATAACTTCGAAAGGGCATTTGGGTGCTACAATTGTTCCATTTTCTTTGAATCATTAAACCTGGTGTTTAGATAGTTAAAATAAAAGTGTGTAAAAAACCCAAAAAGCCAGAAGCATGTTTTTGGTAACTTCAAGACTGGCAGACACACCTAAAGTACTTGGAAACATAAATATTATGAAAGCATGTTTCCTTGATTGTAATGTAAGATAGCAATTGGAGGATATGGGTTCGGTTCCAGAGAATTGCACCCAATAACTGTATTGTTGGGAGGAAAACAACAACAACAGTATTGTTATAAAAATACTCAAGAAGATATCATAATGAAGACAATTTGCTCCTTTTGCTAAAATGTTTGCAGCTTATTCTAAATATATTTGTATTAACCGGCCTTTAATTCCCACATACAATTGATTTGCAGCAGACGACTCAATATATTCAAACATCAAGGCAAAAGTAAGGGAACTCTCAGTTGGTAGTGATGCGGGCTGTCAATCCAGGGGTTGTGAGTTCGAATCCCAGCTCGGCCAACATTCTTTCTGACGTTTGACAAAAGTCATTGTGACCTGCGTCATTCGTCTTTCACCAATGGGCTGTTTAACAGTCTATGTGGAAAAGCAGCCAGTTGCTTGGATGGTATGTTGTGGTGTACTTGTGTGGGAAAACCAGGAAACTCATGAGTAGGTGAACTGGTCGCCGTGATATGACTGAAAAATTGTGGAAAACGGTGTTAAACCCCAATCAATCAATCAATCAATATAAATGAAAATGTAATTACTGAAAAAGGTTGAAAACATTGTGGCAAAACGAGAAATTACTCGTACTGAGGCAATTCCTCCTTATGTCACAGTATTTTCAAGAATCCTCTTCTTCAGAAGTGTCAGAAAGCGTCTCTCTTTATGTCAGAAGGGGTTAACCCTTTCCCTCATATAGACGCTTTCAAACGCCTCTGCAGCAGACAGCTTTTTGAAAACATAGTGACAAAAGAAGAAATTGCTCAAAACGAGCAATTTCTCCTTTTGCAACATTATGTTTTCCACTTTTAGTCATAGGTTATCCATTCAATTATAGAGATTTTCCATTTTTTGACAAAACATGTTCAAAGTCGTCTGCTGCAGAATTGAGGGAAAGGGTTAATCGAGATTTTTTTCACATTTTTTCCTTGTTGTCTGCTGCAGATTTGTTGTATGTGGGAAATGGAGAATCAAGGTGAGGTTGTGACTGAATAATATATTACCAAGTAGGATTAAATTAAACAATGAATATGGGTCTCCCACAATGCCCTGGTGATCGAAGCAGATGTTTAACCGTTTCTTTGCTGAAATTTAAAAATTGAGTTGTACAGCTTGCATTTAGAAGAGCCAATAGCCAATTCTAAGAATATTATGATAAAAAAGTTCAGCTGAGCAGCCAACAGTATAGATCCGGATCAGACAGCACAGATGTGACAGTTGCCCTGGCTCTATACTGGTGGCACAGGCTTCACAAAATTGGTTCCAGCAGTAAAATGGACACCCTCATAAAGACGTTACGTCTGCAGCAGACGACGTTTCATAAACATTATGGAAATGGGAGAAATTGCTCATTATAATGCTTTCAATCTGCCAATCAATATGCAAGATTTTCTCAAAAATCGGATGTGATATGACATTTTGGTTTACACAATTAAGCAGGATAAGGCTTAACCCTTTCCCTCATATAGATGCTTTCTGACGCCTCTGCAGCAGATGTTTTTTTTTTTAAACATGGCGACAGAAGAATGAACTGCTCAAAACAAGCAATTTCTCCTTTTGTCACCAATTGTTATTCCAATACTGTACTTTCATACAAAGGGAGTTCCCAAATGTTTTCGGGTATTGTCTTCAAAGTTGTCTGCTGCAGATTCGTGATATGAGGGAAAGGGTTAAAGTTATACTTCTATAAAAGGGTAAGACATGTAATTATGGTTTCAGTGCATGACATCATGGGTTTTTTGACAAGTTTTATTAGGTCTGTAAATTTAAACTCTTCTCATTGCTGGATTTAAATTTCAGTATTTGCAAATTCAGTTAAATGTAATCAGATCTCTAGATAAGGAACGTTAAGCTTGTTCTAAAATCCTTATTTTATCAGCTTACCCTATGTTGTGGGTACTCAAAAGAATCGTCTCAATGAGACAATTCTTTTGAGTACCTACAACATAGGGTTTGGTTGGATAATAAGAGCGATATTGTGGGGAAAAGAGCTGTGAACCCCTCCTTATCAGGACATCTGTGTAATGATAGCATTGAAACAATGATTGTTACTAAAACGTAGTATTATTCAATTATTCTTTGATAATTTTGGTATCAAAATGCCTAGATAAAACATTGATGCAAATCAGAGCATGAAGTGAGATAAACTAACTTAAATCAACCTTTTCCTAACATACAACAAATCTGCATTAACCCTTTCCCTCATATAGACGCTTTCTGACGCCTCTGCAGCAGACGGCTTTTTGAAAACAAAGTGACAAAAGAAGAAATTGCTCAAAACAAGCAATTTCTCCTTTTGCCACAATGTTTTCCACTTTTAGTCACTAGGTTGTCCATTCAATTATAGAGATTTTCTAATTTTGGACAAAATATGTTCAAAGTCGTCTGCTGCAGAACGAATTGTCGTAAGGGGGAAAGGGTTAAATGACCTTAAAAACATAAAGTCAAAGTTATGGAAAATATCTTAATAAAAATTGAACTTCAATTATTGAAAATAATTGAAAACCATACATTTTTGGCAATGTCTCCTTTAGTCACAATGTTTTCTAAAGTAGCCAGCTGCAGATGCCTTAAAAGGTGTCAGGAAAAACCTGATAAAACTTGATAAAATTGTCTGCTACAATCAAAGGGTTTCCTTTTGTGATTAAACTGATCAAAGGGTGGGTTGAGAAACCATTAAACAATTTTATTGAAAAGTTTAAAGTATACCTATAGCGTAAGAAAACGCATGAATGAAAGCATGCTTTTATTGAAATGCATATCCGGAGATGAGCACGATGTTCATGACTTGCCATGAACTTTTCTTTGATTTATCGTGTAAATTTATCCAATATGGATTTCCCTGGTTTACCTATGTTCAGTGTTGTGTTGATTGTATTTGTCCTTTCCCACATACGACAAATCTGCAGCAGACGACCTTATCGAAAACTTTTATTGTTATTATTGATAAATTACTGAAAGACATTGGTACAGTCTGGTAGAGCATCAGCATTCAGTTTCAGCTCTACTGGCCAAAAGGCCAGAAGAGCTTATGCGATGGCGTTGTGTCCATTGTGTGTGCGTCTGTAAACAATTGCTTGTGAATGCGATGAAGTATTCAGTTTTGATTGTATCTGAATCAAACTTATACAGTAGTTAGATATCCATGAGAGCTCGGTTCCTGTCGCAAACCAGCCAGATACGCCTATGTAAGACTGGATTATTGCCCTTGAAATTGTCAAAATTGCTATACTGGGTAATAGAGCTTGTGAACACAATAGAGGCTCCAATTACTATCTGATCTTCACCAAACTTAGATAGTAGTTAAATATTGATGAGAGCTCGATTCCTTACAAAAACCAGCCAGATGTGCCCTTGCATGACTGGATTATGGCCCTTGAAATTGTCAAAATTGCTATAATACAACTTGTGAACACAATAGAGCCTCCATTTACTATCCGATCTTCACCAAACTTAGATAGTAGTGAAATATTGATGAGAGCTTGGTTCCTTTCGCAAACCAGCCAGATCCGCCCATGAAAGACTGGATTATGGCCCTTGAAATTGTCAAAATTGCTATAATACAGCTTGTGAACACAAAAGAGCCTCCATTTACTATCCGATCTTCACCATAAATACATGCTGTGGATTGAAAATGACCAAAGAACCATGCCAGTAGAGCATAGGCCCTCATGGGCCTCTTGTTTGATTGATGCTTTGCACTGCTTTAAAAAACTCAGTTATATCACAGCGTTACCTAGGTAATTTACTAATATTACTGGTCCATTTATCCTGATACCAGTGAGTCAGTCGTAATACTATCCCCACAACGCTAAGTGCCAAGGAGAGGAAGCCATTTCTACCATTTTTCAAGTCTTTTGTATGACCCGGCTGGGGATCAAACCAGCCAACTTCCGCACCCCAGGTGTACGCTCTTCCACTACAGGATTAGCACACAATGATATTAGATTAAATCTGCTTGAAAGCTCAATTAACATATATCGTTGCACAAAGGTTGGGTTACAAACAGTGCAGACAAAGGTCAACCTGCACATTCATGAAGATTCACAAAGTCTGATCTAGGTCTACATTTGTTGCTACTTAATCATGGTAAATGCTACTTTTCCAATTTACTGTGTCGGTTGTGTAATGAATAGAATGTGTGCCTTGAAAAAAGAAAGACCTGGGTTTGATCCTTAGTCATACCTTTAAAACTGAAACAATGGCAGTGATAGCATTTTGACTGCTGCAATGGAGTCAGGATAAATGATACTGACAGTAGTGGTAATTTACCCAGGAAATGCCCTGATTGTACTGTAATACAATTAACCCTAACATATACAACAAAACAAGTTTGCAGCAGACGACTTTGAAAACATTGTAAAATAATGCACAATCCATCATAATTCAATTATAACTATTAAAAGGAGTCGAAAACACTGTGGCCAAAAGTCAGACTTTTGCCATAATGTTTTCAACTTTATTAAAAAACAAAACTTCTTTTAGACCCATATTTGGGTCTATAAAGTTGTCTGCTGCAGATTTGTTGTATGTGGGAAAGGGTCAATCTGAAGGGATCAATGCTATTTTATCTACTGTGACACAGCTAGATAGTTACTAGAGCACACCTACAGGCTATTAATATAAACCGGCTGCATGCAGGATGTCTGTAAGATTTATTGCAGTAGTCTAACCCATAGGCTAACACTTTGTATAAGGTGCACTTTGCTGAATGTGCATAATTAATTTTTATCAGGCTCCAAAAATTATCACTTAATATTTAATTAACAAGTTCCCTCATTGAACTGATCATAGCAGCCGCTCCAACTTTAAAAACATGAATGATATCTCCCTCATAATGATTCTTGTCTGAAAAACAATAAAAGGTATTTTTTTAAATTTTAAATGTTTGCAAAAGAAGTAGCCAATTATGGGAGGGGTTTCTTAGTAACTTTATACTGCTGAAAGTAAATCACATATAAGTGCATATGCCATTGACAACTATTTCTTTTTCTAGATAGGTCAAAGAGTCTAGAGCAAATTTCTCCTTTTGTCACTATGTTTATAAATGTAATCCACTGCAGAAGTGTCAGAAAGCATCTGTATGTGGGAAAGGGTTAAATCACAAGCCAGTGCATTCCCATTGCAATGAGGGCAGAGACTAATAGTGCTTGAAAAACTAGATTATTCCAGGCTGTTTGCCATATGCTTGATGGTATCAGAGAAACTGTTTTTACTCCCTAGAAAGTATATCATAATGCATACTGTTTGATAGATGCTTGGCAACAATGCAGAAAAAAGAGCTGATATATCTGACATAAGCTATTAGATATTGTTTCTGCTTAACCGAGTTTAGTTTTTTTCATCTTCTGGAAAAGAATTACTATATTCATTTCTTGTGCTCCATACATAACGGTTGTAACTACATCTTGTTACAAGCTAAACTTACAGTTATTCTGCGTGATGCCATTGGTTTATGTTTAGTTATGTTATGGGGTGTTTGTTCAGTTGTCTCGAATACCTGGGACTGCTATGAAAGTGGTCTTATGAATATCAAAGATTATTTAATTATAAACCCATTCCCACTAACAGATGCATTTTGCAGCATCTGTAGCAGATGACTTTTGAAGACATTGTGGCAAAGAGATAAATTGTTCATAATGAGCAATGACACCTTTTGCCAAATTCCTTTAACTCTATTCAATATTTTAATCTATATATATATATATGCAGAGATTTATAGAAAATCTCTATAATTGAATGGATAACCTTATAATGACTAAAAGTGGAAAACATTGAGGCAAAAGGAGAAATTGCTCGTTTTGAGCAATTTCTTCTTTTGTCACTATGTTTTCAAAAAGCCGTCTGCTGCAGAGGCATCAGAAAGCGTCTATATGAGGGAAAGGGTTAAATTTATGCAAGGGATTGTACTAAATGACTTGTTTAGGTAGCAATTATTGAAATCCTCCTTAAACTTAAATGCAAATTATGTGGTTTTCGTGAAATTCAACCTTCAAATATTTTAAGACAGTATTTCTTTTATCATTTTACTTTCCTACGTTCTGCAATTTGAAACCAGCGTTGAAAATATCTTGTAAAAAAAATAATTATTCAGAAATTTAGCACAGAATGTTACATTTATTTAACTTCATACTCAATGTAAGAGGTTTATCATTGTGAAACAATATTGATCACAGATATTAGGGTCTATCAACATATTGGTTATTGATTGATTGGGTTTTAACACCCTTCTCAACAATTTTCTGTTTAGGCAAACCCATGTGTTTTCTGGCTTTCTAACACCAGTACTCCACATAAGTCTTTCCAAGTAACTTTCTGCTTTTCCACATAGACTGTTAACCAATTTGTGGAAGATGAATGATGCAAATATCTCATTTACTTTTGTCAAACATCAGAAAGAATGTTGGCCAAGCGGGGTTTGAACTCACAACCTCTCGATTGCATCAGCCTCACTTCATACTGAGCTACCTGGGCTTGGCTTGAAGATAGATTCCTTTGTGTACCCACAACATAGGGTTTGATGGTCAAATAAGGATTTGGGGATGTGAAATACTCTTCTTATCTAGAGCTCTGAAGGTTTATGTTAAAAATCCGCCAGTTTGTGTTCTTTCCACCTGGTTAGTTTCCGAGGTAATTGCTTGTTTTTCAAGTTTCTATTTTTTTTGGGTGCAATTTTATGACATTTTTCTTGTAAGAAGAGAGCATGGTATGTGCATTATTACAAGCAGACTTATGTAACAAATGGTTTATATTATTCCTTCCTCTCAAACCTGATTAACTTTTCCGTTTTTCAACCATTAAATTTTATGGGTGTATATGCGTGCAAGTAGATTGCACTTATAAATGTCTGTTACTCATACTCAAACGCATTTGTTAACCCTTACCCTGACCGCCTCGGAGGCGAATGGTAATGCGTCTGTCTCGGGTGTGAGAAAGCCAAGAAGCGCATGAGTAGGTGAACTTGCTATCAGTATATGATTGAAAAATAATTGAAAATGGGGTTAATTAAATAATTAAGTCAATCAATTAAAAAGTGTTTAACCCTTTCCCACTTACAATAAATCTGTAGAAGATGACTTTAAAAACATATGAGCAAACGAAGTTATGGAAATCTTTATAATTTGAAGTTCAATTACTGAATTAATAGAGTTGAAAATATTGTGGCAACAGGAAAATTTCTTTAAAAAAAAAAAGACCGTAAAGAAAGACTTAATTGTAGTATAATTAATGGATGCCTTCGCGATCTTTGGCCCCCAGTGTTGCGGAGTTTAGCATGTAACGACTGACTAAGTCGGAGAAGGCTAGTGTTAGGATAAATGGACTAGTAGAACTGGTTACTTACCCAGGGAACATCTTGATATAACTGAAAAACTGTTGAAAGCTGTATAAAACACCAGTCAATCAACTATCCAAGGGTAGATAACTTGTCCAATATTGAATTCAGCTATCGTGCAGAGGACAAGATAAGGAGGAGTTCACTGGTTTTTTCCCAACCATATCTCTCTTATGACGATCAACTATAAAACCCTTTGTTGTGGGTACTCAAAAGAGTATTGTCTCTCTGAGACGATTCTTTTGAGTACCCACAATATAGGGTTTGAGAGTCAAATAAGGATTTGGGGATGTGAAATACGTCTCTTCTTATCTAGAGCTCTGGCTGTGGAAACAAAAGTTTATCTTTATGACTTTATCCCTTTCCCTCATACAACAATTCTGCAGCAGTCGACTTTGAACACTATTTTGTCAAAAAATAGAAAATCTCTATAATTGAATGGATGACCTATGACAAAAAGTGGAAAACATTGTGGCAAAAGGAGAAATTGCACGTTTTGTGCAATTTCTTCTTTTGTCACTATGTTTTCAAAAAGCCGTCTGCTGCAGAGGCGTCAGAAAGCGTCTATATGAGGAAAAGGGTTATGAGGGGATAAAGATTTTTTTCCCCTCTTTTTTTTTGTCACTATGTAAAAATGTTATTTAATTGACAGGCTGCTGCAGAAATATAATCAAAATTGGGTGTAAACACTTTTCCTCATACAACAAAAATTTGTTGCAGACGCCTTTAGAAACATGCATGAAGGCAAAAATACAGAAATTCTCTATAATTAAAGATTTAGTTATTGAACAGAGACAAAAAGAACAAAAGCAAAAAGATAAATTGGTCATTAAGACAAAAAAAATTATAATGTTTGTCTGCTGCAGATGCATCAATATGTGGCTACATGTGGGAAAGGGTAACAAGTCTGCTTAGAACTGTTTCTCCCATGAAGAAATGAGGCTCTCTAAGAGGTGCATGACATGTGACTAAACTTGTTATAGACCACCAACATTGAAATACAAAAAAATAAAGCTCTTCGGGGTCCCAAAAATAAATTATGCCATTGATAAAATTTGTCCTACATTTTGCGATAATAACATAAGTGTTCTAATTTTAAGTGAAATCGAGCAAATTAATTCCGCTTATTTGCCGTCTGGACTCTTTATGAAGTCGTATAAACTACCGGGCAAACTTAAAGCAGGGCTATTTACAGATCGTCTAAGAAAGATAGAGCATTATCCACGCCAATCAATCTTACCTCGTGTGACAAAAACCTTTTTGACACAGTCAAACGTTTTTCTTCTTGTTCATACAATATATCTGTCAAAGGATTGGAACTGTATTAAAGTATTTATTCTATCAAAGGTCATAGAAGTCTAGGGCAAGTGATCAATTACAAACCCTTTCCCACATGCAGACAGGTGTTGATGCATCTGCTGCAGACTACTTTGAAAATCGTTGTGGCAAAAGGAGAAATTGCTCATAATGAGCAATTTATCATTTTGCCACAATGATTTCAAAAGTTGTATGCTACAGACAGATGTCATTACAGCATCATGCAATATATGGAAAATTTTAAAGGTATAAAGTTAAGAAAGGAAAATGGTATCTTTCACCACAGCTTCAAAGCATTCAAAAACTCTGTTTATTGTAGACAAGAAACTTAGAACTGTTTATCCTTTCACACATACAGATGCTTTCTGACGCCTCTGCAGTAGACGGATTTTGGAGCCATTGTGGCAATTAGTAATTTCTCCTTTTGCCAAAACGTTTTCAATTTTATTCCATAATTGTGGAGTTTCTTTATTTTTGACTCAATAATTATGTTATCAAAGTTGTCTTCTACAGATTTGTTGTATCCTTCACTGGAAAATGGGTTATTAAACTTTGCCACAAATAAAAAACCTTGAATGAAATAATCTAGGAGTGTGCTATTTGTATAAATCAATTTCGGTGACTTTTCAAAGGGTGTACTTATCGTTATAAATGTTATAACCGTAATAAATGACACAAATTACGTTTACTTATCGACTGTCCACTCACACCTGGTGAATTTATATCACAGCAGTTCATTCTATCTAACCTGGCTGGAGTGGTTTAAACAGATCGTTTATGTTTAACGGCCAACTAAGAAAGTGGTGAGGGGACTTTCTCTAGCTTGTTTTTTGCTTCACCAAGGAGACACAGTCTGTCCATTTGTCCATCTGTTAAACCTTTCCCTCATACAACAATTCTGCAGCAGACGACTTTGAACATATTTTTTACTAAGAAAATTGTGAGGGGATTTTCTGTAAATTGCCTTTTTGTGGTGCCAGGGGGACATAATTATTGGGGATAATTTTCTTTAATGTCTGGCTGTTCATCTGTTAAGACTAACTTTAAGGCTCATGACATATCGGTAGGGGACACAGGGTGTTTTCATTACACTCTTGAGCTTTGGAAAATTAATTCTTTAAATATAGTACTCACTAACCCTTTCCTTTATACTACAATTCTGTAGCAGACGACTTTGAACATATTTTGTCGAAAAATAGAAAATCTCTATAATTGAATGGATAACCTATGACTAAAATTGGAAAACATTGTGGCAAAAGGAGAAATTGCTCGTTTTGAGCAATTTCTTCTTTTGTCACTATGTTTTCAGAAAGCCAAGTGTTGTAGAGGTGTCAGAAAGCGTCTAAATGTGGGAAAGCGTTGGTTATTACTCATTAATTCTCTCTGATTCTCTATAACAAACAAATTAATCTCTCGCTGCGTACACATTTGACAGTTACTGTTTTGACAGTTACTGTATATGATTTTGCAACATCTTTCTGCCAATTAATGATGACATTGTCCAATATGGTATCTGTTTATTGGTTATATAAAGCTTTTCCCACAATGCAAACATGTTTTATTTCACTAGATTTTTATATGAGAATTTTTAGGAAATATTTTGCAAAAATCACAATCAAGCGCAATGTAAACTTTTTTTTTTGCCGAGTTTGTGTTGAAGCTTCATGTAATTTAAGAAGTTATTCCACGCGAAAAAAGGGTTTGAATTTGATATAATTTACATAATCATGAGACTGCAATAACTGTTATAGTTGTCATAAGAATTGACATTATTATTTGATCAAATTATTGATGACCTCATTGCAGAAACCATGCAGGCCATGATTGTTTAACAGAATAGCTAATCATGAGATACTCTGAAAGTTTAAAGCCAATCAAGAATAGCCTCTTTGACGTAACATTTAGGTCCACAACATTTTGCACAGTTTAACTATTATATAACTAAACAAGAAAATGTGTCCATGGAACACGGATGCCCCGGTTGTTAATGGACGAACAGACACACGAACAGACGAACGGACGGACGAACAGTTGGTCCAACCTCAAATTGATACAATTTTTTAAACAATGATATGTTGATTGTCATTTGTGTGAAGTTTCATAATGATAGGACATCAGGTTCACTAAAATCTAACTTGACCAAAAACTTTAACCTGAGAATGGAATGGACGAACAGACAGACGAACAGACGGACGAACAGTTGGTCCAACCTCAAATTGATACAATTTTTTAAACAATGATATGTTGATTGTCATTTGTGTGAAGTTTCATAATGATAGGACATCAGGTTCACTAAAATCTAACTTGACCAAAAACTTTAACCTGAGAATGGAATGGACGAACAGACAGACGAACAGACGGACGAACAGTTGGTCCAACCTCAAATTGATACAATTTTTTAAACAATGATATGTTGATTGTCATTTGTGTGAAGTTTCATAATGATAGTACATCAACTTCACTAAAATCTAACTTGACCAAAAACTTTAACCTGAGCGGGACGGACGAACGGACGGACGGACGGACGAACGGATGGACTAACAGACCGGAAAACTATATGCCCCTCATACTTCGTATGCCGGGGCATAAAAATTAAGCAGGGAACCAATGTAGCACTTTAACCCTTTCCTACTTACAGATGCATAAATCTGATGCAAATGCAGCATCCAACTTTTGTAAACATTGCTGCAAAAGGTAAAATCGGTCATAAAGTGCAATTTCGCCTTTTGCTACAATGTTTTCAACTCTTCCGTAATGCTGCTTCCATTTGTAGAGATTTTCTATATGATTGCCGAGCTGTCTTCTAAGTGGTCAAAACAGTTTTTAACTCACATCTGCATGATTCACAATGTTTTCAACTTTATACAATATTTATACTTACATTTAAAGAGATGTCTGCTGCAGATTTGATGAACGTTGAACAAGGTTAAATGCTGAATCAACCTATATCTTCATTCATAGATTTACCCAGATATGTCATGTCAACCTATCCCTCGTTGTCGTCGGGTAGCAAGTCGGGTAACGAGAAGCTTGGTTTTGTTCCCCAGACATGAGTCATTATTTATCGTCTGGGCTTATCTGGGTCATCCTGTGTTGGTTTATTCTGGTAACCCAATTTCTTAAAATCTGTCAACAATTCTGTCAAGTGATGTTTTTTATATTTCCTTGGAGGGGTTTAACCCTTTCCCATATACAAGAAATCTGCAGCAGCCGACTTTGATAACATCTAGGCAAAAACACAGAAAATGGCTTTAAATGAAGATATATTTACAAAACAAAGTTGAAAACGTTTTGACAAAAGGAGAAATTGCTCATGATGAGCAATTTCTTCGCTTATCACAATGTTTTCAAAAGTCGTCTGCTGCAGAGGCGTCAGAAAGCGTCTGTATGTTAAACAGGGTTAAGTGATTTAACTAAGTTGAAAGAACTCAAATGCTTCCAAATCAATTTTTTCAAATGTCATCTGCTGCTGATGCACCATTAGGCGTCTGGGAAAGGGTTAATTTAAGTGCTTATTAGAACTTGCTTAAAAATCAATGTTAAATCAATGTAAAAACAATGTTAACCCTTTCCCTCATATAGACGCTTTCTAACGCCTCTGCAGCAGACAGCTTTTTGAAAACATAGTGACAAAAGAAGAAATTGCACAAAACGTGCAATTTCTCCTTTTGTCACAATGTTTTCCACTTTTAGTCATAGGTTATCCATTCAATTATGGAGATTTTCTATGTTTTGACAAAATACGTTCAAAGTCGTCTGCTGCAGAATTGTCGTATGAGGGAAAGGGTTAAGTGGTTATTAGAACTTGCTTAAAAATCAATGTTAAATCAATGTAAAAACAATGTTAAATCAAATTAAAATCAATGTTAAATCAAATTAAAATCAATGGTTAAATCAAATTAAAATCAATGTAAAAACAATGTTTAATAAATGTTACATCAAATTAAAATCAATGTTAAATCAATGTATGTTTAATCAAATTAACTTATACACTTATTTTGACATTCACCTAATACAGGACCGCCTCAGTGGTTTAGTGGTAGAGCGACGTGTCTCAATTGCAGGAGGTCACAGGTTCGATCACCAGCTGGTTCATACCAAAGACTTAACAAACAGCTGCCCTCGCTCCTAGAAACCCAGGGTTGCGGGGTTTAAGCATTTCAACTTACTGCATGGCTGGTGTCGGGAGAATTAGACCAGTTATAAGTACTGGTAACTTACCCAGGAAACGCTGTGATATAACTGAAAAATTGTTCAAAGCCGCGTGAATTACCATATTACAATCGATCAATCAATACCTGATCACAGACACGCAATGGCTAATTTGAGCAATTTCCCTAATTTTACTAAATTGTTTTTATATCTGTATCAAAATCGGGTGGTTAGCATCGGGGATTTGAAACTGAGCCTCCTGGGTTTGATCCCCAAGTCATGGCACGATGTTCATGGTGGAGTGCCCTTGGGCAAGGCACATTTTCTAGCCTAGTACTGGTTTGTTTACCCAGGGATCATGAATAAGTGAACTGTTGCCTTGATATAACTGAAACAATGTTGAAAGCGGTGTAAAACCCCAATAAAACAAAAATCAAAATCATATATGCAAATTTTCCAGGTCAATGTCCTCTGCTGCAGGTCAACCTCCTCTGCTGCAGATAAAATGCACTAAAATGCGTCTGCATATGGAGATAGTTAAATGGGCATATCTTTGTTTCTTTTATTTTTGATAACTCCCAACTCATGAGCGATAGACTGATGTTGTTGTGGAAACCAGATTTGGAAAAATCTTCATTCCAAATTTTACAGATAGTCATTAAACTTTTCCCACATACAGATGCTTTCTGACATCTCTGCAGCAGACATTTTTTGAAAACATTATGCCAAAAGGAGAAATTGCTCATGATGAGCAATTTCTCCTTTTGGCACAATGTTTTCAACTCCATTAATTAATTATACTTTATTTTACATACATTTTCCCTATTTTTGTGAACATGTTTTCAAAGTCGTCTGCTGCAGATGTGTTGCGTGTGGGAAAGGGTTAACATCAGAGGTCGGAATGTGGTAATGATCCCAACTCAATGTATGATGTGGTCTGATAAGCCCTGTTAGGCTGGGTCATTTGGGTTAACAAATTAGAGACAATTACATCATTTTGAGGGGTGTTAATTCTTTCCCACACACAATAAATCTGAAACAGGTGACTTTTGAAAACAACCTGGCAACAATTAATATGGAAAAATCTAAAAATTAGCAATTTCTCCTTTTGCCGCAATGTTTTCAACTCTATTCAACTATTTAACTTTCATTAATAGAAATTATCCATACTTTTGGCCTAAATATTTTTAATGTCGTCTGCTCCAAAGGGTTAAAGTTCATGAGGGTTTTCCAGATTTCATAGACACCTAGATAAAATGTAGCACACCTGGTAGTGACAGTTGGTAGCGAACTGTGCTTTATATGCAGGGGTTGTGAGTTTGAACCCCACAGCTTGGCCAACATGTTTTCCAATGTTTGACCAAAGTCACTGTGACATTAAGCGTCATAAAATGTCTCCCACCAATGGCCTTAATAGTCTAAGTGGAAAAGGAGCCAGCTGCTTGGAAGATATGTTGTGTGGATTACTGGTGTAAGAAAGCCAGGACACATATGAGTAGGTGAACTGGCCGACATGATATGACTGAAAAAATGTTAAAGACGGCGTTAACCCTTTCCTCATATAGACGCTTTCTGGTGCCTCTGCAGCAGACGGCTTTTTGAAAACATAGTGACAAAAGAAGAAATTGCACACAACGTGCAATTTCTCCTTTTGCCACAATGTTTTCCACTTTTTGTCATAGGTTATCCATTCAATTATGGAGATTTTCTATTTTTTGACAGAATACGTTCAAAGTCGTCTGCTGCAGAATTGTCGTATGAGGGAAAGGGTTAAACCCCAATCAATCACTCTGTCTGACTTGACTAGATGTGTTGAAAGTCTGCTGCAGCATATTTGTTCTATACATATGTTGGAAAGGGATAGCTGAAAGTTATTATCATTCTTTTGAGAAATTCAGAAATATGAGAAGTACCAGGTAGTCTATTTTGAGAAATGCCCGTCTTTTTCAAATTATGCAGATACATTTTGACGCATCTGATGCAGATAACTTTACATTTTAATAATGAACCATTTCTTTATTTCAACAATGTCTTCAATTAAATCTATATAATAGTTATATACTTTCATGTATAGTCATTTTCCATACTTTTGTCAAAGCATACAAAATCTCCATAATTGAATGGATAACCTATGACAAAAAGTGGAAAACATTGTGGCAAAAGGAGAAATTGCACGTTTTGTGCAATTTCTTCTTTTGTCACTATGTTTTCCAAAAGCCGTCTGCTGCAGAGGCGTCGGAAAGCGTCTATATGAGGGAAAGGGTAACTGATGATTTTTTTAAAAGAAATTTCTTCATGTCCCATAATGTTGTACATGCACATGCTTTTTAATGGATTTTTGAGAAGTACATTTTCAAGTTTTCCCTATATCATATAAATAAATTGGAAGAGTTTGAAAAAAATTGACCCTTTCCCTCATATAGACGGTTTCTGACGCCTCTGCAGCAGACCGCTTTTTTCAAAACATGTCGGATGTTTTCAACGCAATTCAATTATTGGACTTTCTTTTAAAGGGAGTTCCCATTTTTCCTCAAAAAAAGTTGTCTGCTGCTGATTTGTTGTATGTGGGAATGGGTTAACTTTCTGACGCCTCTGCAGCAGATGGATTTTTGAAAACATAGTGACAAAAGAAGAAATTGCTTAAAACGAATGAATGTATATTGTTTTATGGCGCATCGACAGCTAAGGTCATTTAGCGCGCAATTAAATTTAATTATTCATGATCCCTGGGTAAACAAACCAGTACTTGGCTAGAAAATGTGCCTTGCACAAGGGCACTTCACCATGACCGTAGTGCCGCGACTGGGGATCGAACCCGGGACACCCGGTTTCGAAATCCCCGACGCTAACCACTCGACCACAGCGGATTCCTAAAATGCGGCTAAAAACGAGCAATTTCTCCTTTAGCCACAATGTTTTCCACTTTTATAGTCATAGGTTATCCATTCAATTATAGAGATTTTCTATGTTTTGACAAAATATGTTCAAAGTTGTCTGCTGCAGAATTGTCATATGAGGGAAAGGGTTAAAGCAGCCGGCGTTTTGAAAACATAGTGACAAAAGAAGAAATTGCACAGAACGTGCAATTTCTCCTTTTGCCACTATGTTTTCCACTTTTAGTCATAGGTTATCCATGTGACAAAATATGTTCAAAGTCGTCTGCTGCCGATTTGTTGTATGTGGGAATGGGTTATAAACATTATATATAAGGTAATGGGGTTATAAACTTTATCTTCCTAATTGACAGCCATGACCAGGGCAAGATGGAAATGTAAGATACAAAACAGTAATCTGATACAGAAGCCCAGATAAAGCAGCGGGCTATCAGTTTCCAACATCATCAACTTTCAATCAAAACTGACCAATCATGGCATCGGTACATTAGTACATTTTATTTTATTAGTTTGCCTGCCCGTGCCACGCCTAAGATAATCTAGGATAAATCCATGGATTAGATACATCAGTTAATAAGGCTCAATAATGATCTATGTGGAATTCAAATCGACCCAACATAATTAACCCATTATTCTCATTAGTACTGTACAACTTTGAAGAGATATAACTTTTGCACAATAGCCCTAAGTAACTTTAACCCTTTCCCTCTTATAGACACTTTCTGACGCCTCTGCAGCAGACGACTTTTTGAAAACATGGCGACAAAAGAAGTAATTGCTCAAAACGAGCAATTTCTCCTTTTGCCACAATGTTTTCCACTTTTATTCATAGGTTATCCATTCAATTAAAGAGATTTTATATTTTTTGACAAAATATGTTCAATGACGTCTGCTGCAGAATTGTCGTATGAGGGAAAGGGTTAACCCTGTCCTGCAGGTAAAGCTATAGCAGATGACTTTGCAAACATCTGGGAAAAAGATATTAAAGATCATTATTTATATATAAATGAAAGTATATATATATATATAGCTATTGAATAGAGTTGAAAACATTGTGGCAGAAGGGGAAATTGCTCATCATGAGCAATTTCCCCTTCTGCCACAATGTTTTCGAATGCAGATGCATCAAAATGGTTTTTGCAGGTGGGATAGGCCTAGGTAAATTTAAACAGTAATTCATGTCTATAATACCTTTGCTGTCAATTGTACCATAATTAAGGCAGTCACACAGGGCCCCATTTTAACGTGGCAAGTTCTTTTGATGTAGATTATTGCAAACAGAACAATGATTTATAGCACCGTAGCCCCTTGAAGGATATTATTTTTCTTGCATAGAAATAGTGAAAGCTTACACCTTCTCCCTGACTGCCTTTCGAGATACCATCATGGCTTCTGTCAGATAAACCCTTTCCCACATTGTAACAGACGCTTTTCTTACAGAAGCCATATTACATTGGCGTGCAACTTTTAAAAGAAAACATCGTGGCAAAAATGGAAATTGCTCATCTTGAACAATTTCTTCTTTTGCCACAATTTGTTCAACTCAATCAAATAAATATGTTATAATATTTATAGAGATTTTACACTTTTTTTGCAAAATGTTTCCAAAGACGGCTCCTGCAGACTTTTTGTATGTGCATGGTAAAGGATGATAAAGGCTGTATATTTCTCAAGTGAAATTTTTCTCCAAAATTTTACCTCTTCAGCCACATTTTGATGCATCTGTAGCAGACAATTTCTCCTTTGGTTACACAGTTTTGAATATTCAATAAGTATATCTTCTTTTGTACCGAAATACACATGTAATGTCGGGAAAAGTCACTTTATATGTCCATTCTAAGGGATGTATTTTGAGAACAATTGCTGCAGGTGGAGTCCACATATTGTCCACTCTCTTAAGTGAATTGTTTTCATCTGACCTTTACCAAACTTGTTGAACATGTTTGTGCGATAACCAGCCACAATGGGCAAGGCACTTTTGGATTATGGCCCTTTTAATTATCCAAGACTGGCCAAATTTAGCCTTGTACACGTTCTAAGTCAAATATTTTTTATCCTATCTTCACCAAACTTGTTGAACATGTTTGTGGACTAAAATGAATGGCCAATTTCAGTTTGATAACAAGCCAAATTGTGCAAGGCAGTTTTGGATTATGGCCATTAAATTATTCAAAAGTGGCCAAGTTTAAATCCACTCTCTAACTCGATCAGTTTTCATCCATTCTTCACCAAACATGGTGAACATGTTTGTGGACATTATTATACTGTCTCTGCCAAGTTTGTCGACAAGCCCAAAGTGATCAAGGCTGTTTTTGGATTATGGCCCTTGAATTATCACAAATTGGCAAAGTTAGACTTTTCCTTGAAAATTAGTGAACGTATTTGTGAGCCATAGTTGTCAAATCCGTAACCAGTAAAAATTGCCCAAAGCACTATTTGATTATGGCCCGTGAAATATCCACATTCTGGTCTTAAAGGCCTAAATGTCAACAGTTCCTATCCAATCTTCATCAAACTTGCCATGAATGTTTATTAATAAAAATCACTTTAATCGTCTTGTCTTTCCCTCCTGGATGAGCGTATTTTGTGACAGTTTGGCAATCTTGTTTTATTTTAGCCCTGTGTATTGTCAGACATTTAAATTCATGCCACCTTATTTATTGCACAATATAATTCATCAAAATGCACGAGATACTGTACATTTTTGTTATTCTCGAGATTAGAATCTTATCAAATGACGAAGTTGAGACTTGTGCAAATTCATTTAAACCTTATGTAAATAGGGCTGAACTAGTTACACGAAAACCATGAATGGGAGCGTTTATCTCAGTCTACAAAATTAACCCTTTCCCTCATATGAAAATTCTGAAGCAGACGACTTTGAACGTATTTTGTCAAAACATAGAAAATCTCCATAATTGAATGGATAACCTATGACAAAAAGTGGAAAACATTGTGGCAAAAGGAGTTTTGTGCAATTTCTTCTTTTGTCACTATGTTTTCAAAAAGCCGTCTGCTGCAGAGGAGTCAGAAAGTGTCTATATGAGGGAAAGGGTTAAGGTGTTTTTTTAGTGTATTTTTTTTCCTTTTTTACCTATCTTGCCCTATAATAACAGGGCCGCGTTGTACTAAAAACCCGACCTTCCCGCATGCAACAAATCTGCAGCAGAAGACTTAATTGGCAAACATATTAAATATCTCTGCTACTGAAAGTTTAATAATTAAATAGAGCTGAAAACATTGTGGCAAAAGGAGGAATTGTTCCTAATGCGCAATTTCTCTTTTTCTCACAATTTTTCAAAAATCGTCTAAGGATTTAAAATGCTCTTATGAGGTAAAGGGTTAATTAACCCTTTCCCTCATACGACAATTCTGCAGCAAACGACTTTGATAATATTTCGTCAAAAAATGGAAAATCTCTATAATTGAATAGATAACCTATGACTAAAAGTGGAAAACATTGTGGCAAAAGGAGAAATTGCTCGTTTTGAGGAATTTTTTCTTTTGTCAATGTTTTCAAAAAGCCGTCTGCTGCAGAGGCGTCAGAAATTGTCTATATGAGGGAAAGGGTTAAGGTGTTAGTAAGTGTATTTTTACCCAATATGGACTCCCTGAATATTATGATCATCTGAGAGGCTTACAGTGCATCTTCACATTCGTAATATAAATAGAATAACAAGAGAAAGTTGATGCAAGGGCATCAATGTCGCCGGAAAAGACTGCATTGATTTATTTATGTATTCTTGACTTTCCTTAGTCTATTAGGAACGTTGAAATGAAAACATTTACTTATAAATGTTATATTCACCTATACATTAGGGTATCTATAAAAAATTAACGAAATGTGTACACATTTATCTTGGCTTAAATTTAATTTTGCTGTTGTTACTTATTTAAATAATAGTATTCATTCATATAATTTCAATGTTTGTCAATCTTATTCGAATCACAAGGTAAATATCCTGGTATTGCTTTAAAGGGAGGTAATTTGAAGAAAACAAAAGTCTTCAAAAGGAGAAATATATCAGCATTACCGTCTACAGTTTAAATTGTTCTATTGTTTGTGGATTTAAAAATGTTCTTTTTTTCTTATTTCTACATGTACAACGAAATATTGCGGCTTCTCTTTGACGCTTTGCGTCAAACATTCGTCTTGTACTTGTCTAAAATAAAATAATATCACTCGCTTTTTCATATCGAAATGCGCATGCGCGAAAATCGATGTTAAAGGTCACGAACCTACACAACAGAATAGGGTCTATATTTAGCTTAGAAACAGTTCCTACTTTAGATATTCATGGATTACTATTATTAAATGAATTCTACACAATCAAGACATCTCTTTGAACATGAAAACAACATTTAGTAAGTTAAAATTGCTATTAAAAGGAGAATCCGAAATTGACCTCAATGATGACACATAAGAGTCTGCATTAGGGGGTGTTGGTTCACGTCTTGAAGGGACCACTTTTGTCTTCGTAAATAAGACAAAAAACTTAAATGCGAGTGAAATAAAAAAAACTGCAAACATTAAAAAATCGGAATATTTATTTCATTTTAGATGTGTCATTTATTAGTGTTCGTAAACAACCACAATTGTAATATGTTCAAATCATCTAGATTTGTTTCTTTCTAATAATAAGCCGCCCTCCCATGTGATTTCCGAAAAGCTATTAAAAATAGAAGTCGCGGGCTTCTGCCCGGCGACTAATGATTTAAAACTCTTTCCCACATACAACAAATCTGCTGTAGATGTCGACCACTTTGAAACCACATATTGGCAAAAACATGAAAAACCAACATTTAATAAGGTTTAATTATTAATTAAAGTTGAAATTCTTGTGGCAAAAGGAGAAGTTGCTCATTATGATCAATTTCTTCTTTTGCCACAACATTTTTAAAAGTCATTATGAGCAATTTTCACCTTTTGCCACAATATTTTAAAATAATTTAAAAATGAAAAATGAAATTTAAAAAGTCTAATGAAGGGGAAAATGTCCAAACATTTTGGAAACAGCTGGACCCTAGAATGTGAAGTACTACTAGCTCTCTCAGTTGTTCCATTTTATGAAGAACATTTTTTTTTAGCCATTAAGTAAATTTAAATTTTATCTTTTACCACATGCAACAAATCTGAAGCACTCGATCTGACCAGACTTTGAAAACGTGTGGGAAAAACGATGGATTAATCTCTATATATCAATGAATGTATGGTTGATGGAATAATTGCAAAACATTGTGGCTAATTTAGGTTCTCAAACCTCTCCTGCTGCAGATGCCTTCAAATAAATCTGTATGTAGGAATAGAATTTAAGAAGGCACACAGACACGCATACAACACAATTGCACCAAGACGATTTACAACACATGTAGGCAAAACATGGAAAATCTTTATAATGGAAGTATTGTTATTAAACAGAGTTGAAAACTATGTGACTAAAGGAGAAATTGCTCTTGATGAGCAATTTCTCCTTTTGCGCCAATGTATTTAAAAATTCGTCTGCTATAGAGGCAAATCGGAAAGTGGCAGTGTGGGGGAAATGGTTAACCCTTTCCCTCATACCACAATTCTGCAGACGACGACTTTAAACATATTTTGTCAAAGCATAGAAAATCTCTATAATTGAATAGATAGTTAACCTATGACTAAAAGTGGAAAACATTGTGACAAAAGGAGAAATTGCTTGTTTTGAGCCATTTCTTCTTTTGTCACTATGTTTTCTAAAAGCTGCCTGCTGCAGCCTCAGAGGCGTCAGAAAGCGTCTATATGAGGGAAATGGTTCAGAAAAGTGTTGTATATTTGCATGCACCTCATGCACCTCCTTGCATAATGCACATTTATGTCTCTGGGGATTAGTAGATTGTGGTTAATGTCTTTTTAATTTAAATGTGTATCTTATTTAGGGTTTTCCTGTCTTCTAACTTGGGCTCGATTTTAAACCCTTCTTCCTATAATACAGAAGTCTTGTGACTTTGGGGCTTCATTACAGACCACCGGATTTTACCTGTTCCCACTTTCAGACTCATTTTCACGCATCTGCAGCAGATGACATTTGATAACTTTGTGACAAATTTTAAGGAGAAATTGCTCAACATAGATTTCCAAAACTTTTATTTAATAAAGTAACTTTTCGTTCTTTCCATATGTTTGTGTTAAATGTTTTCAATGTCGTCTTCTTTAACCCTTTTTCCCTCGTACAACAAATTTGCAGGAGATGACTTTGAACATATTTTGTCAAAAAATAGAAAATCTCTTTAATTGAATGGATAATCCTATGACTAAAAGTGGAAAACATTCACGGAAGGCGCATGGTGAAGATTTTTCTATCAAGAAATTATTATCACCATTGAAAAAAGAAACAATTTTTTTCTAACTCTTTCCCACCTGCAACATATGAAATTTTCATACATTGTGGCAAATGGAGAAATTGCTCATGATGAAAAATTATTAATTATTATTAATAATTCATTTATTGGAATTTTTCCCTCAAGATCTATTCAATGATTTAGGCTGCAAAATGGGCGGGGGGGGGGGGGGGGTGAAAGAGTTAAGGGTGTGCCCGTGGAATATAACAGTTTTTGCATGTCTGTAAATCAGTGCACTGTAACATTATGTTAACTATATCTTGTGAAAGTAGTAACTGTTTTCCACGTACAAAAATCTGGAGTCGACGACTTTAAAAGCTAGTGCACAAACATATAGAAAATCCCTATAAATGAGGGTTTATTTACTGGAAAAAGTTGAAAACATTGTGGCAAAAGGAGAAATTGCTCGTTTTCTGCTTTTGTCACAATGTTTTTCAAAAGTCGTCTGCTGCAGAGGCGTCAGAAAGCGTCTATATGTAGAAAAGCATTAGATATAGGTGTATTTCATCCTCTCCTATGTAAGGATCTCTACTCAAAAATAATACTGAGATTTTACATAGTTTTGTCCCTTTCCCACATACAACAAATTTCCAGCAGTCGACTTTGAAAACAATCGTGCAAAAAACATGGAAAATCTCTACTACAAAAAAAAATGGGGGAAAAAGAGAAATCACTCATAACGAAATATGCCTCCTTTTCTTAGAATGTTTTAATTATATGTGGACTACTACAAAAAACATTGTGGAAAAAAGAGAAATCACTCATAACGAAATATGCCTCCTTTTCCCAGAATGTTTTAATTATATATCCCAATTAAACTTTCAATTTTCCAAGGTGATACATTTCTGTTTTTATCATAAGTATGTTTTCAAGTTGAAGACCTAAAATAAAAAAAAAAGTGGAAAGGATCAAGACGTTATGTTGTCAGTGCCATTAATTATTTTTTAGGGAAGTTGGTGACATTTTTTATTTTAACCTATTACTACCAGTATTTTGACGCCCTTGTAGGAAAACAGAGAATTGTTTGCCATTTCTCTGTTTCCTGCAATGTTTTCTAATCCATCCTTAGATCCCCTCCCCATAGAGTTTTGCATTAATTTTTTTTGGTGAAAATAAATTTATTCTTCAAAAGACGTATTGTATTCGCTTTGCTGGATGTGCCCTTTTCGAAAGGTGTCGCATACTCAAAAATAATACTGAGATTTTACATAGTTTTGTCTTAACCCTTTCCCACATACAACAAATTTCCAGCAGACGACTTTGAAAACAATCGTGCAAAAAACGTGGAAAATCTCTTTAAACGAAAGTATAATTACTGAAAAAAGTTGAAAACATTGTGCCAAAAGGTGAAATTGCTTGTCTGCTGTTAATGCATCAGAATGCGTCTACAAATGGGAAAGGGTAAAGTGACCATTTTATTGTGCTTGTAAATTTTAACCAGTCTAATTTCTTTCTTGTATTAAGGAAGGGAAGTAACTGCTATAATAGCTTATTGTTTTATATTGGCACATTTATTTTCCTTTGTGAAGAGCAACATGGGTACATTCAGAGCTCCAGATAAGGGGAGTTTTTTTACTTTCTGAAACCCTTTTTTAACACTCTTAACCCTTTCCCTCATACGACAATTGTGTGGCAGACGACTTTGAACATATTTTGTCAAAAAATGGAAAATCTCTTTAATTGAATGGATAACCTATGACTAAAAGTGGAAAACATTGTGGCAAAAGGAGAAATTGCTCGTTTGAGCAATTTCTTCTTTTGTCACTATTTTCAAAAAGCCATCTGCTGCAGAGGCGTCAGAAAGCGTCTATATGAGGGAAAGGGTTAACCAAAGATGTGGGTACTCAAATGAATCGTCTCAATGAGACGATTCTTTTGAGTACCATCATCATAGGGTTTGGTTGGATGATAAGAGAGATATTGTTGGGAAAAGAGCTGTACACTCCTCCTTATCTCTAAGTACACTTTGATATACTCATTTAAAACATTGGCCTACAAAGAGTCTTTGATATTAATTCTGATTTACCAGGACTGTGATGGACAGGCTGATCTGAACCGTACTGTCCAGATGTGCCAACTTAATACCATTTCCCATATACAGACTCATACATATACAGCCAATGACATTGATTCCATAAACAAAAATTCAAATTGTTTGCCTTATCTATTTGCAGCCAAAGACAGCACAATCGATCTCCTCACGTTGCTTGGTTTGCCCAGGGATGGGTCCGGCATCGCATACAACACTGGGTTCGACGGTTACCCAGCATTTGCTGTCGAAACTTCTGCAACCATCAATGCCAGGCCATCAGCAGAAAAATTCCCAAAGAACACTTTATACAAGTCTTTCTCAATTACATTGACTTTAAAACTTCGCAAAGAAGGGACAATATTTGCAGTGATTAATCCATATGGAAAACTAATTCAGTTTGGATTAGAAATTAGTTACTTGGCTAGTAATGATTTGAATGTAGTGAAATTATACTATAAGGCAAACTCGAGGGGCACCAACCAAGTTATCGCGAAATTCAACATCATGAGTATACGAAACCAGTGGGTTAAACTAGGCTTGAGGGTGGAACAGGGTAAGGTGACCTTGTATCAAAACTGCGAGGAGGTCGATTCTCATAGAATAACGCCACTGTCAGAACTCAATTTTGAACCCGGGTCAGCAGTCCATTTGGCTAGTGCAGGGCCGCTTGGTAGCAAGTTTACCGTGAGTATGATTGAAAGTTGGCCTTATTAAACTCTTTTCCACATACCCCACCTTTTATGACACCTCTTCAGCAGACAACTTTTGTAAACATTTCAGGTAAAATGAGAAATTGCTCATTATGAGCAATTTCTCCTTTGCCACAATGTTTTCAACACAGTTCAGTAAATGTTGTTTCATTTATAGAGAGTTTCCATATTTTGACTTTGTGTTTTCAAAAATGTCTGCATCAGATTTGTTGTATGTGGGAAAAGGTTATTGCAATTCCTTTCTTGTATGTTATTGATAGCTGATTTCTTGCCACATTGAATAAACTTTAATTGAGTTTAATATATGTGTCCTGTCAATATGTATATAAATAAAAAAGATCAGACATTTCGGGAGAAGCAAAAACATATATTTCCTGATTTGATGTACTAATTTATCCTATGTGTTAAGCATGTGCCAATGTGTGTTTAAAATGACAAAATTACAAGAATGTGCAAGCTTGTAATTTTGCTTTTTGCTTAGCCCCATTTACGTCAATTAAATGTGTAACATCAGAGTACTATAGATAAGAGAGAGTGAACGGGTATTTTCTCCACAATATTTCTCTTATTACTCACACAAATCCTATGTTGTGGGTACTCAAAAGAATCGTCTCACTGAGACGATTCTTTTGAGTGCCCACAACATAGGGTTTGAGTGTCAAATAAGGATTTAAGAACATGAAATGCACCCCTTATCTAGAGCTCTGTAACATTTTATCTTTTGGTCTTTCGAGGTTTTTCTCTTAGTTTGACTAATTTTACATTTTAACCTCTTTCTCACATACACAACGTTGATTGCCGCAGTAGCGGCGCGGGCTGTCAATCAAGGGGTTGTGAGTCTGTGTTCGAATCCCGGCTCGGCCAACTTTCTTTTTACGACGATTGACAAAAGTCAATGCGACATGCGTCATTTGTCTTCCACCAATGGGCTAAGTCTATGTGGAAAAGCAGCCAGTTGCTTGGGAAGATTATTGTGTGGAGTACTGGTGTGAGAAAACCAGGAAATGCATGAGTAGGTGAACTGGCCGCCGTGATATAACTGAGAAATTGTTAAAAACGACGTTAAACCCCAATAAATCAATCAGTCAATCAATCAATGTTTGGAAAGGGCTAAAGCCTGATAACACAGATATTCCGCTTTATTTTTCCAAAGTACATGACATCTTACAACTCAGATTACTTACTCTCATTGCCTACTTCATACATAATCTAACCAGTAATCGAGGGACGATCACAAATGTTTACTTGGTTCTCTTTTTGGAATGAATCTGGCAACATTTGGACCACTGGTTTGTGTTCTACCTCTGAGATCGTCTGCCTTAGATATGGGATGTTCAGGGTTGATCCACGGCCTGGTTATACCAAAGAATTTAAAAAGTGTGGAAATGGCTTGCAGGGTTAGCATTACGACTGAATCCCTGTTGTCAGGATAAATTGGACTAGTAGTATTTGTAACGTACCCAGGAAACGCTGTGATATAACTGAACAATTTAAGTGGTGCATAGCACTTAACAATCTGAGCCCTGTCCATAATGATGAGCCTCACAGAATTGAGAAATTAGTTAAGTTACCCCTTTCCCACATATAACAAATCTGCAGCAGACATCCTTGAACACATTTATGCAAAACAAGGGGAAATCTCTATAAATGAAAGGACATCATATAAATATTAAAAAGAGGAGAAAACATTATTACAAAAGCAGATTTTGTTTAATTATCTGTATTTTTAGACATGAATGTTTATCGATTAGTATTAATCTTGGTTGTCATCATGAGCAAGTCTCCATTTGTCACAATGTTTTCATAAGTCCTCTGCTGCAGAGCCATCATAAAGCGTCTATATGTGGGAAATGGTTATGAAAGATAAACCTATAGGCAGCTTCATGCAAAATTGTTGTAACTACAACTTTTAACAAGATGTAGTTGCAACACATCACGTTAAACCAGAGCTATGTCCTATGTAATGTTTGCCAGTTGCTTGGGAAGATTGTTGTGTGGAGTACTGGTGTGAGAAAACCAGGAAACACATGAGTAGGTGAACTGGCCGCTGTGATATGACTGAGAAATTGTTAAAAACGGCGTTAAACCCCAATCAATCAATCAATCAACTGTGTAATGTGTCTCATTTTCTGACTGAACCTTTTTCTTCAGGGTGATTTGATGGAAGTAAAAATACACGATGATCCAACTGTTGCGGCAAAGAAAGATTGCAGTGATGTGAGTTATATTTATTTTTCTATTTTTCACCAATTCTGCAGCAGACGACTTTAAACATATTTCGTCAAAAGATCAATTCTGCATCAGACGACTTTAAACATATTTCATCAAAAGATAGAAAATCTCTATAATTGAATGGATAACCTATGACGAAAAGTTGAAAACATTGTGGCAAAAGGAGAAATTGCACGTTTTGTGCAATTTCTTCTTTTGTCACTATGTTTTCAAAAAGCCATCTGCTGCAGAGGCATCAGAAAGCGTCTATATGATTTGATGGAAGTAAAAATACACGATGATCCAACTGTTGCGCAAAGAAAGATTGCAGTGATGTGAGTTAAATTTATTTTTCTATTTTTCACAGAGCACTTGATATGGATGAGTAGGCTGGTCTTTTCTCCAAACAATATCTCTCTTATGCCTTAACTAAACCCTCTGTTGTAGGTACTCAATATAATCTTCTCAATGAGACATTTACAGTAATTACTGCATAATGGATCTGACATCACCTCCTTATCAAGGTCTCAAGTAAATCCATGAACATTGTGTTTATAGGAATTACTATGCAATGAATCTGATATCTCCACCTTATTTAGGTTTCTTTTATATCAATGAACTGTTGATTTACAGTAATAACTGCACAAGGGATCTGATAATTTGCTTCCTTATCGAAGTCTCTAATTAAACCATCAACATGTATTTACAGGAATAACTGCACAAGGGATCTGATAATTTGCTTCCTTATCGAAGTCTCTAATTAAACCATCAACATGTATTTACAGGAATAACTGCACAAGGGATCTGATATTGCTCCCTTATCTAGGTCTTGAATAAATTCATAAACATTGTGTAAACAGGAATTACCGTGTTCACAATGGATCTGATATCTCATTGTTATCTAGGTCTCTAATAAATTCAATGAACATAATTTTCAGAAATAAATGTACACAGGATTTGATATCATCACCTTAAATAGGTCTCTTGTAAAACATCCATGAACATGTACTTACAGGAATTACTCTACGCTAGATATCACCTTATCTAGGTCTCTTGTCAATGAACTTGTATTTACAGGAGTTACTGTACCCTGAATCTTATATCAAATCCTTACCTAGGTCTATAATATATCAATGAACAATTGAACATGTACTTTCAGAAATCATTGTACACTTGATCTGGTATATCCTTGGTATCTTGGTTTATTTTAATCATGGAACATGTTTTTGGAAACAATATCTCCTTGTTATCTAGGTCTCTTATAAGTCAATGAATTTACTTAAATTAATATACAATGGATCTGATATCATCACTTTATCTAGGTCTCCATCTGGGATCTGATATCTCCATACTGTACACTGGATCTGATATCTCCACTTTATTTAGGTCTCTAATAAATCCATGAACATGAATTTACAGAAATTAATGTACAATGGATCTGATATCTCCAAACTGTACAATGGATCTGATATTTCCACCTTATTTAGGTCTCTAATAAATCCATTAACATGAATTTACAGAAATGAATGTACAATGAATCTGATATCTCCACCTTATGTAGGTCTCTAATAAATCCATGAACATGAATTTACAGAAATTAATGTACAATGGATCTGATATCTCCAAACTGTACAATGGATCTGATATTTCCACCTTATTTAGGTCTCTAATAAATCCATTAACATGAATTTACAGAAATGAATGTACAATGGATCTGATATTATCACTTTATCTAGGTCTCTTATATATCTAGTTACTGTACAATGGATCTGATATTATCACTTTATCTAGGTCTCTTATATATCTAGTTACTGTACAATGGATCTGATATTATCACTTTATCTAGGTCTCTTATATATCTAGTTACTGTACAATGGATCTGATATCGCTTCCATATCTAGGTGTCTAATAAATCAATGAATATGTATTTACAGAATTGACTGTACAAAATGGATCTGATATCTCCATTATTGTACAATGGATCTGATATCTCCAAACTGTACAATGGATCTGTTATCTCTACCTTGTGTAGGTCTCTAATAAATCCATGAACATGTGTTTACAGGAATTACTGGAGGATGGCTCTGGATCAGGAAATATCATGATCGATTACGAAAAGGGATCGGACGAAGTGGAGGAGCCGGAGGAACACGAGGTAAAGATATTCTTACACAATGTTTAACCCTTTCATACATACAACAATTCTGTAGCAGATGATTTTGAATACATTTAACCAAATCTAGATACAAGTTGAATTATTGGATAGAGTTGATTTATAACATTGTGGCAAAAATACCATGATGATCAATCAATATGATTGACGTCTAAATCAGACGTTTTTTGAAATAGGAACTTTTAATGATTTCCGTAGAATAGTACCAAAATTTTAAAAATGTTAGTTTTGGTTCCCCTCCTTGACCCTCAGGGTTGTTTGGATAGCAATTTAACCCTTTCCCTCATATAGACACTTTCTGACGCCTCTGCAGCAGACGACTTTTCGAAAACATATTGACAAAAGAAGAAATTGCTCAAAACAAGCAATTTCTTCTTATGCCACAATGTGTTCCACTTTTAGTCATAGGTTATCCATTCAATTATAGAGATTTACTATTTATTGACAAAATATGTTCAAGGACGTCTGCTGCAGAATTGTCGTATGAGGGAAAGGGTTAAAGCAGACGGCGTTTTGAAAACATAGCGACAAAAGAAAAAATTGCACAGAACGTGCAATTTCTCCTTTTGTCACAATGTTTTCCACTTTTAGTCATAGGTTATCCATCTGACAAAATATGTTTAAGGACGTATATGTAAAGCGGCTATATGTAGAAAAGGGTTAAACAAATAACACTGTGGTAAAACTGAAATACTGTTGAAATGTCTTAATACAACATTATATTTACAAAGATTTCACACTGTGGTTAGCGTTGGGGGTCCCGGTTTTGATACCCAGTCGCTGCGCTGTGGTCATTGTGAAGTGCTCTTGGGTAAGGCACATTTCCTAGCCTAGTACTGGTTTGTTTACCCAGAGATCATGAATAAGTGAACTGTCCCGTGATATAACTGAAATAATGTTGAAAACAGCGTAAAACCTCAACAAAAAAAACAAGCAAACAAGGTTTCAAAAGACATCTGATGCAGAGACATCAAATTGCTTCTGCATGTACGAAAGGATTAAACTAATTCAGCTTTAACCCTTTCTCTCGTACGGCAATTCTGCAGCAGACAACTCTGAACGTATTTTGTCAAAACATAGAAAATCTCCATAATAAATCGTCCAGTATGTTGTCAGCTCAATAACTTTAGAAGCCTTTGTCCAATCATCCCCAAATTTGGTCAGAATGTGTATTGGGATAATATCTCGGACAAGTTTGATAACTAGCCATATCACTTTAGTCAATCAAGAGTTATCGCCCTTTAATTATAGAAATTACCCAAAATTGGTCTTGTCAGCTCAATAACTTTAGAAGCCTTTGTCCAATCATCACCAAATTTAGCCAGAATGTGTATTGGCATAATATCTCGGACAAGTTTGATAACTAGCCATATCGCTTTACTCAATCAAGAGTTATTGCCCTTCAATTATAGAAATTGCCTAAAATTGGTCTTGTCAGCTCAATAACTTTAGAAGCCTTTGTCCAATCATCACCAAATTTGGTCAGAATGTGTATTGGCATAATATCTCGGACAAGTTTGATAACTAGCCATATGGCTTTACTCAATCAAGAGTTATTGCCCTTCAATTATAGAAATTACCTAAAATTAGTCTTGTCAGCTCAATAACTTTAGAAGCCTTTGTCCAATCATCACCAAATTTAGTCAGAATGCGTATTGGCATTATATCTCGGACAAGTTTGATAACAAGCCATATCACTTTAGTCAATTGAGAGTTATCGTTCTTTAATTATAGAAATTACCTAAAATTGGTCTTGTCAGCTCAATAACTTTAGAAGCCTTTGTCCAATCATCACCAAATTTAGTCAGAATATGTATTGGCATAATATCTCGGACAAGTTCGATAACTAGCCATATCACTTTAGTCAATCAAGAGTTATTGCCCTTCAATTATAGAAATTACCTAAAATTAGTCTTGTCAGCTCAATAACTTTAGAAGCCTTTGTCCAATCATCACCAAATTTGGTCAGAATGTGTATTGGCATAATATCTCGGACAAGTTTGATAACTAGCCATATGGCTTTACTCAATCAAGAGTTATTGCCCTTCAATTATAGAAATTACCTAAAATTAGTCTTGTCAGCTCAATAACTTTAGAAGCCTTTGTCCAATCATCACCAAATTTAGTCAGAATGCGTATTGGCATAATATCTCGGACAAGTTTGATAACAAGCCATATCGCTTTAGTCAATTGAGAGTTATCGTTCTTTAATTATAGAAATTACCTAAAATTGGTCTTGTCAGCTCAATAACTAGCCATATCGCTTTAGTCAATCGAGAGTTATCGCTCTTTAATTATAGAAATTACCTAAAATTGGTCTTGTCAGCTCAATAACTTTAGGAGCCTTTGTCCAATCATCACCAAATTTGGTCAGAAATGTATATTGGCGTAATATCTCGGACATGTTCGATAACTAGCCATATTGCTCGAGTCGATAGAGAGTTATTGCCCTTTAATTATAGAAATTACCTAAAATTGGTCTTGTCGGCTAAATAACTTGAGAAGCCTTTATCCGATCATCACCAAATCTAGACAATATGTTGATGGGCAGATTATCTTGGTCAGGTTTGATAACTTACAACGTTTTCTTAGTCGCTACAAAATTATGTCCCTCGAAATGGCCAAATCTGTACTAACAGTGTCCGCTCTCTAAGTTTGGCTGATGTTCAACCAATTATCACTATACTTGGTCTCAAAAAAACAGGACGGGCGTATTTTGTGACATTTGGCTCTCTTGTGTCACTATGTTTTCAAAAAGTCGTCTGCTGCAGAGGCGTCAGAAAGCATCTATATGAGGGAAAGGGTTAAGTTGACTTGCTATCAAAGATACCTGAGAGCTCTAGATAAGGGTCGGTTTTCATGTCTCGACAATTCTTTTGAGTGCCCACATCATATGGTGTGGTTGGATATTTAAAAATATATTTTTGGGAAAAGAGCTGTTCACACCTCTTTATCTGGACCTCTGAATTATTACCCTATTCGACATTGTAGGTTCCTGTTTTACAACCAGATGTAGTAGGACCAAAGGGAGAGGCAGGCGAACAAGGGCTCAAAGGGGACAAAGGAGACCAAGGAGCCCAAGGAATCCCTGGACTCCCCGCCACACCCCCTCCAATGATTCCACCCCCAGATCTCACCGGCCTTATTGGTGCAACAGGTATTGTAGCTCCTCCTACCTTTGTGGCTCCTCCTCTATTTCACATTATCTTGCATAATTCAACATTGAACATGTGAACAGAACAGTATTTTATATGTCAGTCTAAGCAGTGACATAGTTTCTACAAAGCTGTCTCAATTTAGGTTAGAAGTGATATTGAATTTCTACTAACTTAGTATTGGCGCTCAGGGTTGTGGGATAAGCATTATATTTCACTCATTAGTATCGGGATAAACGGCAACTAGTACTGGTAAGTTGGTAACACACCACCCAGGAAACTCTGTTATATGATGGAATTATTTTTTGTAAGCAGTGTAAAGCACCATGCAATAAAACAACCCAATGTAGAAAAGTCCATATTATATCTTTTACTCTTCTTTAATGGTGTTTTGTTTTGGGACTTCAATGTTTAAGAGAATATGCTCAATCTCAGGAAAAAGATTTCCCATCATTAGAAATTTCTACATGAAATAGCAAATATCTACATGAAATAGGGGAATTATTTCATACATCATACAATGATTGCTTGTAGATTTTCTTGGTGTTTCGTACAGAGATTGTGTCAAGAGTCCTTGGACGAGTTCACCTTTTACTGACCCTTTCCCACCTACAGACGCATTCCGACGCATTTGCAGCAGACAACTTTTGAAAGCATTTTGGCCAAAGGAGAAATTGCTCATGTTTTCAAAGTCGTCTGCTGCAAATGTGTTGTTGTTTGTGGGATAGGGTTAAGGTTACAGTAACTTTAAATGGTCTGACATAAAACCTCATTAATTTTTTTCGGGCATGGGGAGGCATTTTTGTCTTACAGACAACAACAGTGTCGAATCTTAATTAAGTCAGGAATTAGGTTATTATGAAATTATAATCAACATTTAACTGTCATTCTATTCAACTACAGGTGAAAGAGGAGAGAAAGGTGACAGAGGCATCATGGGATTGCCCGGCGTTGACGGACGAGACGGAAAGACTGGGTCTAAGGGGGATATGGGCTCCCCTGGTCTTCCAGGGGCACAAGGCAGGGAAGGAGACATGGGACAGAAAGGGGAACCTGTATGTATTATTTATATTTCATTTATTGATTTGTTTACCTGTTATTTTAGCCTTTATGGGATTTGATGCTTGCAATACAGATTCAACAACAGTAGACCCCTTTTTATTATTTGAAGAACAAAACTTTAACCTTACGTCCTTAGTAAAAAAATGTTCATCATTTTTAAATGACACTTGCTACACATGTTACAAGGAACAATATGCATGTCTATACTAAGTCAGGTAACTCTTGCTTTAATAATTATTCAGTAATGCCCCTTTGTTGACTTGAAAAATAACTGACAAGCATTGGCGTTCGCTCTGTAGCGTCCTTGTTGCAAGTTTGATAACTTTACAGTCAAACCTTTTACATCCGTACTCCTGATATCACCAACCAACTGGTGTAAGCTACCACAATAAGTCCCCAATGTTTAAAAGTTATAACCACCTACTTATCTTAACCCTTTCCCTCATACGACAATTCTGCAGCAGACGACTTTGGACATATTTTCTCAAAATATAGAAAATCTCTATAATTGAATGGATAACCTATTACCAAAAGTGGAAAACATTGCGGCAAAAGGAGAAATTGCTCGTTATGAGCAATTTCTTCTTTTGTCACTATGTTTTCAAAAAGCTGTCTGCTGCAGAGGCGTCAGAAAGCATCTATATTACGGAAAGGGTTAACGTTCAGCTCTTCCCTTGGGTAGTCTCTTATACCAGGTTGGACTGTTTTGAGAACTTTGCTTGAGTAATTAGAATTCTATATAAAACCACAAATTGAAATAAAATCAGTTTATTGTTGTTGTCAGGTTGCAGTGCAGATCTATGAACCTACTTGCCTTTTGTGTTGACAGCTTAACAACCCCCACTTCCCCACATCCAAGAAAACTGAAGTAGACAACTTTGAAAACATCTAGGCAGAATAAAGAAAAAAAATATCTATAAATTGAAACACTGTGTCAAAAGGAGAAATTGCTTATGATGAACAAGTTCTCCATTTGAAACAATGTTTTAAAAAGTTATTTGTTTTAGTTTCGTCAAGTGGGAAAGGATTAAATATGCAATAATTGCAGGCATTCTTCATATTTCAGGGGGATTTTACAGTTGGGGAAAATGGATTACCAGGTGTACCTGGTACGGACGGAAAACCAGGACTAGATGGACGAGACGGATCTCAAGGTCAAGTGGGCCCAGCAGGGCCAGGAGGACCTGTTGGACACCCAGGACCACCAGGCCCACCAGGCCCCAGTGGTCCCGTCAGACCTGCTACCTTACCTCTGATTGATGAAGAGTTAGTAGGATCAGGAGAGATTGATACGATAGGCGAAAAGGGAGATATGGGCCCAAGGGGACCTAAAGGGGCACCTGGCGTAGCTGGGCCACAGGGAACTCCTGGAATCCATGGTGCTAAGGGAGAGAGTGGACTTACGGGGCCACAAGGACCTGAAGGTAAAGGATTGTAATGATAAAATGTTACCCTATCTCACATACACATCATAGTCTTTGCAACTGATGACCTTTGAAAACATTGTGGCAGCAAAAGTGGAAATTACTTATACATTGAGCAATTTCTCCTTTTGTCACAATGTTTTCAACTAAATTCAATAATAATATCGTCATTTACAGAGATTTTCCTATTAATTTGCATAGATGTTTTCAAAGTCGTTTGCTACAGATTTGTTGTATGTTGGAAAGGTTAAAAAGCCTTTCCTAACATTGAAATTTTTGAATATTTCATAATCTTGCTATAAACTATTTCGACTCTGATGAATAAAATAGGCCTACATCATGAGGCCTGAAAACTTACATCTAATCAGAGGATTGGGACCGTCTCTGATGTGTGGTGGTGAGAGCATCCACCCTAGGTTCAGAGACCGTGGTTTGATCCCTGGTCAGGTTAACCCTTTCCCTCATACAACAATTCTGCAGCAGACGACTTTGAACATATTTTGTCAAAAAATAGAAAATCTCTGTAATTGAGTGGATAACCTATGACTAAAAAGTGGAAAACATTGTTGCAAAAGGTTCTGTATGCTCATTTTGAGCAATTTCTTCTTTTGTCACTATGTTTTCAAAAAGCCATCTGCTGCTGCTGTAGTAGTGTCCTCCCTCCTTAGCGCCCTGGGTTGTGAGGTAAGCGTTACAGCTAATGCATGCGGATGACAGTGGTGCAGTGGAATAGCGTCGCCTCTCGTTCCAAAGGTCCCGGGGTTTGTATTCTGTCGTTAGCAGGTCTACCTTTGGGATTTGTCCACACAAATGACGCAAGTACTGGTTTTGTCTCCAGGAAGTAGACATCGAGCGTGATTGATATAAGCTGGATGCTTGTTTCATAATCTATTATAGCTTTAGATAAGGGGATTTTTTTTACATTCTAAAATCCTTATTTTACCCTCTAATCCTATAATGTACCCACACCATAGGGTATGGTTGAAGGATAAGAGAGATATTGTGGGGAAAAGAGCTGTATACTCCTCCTTATCTGGACCTCTGACCTATGTAAACTATCTAATGCATCACTGTCAGGTTAAATGATACTGTACTGGTAAATTACCAGGTAAGCACAGTGATATACCTGAATTATAGTCAGGGGCGTAGCTAGGGTCTACTGAGTGTGTACGCAAGTATGTAAGGGAGGGTGGGGTCTGGGGGCATATGCTCCCCCTTGAATTTTGTTCTCCCTATATCGTCTGTGATGACTTCTAGGAGCATAACGGTAGCAAAATATGACTGTTCTTGACTGTGAAATTAAGATATTTTCTAGAAAGAAATTAAATAAAATCATGAAAAAAGAACGACAAATATGGTTTTTATTGCCGATTGGAACAGGCAGCTACGCGCTAGATTGTTGAAAGTGGTGATAAACACTATTCAAACAAACAAAACACAAATGGCTGCAATTTGAAAAAAAAACGAGAAACAAAATTGTCTGATTTTGAATTATCTGTTCTAAATATATGACACATTTTACCTATAAGGAAGATATTGATCGACAAATATTCATCAATATTCAAGATTTATTATGTCTATCATGTGTTTAATGGTTCTCTTGCACCAGTGCTCCTGCACACAACATTATAACCTAAAAGGTGGCAAGCCCTGCTAGCCTGGTAGTGTCGCCGACTGTCAATCCAGGTGTTGTAGTTTGAGTTTGGCCAACATTTGTTTTGATGTTTGACCAAAGTCAATGCGACAAGTGTCATTCGTCTTCCATCAATGGGATAACAATCTATGTGAAAAAGCAGCCAGTTGCTTGGAAATATGGGTAGGTGAACTGGTCGATGTGAAATTATTGAAAAATTGTTGAAGACAGGGTTAGACCCCAATCAATGATTGAAAAGTACACCATTTTCAATATTCAAGATTTATTATGTCTACCAGCTATCAAACCATGTGTTTAATTGGGTTCCCTTGCACCAGTGTTCCACACAAGATACTTACAAGGCAACTAACTTGCTCCCTTCCCGACATACCGGTAGACTGTCAGTTGATTGGTCTATCAGGGGGGATATGGCTGGATGATATAATTATGTCTGTTTATTACAGGTAAACCAGGTGTTTTTGAAGGTAATATGGAGGACCTTGTTGGAGAACCAGGCATGCCAGGAAAAACTGGACCTCAAGGAGCACCGGTAGGCCTTCCTTTTTCTTTAAATCGTAATTGTTGGTCCCTATTTTTAAAGCAACAATAAAACTATTCAAATTCAACATTTGTGATCCCAGTGAAAATTAAGCAAAACAATACACTTATTTATTTTGCAGTAGGATTTGTACTTGTAAAAACAAGTTGTTGAGTTGAAAAGGTGCACAAAATGAATCTTAGAGTTTCTTTGAAAGTATATATGACATTAAAGTAATTTTTTTTTTTTTTTGCTGCATGGATGGATCAACAGTAAGTATTGAAATACTAGAGTTTGTCTTTCTTCTAGTTAACCTTTTCCCTCATACAGACACTTTCTGATGCCACTGCTGCGGACAACTTTTGAAAACATTGTGACATAAGTATAAATTACTCATGATTTCAACTTGATTTAATAATAGAACTCTTATTTATGGAGATTTTTCACCTTTTTTTCAAGATGTTTCCAAGTAGTCTGCTGCAGAATTGTTGTATTTGGGAAAGCATTAACCCTTTCCCTCATATCGAAGCTTTCTGACGCCTCTGCAGCAGACGGCATTTTGAAAACATAGTGACAAAAGAAGAAATTGCTCAAAACAAGCAATTTCTCCTTTGGCCACAATGTTTTCCACTTTTAGTCATAGGTTATCCATTCGATTATAGAGATTTTCTATTTTTTGACAAAATATGTTCAAAGTTATCTGCTGCAGAAATGTCGTATGAGGGAAAGGGTTAAGCAGTTTAGGTCTCCCTATATGCAGAAGGATCAAGATTTGCCTTTCTATCATTGAGTTTGTCAAATTAGATTTACAGTGATTAACCCTTTCCCCCTTACAACAAAACTAAAGCAGACGACTTTGAAAACATCTGAGCAGCAATATGAAAACCTTTTTAAATTGAATTTAGATTGTTGAATAGAGTTGAACAGATTGTAGCAAAAGGAGGATATGCCCGTGTTGAGCAATTTCATTTTTTGTCACAAGGTTTTCAAAAGTCATCTGCTGCAGAGGTGTCAGAAAGCATCTGTTTGTGGGAAAAGGTTAATTACTTCAGTAATACCAAAGTAATGGCCTTTTTTAGTGTTGGATATCAATCCAAAGAATTTTCTTGTTGTTAATTATCTACATTGTGGCCCAATTAGCAACTCTTAAAATTGGTAAGATATTTCCATGAAACTTTGTTCACACTATAATCACACTATAATCATATCATAATGCAAAACATATTCTTTTTCTATATGAGCAGTTTATTAGGTCTTGGTTACAAAGGTTTGGATCACATCTGCAGCCAAAGAATTTTGAAAACATTGTAGCAATTGAAGAAAATGCTTAATAATTAGCAATTTCTCCTTTTTATACGACCGTTTCTTAAAAAAGGTTGTATTATGGTATGGTCATGTCCCTCCGTCCGTCCATCCGTCCGTTCAGGTTTTCCGCACTGTTTTCTTACATACTTTGAGCTATTGAGGCTTTGTAGTGATGTGTCACAGATCAAGTTCACATTTCCTGGGATTTCGTCAATTTTTGAATGAGTTATGCCCCTTTTTGGACTTAGAATATTTGTTTTCCGCACTTTCATTCTACATGCTTTGATGTATTGAGCTGAAATTTTGTATATGGCTTTGTAATCAAGTGTCACAGATCAAGTTCACATTTCCTGGGATTTCGTCAATTTTTGAATGAGTTATGCCCCTTTTTGGACTTAGAATATTGGTTTTCCGCACTTTTTTTCTACATGCTTTGATGTATTGAGCTGAAATTTTGTATATGGCTTTGTAATCAAGTGTCACAGACCAAGTTCACATTTCCTCGAATTTCGTCAATTTTTTAATGAGTTATGCCCCTTTTTGGACTTAGAATATTGGTTTTTCGCACTTTTTTCTACATGCTTTGATGTATTGAGCTGAAATTTTGTATATGGCTTTGTAATCATGTGTCACAAATCAAGTTCACATTTCCTCGGATTTCGTCAATTTTTGAATGAGTTATGCCCCTTTTTGGACTTAGAATATTTGTCAATTTCTGCATGAGTTACGCCGTTTTCAAAGTTTCCCATTTTTCTTTAACAACTTATTCCTGAACGACTTTATTAACTTTTTACAAACAAACAATATATCAAAACAAAGAGGAAACTTACAAAGAAGTTCTTGATGGGCGTATTATGTACCGTTTGCGGTACTCTTGTTCCTTAATGGTGTAAACTGTCCTCATTAATGATATATTTTAAAGAGATTATTCATAGTTTTGCCAAAAACTGCCTCGTGGTGTAGTTAGAGGTAGAGTCTGCCTCGGGTGCGAGAGGCCACAGCTTCAATCCCCCGGCTGGGTCATACCAAAGACATTAACAATGATAGTAGTGGTTGTACACCTTGGTACTCAGGGTTACAGGGTTAGCATTACGACTGATTGGCCGGTGTCAGAATAAATGGACTTGTATAGTACTGGTAACTTGCCCAGGAAACACCGTGATAACTGAAAAATGGTTGAAAGCAATCAATCAATCATAGTTCGGTCTAGATATTTGAAAGTCGTTTGCTGCAGATTTGTTCAATACAATACAATTCAATATACTTTATTACAAAAATTGCAAGTTTTATAGCAAGTTTAAAACTAACAAAAATCATAGCAAAAGACAAATGATTTTCGAAACCTGTACATATATAACCCAAAATTGTCTTCAGTTTAATTTTGTTTATTTGTATACACATGTATAGAGGATAAAGTGGACCTGTAAGCTATCTGTATGACTGATATTTTTTTGTTTTATTTTTCCTCAGGGTATGCCAGGAGCATCTGGAGTGCATGGACAGCCAGGATTTAATGGAACTAAAGGCACTAGGGTGAGTGTGAAATGTCCCGGGTTCCATCCCCAGTCGCGGGGATTATGTTGGAATGCCTATGGGCAAGGCACTATTCATAGCCTAGTACTGGTTTGTTTGCCCAGGGATCATGAATAAGATATCCTTCGGCGTGATATAACTGAAATAATGTTGAAAATGGTGTAAAATCCCAATAAAACAAACTTTGTAAGGAGCATATTAATTTTCATATTTTGAAATGTTTAATTAAACTCAAAACCCATGATTGTGGGTACTCAAAAGAACCATCTTGGTGAGACAAAGTCAAATATTTATACACTTTATATCATTGATACTCTTTAATTATCGAATTTTCGACCACTTGGTCTTTATGAAGATTAAATAAATACCACGGAAATTTATGTGCAGTCCATTCTTGTGTCGAAAAGATCAAGTTCCAATATTTATGGTCGTAAGTTTTCTGGATTATGCCGGAATTTTCTATCTTTCCAGATTTCAGTTGTGTGAAATGTGTTATTCTGTCACGTTACAATTTCTTTGCACGAGTATTACAATAATGCAATGTTTATTTCGTTTCATAGATTTTAATTGACTTTAATCCTTTCCCGTATATAGTTGCTTTCTGACGCCTCTACAGCAGATGATTTTTGAAAACATTGTGACAAAAGAAGAAATTGATCATGATGAGCAACTTCTTATTTTGCCACAATGTTTTCACCTAGATTCAGTGATAAGGCTTTCATTTATAGAGAGTTTACATTTTTTTGCTGACATGTTTTCGAAGTTGTCTGCTGCAGGTTTGTTGTATGTGGGAAAGGGTAAAAAATGGTTGTAATGGTTTCCTTCCTTGGCACTCAGCCATACGGGGAGAGCAATTTCGACTGAGAGTTTAAGGATAAATACGACTGGTAGTACTGGTAAATTACCGGGGAAGAAACGTGATAAAACTGAAGTACTGTTGAAAACAAATCAAAAACACCATTAAAACAAATAAGGTCAATTGTCTTGGATAGAATGAGGTGTCAGAAAGCATCTGTATGTGGGAAAGGGTTAATATGTTATTATTTTATGTTAACCCATTATCCCTCATACAACAATTCTGCAGTGGACGACTTTGAACATATTTTGTCAAAAAATAGAAAATCTCTATAATTGAATGGATAACCTATGACCAAAAGTGGAAAACATTGTGGCAAAAGGAGAAATTGCTTGTTTTGAGCAATTTCTTCTTTTGTTACTATGTTTTCAAAAAGCTGTCGGCTGAAGAGGCGTCAGAAAGCGCCTATATGAGGGAAAGGGTTAATATATTAACTTTAAATTTTTTTACTAGGGAGAGGACGGCGAACCTGGTTTTTCAGGCCCTCCCGGAGAAAACGGACAAACGGGACCAGCAGGGGAACCAGGCAGAGATGGAGTTAACGGGACACCAGGAAGAGATGGCCAACCAGGTTCTACAGGTCCAGCAGGGCCTCCTGGTCCAGTTGTAGAGGTGAGTCCAGAACTCTTGATAAGGGTCATTTTTCATTTTCTATTATTGCCATATTTGACACTCAAACCCTATGTTGTGGATAAGCAAAAGAGTTGTCTCTGTGAGATTTGGTCGAGTAATAACAGAAATAGAAACCTGTTTACTCGCCCTTAGGCCACAATTAAAAAATTGTTTGTTTGCTGCTTCCGTCCCATGCCAATTAGGGGTGGGTAGGTAGGTAGGTAAATATTTTTTTTTTCTCAGACAGACTTGCAACTTTTTTATTTTATTACGATTAAAAGGAAAGAAAAGGGTCGTAAAATATTTCGGACCGGCGGTAAATACGTGGGTCGGTCGGAAGCAGAAAACAAACAATATTTTATTTTAGGCCTTATCTAGTCCTCTGATGGGTGGTGTTTGCAGCAGATATGTCTTTTAAAACAAATATCATGGGTTTCATGCAAGAAGGTTCTAACTTCATCTTGTAACATCGATATGGAAAATTATTGAAAATAGTTGAAAACCCTTTCCCACATACAACAAGTCTGCATCAGAATGTCTTTTAACCATTTCCCTAATACGGCAATTCTGCAGCAGAAGACTTTGAATGTATTTTGTGAAAAAATAGAAAATCTCCATATTTGAATGGATAACCTATGACAAAAAGTGGAAAACATTGTGGCAAATGGAGAAATTGCACGTTTTGTGCAATTTCTTCTTTGTCACTATGTTTTCAAAAAGCCGTCTGCTGCAGAGGCGTCAGAAAGCGTTTATATGTGGGAAAGGGTTAAAACAAATATCATGGGTTTCATGCAAGAAGGTTCTAACTTCATCTTGTAACATCGATATGGAAAATTATTGAAAATATTTGAAAACTCTTTCCCACATACAACAAGTCTGCATCAGAATGTCTTTTAAAACAAATATTGAGGGTTTCATGCAAGAAGGTTGTAACTTTGTCTAGTTTCATCAATATGGTAAATTATTGAAAAGAGTTGAAAACCCTTTCCCACATTCATCAAGTCTGCAGTAGAATGTCTTTTAACCCTTTCCCTCATACGACAATTCTGCAGCAGACGACTTTGAACATATTTTGTCAAAAAATGGAAAATCTCTATAACTGAATGGATAACCTATGACTAAAAGTGTAAAACATTGTGGCAAAAGGAGAAATTGCTCAAAACATTGCTCGTTTTGAGCAATTTCTTCTTTTGTCACTATGTTTTGAAAACGCCATCTGCTGCAGAGGCATCAAAAAGCGTCTATATGAGGGAAAGGGTTAAAACAAATATCTTTGGTTTGATGCAAGAAGGTTGTAAATTCATCTTGTTCCATCAATATGGAAAATTATTGAAAAGAGTTGAACAAACATGGGCAAAGGAGAAATAATTTGCTCATCTCATGAATAATTTTGAATATTTATGCTTTGTTTTCAAAAGTCATCATTTGTGGGCAATCAAGGAATATCTCTATAAATGAAATTGTAATTATTGGAAAAAAAGAAGCAATTTCTAAGTCAATATTTCAATATGGGTTTTGTAAATGCCTATACACATAAATAACGTTCTAAATGAATTGACAACATAACATTAAATCATTTTAATCCATTAACCCTTTCCCACATTCAACAAATCTGCAGCAGGTGACTGACAAAATTTATAAAAAATTATGGAAAATTATAGTAGTATAAGGTTGAAAACATTGTGGCAAAAGGCAAAATTGCTCAGTATTGCAACAATATTTCCAAAAGTTGTCTGCTGCAAAGGTGTCAGAATGCATCTGTATGTGGTAAAAGGTATTTGTCTAACTTAGAAAGCAATATTCAGAGATATGTAACAAGCCATGCCCTAATTTGTCATATATCAGATTAACCCTTTCCCACATATAGATGCTTTTTGCTGACTCTGGAGCAGACGCTTTTTGAAAACATTGTGACAAAGGAAGAAATTGCTCAAAAAGAGCAAATTGTCCTTTTGCCACAGTGTTTTCAACTCTATTAAAAAATTAAACTCATTTATGGAGATTTTTTATGTTTTTGTCAGTATGTTTCATATAGGCGCTTTCTGACGCCTCTGCAGCAGACGGCTTTTTGAAAACATAGTGACAAAAGAAGAAATTGCTCAAAACAAGCAATTTCTCCTTTTGCCACAATATTTTCCACTTTTAGTCATAGGTTATCCATTCAACTATTATAGAGATTTTCTATTTTTTGACAAAATATGTTCAAAGTCGTCTGCTGCAGAATTGTTGTATGTGGGAGAGGGTTAATACATGTAGGTTAACTAATTATCATTCAATACTTATTTCAGATCAACAGAGACAGTGATGTTGTTGTCGAAGCGGGTCCACAGGGTCCAGAAGGGCCACAAGGTCCTAGGGGTTTTGCAGGTCCTGCTGGACCCCAGGGATTACCCGGTCTGCGAGGGAAACAAGGGGATGTAGGACCCAAAGGATCAAACGGCACAGAGGGCGCTAGAGGATTTAAGGGGGATGCTGTAAGTCTATATAGGCGATTCTCTGGGAAACCCAATTGTAAGGCATTTGCAACCAGTGTAGATCCACATCAGCCTGTGCATCAGCAAAGTCTGCTCTGGCTCTGCACATTGCGCCAATTAGTCGTGGGAGGTTTCAAGTTACTTCTGTAAATCAGGACGTATAAGGTGGTTAACCCTTTCCCTCATATAGACGCTTTCTGACGCCTCTGCAGCCGATGCCTTTTTGAAAACATAGTGACAAAAAAAGAAATGGCTCAAAACGAGCAATTTCTCCTTTTGCCACAATGTTTTCCACTTTTAGTCATAGGTTATCCATTCAATTATAGAGATTTTCTACTTTTTGACAAAATATGTTCAAAGTCGTCTGCCGCAGAATTTTCGTATTAGGGAAAGGGTTTAAAAAAAGATTTGCTTATCTCCAGAAAAAGAAATAAAAATGTCATTGAAAGAACTTCTCTTTAACTTACTTTTACTTTAGCTTTTAATTATTTGGTAGAAGCAATCAATTCTACTGACTTAAGGAAAATTTGTAAGAGTGATAAAAAGGCGAAGATTACATTGTACTGTATGGGGTTTATTATAATCTGTGGTGCAAAATAATGGTGATTTTTGAATTGGTAATGCTTGTTCTAAATGCATGGGGAATCACAGAACAGAAAGTTTTGCCTGAATTATACACTGATTTATAAGGGCTCTCCTAACCGCAAATCTACAGCAGATATTTAGGCAAAAGTATGCAAAACCTCTATCAATAGTTGAAAACATTGTGTTAATGGGAGAAATTGCTCATTATGAACAATTTCTCCTTTTGCCACAATGTTTTCGAAAGTCGTCTGCAGCAGAGGCATCAAAAGTCATATCATATATTTGTACTCATAATGAATGTATTTCATAAAGTGTATTTCCATATTGGATTATTTCAATCTTAAAGGGAAACGACGGTGAGTCAGGCATGCCAGGGTTAGATGGAGAGAGGGGACAACCAGGGGTACCCGGACTTCAGGGATCCTCAGGGGAATCAGGTCTACCAGGGCAACATGGCATGAAGGTAAGTTATGTCTTGATTGATTTAACCCTTTCCCATATACAACAAATCTGCAGCAAACGACTTTGAAAACATACCCTAAGAAACTAGAACTTCACTTTAAATGGAAGTACAATAAATGAATACAGTTGAAAACATGGTGACAGTTTCTTCTTTTGTTGCCATGTTTTCAAAAAGCAGTCTGCTGCAGAGGCATCAGAAAGCATCTATATGAAGGAAAGGGTTAACCATTTCCCACCTGCTGACACATTCTGACACATCTGCAGTAGATGCCTTTTGAAAACAATGTAACAAAAGGAGAAGTTGCTCATTATGAGCAATTTTTCCTTTTTGAACAATGTTTTAAACTATATTCAATATTAAAACTTTCAATTTTAGTGATTTTCCATATTTTCGCCAGTATATTTTCTACTGCAGATTTGGTTGTATGGAAGGGTTAACAATTTAACCCTTTCCCTCATACGACAATTTTGCAGCAGACGTCTTTGAGCGTATTTTGTTAAAACATAGAAAATCTCCATAGTTGAATGGATAACCTATGACCAAAAGTGGAAAACATTGTGGCAAAAGGAGAAATTGCACGTTTTGTGCAATTTCTTCTTTTGTCACTATGTTTTCAAAAAGCCGTCTGCTGCAGAGGCGTCAGAAAGCGTCTATATGAGGGAAAGGGTTAAAGATCGGATTTAAAAAAAAATTCATTATAAATACAATATAATACAACAGATCTGGAGGAATAAAAAATCTTGAAAAATTGGAGTGGTACCAACCTTTACATACATGTATTTCCAACCAGTATAGATTTAGATCAGCCAGAGCATCTGCACAGTTCGATCTGGCTCTATGCTGTTAAACAGTTAGTCTCAGAAGGTTTCAAGAATCTTTTGTAAAGCAGTGTCCATTTAGATCCTTAGCATGGATGGAGAGGCAGGTCTCTTTCCACAGTGATGTAGAATTGGTGTGGCTGCAGTTCTAAATGGTTTGTCAAAAGATGCGTTCATATAGGATCTGACATGAGTTGTCATTTCATATAAAGTTTTATTAAACTAGTTCAAGAAATTTGTTGTTAAGCGAGCCTCTGGATGAAATGACAACGAATGTCCGATTCTTTTTATCACATGACAAAACACTGTCGCTGTCAGAAAAAAGTCCCAACATGTAATACTTAATAAACTGGTAACTAGTCACACAAAAATATATTTTGATACCTCGTCCATCTATCGTGACGTTTGTGTCTACTGGATACACGTTTTCGGCCATTTTGTAAACATTTGCGGATGAAAACAAAAATAGTGATTCGGTCATGGTATATTACACGTCTGACATATAAAGAAATATGTAATGGGTATATTAGATCGGATACAAGCATTGTCATGAGATAAAGGTGTATATAACATATAGGCATACTGAACATTTTGGCTTAACTGTCTCACCAGAATCTTCGGTTTATGCAAAGGTATTGATTAATTGAGGTTTGTCGCCGTTTTCAACAATATTTCAAGTCATATGACGGCGGCCAGTTCACCTTCTCATGTGTTTCCTGGCTTTCTTACACCAGTATTCCACACAACGTTCTTTCCAACTAAATGACTGCTTTTCCACATAGACTGTTAGCCCATTTTTTGTCAAACGTCGGAAACAATGATAGCCAAGCTGGGGTTCAAACTCACAACCCCTGCAAATGCAATAAGACCAAACATCACTTCCTATTTATTTTCCAAAATTGTTTGAATCTGTATAATGTGTATTTATTTATGTATGTCATTATTGTGGCACACCCTGAAGAGGGCCCTTATCTGCTTAACCCTTTCCCTCATACGACAATTCTGCAGCAGACGACTTTGAACGTATTTTGTTAAAACATAGAAAATCTCCATGATTGAATGGATAACCTATGACTAAAAGTGGAAAACATTGTGGCAATAGGAGAAATTGCACGTTTTGTGCAATTTCTTCTTTTGTCACTATGTTTTCAAAAAGCTGTCTGCTGCAGAGGCGTCCAAAAGCATTTATATGATGAAAAGGGTTAACCCTTTCCTGCACATGAAAATTCAGCAGAAGAAGTCTTCGAAAATATCTAGTGAAAAATATCTCAATGTATGAAAGTGATATTTTTGAAACGAGATGAAAACATTGTGGCAATAGGAGAAATTGATCATCATGAGCAATTTCTCCTTTTGCCACAATGTTTTCAAAAGTCGTCTACTGCAGAGGCATCAGAAAGCATCTGTATGAGGCAAAGAGTTAATAAAATTATTCTATTCTATTCTTTTATAAAACAGGGTTTGAAAGGAGACCAAGGCGAACCAGGTTTACCAGGGGTATCTGTACCCGGGCGGGACGGCAGGTCAGGTCTCCCAGGACCACCTGGACCCCCAGGAAGGTCATATGTCGGGGACGTTGGTTTCGAGGATATTGGAGGGTCGGGCGATGTTGGCACCCCTGGATTAACCGGAGAGAAAGGAGAAGCCGGAGAAGCTGGAATAGCCGGAGAACCTGGGCTCAACGGAGAAAAGGGTGCACAGGGTGTACCTGGTATGATGGGGTTACCTGGTGACTTGGGACCGGTAGGAAACACCGGTATCATGGGGCCCCAGGGTGAACCAGGTGTGGGTGGTATTATGGTAAGTAAGAGACAAACAACTACAAAAGTAGAAAATTATTAATAACGTACGTTGAAAAAAAATCCACAAACTTTACATTTCTATTGTTACTGTAAATATCCCTGTACAAAGACAACTTTTAGGAATTTACATCCATATCTTTGGACATTGATTTAGAACTTTTTACTTGCATTAATTGGTGAAATGTCATCCTCATGATAACACAATGCTAAGAGGGCACAAGTATTTTTTGATACACTCTTTTAAAAAATTATACTACAACATTAATAGTCTTTGATTCATGAGGAGGATAATGCTTTTGACTATGCAACCATTATCAAATTTTAATAATAAATCAGCATTTACTATGAAAACATTTAATCATGAAACAAATACTTTCAATTTTCACTATGGTGTACTTTTGACCCAGGAGCACTTTCTAACAAATCTGACCCCAGAAGTCAATTTATATATTCTCTTGTCTAATTCCAGGGTCCAAAGGGAGACAAAGGAGATTCTGGAGGTGTTGGCCCACAGGGCCCTGCTGGTATTGCAGGACCACCTGGTCCCCCAGCCCCAGTTGATCTGGTTACTGGTGTAGAGACCGTTCAAGGACAAAAAGGAGAACCAGTAAGTGCTACTACCAGTGTAGACTATTTGCATAATGAAAGTTCTGTAATAATATCCAACATAGAACGAATCTGCAACAGAGGATATTGAAACTACCTAAGCAAAAGCCTGAAATTATCTATAAATGAAAAGATAATCTTTTAAAAGAGTTGAAAACTTTCTTGGAAAGGAGATGTTTGCTTATTATAAGTTTATCAAATGTATAAGTTGAATACAATGATATCATTTTCGTTTGTATAAATGAGCTATTATATTGCGTGTATGTCGTACACAATGAAAGATAAAATTGCATGTATTTTGAGTATAAATGAGTGATTATACTGCATGTATGTTGTATCGTATTTATGTTGCACACAATGAGGGATTATATTCTATGTATTTATTCTAGGGAGAAGCAGGAATGGATGGCTCCGTGGGTTCTGCAGGTGCCAATGGAGGCCCTGGCCCAAGAGGACCCCATGGAAAACAGGGAGAAATTGGATACCCAGGATTTCAAGTATGTTTTATTTCCTTCCATCTTTACCGCCTCAGTGGTCTAGTGGTAGAGCTTCCGCCTCGAGTCTGGGAGGTCGCGGGTTCGATCCCCGGTCCGGTCATGCCAAAGACTTTAAAAATGATAGTAATGGCTGCTTTCCTGAGAGGTTAGCATTACGACTGACTGGCTGGTGAAAGGATAAATGGACTAGTAGTACTGGTTACTTAACCAGGAAATGCGGTGATATAACTGAAAATGTTTAAAGCGGCGTTATGTTAGTTAGCATTATGACTGATAGGCTGGCGTCAGTATAATTAAAACCAGAAGTACCAGTAACTTACCCAGGAAACACCGTCATAAAACAGATAAATTGTTGAAAGCGGCATGAAACATCAAACAATTGGACAAATGTGGTCAGTGCAGATCCATATCAGCCTTTGTATCAACACAGTCGGATCCAGATCAACACGGTTCAAATACTACTCAGAGGATCAGATAAGGAGGAGTGAACTGATCCTTTTCCCAAAATATCTCTCTTATTACCCTAACTAAACCCTATGTTGTGGGTACTCAAAAGAATCGTCTCACCGATTCTTTTGAGTACCCACAACATAGGGTTTAAATGTCAAATAAGGATTTTAAAACATGAAAAATGCACCTTATCTTGAGCTCTGACTACTAACACTCGCATGCTAGAAGATCCTGTCAACTTGAGGAGATTTTGATAAGACTGAGCCGATTTACAGGCTGAAAAAAATTGTCAAAAAATAGAAAATCTCTATAATTGAATGGATAACCTATGACTAAAAGTGGAAAACATTGTGGCAAAAGGAGAAATTGCTCGTTTTGAGCAATTTCTTCTTTTGTCACTATGTTTTCAAAAAGCCGTCTGCTGCACTTTTCGGAAATGCCTCGGGTGCAGGAGGTTGTAAGTTTGATCCCCAGCCTTTATGTAGACTTTGAAGTTGGTAGAAATGGCTGCCGTCCTAGGCACTCAGGATTAAGGGGGTTGGCATCCCACCTAGTCTCCCTAGTTTAAGGATGAAATTAATGGACCAGTAGTAGTGGTTGCTTACCCAATAAATACCTGTGATGTTGTTAAACGGAAAAATAGTTGAAAGCGGCGTTATATAAATACCAAACAACCAATCAATCAATTAATCAAAAAACGCCAAGTGGTACCTTTTCCTATGGACATGCTTATATAAGGAATTTTAGAAGTATTTACCCTCATCCAGAATCTTGCATAACCCTTCCCACATACAACAAATGAGAGGCCAATGACTTCTAACACATCTAGGCAAAAACAAAAAAAAATTCCGTAAATTAAAGTTAAATTATTGAATCGAGTTTAAAACATTGTGACCAAAGGCCCGTTTTGGGCAGTTTCTCCTTTTGTCACATTGTTTTCAAAAATTGATTGCTACACGGGCGTCGGAAAGCATGTACTGTATGTGGGAAAGGGTTCAGTCTTATTTAGAGCTCTGTGTGTGATAGATAATAACTTAACCCTTTCCCTCATATAGACGCTTTCCGACGCCTATGCAGCAGACAGCTTTTTGAAAACATTGTAACAAAAGAAGAAATTGCACAGAACGTGCAATTTCTCCTTTTGACACAATGTTTTCCACTTTTTGTCATAGGTTATCCATTCAATTATGGAGATTTTCTATGTTTTGACAAAATACTTTCAAAGTCGTCTGCTGCAGAATTGACTTATCAGGGAAAGGGTTAAGCCTTTCCCACATACAACAAATCTGCAGCATACAATTTAAAAAAAACGTCTTATCAAAAATATGGGTAATCTCTAAAAATCAAAAGGACAATTATTGATTAAAGTAGAAAATATTGTGACGAAAGGAGAAATTGCTCATTATGACTTTTCCTTTTTGCGCACAATCTTTTCAAAAGTCGTCCGCTGTAGTGGGGTCAGAAAGTGTCTGTTTGAGGGAAAGGGTTCATGCAATTTTTGGTTAATCTTCACACAGGGCCCAAGAGGGTACAGAGGTTTCACTGGCAGGAAAGGAGAGAGAGGGTTTGGATCCGCTGGAAAGAAGGGTGAACGAGGACTTAATGGTCTCCAGGGTCCACCAGGTCCCCCTAGTACAGCAGTTGTGTCCGGCGGTGGAGAAGGCACGAAGGGAGACAAGGTAAGATACATAACTCTCGTTTAAACCCCCCTTCTCCAAATACAACAAATCGACAACAGACGACTTTGAAAACATATTGGTAAAAAAACCTGAAAAATCTCCATAAATGAGAGTAATTATTAAATAGAGTTGAAAACATTGTTGCAAAAGGAGAAATTGCTCATTATGGCCACAGTAATACAACTGAAATTATTTCTAATATATTACTGCGGCTAGTTTTTTCACGGTTACCTCGCATCAGTGCTCCAAACAACGCTATTACCAGGCAAGTGACTACCTTCTGACTTGGACTAACTGGACTATTTGTGAAAGACGAATGGTACCTGTTGGGAGCTTTTTGAGAATTTGACCTTGTACCAAGTACCAAAATGAAAGCAGGGACGGGAGTACCAAAATGGAGCCTGTAGCAAACCCTGTTTGCCAATTTTAAGCAAGAAGTTCTGACCTTTGATTTTTGATAACCCTTTTCCAGATATAACAAATATGGAACAGACCACTTTGAAAAAATCTACTCAAGCTATGGAAAATCACTAGAAATTAAGATATAATTACTAAAATAAAGTTGAAAACACTGACAAAAGGAGAAATTGCGAATTTTGAATAATTTCTCCTTTTGTCATGATGTTTTCAAAATTCCTCTGCTGCAGATACATCTTTAGGTGAGAAAGGGATAGTAAAAGCTGATGGATAGCTCTTCTCAGTGTGTGCCTATTTGAAAAAAGATTTTAAAACTGTGATAATTAATGCCTGAAATACGTTGATTTACATTGAAACATTGTTATTGCTTTTGCAAAGTTATGAAATGTTGTTATTGTGTTTACAGGGTAACTAACATTGTTGTTGTTTTTGTATTATTTAAGGGAGATACAGGTTCAGACGGTTATGATGGAGAAGATGTAAGTTGAGACTTTTTGGTTTGACCATTTCCCATATCTGCAGCAGATGAATTTTAAACATCTAAGCAGAAATTTGGAAATTTTGAACAAATTACAGTACATGAGCCATCCCGATGAAAACCAACATTATCGTCTCTGCGTTATGTATCGACCCATATCAACCTGCGCAGTCCGCACAAGCTTATCTGAGCCGACACATTCCACCTCAGGTTGATAGAGGTATAGAGTAATGATTCCTGAAACAGAGTCCACTATGTTGGTTTTCTTGCAGGACGGCTCACTTATTGACTAGAATATAAAACACTGACAAAAAGGAGGAATTGCACATCATGAACAATTTCTCAATTTTCCACATTGTTTTCAAAAGTTGTTTGCTCAAGATTTGTCAAAATGCATTATCATTTGGGAAAGAGTTATATGATTGTTTGACAGCAATACAATGGAATACGTTATCATTTTAATTTGTCTTTTCAATTTATTAAAAACATTGAGTAAAGAATTCAAAATGATACGTCTTTTCAATATATTGAAATCATTGAGTAACGACTACATGTGACTATATTTATTATATACCTGCACACTTTTAGGACGCAAATACATTCAGATTGTCACAACACGACCGATTAAAATTCTGTATTTTACCTAGTATTCTGACCAAACACATTATATGGTAATGACTCTGAAATATGATGTGACATCGTTGAAATATAATTTCATTTCATTCCTAATGCGATAGGGAAGGGGCTTGATTCACCCGCCTATCATAAGTTTTATTCTATGTGTAAATAGAGGATATTACATGAGTGGTCATTCAATACGACATTTTATTAAACAAGTTTTCTAAAATTGATAGAAACGAGCCTTGGCAAATTTTTAGCAATTTTAGAAAACGAGTTTAAAAATTTTTGTATTGAATGACCACGAATGTTATATTCTATTTATATCATAAATTCCAATTTGACAATTATTAGCGCAAAATATATATAATGTTGCTATATAGCGAGGTCATTTTCAATGCTTTTCATTATGACGTTATGTAGCATTGTTATTACACTAGTTGAATACGCAATTTATACAATGGCTTTATTACACTCCCGGCGACGTCATTTATGATATAAATTGTGTTATTTCCTTATTGAAAATATAGAAATTTGTAAAAATTTTCTTTATTTTGTCTTTAAAGTTATGTTTATAACAAAAGGAAAATTATATTTCATTAACGATACCTGGCTATGATTTTAGAAAAATCTGGTGTGGCTAAGTGGTTTAATTTAGGTAGTGTCTGGGCATTGGAACCATGTGTCATGGGTTCAATCCCCAGCTGCGGCGATCATGGTGGAGTGCCCTTGGGCAAAGCACATTTCCTTATTCTTGCACTGGTCTGTTCACACAGTGATCATGAATAGGTTACCTCTTGCCCTGATATAACCCTTTCCCTCATACAACAATTCTGCAGCTGACGACTTTGAACAGAGTTTGTCAAAAAGTGGAAAATCTCTTTAATTGAAAGGATAAACTATCACTAAAAAAGGAAAACATTGAGGCAAAAGGAAAAATTGCTCGTTTTGAGCAATTTCTTCTTTTGTCGCTATGTTTTCAAAAAGCCGTCTGCTGCAGAGCGTCAGAAAGCGTCTATATGAGGGAAAGGGATAACAGAAATTATGTTGAAAACAGTGTAAAAAAAAACATTTATGCTTCTGATCATATCCTTATTACCTTTTATTCACCAGGGAACTAAAGGAGAGAAGGGAGATGAGGGTGCAAGAGGGCCTCCTGGACTACCTGGATCACTCGGTGATGCAGATTCATCCGTTGCTATAGAGGGACCACAGGTAAATAGCATGCCAGAATTTATGAGAACCACAAAATATATTGTATCCTTGTACGCGTGATTTCCACTGTGCCTTGAAAACTTGTAAAGTGCTTGAATTTTATCATTCCTTTCACGGCATTAAATATTCCTTGTAATTTAACCCTTTCCCATATACAACAAATCTGCAGCAGACGACTTTGAGAACATAGTGACAAAAACCTAAAAAATCTACATAAAAGATAGCTGAATTGTTAAATTAAGTTGAAAACATTGTGGCCAAAGGAGAAATTGCTCATCATGAGCAATTTCACCTTTGACCACAATGTTTTCAAAAGTCGTCTGATGCTATATCGTCAAAATGCATCTGCAGGTGGGAAAGTGCAGATGATCATTTCAAAGAAAATGGTAGTAAAAGCTTTCCCTCCTTGGTGCTCAGAAACGTGGGGTTAGCATAACAACTGGCCCCCTCAGGGTGTCAGGAAAAAAATGGACGAGTTGTACTGGTAGCTTACCCGTGAAATGCTGTGATATAGAACTGAAAAACTGTTGAAAATGGCAGAAAACACCTTGCAAACAAACAAGATAACCCGGAAGTATAATTCTTATATTTTAGGGTTGTTTTGATAAATGTGCATGAAAGAGAAGTAAACAATGTACACCAATATAAGAATGAAGGTTGATCTTTGTCGATATTTGCTAATATTGCTTTAACCCTTTCCCTCATATAGACGCTTTCTGACGCCTCTGCTGCAGACTGCTTTTTGAAAATATAGTGACAAAAGAAGAAATTGCTCAAAACGAGCAATTTCTTCTTTTGCCACAAAGTTTTCCACTTTTAGTCATTCAATTATAGAGATATTCCATTTTTTGACAAAATATTTTCAAAGTCGCCTGCTGCAGAATTGTCGTATGAGGTAATAAAGAATTAACCCTTTCCCATATACAAACGCTTTCTACATTGTTGCAAAAGGAGAAATTGCACAATGTCTTCGAAAGTCGTCTTCTGCATTACATCAGAAAGTGTCTGTATGTGGGAAAGGGTTAATTCAATCATCCTTTATTTCAGGGATCAAGAGGTTTACCAGGCTTTCCAGGTAGAGATGGACTTCCAGGGCGGGATGGCGTTGGTGAGAGAGGTCCCATGGGCCCACCTGGTCCCCCAGGAGATGCGACCCGCGTTGTTGGACCCCCTGGGCCCCCAGGACCAGCCGGTCGTCCAGGTGTTGGAGGAAGCTCAGGCAATATCGTTCTTGGACAGTCATCCAGTATTCCTGCTGTAAGAATTTGAATTATTTACCTTGCAATGGAATGCAGACGAAATTAGATACTTTTGCAGTTAACCCTTTCCCACCTATAGACACTTTCTGACACCTCAAACGAGCAACTTCTCCTTTAGCCACAATGTTTTCCACTTTTAGTCATAGCCTATCAATTCAATTATAGAGATTTTCCATTATTGACAAAATATGTTCAAAGTCGTCTGCTGCAGAATTGACGTATGAGGGAAAGGGTTAATGACTTATGAAAACATTGAGGGAAAAGGAGATCAGGAGACCAGGCTCAAAAACTATAAAAGTTTAATCTGTTCTCAGAATTTGTGCTCAAGTACAAGTATCTGATTTGACAGAAGCAAATTCGTTCTCCAAATTGACCAATCAGAGCTCTGGGAACGTTTTCAGAGTTTTATAGTGTCTGACTCAGGGTTTGGTAATACCAAAGCAATTAACCCTTTCCCTCATATAGACGCTTTCTGACGCCTCTCCAGCAGACGGCTTTTTGAAAACATAGTGACCAAAGAAGAAATTGCACAAAACATGCAATTTCTCCTTTTGCCACAATGTTTTCCACTTTTTGTCATAGGTTATCCATTCAATTATAGAGATTTTCTATCTTTTGACAAAATACATTCAAAGTCGTCTGCTGCAGAATTGTCGTATGAGGGAAAGGGTTAAAAATGGTAGTAATTGATTTCCTCCTTGGCAATCAGGGCTGCAGGGATAGCATAACACTTGGTTCACTGGGATCATGATATATAGAGGATATTTGTTTGTCTTGAGTGGATATGGAATATATCTCATTGAGAAGTGATATAATTGAATATTTTCATGAGAGCGTATCGCGTTTTAAAATGTTAAAATTGTATCACTTCGAGTTGAAATATATTCCATATCCACTCAAAACAAACAAATTTTCTTTTTATTTAATTGATAATTGATGACGGAAATATAATATACCCATTATGTATTTCTTGTAGTATAACATGACCGAATACTAGGAAAATGACATCACATCAGCGGTTATCCCTTTGGCGCCATACCTATATCACTCACAGTGTGGGTGATATGGATTATATCTCACTGATAGAACTCAGTATCTCATCGTTTAGCATTAAATAAATTTGCTTATTTAATATCAAATATTCTGATATATTTTAGTTGTGACCACGGTAGTGGTTATTCAGTATTATCTATTATCAAAGGTATAATAATAATGCAGAAATATATTAACTATCCAACTGTTTACATTAATATATTTTAATAGTAATCTGCTTTCATATATCGAGGTCTTGGCGTGAAACGGTTGTAACTCAAATGGGTATTTTTTTAACAAGATTAATCAACCCGCCATGAAGTCTTTATAAGTGTTAAATCACTTTTCTTGGTAAACAATGTGAACTTAGGGGCCATTGCTCGTTCTGAGCAATGGCACCTAAATTTGCATTGTTTACAAAAGGGTCAAAATTGCCCCTAAACCAGGGTTTTCAAAATAGGTTTTAAGTTACAACCGTTTCACGCCAAGCCCTCGATATAATGTTACGACCAGAACTCTGTAGAGTTAATGAATACGTTATGTGGGAAAACTTAAGTGCAGGGAAAACTAAAGTGCAGCTTAGTGATCCTTTGTTGAAATTGGCTGGAGTTCTATCTTGGGAGGGGACAGTCATGCCTCTCCAATATGAAGCTGGGTCAAGTAAATGAGTTATGAGGCAGTATTTAAGACAGCCCGGAGCAGATTTTGGGGAGAGAAAAAACATCTGACTTGTATTTGAATGGACAGCGCTGAACTTTGATTAATAATATTTGATCCGGAAACACTTGTGGAAAAAGAGCCAACTGACTTTTACTTGGAGATTTGGTGATACTGAAAATGGACACGGGAAACAATAAATAAAACCACTATATGATCACGTTTCTTGGACTTTGCGTTATCTCTATACCACACGTCATACTCTGCTACAGATGTGTTGTAGGTGTTTTTGCATAGATTTTTAGTCATCTGCTGCAGAAATCGTTCAAAGAATGAACAATTTCAGACTTATGAAAAATATCTATAAACAAAGGTCAAACTAGTGATAAGAGTTGAAAACAGTTTTACAAAAGGAGAAACTGCTCATTATGAGCAATTTATCCTTTTGTCACGCTTTTTTCAAAAGTTGTCTGCTGCATATGCTTTAAAATGCGTCTTTAAGTGGGAAAGGTTTAATAAATATTAATTGAAACTTCTTGATTCAGGCACCTGTTCAGTTTGAGAATATCGGGGAATTACAAAGAATGGCACGCAGTATTCCCATTGGTTCCTTGGCATTTGTGATGAACACCGAGGATTTGTACATCCGCGTGTCGCAGGGATTCAGGGGTGTAACGGTATGTATCACAGTTTTTAATCATATTTGGTACAAATCACAGTTTATGATGATATTTGGTAGGTATGGCAACTTGTGATTATAATTTTAGACTTGTCTGCATTGATAAAGTTTGAGTTAGTGAAGCTGAGGCCTGGTAGCTAAGTCACTACCAATACAGACTGTTAATCCAGGGGTTGTGAGTTGGAACCGTAGCTTGGCCAAAATTCTTCACAATCTTTACACAAAGATATAGATAGTCTTGCATTACCGCAAATGCAAAATCTTCTTAAACCCTTTCCCTCATATAGACGCTTTCTGACGCCTCTGCAGCAGACAGCTCTTTGAAAACATGGCGACAAAAGAAGAAATTGCTCAAAACAAGCAATTTCTCCTTTTGCCACAATGTTTTCCACTTTTAGTCATAGGGTATCCGTTCAATTATAGAGATTTTCTATTTGTTGACAAAATATGTTCAAAGTTGTCTGCTGCAGAATTGTCGTATGAGGGAAAGGGTTAACCTTTTTTCCACAACAAATATACAGCAAAAATATATTGAAAAAAAGATGAAAACAAATTTGGCAAAAGGAAAAAGTGTGCATTATCTACAGCAAAAAACTTTGAAAAAATTGTTATTTATTGAAAATAATTAGCAAAAGGAGAAATTGCTCATTATGAATAATTACTTGTTTTGCAACGAAGCGTTTCAAAAGTTGTCTACTTTAAAAAAAATGTCAGAATATGTCTGAAATTGAGAAAGAGATGAGATGATAGATTAACCCTTTACCACACACAACACATCTGCTGCAGACACCATTGAAAACATCTACTCTAGATATGGAAAATCTAGAAATGGAGGGATAATTACTGAAAAAAAAGTTGAAAACACTGTGGCAAAAGGAGAAATTGCTCGTTTTGAGCAATTTCTGTTAAAAAATGTCAGAATATGTCTGAAATTGAGAAAGAGATGAGAAAGAGATGAGATGATAGATTAACCCTTTACCACACACAACACATCTGCTGCAGACACCATTGAAAACATCTACTCTAGATATGGAAAATCTAGAAATGAAGGGATAATTACTGAAAAAAAAGTTGAAAACACTGTGGCAAAAGGAGAAATTGATTGTTTTGAGCAATTTCTGTTTTTGTCATAATGATTTCAAAAGTCCTCTGCTGCAGAGGCATCATAAAGCGTTAATAAATCAATCAGTTTTAAAACTTATATTTTAATGTATATTTTCAGCTTGGAAAAGACTTTATCCCACTATTGGAGGAAACTCCAGAGGTATGGTTGTTATTCGTTGTGTATCTTAATGGTTTCATGCAAAACAGACATAATTACAGTCAACCTGTGTTTAAAGACCACCCATGGGAACTGATCAATATGGTCTTTGTTCACAGACAGTCTTTAATTGCAGGGTCATTTATACAGAAAATGAGTATTTAGGAAACTAAAATTATGGTCGCTAGAGACAGGGAATTGCTATTCCAAGGTGGTCTTTAGCACAAGTTTGACTGTACCTTGTATAGCAAGGTGTACTACTCAACAATAATGACCTGATCCTGACCTTTATGCGAATATATGTTATCATGGTGTGAAATATTTTCCTCATAATTATGTAATCCTTTCTGATTCTTTTATGCAATCTGCAGCCGCCCACTTTTAAAAACTTTTTGACTAAAGGATAACTTTTAAACTCTATTTCAATAATGATATGTTTATTTTTGAAGTTTTTCCATACTTTTTCCTAGATGTTTTCAAAGACATGTACTAAAGATTTGTTACATGTTGGCAAGCGTTTTGTTGATTTCCAAATTATGATTTTAAATAACCTGTCCAAATTTAATGAAAATACGTATACATATGTTTTAATAACATATATCTTTGCACTAAGGTCAGTATCAGGTAAATGTTGTTGAGTTATACATGTACTTACAATAGTCTTGCATGAAGCCCAGATTATATTCTTATTCAAAATGGTTACATTCTCTAAAAGTAGGAGGAAAAACGTTCTAAATAGCCAAACTGTTACATTTTGATGTTGTTGACAATGAGTCTATACATTTATATATTTGTTATTTAAGCTTACAATGTTGTGATTTATATATGTATACAGACTAGTTATTGCTCGAGTTATGTAGACCTACAGTTTATTGTTTTCAGCATTGATACATTTTTATGTTAACCCCTTCTTTCATATAGACGCTTTCTGATGCCTATGCAGCAGACGGCTTTTTGAAAACGTGGCGACAATAGGAGAAATTGCTCAAAACGAGCAATTTCTTCTTTTGTCACTACCATGTTTTCAACTCTATTCAATTATTGTACTTTTATTTAAAGGGAGTTTACAATTTGTTTCGGGTAGTATGTTTGTGGGAAAGGGTTAACCCATTTTCGCACATACAATAAATCTGCAGCAGATGGATTTGAAAACTTCTATAATTGATTATATAATTGCATGATTATATAATTGGTGAAAACATTTTGACTAAAGAAGAAACTGCTCATTATGGAGCAATTTCTCCTTTTGTCACCATGTTTTTTAATGTGGTCAGCCACAGATGTGTCAGAAATTGTCTGGACGTGGGCTAGGGTTTACCCTTTCCCTCATAGGACAATTTTGCAGCAGACGACTTTGAACATATTTTGTCAAATAATGGAAAATCTCTATAATTGAATGGATAACCTATGACTAAAAGTTGAAAATATTGTGACAAAAGGAGAAATTGCACGTTTTGTGCAATTTCTTCTTTTGTTTATATGTTTTCAAAAAGCCGTCTGCTGCAGAGGTGTCAGAAAGCGTCTATATGAGGGAAAGGGTTAATTAGTTATATAGGCTTTATTGGCTGTACATTGTTTAGCGATGTATATTTGACTTTGGCTTTGGATATAATGATGTAGTGAAAAGAGTTAAAATAAAAAGTTGGGCTTATTTGAAAGATTGTGAGAATAGGAGAATTACATTATTTGCCACAATCTTTTCAACTATACGATAATTATACCCCCTTCAAAGAAGAGGGGGTATGTAGGAGTCACTGTGTCGGGCTGTTTGTCTGTCGGTCGGTCGGCCGGAAGCCATATTTTGTCCGGCCTATTTCTTACAAACCACTGGGTGGAATTCAATAAAAACTTACATGAAGCTTTTATACCAAGAGGAGATGTGCATATCCTAAAGGTCTTAGAATTGCATGTTTTTACTTATTAAGTTATGGTGTAGGTCAAGGTGCTGTTTTGGGGGTATTTATCATCTTCAGTGATAGTTCTAGTTATACTTTCTTTCATGAATTTGTTCCATATGTTCCTCTAAAGCTTAATGTTTTCAAAGTCTTTTACTTTAGATTTTGTTTAAAAGAATGTAGATGCTAGATTATTAGAGTAACCCAATTCTGTTTTGCAGGGCTTTAATTAAATGATGTTTATCATTCCTGTTGAAAGAACAGCATGTCCTTCAGTGTAATATATAAATTATTATATATTGTTGGCTGTTTATTTTATTAGGGTAATTATTAACATACGTTTCCATTAGAAATGATGAGATTATAGATAAGATAAGGTCCAATCCCAAGAATGGAAAAGTGAATTTAAGCGATGCTCAGGAAAAACCAACCACTTAGCATAAAATTGTGCTACCAGGAATCATAATGGAAAAGTGATTGTAAGCGGAGCTCATAAAAACCAAACCACTTAGCAAAGATTGTGCTACCAATGTTGATCCAGATGACGCTGCATGTCTGTACAGTCTAATCTGGATCCGCACAGTAATCTTTAATAAGTTAAAAAAAAAAAGCATTTAACCCTTTCCATCATTCGACAATTCTAAAGCAGATGACTTTGAACATATTTTGTCAAAAAAGAGGAAATCTCTAAAATTGAATGGATAACCTTAGTGACTTAAAGTGGAAAACATTGTGGCAAAAGGAGAAATTGCTCGTTTTGAGCAATTTCTTCTTTTGTCACTATGTTTTCAAAAAGCTGTCTACTGCAGAGGCGTCAGAAAGCGTCTATATGAGGGAAAGGGTTAAAAAGCCCCCCGACATTCTTTTTTTTACATTAGTAGAAAACAATCAATTTGCACATCCATCTCCCATACGGTTAAGTTAAATGCTAACATTACATTCGCACCAGAGCCATAGACCACCTTGGATGAGCAATCCCCTGTCTATAGTGACCATATGTTCAGTTTCCCAATTACTCAATTTCTGCATAAATGATCCCTGTAAATAAAGACCACCTGTGAACAAAGACCATATATAATATATGTCTTCACATGGGTGGTCTTTATACACAGGTTCCACTGTACACGGGTATCTTTTCTCAAAGGTCAGGATCAGGTTAACCCTTTCTCTCATATAGACACTTTCTGACGCTTCAGCAGCAGACAGCTTTTTGAAAACGTAGTGACAAAAGAAGAAATTGCTCAAAACGAGCAATTTCTTCATTTCCACTTTTAGTCATAGGTTATCCATTCAATTCTAGAGATTTTCTATGTTTTGACAAAATATGTTCAAAGTCGTCTGCTGCAAATTTGTCGTATGAGGGAAAGGGTTAATATTGATGAAGTGATAACTCTTTCCCACATATGACAAATCTGCAGCATACTACTTTATAAACTTTAAGGCAAACATGAAAAAATCTCTATAAATGAAAGTATGATCATTAGATAAGTGTTGAACATGTTTTCCCACAATGTTATCAAAAGTTGTCCGCTGTTGAAGTGTCAAAATGTGTCTGTATGATGGAAAGGGTTGAAGGTCGGGATCAGGTCAATATTGTTAAGTTATACTAAATTAGATATTGACACTCTTTCAGGATATAAGACTTCCGTTTAAGGTACTTGTATGAAACTTGGCACAATGCACATGAATTTAGCTCTTTCTTTCACATTCAGAACACTTCTTATCAGTACAACAAACACTTAAGCTAAAATGAACCTTTTCCCACATGCAGACACTTTCTGAAGCCTATGAACTAGACGCCTTCTGAAACCAGTGTGGTAAAAGGAGAAATTGCTCATAATGAGAGCAATTTATCCAATTGCCAAAATGATTTCAACTCTTTTCAATAATTAGACTTTCATTTATAGAGATTTCTATAATGCTTGCATTGATGCCTTCAAAGTCATCTGCTGTAGATTTGTTATATGTGGGATAGGCTTAAATTTCATTAGAATTTGGAAAATAAATTAACCTCAAACAGGTGACAACATCATTCGAACCACTGCATCAACCCTTTCCCTCATACCACAATTTTGAAGCAGACGACTTTGAACATATTTTTCTCAAAAAAAGAAAATCTCTATAATTGAATGGATAACCTATGACAAAAAGTGGAAAACATTGTGGCAAAAGGAGAAATTGCACGTTTTGTGCAATTTTTTTTTTGTCACTATGTTTTCAAAAAGCTGTCTGCTACAGAGGCGTCAGAAAGCGTCTATATGAGGGAAAGGGTTAACTTAATCTTCACAGTAAGAACAGTAACACATTTATATAGAAGTGAAACGGACACTTGCTCATTTTGAACAATTGAATATCTTTTTCAAACAGTGTTTTTATTAAAAATTACATGGGAACAAGGTCTGTGAGAGAATGGGCAAATGTTTATTTTATGGTATTTTATCCCCTCAAACACATTGCATCTCATAGGCTAGCACTATTTCAATTTTACGAAAATGAATACTAGTTAATGTGAACCTTCATTCCTTTTGCCACAATATTTTTAAAAGTCCTCTGCTGCAGATATTTAAAAATGAGTCTGTGAGTGGGGAAAAAGTTAAATGCTTTACTACAATACAGACACAATTTCAATGCATCCGTAGAAGACTATTTTGGATAACTTATTGAGAGAAAAGGGGAAATAGTTGCGTTAGAAAAGTCTTTTTCTGCAGAGGTATCTAAAGCCATTTTGAAATAGGTACACAGTCTCTGTGATGTAGTGGTAGAGTGTCTGCCTCGTAGCGGTAGGTTGGGGTTTAAAGCATTACAACTGACTGACTGGTGTCAGGATAAACGGATCTGTACGTAGTACTGGTAGCTTAACGAGGAAATGCCATGATATCACTGATTTTTAGCTCTACTGGCCAAAGGACAGAAGAGCTTATGCCGTGGTGTGGTGTCCGTCGTCCGTGCGTCCATTCGTCCGTAAACAATTGCTTGTGAACGCGATACAGTCTTCAGTTTTTATTGTATCTCAATCAAACTTATACAGTAGTTAAATATCCATGAGAGCTCGGTTTCTTTCGCAAACCAGCTAGATCCGCCGACGCAAGACTGGATTATGGCCCTTGAAATTGTCGAAATTCTTATAATAGAGCTTGTGAACACAATAGAGGCTTTATTTAGTATCTGATCTTCACCTTACTTGAATAGTAGTTAAATATTGATGAGATCGGTTTCTTTCAAAAACCAGCCAGATGTGCCCTTGCATGACTGGATTATAGCCCTTGAAATTGTCAAAATTGCTATAATACAGCTTGTGAACACATTTAGAGCCTCCATTTACTATCAGATCTTCACCAAACTTAGAAAGTAGTTAAATATTGATGAGAGCTCAGTTCCTTTTGCAAACCAGCCAGATCCGCCCATGCAAGACTGGATTATGGCCCTTGAAATTGTCAAAATTGCTATCATAGAGCTTGTGAACACAATAGAGCCTCATTTACTATACGATCTTCACCAAAATGTGATAGTAGTTAAATATTGATGAGAGCTCGGTTCCTTTCGCAAACCAGCAAGATCTGCTCATGCAAAACTGGATTATAGCCCTTGAAATTGTCAAAATTGCTATAAAACAGCTTGTGAACACAATAGAGCCTCCATTTACTATCCGATCTTCACCATACATACATGCTCTGGATTGAAAATGACCAAAGAACAATCCCAGTAGAGCATAGGCCCTCATGGGCCTCTTGTTTTTGAAATTGGCATAAAGCACCAAACAATCAATCACTCAATTGTAGTTGGGAAATGCTTTTTTAAAATATGTTAAAGCAACATTAAACACTGTCCTATAATGACATTCAATATGTAAGAGGGGATGTGATAGTTATATACGGTTAAGGGTATACACATGACTATGACCTTAGTGTGCATGATTTCATAAATAGATACAATCTGTTGGAAGAAATAATATACAGTCTAACCTGTGTTTAAAGACCACCCATCAGATGAGACCAATATGGTCTTTGCTCACAAGTGGTCTTTAATTTCAGGGTTATTTTATGCAGAAAATGAGTAATTGGGAAATTAAAAGTGTGGTTGCTACTAAGACAGGGAATTGTTAAACAAAGGTGGTCTTTAGCAGAGGTTTGACTGTACGCTCAACTGACAAACACATTAATGACATTTAAATAATGTTAGATGGGATTTGATAGTTATATATGCGGTTAAGGTGTGATATAAGTATTACTATGATTAAGTGTGCATTATTTTATAAATAAATACAATCTGTTGAATGCACCTTTATTTCATTACCTCCCAGAAGCTTTTTAACCCTTTCCCACATACATCAAATCTGCAGGAGACGTCTTTGAAAATATCTTAGCTAAGATATGATATTTTGTAAATGAAAGTATAATATTTTAATAAAGTTCAAAATATTGGGGCAAAAGGAGATCATAAACTATTTCTCCTTTAGTCACAACGTTATAAATGCCATCTGCTACAGACAAGTCATGTCAAAATTTGTCTTTACAGCGGGAAAGGGTTAAGTTTGATATTTTAAGGTTATATGCATGTATTAAGGTTACAGTACCTTGACAATAAAAATACACAAATATGGATATATTTACTAGATATATACTACTCAATAGATTTTAGCTGGTGTGGGGTTCAAGTGTAAATCCGTGTAAAAGGTGTATAGAGTCATAACCCTTTCCCACATACAGACACTTTCGTTACAGCAGACGACTTTCAAAAATATTTTGGCCTATGGAGAAATTGCTCATAATGAGCAATCGCTCCTTTTGCCACAATGTTTTCAACTCTTATTCCATTATCAAACTCTCATTTTATGGAGAAGTTTCACATGTTTTCTAATATGTATTTAAAGTCATCTGCTGCAGATTTGTTGTATATTGGAAAAGGTAAAGGAGAGGAAGTTTGATACTGTCTAACCCCTTATTGAATAAATTTCAACTTATTTAAGTATTAGATATATGTTTATAGATCTAAATATAATGTTATACTGATCAAATGAGCAGCACACTGCGATAACCAAGTGCTAATTGGAAAAATACTTGTACTCTGCATAAGGAGCCATAAATGTTAGCAAGTACTACCGTATATCCGCGGCCATAAGTCGTCTTCGGCCATAAGTCGAGGGTCCATTTTGACCCCAATTTCGGTATCAGAAAATACGTGTACCAAGCGTTTTCAGCCAATTTCAAGTTTGACATTGCATTGATATTGTATCTGACACTGTTTACAGCGGCAAACACCAAGAAGACACCGCCAGGTATGAATTACTATCACTGCTTTTGCTGAATTTATATTTTAACCATAATTGTTTACGAGCCAAGCAATATCTCTCTTTCATAGACTAAACAAATACCAAAGAATGGGTCCTTTTGGCTTTGTTTTGAGTTTCTGAAAATCCCAACAAATCACATTCTTGTGAGCATAACTAGACTATATTAACTATTTTAACCCCTTTCCCTGCACCTACAGATGCATTTTGAAGCATCACCAGATGATCTTTGAAAACATCATGGAAAACACGAAAATTTCCCATGATGAAAGGGTTCATTGTCTACAAGCCAAGCAATATCTCGTTTTTATAGACTAAACAAAACCTAAGTATACCTTAAATGTCTGAACTCTATTATCTTTGAAAGTCCAACAAACCTGTTGTGTAAGCACAATTATACCATGTTAACATTTTAAATAATTCCTTGAAAATCTGTTTAGTGGTTTTTTTAAGACTTAAGTTCTACCAAACTGAAAACATCAAAACAAAAGAATTAGATCAGATGATCAGATGAATTGATAGTTTCGAAGAAAAAAAGGTCAGGCTATTGTGATACCCTTGGCGTTGTTGTCACAAGACTTTAACCTTACCTTATAACTAAAAAAACAATCGCACATATTCAAATGAAACTTGTTGACATGCCCCTAGAAACAATACACATGTCTGTACCAAGTCACATACCCCTGGCTTTGATAATTGTTCAGCTAAGCCCCTTTTTGGACTTTAACCATGCCCATAACTCAACAAATGATCAACATTTTTAAATGAAACTTGGAACACATGTTCCTAGGAACAATAGGCATGTCTAGGACAAGTCACATAACTCTGGCTGGTATAATATTTTTTGACTTAGCAAATTCTCCATACTATTTATTAATAATATATTTTTTTTACTTAATTCAAGTTTGCTTTTTACAATTTGCTTTTTAACCAGGTTTTCCGAAGGAAAAATCTGGTTATTAGTTTGGCGAAGTCGGCGGGCGGTTGGGCGTGCGGGCATCAACTTTCCTTGTCTGGACCATAACTTTGTAATGCATAGAGATATTTTCAAATAACTTAGCACAAACATGCACCATATCAAGACGATGTGCCAAATGCAAAAACAAATTCTGTAGATTCAAGGTCAAGGTCACAGTGATAAGAAATAGACTTTAATTGAACTTTTCTTGTCCGGACCATAACTTTGTTATGCATAGAGATATTTTCAAATAACTTGGCACAAACATGCACCATATCAAGACGATGTGCCAAATGCAAAACATTTGTCTGTAGATTCAAGGTCAAGGTCACAGTGATAAGAAATAGACTTTAATTGAACTTTTCTTGTCCGGACCATAACTTTGTCATGCAGAGATATTTTCAAATAACTTGGCACAAACATGCACCATATCAAGACGATGTGCCAAATGCAAAAACAAATTCTGTAGATTCAAGGTCAAGGTCACAGTGATAAGAAATAGACTTTAATTGAACTTTTCTTGTCCGGACCATAACTTTGTCATGCATAGAGATATTTTCAAATAACTTGGCACAAACATGCACCATATCAAGACGATGTGCCAAATGCAAAACATTTGTCTGTAGCTTCAAGGTCAAGGTCACAGTGACAACAAATAGACATCAGTTGAACTTTTCTTTTCCGGACAATAAATGTTTCATCCATAGAGATATTTTCAAATAGCTTGGAACAGATATACACCATATCAAGACGCTGTGTCATATGCACAATTTATGTGTTTAGCTTCCAGGTCAAGGTCACAGTGACAGAAAATATACTTTACTTGAACTTTTTGTGTTCAGACCATAACTTTACCATGCATATAGATATTTTCAAATAACTTCGCGCAAATATGCTCCATATTAAATAACTTGGAAATTTACAAGAATATAGCATATATATGAGTAAGTTTCATAACCTCGGGCCCTGGATCTAGTCTGTTTGCAAAGGCATAAACGCGTTACTATCAAGTAAAGGGTTAAGGCAGATAACTGATTATCAACCTGGCATTAGGGATCCTAAAATGTGGCTGCTTACAACACAAGGTTGCTTAATATCTGTTATCTATTATATGTTCGTAATAAATGAAGCCATCAACACACAATTGACTGTATTGAACTGATATTTGTTAAATAAAATTGTGATATATTTAATTGACAAAGTAATTATGATCATTCATCAGTATTCCCTGTTACTTGAATTACTAGCTTTGATTAACTATTAACAGAAAGATTTGACAGATCTGTTAATTCTTAATCAAACACCTTCCATTATAGAAAACCTGGTTTCATGGAATTTCCATGTCTTGTTACAATTTAGAGGCATCTCCCAGACTATCTTTTACACTAGTCTCTTTTTATACTGCAATAGTACTTTGCTAAGGTATTACGTCACCTTTAGTAACAGTTTTACATTTTAATGTATGAAACTTTTGCTTCTGCTTTCAAATGCACATTTATAAATACTTTTATTAGTTTTATTTCTTAAATCTACATAAATACTTATTTCAATTTGGAATTACCTTCTTCTAGTTATATGTCTACTGGGGGTGTGATATGAAATTTACTTTCTATAAAATTAAAATCATTGTGATATCATTAAGCCTTTTCTATGAGCCGACATATTTTGAATAAAGTTGAAAAAATTGTTGCAAGAGGAGATATTTCTCATTATGAGCTGTTTCTCCTTCTCACTGCAACAATATTTTCAAATGTTATCCAGTAACTATTGAGTCAAAATTAGTCTGCAAATAATGAGAAAGGATTAAACAAAGCTTGGCAATTATTTACGTTCTAAATTAAATTGGCTAAAGTGATTCGAGAGCATCATCAGAGACCAGTCAGTCTGATACCCTGAAGGAATCTGCTGTGGCCGAGTAAACGGGCTCGGGGATTTGGAACTGGGTGTCCAAGGCTCGTTCCCCAGTCACAGCTCTGTAGTAATGGTGGAGTGGCATTGGGCAAGGAGAGCTCTCCTAGCCTAGTTCTAGTTTGTTTACCAAAGGATCATGAATAAGTGAACTGTTGCTGGTTTGAAGTAACGTAAAAAAACAACAAAACCAACTATATTATTTTATAAATTGTAGTTGTGGTTTCCCTCCTTGGCAATCAGGGTTGCATTGATAGTATTACCACTGATGCACTAATATACCATGATATGACTCAACCCTTTTCCACCTGCAGATGCATTTTGATGCAATAGCAGCAGACAACTTTTGAAAACATTGTGACCAAAGGTGAAATTGCTCATGATGAGCAATTTCCCCTTTGGCCACAATGTTTTCAACTTCATTTAACAATTAAGCTATCTTTTATGGAGATTTTTCAGGTTTTTGTTACCAATTGTTTTCAATGTCATCTGCTGCAGATTTGTTGTATGTGGGAATGGGATAAATACTGTTGAAAGCGACATAAAACTTCATACAAACAAAATTAAATTACATTCTTGTAATTTTGGTTTTTGAACAAAAAAACTTTTATCTATAACTGCCCAATGATGCTTTTTTGCTCTACTAGACTGCCTCAGTGGTAAAATGGTAGACGTCGACCTGAGTTGCATGAGGTCACAGGTTTGATTCCCGTCCGGGTCATACAAATTCTTTAAAAATGGTAGTAATGGCTGCCCTCCTTCACGCATATGATTGCGGGGTTAGCATTACGACTGATTGGCTAGTGTCAGGATAAATGGACTAGTCATACTGGTAACTTACGCAGGAAACACTGTGATATAACTGAAAAATTGTTGAAAGTGGCATAAAACACCAATCAATCAATCAATCTTGCTCTACTAGATTGCAAAAAGACAAGATCTAGATCAGAGTTCATTAATGAAGGTTGAAATTTATCTGAATATTCATTGGTTACCAAGTCCCAAAGATTGGTTTTTGTGTGATACTTTAGCCAATAAATATAATTCTCCATTTTGACATGTAATCGCTTTACTTGATTCAGAACTTCTATTTCGGAGCTGACGATTTTGATCACCAGTTGCTTTTTCCAGGGGTAAATGTTTAAATGATATTTGGAGCCCACTCTATAAAACCCATTTATTTTATTGAGTTAGATATTCTTTCCAACATGTAGAAGCATTTGGACACATTATGCAGCAGACAACCATTAAGGACTAGATAAGAGGGAGTAAACATGGTCTTTTCCCCCCACAATATTTCTCTTATTTCTCAACCAAATCCTGTGTTGTGGGTACTCAAAATAATCATCTCATTAAGACGATTTTTTTGAGTACCAACAACGTAGGATTTGAATGTCAAATAAGGATTTAAGAACATGAAAAATGCCCTTTAACCCTTTCCCTCACATAGACGCTTTCTGACGCCTCTGCAGCAGACGGCTTTTTGAAAACATAGTGACAAATGAAGAAATTGCTCAAAACGAGCAATTTCTCCTTTTGCAACAATGTTTTCCACTTTTAGTCATAGGTTATCCATTCAATTATAGAGATATTCTATTGTTTGACAAAATGTGTTCAAAGTCGTCTGCTGCAGAATTGTCGCATGAGGGAAAGGGTTATTTAGAGCTCAGGACATCTATTGAAAACTGTGCAAAAGGGCAAAACCTCAATAAATGAAAGAATTATTTTGTTATAATGTTGAAGACTTTATGGCAAAGGGATAAATTGCTCATGATGAGCAAATTATACTTTTGCCACAATATATTCAATACTATCCAATAGTTAAACTTGTTTTTTCAAGGATGTTTTGCATAGACATTTTCAAAGTGGTCTGCTGCTGATTTGTTTGTATGTGGAAAATGGTAAAAAGCTATTTTGAAACTTTATATCTTTTTCTTGGAATCAAGAATTTTCCTTTCACTACTTTTGATTCAGTGGGGTTCAAATACATAATTATTATACTGGTAACAAATATAAGTTATGAATAAAACTATTAGACAATATTAGAGGTAGCATATACTTAATCTGTTAACTAAATGTATTATCCATAGATATAAAATTAAGTGATATACATGTTTAGAGATAATTATTTCATGCTTTTCAATGCATAATTGAGACATATCAATGGAGAATATCCTGATGAACTCACCTTTTATTGTTATAATTTCAATGTCAAACTTTACTCTATGGTAAACATTTACAATTTAACTCTTTCAGCACCGAATTGTTTAAAAGTAGACTCTTTCATGTACAAGATCGGGCGTCTCAATTTCTTGTGTAATCAAAGTTTTCGACTAGTTTGATAACCAAAAGGCAAACAATGCTGATTTCAGGCGAGACAGCTCGTTACGAGCTGACTCACCTGAATCAATATTGTTTGCAAAAACCTCAATATTGCCTTTGGCGCTGAAAGAGTTAAGCTTTTTATACTGGATGAAATTCAAAATGAAATTGCAATTTGCAAGTGAAGAATTGGTGAGCAAGTGATATGTTGCCAGTGAAAATTTCATGAAGTCAATACTTTTTTAAGTAAAAACAGGGACACTATATTACAATATAGTGTCCCTCAGGTAAAAAGAAGGAAGTTGTTTTTTTTGTCATTTAGCAAGTGGTATAAATTTAGTTCTGGTGATAAGGTTTTAAGAAGAGAAATGGCATGATATCGGAAATAATTTGTCTATATTCTTTGTCCCATTTAACCCTTTGCCTCATATAGTCGCTTTCTGACGCCTCTGCAGCAGACGGCTTTTTGAAAACATAGTGACAAAAGAAGAAATTGCACAAAACGTGCAATTTCTCCTTTTGCCACAATGTTTTCCACTTTTTGTCATAGGTTATCCATTCAAATATGGATATTTTCTATGTTTTGACAAAATACATTCAAAGTCGTCTGCTGCAGAATTGTCGTATGAGGGAAAGATTTTTTTGAATTTCAGGTCATTTATGCTTTTCATGATTAGAAATTAAATGGCATGATATTGCAAATAATTTGTCTATTACTTTTGTACCAGATAAATCCAATGGGTTGTCTTATATTACAGGGACATTAGAGTTTTACAGGGTGGTGCTTCAATGCCAAACCTAAAAGAAGAATGTAAACCAAAAGAATAGTTCGCCCCTACCCACTTACAAATTTGCAGCTGACAACTTTGAAAACATCTAGACACAGATTGAACTTTTCTTTTAATGACTGTATAATAATTGAAAAGAGCTGAAAACATTTGGGGCAATTCTATGATTTTGCTACAAAGTTTTCAAAAGTTGTCTGCTGCAGATATGACAAAATGCTATTTCTCCGTTTGCTACAATGTTTTCGAAAAGCATCCAATGCAGGTGCGTCAAATTGCATCCGAGAGTGGGAGAGGGTTAAAACATAACCTCAACATTTCACTGAAAAGTATGGCTAAAAATGGACGTATAGTTTTCATGCAAAGTTGAAATCATAGTGGTATTATTTGCTTTCATTTACAAGATTATGAAGCTATGTTATTGCAGGTTAAGTTTTTAGGGTTAATTATAACAGTGTTAAGTTTAACATGAAACCTTTCTACATTATTTCAGACGGTTATAACAACTTCCCGACCGGTAATCACCTTGTCCTGTCCATTTTTCTTTGTCTTTTTTTCCTACCAATAGAGCTCTAGATAAGGGGGCGTAACTCATGTCCTTATACTCTTATTTGACCTCAATACCCTATGTTAAGGGTACTCATTGAGATGATTCGTTTGAGTACCCACAACTTTGGGTTTGGTGAAGTAATAAAGGAGATCTTTTTCAAATAAAGACCTGATTACTCGTTCTTATCTAGACTATTGTTTCAAACTTTGCTCTTGGATTAATCATATTATGTCTGAAACCATTCAACAAAAACATAGACTGGTTCTTTAATTGTCATCAGTGTGGTCCAAATTTTTACAAAGCCGTCAGGGTGATCATGCAAATGAAACAATCTGGAATTTCTGGCCTCATTCACATTGCATAGCAGTCTATTTATCATTTTGGCCTTTATAGCGTGCACAATTACTAAGACATAGAAACAGTACAGTATGTTTTTGTTGACAAGTGTCGCTGTTTTAATTACACTTTCACATTCCATGTTTTGACCCGTGTACTATTTGCAGAGGATTATCCATCATTGCCTTTTTTGCAGTCCCTTTGCTGCATGGCTCAAGCTTTATCATTCCCACATTCAGACAAATTTTGAGGCTCCTGTAACAGATGACTTTTGAAAACATTTTGGCAAAAGGAGATGTTGCTCATATTCACCAATTTCTCCTGTGGCCGCAATAATTTCAACTCTGATTAGTAATACATTTTTTATTTGAAGAAAATTTCACTATGTTTTGTCTAGAAGTTTTCAAATTTGTCTGCCGTAGACTCATTGTATGTGGAAAAGAGTTCAGAGCGCTACAAGCAATTGCTTCATTATTTTTTGCGCCTATTTGATGCAAACTTTTATCAAATAACTTTTTTGGTAAAATATTTATAACATTTTCATTAATATGTTCAACTGTTATGTTATCATTTTAAGAATGATTTTGATATTAACCCTTTCCCTCATATTGACGCTTTCTGACTCCTTTGCAGCAGATGACTTTTTGAAAAGATAGTGACAAACAAAAGAAGAAATTGCACAAAACGAGCAATTTCTCCTTTTGCCACAATGTTTTCCACTTCTAGTCATAGGTTATCCCTTCAATTAAAGAGATTTTCTATTTTTTGACAAAATATGTTCAAAGTCGTCTGCTGCAGAATTGTCGTATGAGGGAAAGGGTTAAGAGCGCTACAAGCAATTGCATCATTCTTTTTTGCGCCTATTTGATGCAAACTTATCTCAAATGACTTTTTTGGTAAAATATTTATAACATTTTCTTAATGTTCAACTGTTTTGTTATCATTTTAAAAATGATTTTGATATTAACCCTTTCCCTCATACGACAATTCTGCAGCAGATGACTTTGAACGTAATTTGTCAAAACATAGAAAATCTCCATAATTGAATGGATAACCTATGACAAAAAGTGGAAAACATTGTGGCAAAAGGAGAAATTGCATGTTTTGTGCAATTTCTTCTTTTGTCACTATGTTTTCAAAAAGCTATCTGCTGCAGAGGCCTCAGAAAGTGTCTATATGAGGGAAAGGGTTAAAGAAAGTGAACAAATCATCGCAGATTCCTTATAAGTTGATAAACATAATTATAAAGATAATACAAATAAAATAAGAGCTATGCAGGCAGCTGCTTTAAATAATATAGGAATTATCACAGTGATTTAAAAAAAGAAAATGCTTTTTTTGCAAACTGCTTTTTGCGTTGATTTGCCATTTGCGAATTGTGGATGCAACAGGAAATCAACTGGCATCAATATTTTGGTTTTATTCTTTCATCCGACTTGAAACCGATCAGATAAACCTCTGCAATATATGTCTAAACTTTATTTATCCCGTTTCTCATAATTGCTGCAACTTGCAACACTACTACTAGTGCTCCAATTTTCGAAATTTTCGAAATGATCATGTAACCTGCTCAACGCACCATTTTTATCTTGATATACCTACATTTGGCTGTCAACCCTTTCAAATGCAGAGCTGGACAAGTCCACATTTCAGCGTTGAAAGCTCTAAAATAGAATTAAATTGGATAAGCTTTAGTTTAAACTTATAGTCTTCATTGTTTGAAGAGTATCAACTAAAAACTTTGAGATAGTCCCTTTAATGGACAAAATCCTTTGAAACAGTCCCTTTAATGATAAATCAAGTTGCAGCAATAGATGTTTTACATGTGAATACAAAATAGTACTGTCATTACCGTTATGGTAGGTTGGTTGTAAGTGATACAGTTTTGTATTTTTTTGTTTATCCCTTTCCCACATACATGTATAAAGCATCTGCAGCAGACCTTTTCGAAAAAGGTCTGAACAAAAATTTGGAAAATCCCTTAAAATGAAAGTATAATCATTGAAAAGAGTTGAAAACATTTTGGCAAATGAAAATATTGCTCATCATGAGCAATTTCTCCCTTTGCCGTTATATTTTTGATTGTCATCTGCTGTAGATGTGTCTGCAAGTGGGAAAGGGTTTTGTAAGTATAACCATGTCCTGTTTCCAATACAATGTTGATAGAAACTGTAATGATGTCATAACAATTTAATTTAGAAAAACATATTCCAATTAAATTTGTTGAATATTGACGTTCAAAACTGTTCAGCCAAGTTTTTGTGTCGCCTGTCTTGTCAAGGATCACTTGTCTGTCGTCCGTCTGTCTCTCTTTCACTTGCTGACATGTCGGCAGTCGACACATGTCTTCCTTTATGTCATGAATGGTACGGTAGTATCTTGTTTATTGATGAAAGCTGTTGCCTTGCAAATCTGTTCGGTTAGAATGCTTGATTGTTCATTTGCTTTCCTCTGTTCATTTGGTGTGTTGTGATCATTTTGGCACGATCGAGGCTTCGGTTCATGAAAGAGTATGCATGCTTATATTGTTTTGGAATATAAAGTTTTCACCGTTTCAATTGAAAGGTTCCCTTAAATATACTTTTTCACGTTTGAAAACTGGTTGATTTAGTGCTTGAATTTTATTTTTGAAGACCTCGAAAGATTCTTGAAATTTAACCCTTTCCTGCTTACAACAAACCAGCAGCAAATGACTTTGAAAACATATTGATAAGGACCATTACCACAAATAAAAATATAATAGATTGATAGGGTTGAAAATATTGCGGCATTGGAGAAACTGCTCATGATGAGAAATTTCTCCTTTTGCTACAATCATTTCGAAATTGTCTGCTAGAGATGTGGTAAAATGCATCTTCACATTGTAAAGGGTTAAATGAACATGCTGATTAATTCGTGGAGGGCTATGAATCCATTTTTCATGAGTATAAACCCAGGATTCTTTTCGATGCTTGACAAAAGTCATCGTACTTAAATGTCACTCATCTCGCCTCCAGTGGGCTTAAATAATCTATGTGGGTAGGCAGTTACCCAGAAAGAATGTTGTGATGAAAACGGCCGCGTGAAAGACCGAATCACACATTAAATGAACTAGCTGCTTTGATATAACTCAAATTCCATTGAATACATGTTAATCTCCAATCAATCAATCCTTTCTCTGGATAATTAATTAAATGGTAGCCATTTCCCACATACAACACATCTGCAGAAGACAACATGTCACCTTGAAATCATACCCGAAAAATATGAAAACTCTCTTTAAATGATTGTATAATTATTGAATAGAATTTAAAACATTGTGGCAAATGGAGAAATTGGTCATCATGAGCAATTTCTCCATTTACCACAAAGTTTTCAAAAGTCGTCTGCTGCATAGTTTCAAAAAGAGCCTGTGTTTGGTTAAGTCTCAGTACCTCCATCATTTCTCTTTGCCATTTATTACGACTTTGATTTAAAGCTCTGAGTTAAAATGGTTTTTTTCTATTGACAGCTTTCATTATACTAAACAAGTAGACTTTAGGTTACCAAAGTAGATAAAACATCTAACAAAAGTTTTCATTAAATTAACAATAATTATTGCTTGTTAGTCATCAAGTAGTCTTACTCTATAATTTACATGTATATATATATCTTTTTGTAGAATTATTTTGTTTAAATAAGTTCTATTTCTATCTTGTAGTAATTAAATTTTCTTTCTTAATTAACAGTTGAATATCACCAATTTAAATTAGACCTATATGGGTTATGAGAATAATGACATACAGTTACCAAAAATTTGAAATTTAATTTAATATAGAAGTTAACATGAGATCCTTTTTCGAAATAACGCATGCAATTTTTTAAAATATAGAGCGTTATTAATATCAATAAACTGTCTAATATTAGCTCTTCTATTTTTAAACATGTTAGTTTTGTATTGTTAAGAGTTTTTGACTGTGGACTTGCGACGTCATCATTCAGTGAATTTTCGTATAAATCTTCGGAAGTAATCTCTACATGTATATTCAGAATGAAGATGTAACAATTTAGAATGCAAGGATAAATAACACTAGAGCCCACAGAGACAAAAAACAAATGATCGGTATGGCTGACCTCTCTTTTTTCGAGGGGATCTGCTGTGGTCGAGTGGTTAGCGTCGGGGATATCGAAACCGGGTGTCCCAGGTTCGATCCCCAGTCGTGGCACTACAGTCATGGTGGAGTGCCCTTGGGCAAGGCACATTTTCTAGCCTAGTACTGGTTTGTTTACCCAGGGATCATGAATAATTAAATTTAATTGCGCGCTAAATGACCTTAGTTGTCGATGCGCCATAAAACAATATACATTCATTCTCTTTTTTCGAGTGCAATGGTACCACTAATGTGTGCGCTTGTCCTAGGTCAATAAATGTTTACATTATTATCTCTAGCAATTGTTGTAATAAAACCACTGAATCGGATAATGAATTATAGTGTACGTCTAAACACTGCAAGCACTGTTCTGCCTTGTTTCACGTTGTTGTATTTTTTTTTACTTTCAGCCAGCAGTAACCACACCACAGAGTAACATAGCAGATGAGGGCAAGGTCAGCAATGGCCCTAGAGTAAGTCACAAACCTGTTTTAAACCCTTTCCCGCATACAGACGCTTTCTGACGTCTCTGTAATAGACGGCTTTTGAAAACCTAGTGACAAGAAAAGAAATTGCTCAAAACAAGCAATTTCTCCTTTTGCCACAATGTTTTCTACTTTTAGTCATAATTTCTTCTTTTGTCTCTATGTTTTCTACTTTTAGTCATAATTTCTTCTTTTGTCACTATGTTTTCAAAAAACTGCATGCTGCAGAGGCGTCAGAAAGCGTCTCTATGAGGGAAAGCGTTAATCCTCTCCCTCACATAGACGCTTTCTAAAGCTTCTACAGCAGACAGCTTTTTGAAAACATTGTGACAAAAGAAGATATTGCTCAAAACCTTTTGCCACAATGTTTTCCACTTTTAGTCATAGGTTACCAATTCAATTATAGAGATTTTCTATTTTTTGACATAATATATTCAAAGTCGTCTGCTGCTAAGCCTTTGACCTGATTCAATGCTCATTGGACTTCTTAGTCTGCAGATGATGTTTTTAACATTTGTGGAAAAAGGAGAAACTGCATTTGATTCTAGTTTTGTCCCCAAGCGTTTTTAGTGCAGGAAATCAAGCCAAGACAAAAATGTAACATTTGTTATAGTACTGACTTGGAAGTGAAAACACTGTTATTTATCAGACTTGCCATATTGTTTTCAAATGTATTAAATTAATATACAATTATTTATAGAGATCTTTGATATTTTGGACAAAAAATGAAGTCCATGATATAAGTAAAGTCCAACCTGCGTTTGAAGACCACCATGGGAAGAGAACAATCTGGTCTTTGGTCACAGGTGGTCTTTAATTATTTACTTTATTTATGCAGTGTATGAGTAATTCATGTGTTTTTTCTGCCATCAGTTACACCTTGTTGCCCTGAACGAGCCACACAACGGACGACTTCGCGGTATTCGGGGAGCTGACTACCTGTGTCACAGGGAGGCCAGAGCCAGCGGAATGAAAGGCACATTCCGTGCTTTCTTGTCGTCATCTGACCAAAATCTCAACTCTCTGGTATACTACGATATCGACAAGAATGTCAGGATCGTGAACTCAAAGGTATGTATCATTCATCTGAATATATCGCAGATTGATATTATTTAACCCTTTCCCACCTTCAGGCGCATTTCGATGCAATAGCAGCAGACGACTTTTAAAAACATTGTGGCCAAAGGTGAAAGCTCATGATGAGCAATTTCTCCTTTGACAACAATGTTTTCAACTTTATTTAACAATAAAGCTATCAATTTATGGATTTTTTTTTTTTTTGTCACTGCTTTCAAAGTCGTCTGCTGCATAATTGTTGTATGTGGGAAAGGGTTAATATGTTTTGTGAAATACCACAACCTGCAAGAGAACCATGAAACGCATGGTTAGGTGAAACACAGTTGAAATAAATGTCTTGGTGGGTAAAATCACCAGGGATAAGAATTCTTTTATTAATTGTTCAATGGATAAAACAATATATAAAACATAATTTATCACATAAAACCATCTCTGGGAGTGTCGAAATCCCATTACCCTTTCCTATCATTTGCGTTACGATAATAGAATGACGTCATATTATAGAAATTTAGATTTGTGACATCCCGTTACTTTAGTCAGTAAAACCTTATTAGTTTTTATTCAAACTAATCTTAAGAATAGACAACAAGTGTAATTACACGCAAATTATCGCATATCAGATTATATGTTTTAATTCCTTTATCGAGTACATATTATTATTATATTTAATTATTTCCTCTATAAGTGAGTTTTTGTGATCGCCTTTTGTCCGTCGTCCGTAGTTCATTTGTCGTCAACTGTTGCCTTGTTAACACTCTACAGGCTACATTTTCCATATGATGTCCATGAAAGTTTATTAAATCATTCCTCACCATCAAATCTTGGACATGTCCGAAGCTGGGCCATATGAGGTTCAAAACTAGGTCACAAGGCTAAATTAAAGGGAAATCTGGTTAACCTTCTGGAGGCCACTTTTTTAACTTGAGCATGTTGAAACTTTCTCAGAATGTTTGTCTTGATAATATGTAGGTCAAGTTTTTTATATGGATCATGTCGGGTAAAAAAGACAGTCACTAGGTCGAATTGAAGGAAAATCTTGTTAACACTCTAGAGGACGCAATATTTGCTTTAGCAGCTTTAAATGTGGTCAGAATGTTTTTATCTTAATAATATCTAGGACAACTTCGAATATGGATCATACCCGTTTTAAAAACTAGGTCACTAGGCCATATTGAAGGAAAACCTTATTTACAGTCTGGAGGCGGCATTGTTTGCTTTAGCAGCTTGAAATTGTTCAGAATGTTTGTCTGAATGATATCTAGGTCAACACTCTGGATGCTGCATTTTTAACTTGAGCATGTTGAAATTTATCAGAATGTTTGTCTTGATGATGTGTTGGCCAAGTTTGAATATTTGTAATGTCTGTTCAAAAACTAGGTCAATAAGCCAAATTGAAGGAAAATCTTGTTAACACTGTAGAAGCCGTAATTTTTGCTTCAGCATCTTCAAATATCTCACTGGGTAATAATGATTTTTATTTATCCCAAGATATTTATATAAATCTTATGCAGTACCCGATGTATGTAATAGTATTAATATTTGCGTTTTTTAGGATGATGTCATCTTCCATTCCTGGAATGAATTGCTGAATGGCGGAGGAGGCGCCTATAATGGCAACGTTCAAATTTATTCATTTAATGGTAAAAATGTTAAAGAAGATCCTACATGGTGAGTATAACATCTAAACACAAAATGAAGCTTTTAACCCTTTTCCTCATACGACAATTCTGCAGCAGACGACTTTGAACATATTTTGTCAAAACATAGGAAATAACTATACTTGAATGGATAATCTATGACTAAAAGTTGAAAACATTGTGGCAAAAGGAGAAATTGCTTGTTTTGAGCAATTTCTTCTTTTGTCATAATGTTTTCAAAAAGCCGTCTGCTGCAGAGGCGTCAGAAAGCATCTATATGAGGGAAAGGGTTAAGCTTGAAAATTAGATTTACCCTTTTAATGCTGAATACAGTCTAACCTGTGTTTAAAGACTTCCCATTTGAAGAGAACAATCTGGTCTTTGTTCACAGGTGATCTTTGATTACAGGGTCAAAAGTGTGATTGCTATAGACAGGGAATTTCTAATTAAAGCACGGGTTTAACTGTTATTAAAATGGACTTGTCCGGTTTGGAAAATGCAGATAAAAATGTTGAGTTGGGTTAACCCTTTCCCTCATATAGACGCTTTCTGACGCCTCTGCAGCAGACGGCTTTTTGAAAACATAGTGACAAAAGAAGAAATTGCACAGAGCGTGCAATTTCTCCTTTTGCCACAATGTTTTCCACTTTTTGTCATAGGTTATCCATTCAATTATGGAGATTTTCTGTTTTTTGACAAAATACATTCAAAGTCGTCTGCTGCGGAATTGTCGTATGAGAGAAAGGGTTAAACTTACAGTATAGAGCCTGGTCAGGTGGAGCTGAATGTGCCTACTTGCCTCGCCCTATACTGGAGGGACAGGCTTCTTGAAAGCATTTATCATTCGTCTTAATAGTATTCTGGTCGCTCTTCAACATGTACTTCAACCTTAATGTATTAATTACACTTGCAGAAAAACGCCTTACCTGTGCTTCAATGCTACGCTAATTTTAAAAGCCTTAAACTTGAGTTTGTTTACAAAGTACTGCTCTATTGATCATTTGTCAATATTATTCCTAATTATTCCTTGCAGGCCAATGAAGGTGATCTGGCACGGATCTGACATGAAAGGTGGCAGAATGAACGAGAAGTCGTGTCGAGGCTGGAGCTCTCATTCCAGATTTGCCATAGGATACGGAAGCTCCTTAATGAAGGGCAGAATGATGGACATGGACGAATATAGCTGTAACAACGCCTTTATCGTGCTGTGTATGGAAATTACCAGTCAAAAGAAACTACGAAAATGACAGCTTTAAAAACAAATAGTTAATAAAATAGCGTATAATCCTTTTCATTAAAAATTACGAGGGTATGATATGACGTAGGTAATTTGAGTTTGGACAGAGTGTGTATATATAATGGATTTGAACGGAAACAAATGCGCCAAAGTGACTGTTCCTTCTTTTTACAAAAAAAAAATTGCTGAACAAGGGTCAAGGTCATGTTTACAACAATTTTATATAGGATCTGTGATATTTTTTATATGTACGTGTTTTAACCTACTAGAGATGTTTCTTTAGAAGCGGTGTAGATCATGCGAGACATCATATTCATGAGATTTAACCCTTTCCTCCATTTTACATACAACTTTTGATTCATCAGCTGCAGATCATTTTAAAGTATTATGAACAAACAAGAAATTGCTAAACGAGAGTGTTTTGTGCTTTGCCTACAATGTTTTCAACTTTGTATCAATCTTAAATATTTCCAGTTATCAAGATGTTTCAGTTTTTTCCTTGGGAAGTATAAAAGTAGACAACTTGAATATTCTAATATTAGATAAATTGTAAGGCTGTTAGCTGATATGATATCATAACCATTTCCCACATGCAGACTTATTTTGACGCATCAGCAGCTGACGACTTTTAGAGACATTGTTGCAAATGGAGAATTTGCAAGATGTTTTCGAAGTATTCTGCCACAAATTTGGTGTATGTGGGAAAAAGAGGTTAAAATCTTTCAAACCGAAAAATCTGCGGATATCTATGTAAGGTCAAAAGTGTGTAACAGTAAGAAGGTCTCCTTTTCCTACTTTGTTTTCAGAAGTCGAAGGCTGCTGCAAATCGAGGGCTTGGCGTGAAACGATTGTATCTAAAATTGGTATTTTTTTACCAAGGTTAATCACCTCGCCATAAAGTCTTTATAAGCGTTAAATCACTTTTCTTGGTAAACAATGTAAATTTAGGTGCCATTGCTCGTTCTGAGCAATGGCACCTAAATTTGCATTGTTTACAAAAGGGTCAAAATTGCCCCTAAACCAGGGTTTTCAAAATAGGTTTTAAGTTACAACCGTTTCACGCCAAGCCCTCGAAATGTTTCTAAAGTTGTGTTTCTCAGGGAGCTGGGTTAACTCTGATCTATACTGTCCACCAATCATTCTGTAGGCCAAAGGCATTGCTTAGATTTAAAAACAAAACAAAAAACACACACCAAAACTTTGTTGCCAATCCTATGAAAATTGATGGTTCAGATTGGTAAATGTTTGTATATATTTCTGTAACCTTTTCCCACTTACAGCAAATCTACAGCAGTCGACATTGAAACGTCTTGACAAAAATAAAAAATAAACGTTTATATTTTAAAGTTAACCCTTTCTGACATACAGCAAATATGCTGTTGGCTACTCAGCAAACATATGTTTACAAAGTCATCTTCTGAAGATTTATCGTATGTGGGGTAGGGTTATATATTGGAATTTAATAAGAATTAAATTTACATGAAACGTTTTATAGGTTAGGAATTTATGTCAAGGGCGTTTCAGACTATTTTTTTTCTGTTTTGAATATACAGTCCAACCTGTGTTTAAAGACCACCCATGGGAAGAGAACAATCTCTTCACAGGTGCTCTTTAATTACAGGGTCATTTATTCAGAAAATGAGTAATTGGAAAATTAAAAGTGTTGTTGCTGTAGACAGGGAATTGCTAAATAAAGGTGATCTTAAGCACAGGTTTGACTGTATTTTTGACTTTAATGTAAATGTATCCATTTGAATAATACAAAGGTGTATACTCCGCAGTTTGTATTGCGATTTTGTAAATGCTTTACTTTTTTTGTGTTTCAAGGAAACCGTTTATGAATGTTGATTACTTGTAAATGGGGTCTTTTCTTTCTCTTCAGCCACCTATAAATCAGTTGTGGGAACTAAACTTAAAACCCTTTCCCAAATAAAAACCATCTACAGCAGACTACTTTGAAAAAAGCAGAGCAAAAATAAAAAAAATGTTTTGTTTCCCCAAAACTATGATTTTGGTTGTACTCACAATGCTTACAATGCAGGAGTAAAACCGAAATCTAATGTGTCAACAACATTCACCTTGACACCTTATTAACCCTTTCACACAAAATAGACACGCTCGGAGGCCTCTACAGCAGACAGCTTTTGAAAACATTGTGAGAAAAGAAGAAATTGCTCAAAACAAGCAATTTTCATTTTGTCTCAATGTTTTTCAACACTATTTAATGATCATGCTTTCATTTATAGAGATATTTTATAGTTTTGCCTGAAAGTTGTCAAAGTCGTCTGCTGCAGATTTGTCGAATGTGGGAATGGGTTAATAACCCTTTCCCACATTCAACAAATCTGCACCAAACACCTCTTAACAGGAATCTCAAATAGAATAAGACATGTTCTGTATTACACAACTGTATATCAAGTAGAATGTCAGTTTGATTGAATTCATGAAATGAATCAATCGCATACTTAATTGGTCCATAATTATGCTATCAATAATTTCTAATTAGTAAGTTATCCCTTTCTTAACTGCAGGTGCATTTTGATGCAAGTACAGCAGAAGCAGAAGACTTTTGAAAACATTGTGACAAAGGAGAAATTGCTCTTTTTGTGAACATGTTTTCAACTCTATTCAATATTTATACTTTTTTTTTCCACAAGTTTTCCAAGTTTGTTGCATGGAGGTTTTTTCAAAATCTTCTGCTGTAAATTTGTTGTAGTGGAAATTGCATACACCCTTTCCCACATACAACAAACCTGCATGCAGCAGACAACTTCGAAAACATCCACGATAAATTGGATTTTTTTTCTATTAAATGAAAGTATAACTGTATTGAATATAGTAAAGTTAAAAGCATTTCCCGATTTGCCACAATGTTTTCAATAGTGGAAATGCTTTCATATTGTGTCTCAGTGTGGGAAAAGGTTAACATCGGACCTGAAACATTTCAGTTCTGGCATCTCTAAAAAACATTTTTTGTCCGAGATTCTCATAGATGCTAACTACTGAGAGAGTGCCATATAGGCAGTTTAGATGTAGGAATAAACATAGGTAATAGTTGTGATTTAAAAACATGTTCAGTTGCACCATATATAGCTTCTGGTGCCAAATGGTTGTAACTATATCTTGTGACAAGATGTAATTATAACTGTTTTGTACTAAGCTGAGAAATTTTCTACAAATATAATTCAAAATCTACAAATATGATAAGAGTGCTTTATTGTTAAAACATGTACCAATGACATAGTATAGTATAGCCTCATGCGAAAATGCACTGTGTTTAGTTATTTGTTAAGTTTATTAACAGTAAAGGATCAGCCAATCGTCTGTCGGGTGATGATAAGGAGGATCATTTTCTCTTATGACTCAACCAAACCCTATGTTGTGGGTACCCAAAACAATCGTCTCATTGAGACGATTATTTTGAGTACCCACCACATAGGCTTTGAGTGTCAAATAAGAAATTTGAAATTTGAAATACTCACCTTATCTGGAGCTCTGGTTAGCTCACGTAACTTTTACCCGAACACACTGCGGTTTAATTTGCATGTTTTCGATAAGACACGGTTACACTTATTTGGTGCTCTAGAAAAAGGGTTATACTTTACGAAGACAGCGAGTGAACAATTATGTATAAATGATGTGTAGACAGATCTACAACAAGCTTAGAGCGAGGCATATCCTTACGGTAATCCTAAGGTTTTCTCAAAAATTCAACCACACCCCTAAAATGCTTGTTGTTTAATTAAGACATTTTATTGCTAGATAAGGTACATTTACATTTACAATGTATTACATTGATAATAGACCACCGAAAGTGCCTTATAAAACCACATCAAGTCTTGGTAATAGACCACCGAACGTGCCTTATAATACCACATCAAGTCTTTCTGTGTTTATGTGTACATAGATAGGCTTTTTTAACCCTTTCCCACATCAATTTTTTTGAAGCAGACTACTTTGAAATCATTTGGCAGGGGGAAGTGTCTATGCATGAATGTATAATTGTAGAATAAACTATAAAGTAGAAAATATTTTAACAAAAGGAGAAATACTCTCTGAGAGAATCTTCTCCTATTGCTACAATGGTTTCAAAATTTGCAGCAATTCTGCAGAAGATGACTGTGAAAAGGTGGTTGTAATTATGGTAAACCTTAATAAATGAAGGTTTTTATCATGGAATAAAGTTGAAAACATTGGGGTGAAGGGAGAATTTGCTCATTTTGAGCAATTTCTCCTTTTGGCACAATATTTTTTTTCAGAATACGTCAGCTGCAGAGGCGTTTAAAAGGGAAAGGGTAAACACATTGTTTAGAATAGACACTATTTCAAATCTGTTCTAGTAGACCCCTGATTTGTGTGAGAAAATAGCATGCATGTCATATTATCCTTTCTTTTATATGTACATAGAAATCATGAAGTATTAAAAAATTCCTCCACTGTGAGGGAAACATTATTATGCAAATTTTGTAGCATCACAATTATGTACAAATATATAAACTATTTTGCTTGTACATTTATATATGGAAGCCAAGTTTTATTATGTATACTCTGTTCTTATTTTTCGTTTCGCATTAATTGTTTTGTTTTTTTCGTTTATCCTGAGTTTCAATGTGTCAAGATGAAAACATTAATTACACAGACAGGCGTTAGTATATGCGTTTAAGTTTTACTTTCGTACCTTTTATTTATTTTTGTTTTTACTACTGTCCTGGCTTCTATTTCTTATTTACTGTTTGTAACAACTACATGAAGATGGTGATAAAACACATCTGATTTTGAAACAGTTCCATATTAAACATTGTAGCTGGTTTTCATACAGGTCTAAGCAGGGACACTATATTACATAGAGTCCCTGCTCTAAGTAAATTTTTATTATGGATGGACGTAGATTCGTATTATCAGAAATAAATCGTTTTAGTGATATCTAGGATTCTTTATATAATCGTTTCACCATAAAACCCAACCGCATATAATTCAGTTCAAGAACCTACATTCCTGTCAGAATTTAGTACAATATCCAATCCAGTATAAAACCACTTGAAGTCAGGCCTTTATTTCTAACCATAAACCGAATATCATTTAAGATATTCATTCCTAGGATCAGGGGTTATCAATAGATTAATAGGCCCTGCTAGGAATGTGTTTTTGAGCTATTATTTCGTTGTTAGTCTTTCGTTTTGCCTGTATAAGTTCATTTATTATGCCACTATATATATATATGAGTGGAGCTCTGTTAAAACCAATCCTTAGAGGCATTTGTGAAATGGGTAAATCTAGACCAGCCTCCGCATCTGCACATTCTGATCTGGCTCTGCACTGTTCACAAATTAGTCAAGATTTCAAGGCTGTAGTTACTTGAAAGCTTTATCCTTGCTGTGAAAGCAGGTATTTTTCCACATGTTTTCTTTGCTAAGGTTGGTTTTCCTGGAGCACCGCTCAGATGTGAAACTGTATCAATCTTTGTGTTACACAAAGTAATGTAACATAAAGGAATTCATTCAGAAAAGGTTTCACTACATATTGTTTCAATATGTATTTATTACAATTTTACATGATATACTCTTTATGCTCCTGTGGCTTTTAGCTAGCCGTAGTTAATACCAAATACAAGAAGAAAAGTATTGGCGCAGAACAAATTTTGATTTTTGTTAGGTATTCTTCTTTCTGTATTTGATCGACGCTCTGCGAAAACCAACCTTTTGGCATTTGCGACAAGTGTAGACCCAAATCACCCAGTGCAACAATGCAGTCTGATTTGCTCTGAACTACATGCACCAATTAGTCAAAGAAGATTTCAAGAAGATTTTCAAGAATCTTCGATGAAGCAGAATCCATTTGGACAGAGACATATATCATGTATTTATATGTCTCTGATTTGGTAATTTAGAGGGAAAGCACAGACAAGTTTCTTCCACACTTGTAATAATATGGTTGGTTTTCATAGAGCACCAGCCATTTTGAAAAATTCTTTAAACCATACTATACAATGTATAATCGTTGTCTGTGTATTCGAAATTACATTTACTGCTGAGTGTTTTTGTGTTTATCTTATCACTGCAATAATGTAAGTTGTACCAAGTAAAAACGGTATTTATTCAATATGGATGTTTAAATCCTTTCCCTCAAACATTGAGTCTGCAGCAGACGACTTTGAAAATCTTCAATAATTTCTCTATATTATAGGTATAATTATTTTAGTGGAGATGAAATCATTGAAGCAAAAGAATAAATTGTTCTTCATAAGCAATTTCTCCGTTTGTCACAATGTTTTCAAAAGCCGCCTGCAAGTGGGAAAGTGTTGAAATCCAAACTATCTTATGCATATATCAATTTCAGCCCACAAAGACAAGCTCAAACTCTGAATAAGTATGAGTGTACATATTATACCAGTTCGCGAGCGTTACACTCTATTGGGCTAATTTTAAATTTACAAAGTGACACTTTTAGTGACTGGCTTAACTAGATGGTTAGAAATTTTCATGAATTGTGTCACTTTGAAATTTTAAAATATTCTTCAAATTTAGAATTTAGAAAGAAATCTTGATTAGTTCAGGCTCTGACAGACTTATCAGAGTTCTGTTGATGGCCCTTATGCATTGTAAAACATGTTTTTACTTGGTGTTGCTTAATTAAATCACTCCATTATTGTGTCATTGTGCTTGCTAATGCTACTTTCAGTGTACATTTGTCATTTTATTTTAACCTGCTTAAAGACCGAACCATCATCCATTGCAAACAGTAGCATTGTATTGTTCATTAAATGCAGATGTGGATTTTGATCTTATGGTTCGTTCACTTTTTTTTTACTAATTGGAGAAAGTGTGTGGTCATACTGCGAGAACGGATTGGTTGATTTCAAAGATGGAAGAGAGAATTATAATCATAAAGGCCAAACCAAAAACGATATGTGGCTGAGGTAACCCTATCTATCCTATTTGTTCTATCCCACAAGGGCCCTTGCCCTCTCTCCTCCTTCCCCACCCCCACATTCCCACTCAGTGACCTGCCCTAACCTTACATATGTTTAGCCTAGATGATAAATTGCGGTAATCATTTCTACAAAGTCGTAAAATCTTTGGCGCTGAAGTGAAATAATTAGTTAACAATTTAGTAATAATGATCCTAAATTGTCAGTAAGGTTACCGTAACCACATAAATACATACATGTGTGTCATTTGGCCTCAGCAGGGTTAAGGTCATCATGAAGTGCAGCCATTAATAAAGCGAGAAATTGTATTCAGTTGAAAACGAGCTTTTCATAAACAGGTTCAATTGATCGGTAACCTGGTTATTCATAATTTTAGCGTTTAAAAAACCAGAGACATATATGTCTTTAAGTCAACACATACCAATCAGAATCGGGTATTGCGGTGTCTCCGTTGTTGTATCCTTGCATGTACATGTACCTGACATGTGTAGGGCTTCACGTACACACATGGAGGTCCTGCGGCGTGTCGGATTTGGTATCATTTGGTGTACATGTACCTGACATGTGTAGAGATGCACTACAAACATGGACATCTTGCGGTGTCTCCAATTTCGGTATTACTTGCGTGTACGTGATACTACTTAGCCTACACTTACAGAAGGTGTATTGCATGAAGGCGTATGGGACGGTTAAGGCTCCGATGAGACTTTGCGTATGCGTCTACACTCGTATTAGCCTTCGCTTTTATCATAAGACCCCTCTTCTGCTGACGAGGTAAATGTGTTTTCAATATCTTAAATGTAACGAAGAGTGTAGGTAAGTTTTATATTTATAGGACAAATACACGCAACTTATATCAGTCGCATCTATTTACTGTGGGGTCTTCATGCATCTGTCTACATTGAAGACTGCACAGTCTCTCACCAGTCTTAGATGTCCGTCGACCTATACTTATTTAGTCCTAGATGCATCTTTTGAAAGGATTAAGAAGTGTTGTCCAACAAGTCGTATGTCAATGTAAAATGTTTATGATCCCGTAGCGACGAGTTGTTATGAAGCCTGTGCCACCAGGAAGCGGCCAGGCCATCCGGCTCATTGGCACCATCTGGCTTTATACTGTTGTTGGCTGCTCAACTTAACATTGTTAACTTGATATATGTCGAGGGTTTGGCGTGAAACGGTTGTAACTAAAATTGGTATTGTTTTACCAAGATTAATCACCTCGCCATAACGTCTTTAAAAGTGTTAAATAATTTTTCTTGGTAAACAATGGAAATTTAGGTGCCATTGCTCATTCTGAGCAATGGCACCTGAATTTGCATTGTTTACAAAGGGGTCAAAATGGCCCCTAAACCAGGGTTTTCAAAATAAGTTTTTTTTTTAGTTACAACCGTTTCACGCTAAGCCCTCGATGTGCTGACGTATAGTAATATTAACTCTTTCACAGACGAATTTCACAAAGTCGACTCTTCGTCCAACAGGAAATTTGTTAAAATTTAAAGTACAGGGTGCAAACAATGCACATTTCAGGAGAAACGGCTCGTTACGGGCTGTCTACGAATCTACGTTGTTTGCAAAAGCCTTTAAAACGCCTTTCCAATTTCTGAATATATGAAACATAATTACCATGGGAAAGAAGTTCAAGTGTATGCACTTTTAAAAATAAACCTCTAAAATATATTCATGACGCGTTTAATTTTAACTACATCAGTAGACGCATTGTAAAATGTTTTGATAAGTCTGTTGGTTCGTATGGACTTGGAATTAGTTGTTATTAGAGAATACAAGAGTTGGACTTTCCCCATGACAGCGGGAACTATTTTCAGTTGACAAATCGAGGGCTTGGCGAGAAACGGTTGTAACTAAAATTGGTGTTTTTTTCACCAAGGTTAATCACCACGCCATAAAGTCTTTATAAGCGTTAAATCATTTTTCTTAGTAAACAATGGAAATCCAGGTGCAACTGCTCGTTCTGAGCAATGGTACCTTAATTTCCATTGTTTGTAAAGGGGTCAGATTGCCCCTAAACCAGGGTTTTCAAAATAGGTTTTTAGTTACAACCGCTTCACGCCAAGCCCTCGAAATGTTGTTTCCTTGATGTATTAATATGTTGTGATTGTGAATGAAGGCCAGTATACATATTAAGTGTATGTAAGCGAGTCAAAATGTAAGACAACATATGTACCTGTTATTGTCTTTATTAACAAATTACTATTTACATGAGTTTACTAATTGTAACACAGACTGTGGCTGTGAATGGTCTAGCTTAATTAATCTGATACTGACCGATTTTAACGCTTCTGCAGCAGACGACATTTGAAAGTTTTATGGGAAAAGGAAAACTATGTTCACTTTGAGCTTTTCCCTCTCTGTTTTACCATAGTATTTCAACTTTGTTTCTAAATCAAAATCCTAGTTTTCAAGTTGATAACATTTATTTCGTTGTCTCTGATATGTTTAAAGCGAGTCTAAAAGTATCATATCGTGTGGACGAATAACCTGTTATATAATATGCTGTGTGTCCCTTTGCAGACGACCTTTGACAACTGTTTGAAAAAGAGAAATTGAGTATTACTCTATTCTAAAAGTTTAGCTGCATTCATAGATATTTTCCTCAGGATATTCCATTGTCGTCTGTTGCAGATTCTGTATATATTGGAAAAGATTAAGGGCTTTTGAAATTGAGACCATCTGAACAAAAGAAAGGTAATCTGCACAAGGGTACGGTATATTTTATGATAAAAGTAGTAAGACTATTATTAATGGAAAAAGTGCTTAACATCGGTAATATTAGACTTTGGTTAATACAGCAGTGCGTTTCATTTAAATGATATATGTGCATATGCAGCGACATGTATCAAGTCTCGGCTACTGCTAAGTAAGTGTTAAATGATCGGTGTATGTGCACACTACTTTAGTTGACGTAATGTTTCATTGGAGGACGATCTCAAGACGTGTTATAACCTATTCCCCGATACAACACACTTTGAAAACATTTAGATACAAATGTGGAATATCTCTATAAATGATAATTATTTTTGTATAGAGTTCAAGACATTGTGACAAAACGATAAATTGCTCATAATGTTGCATAGGCGTCAGAAAGCGTCTGTATTTGGGAAAAGGGTAATCAGTGTCAAGGACAAGGGTTTTTATGTCATTCACGTTGTACAATTTATGGGTAATGCTATTTGTTCTGATCATATAACAACAGCGTTTCATCATCCAAACCAAGCTGTCAACAAAGCTGTTTGGTTTATTTTAAAACGAGAACTCTGTGTTTAAAGCACTATCTGTTTTTTAAACCTTAGACTATTTAGACCTTTCTACAACTTGGTTACATAATTATGCCAGTTTCAATATTAATTACACACCCGCATCTTGATACACAAATACTTTCCATGCATAATGTTATACTTTAATGTGTTATGAATGCGGTAAATAATTACTCGATTGTGAACATTTAACAATATATTTTCTTTGCTAGAAATTTTTCTCTGTCATTTATCACATCTTTATAATGCAGCTTGAATAAAGAATCGTTTTAGACAACTGCGTGGTACTCTAGTTCTGTATTGACACCCTCTGACTGCCCTACACAATTATGTTACTTACATAAGAAGAGATACCTGTGGCATAGACTGGTTCTTTTGGTACAATAACTATCTGCGAAGCTTATAACTGGTTTCATTGCAACTAGAATTGCTGATCCCTCGTATGAAACCGTGAAGTGGTTAAAGTGTCCGTCTTAGGGTTGATTGTTTGGTGCTTTACGCCGCTTTCAAAAAATTGTTCAGTTATATTAGTGCGTTTCCTAGGTAAATTACCAGTACTTCTGATCCGTTTATTAGTCGGTCTTATTGCTAACCCTGAGCGCCAAGGAGGGCAGCCACTACCAGCATTTTAAAAGCCTTTGGAATGATCCGGTCGGAGATTGAACCCGCGGACGCTCTACCAAAGTTCATTGTCCGATCCAGTCATTACAAATATTTAAAAAAAAAAAATGGATGTAGTAGCTTCCCTGCTTGGCGCGCAGGGTTGCAGGGATAACACGACGCCGGCTTCATGGGTATCGGGATCAGTAGTACTGGTAACTTACCCAGTAAACGTCGTGATATAACTGGAATACTGATGGAATCTGCATTAATTAAACGCCGTTCCGTCGAAAGACACACATAAATCCAACTTAAAGTACTCGTTCTCCGTACGAACTCTCTTTGTACTGAGTTAGTTCGAACAAGAAACCAAACATTCTGAAAGAGCTGACTCCCTTGTATCTTCCATCTGTCTCGTTCCCTATTACCGTATGATGTATCGGTTCTACACGGACATGTATACAGTCCACTGAGTTGTTGATCAGTCATCCGGCATATGTAATTTCCTAGGGCAATTGCATGCTCTGTTCCCCTTATAGTGCATCAACAATTTCGCCTTGTAACGATGCATGTACGTATGTTTTGTCGGTGACAAGTGGACCACTTCAACAAATTGACACTAGCACGCAAAGTGGTTTACGTCATTGCACGCGATTTGGCATACAAATAAGCGAAATACTCTTGTGCCGAGGTGCGCGGTAGATGGAAAAGTTCCTGTCTTTTTGTTGCGTCATATCGAGAAATGATTACATATTTTTCACGACTTAAATTTTGGGGCATTCTTGTGAATAATATGTAACAGATATGTCGTGAATAATGGCACGATGTGACACAAATCATGCGTCACCTTTGCTGTGTGTTGACCGGGCTTTGTACAAGTAAAATGCGGGGCGATGCGAGACCAAAATTCGTACAAGCGTCAATGTCACCTTAGCCCGAAGTGTCGTTAAGACATCGGTAGATAATGCTTAGACCGAGCAACAATGAACCCGTTACAGTAATGAGTCCCGCTGTAAAGAAGGAAGTGTTGTACGTTCCGGACACGTCATAAAGCCAACCTGAAACAGATACGGTGGTGTTAGTTCCAAAAATAAGTGTTACCCTTTCCCACGTACGGTCGTGTTAGTTCCAAAAATAAGGGTTACTCTTTCCAACACAGGGTTTGTTAGTTCAAAAAGTAAGTTTTACCCTTTCCCATATATGTAAACAACGCCTTTTAAGACATCAATATCTGTCGACTATTGACACTAATGACTATTGTTGCAAAAGGAGACTCTGGTCATATCAGGAAAGTGTCCCTTTTGCCTCCATGTTCTCTACTTTTTAAACAATTACTATCATTTATAAGGTAAGGTGAAGTTGGTGTATAGTGTCTAGTATTCTGGAAACTATGTTGAAGAAATTAAAAGTTAGATATCTAGTTCCTTAAACGACACTAGTGTCTGGTTGCCACTGTCGTTTATGATAAACGAAACTAGATTATGGTTGCCAGTATCGTTTATGATAAACGATACTAGATGCTAGACACTAGACACCAACTTCACCTTACCCATTTATAAAGAGTTTCAATACTTTTGCCGAGATGTATTCAAAGTTCTCTCTGGCACATGTTGTAATTCAGAAATGGTTTACCAAAATACTTTGAAAAAATGCATGTATTAAGCTACTGTTCTTCATTGCAAGTCGTGCATTTCGTTTGCAACCGTTAAAGCAACTGCTACGTAATAAGAAATAACTAAATCCTGAACGCAACATGTTTATCAAACTAAAATTCCTTTGCGATTCGTGATTGCCACATTAAAAGATAATAATAAAAACAAAAATCACTCTCTTTTACTCTTATACTACTTGTCTTGCAAATGACCGACAAGGGAGGTAATAAGTGTATTTTTGTGAATTTAGTATTATTCCTACAAGCAGGGACACTATACAACATTTGTATTATAGTGTCCCTGCTACAAGGAAACAATGATATTTCTCATCCACGTTCATTTCTAAATCTTCATCGGTTAATATATCTGAGCCCGGACCTGTACTCTAACACGCCCGGACCGACATGCCGACTGTGCATGTTCTTGTCTTATAACACAGTATTTATAAAACGAGCTGCTGGCACAGAATGATACATACCAATGAATGGAGAACCTACTAAAAACGTAACGCCCCAGAAGAAATTAATGATTCCAAAAGCTGATGACAATTTGTGTTTTCCGACGAAATCCCCAACAATCACGGGTCCGAGAATAATGACACCTCCTGTTAAAGAGAAACAGAACGTTATACTGTAATCTAGACAGTTAGCTGTGGTATGAGGCACAGGTGAAAGATGCAGTGATATGTCAGAATATGCTTCCTTCCCCTCCTTTCCACACTCTACGACCCAAAAGAATATCAAAAATAAATGACTTCAATGTTATTTGTAAAAAATCATATATATTTATATGTATATACATACATACACATATATATATATATGTTTTTTAGTATTTGAGCCACATATTGCAAATAACATTGAATTCTTGTATTTCCTTTTACGTTTGTTGGTTTGTTACTGAATGTTTTTTTCATGTTTAAAGAGATGTCTTGATTTGTGTAGAATTCATTTAATAATGTTAATCCATGTATATCTAAAATAGGAACTGTTTCTAAGCTAAATATAGTATCCTGTTGTGTCCTAGTTTCGTGACCTTTAACATCGATTTTCGCGCATGCGCATTCGATATGAAGAAGCCAGTGATCAAAATATTTATTTCATTTCAGATACGTATCAACATAAACTGGTAACATAAACACAAATAAGAAATATTTTGAAAATATGTCTCAAATATATGCATATATATCGGTCGTGAACGTCAAAACGCTTTCTCCTCAGTTCGTGACCTAGTTTCATATTGCCAAAATATAAAGGAATGTAACCGGAAGTAAAATGTAAACTTAGAAAAACGCTTCTATGACATTGACGAGTTCTGCAGACAAAAAATGTCGCTCGAAAAATTGATTTCTTACACGGCACGAAACAAGTGCAAGAGCCGAATGTAGGAGAAAGGAGGATATGCTCTGAAAAATGTTGATCACGTGACTAGGGCATACTGACTGCGAGGATTTGTAATTTTTGCACACGTCACTGTTCACAACTGTTCTCATTGGTTAATTCACTACACAGACTTAAATCAGTTTATTTAACACAAAATATAACATTCACATAAAAGATAATATAGAAATGTTTTTTTTACTCTCGAATGCAGTGGAATAAAACATGTACTAAAGCTTTGTCTGATTTTTACTTTCTTCGATGTCACAACGACTCGATCTTGACACGAGGTCAAAATTTCGAAAGAATGCTCAAACACCTAATATTACAGATAGATAGCTAATATTACACACTTAAATGATTACATATAGGTGGTATTAAATGTTTATTTGGCTTGAAACAAATTAAAAAATGAACAAACTCTGATAAACAATAATTCTAGAAATAAAGAAAATCTGATCTTTCGCATGAAATTAATTTCATACATGCCACCTTTTAAATAGTAATGGGACTCGCAACAGGCATTTCTCTTGCGCCATACATATATTGTATGCATCAATGATTTAAATAAACAACTTAGCTGATATGGTGTTTCAAGTGTAGTCTACTTTTTAAACATATGAGGATAAATTTTAACATCTGTGAAATACTTATTATAATTATCATTAAAAAGGAGGAAGTTCATGTCTTCAGCAATTTAACCGTTTTCTCAATGTTTTAAACGTTTGAAGGTTTTCATTGTTGCTTCAGACATGGAAAGGGTTAAATAACTTTTCATTGAATGTAGATTTAAATTCCAAACTGTATTTGTTATTTTTTATTGACAAATACAAAAAATCCGAAATCCTGAACAAAAGAAATCCTGAAACTTGTATGTGGAATTTCAAAAATCCTGGAATTAGTCCTTAATGAAAACATTATGTGGGTATGTTTATACTAATGAAAGTCAAGAATGCATGTGTGTTAAGAAATAAATTAATGCAGTCTATTCCGGCATCAACTTTCTCTTGTAGGCTATTTAAAAACTAAACAAAATCAAAATCAATGGAAAAAATAAAAGGTTTCATGATACTGAATACGACTCAATAACGACTACAGGGATGCGCAGGCCGATCTGTAAGTGTAAGGGCTTCGCTTGTCACTATATCCTTATGGTCGGTGTTCGTGTTACGTTTCCCATATCAATCATCATTGATGCACATCGAAATTTGATCATTTCAAAGTCGTCTGCTGCATATTTGTTGTATGTGGAAAAAGTAATGGAAAAAGCACAGTGGACGCGCCATAATTCGAGTCAGGGAGTGTCCCATCAAAATCCTGAATTGGCAGCTTCGCAAACCATTTATACTTAGATGTTTAAAAAGCAAATCATGCATGTGCTCAAACCATACGAAGAAAGCAACCAGGCAGTAATTCGAACTGCTCGAATATACTATCAGAACTGCTGCTACACTGTTTAAACCTTCCCCACGATCCGTTCCAGGAAAAGGTTCGAGTTAACCGATGTAATGCACGTGTTCGAGTTATCACGTGTTCACTGTATCAATACAAGTTGGTCATAAATAACCAGAATTTCAACCCCTCTGAAGGTCATTGATATTGGGTCATATAATATTCGTAGTATCTTAAAAAAATACATTTAAAAAAGAAAATGTAAGTATCTTACCAAACGTAAAGCCAAATACGCCACTGCAGACAAATAGAGGCACCGCGGAGTGACAAAGTGGCATAAATGCCATAGACAGTCCGCTGCCAAACATACAAGAGGCAATAATAAAAACTCGATTAACACTCTTGAAATCGGAGATGGCACCGATGATCAATCGCCCTGCCAGGTTAGCTATTCCTATTGCTGAGACTAACCAGGATGCCTGGAACTCATTCATACCTGAAATATATTTTGATGAATCCTGTGTTAATTAAACTTAATTATTTTACATTGATTGGGAAACAAGCTTTCACAATTATATTGATCACGCCCGATGACTGCTTTGTGGAGACTTAACCAATACTCGCGCCGATTGTGTGGACAATTCCAAAGGCAGAACGCGATTATCACGGGATTCGAACTCGGGACCTTAAATTTAGTTAGAGAGACCAAAGCCTGTGTTATTAAGGTTTTATGTATTATTTCATATTTTTCACGGCGACAGTTCACGTAATCATAATTCGTGGGTAAACAAACCAGTTCTAGGCTAAAGAAAATACCCAAGGGCACTCCACCATAACCGCCCCGAGTAGGATCGGACCTGGGCCAGGGTGGATTCCGAAATATATTTTGGTATATGTACAAATACGTAAAATGGGCTGTTCCCCCAAGAGAATCAATCAACATTTCACGCCCAAATGTGTAGGCCATGAGCTGCTGCTGCCTTGCTAACATAAAACACAGACAATGGGCATCAATGGGATCCCTTTCCGTTAGAGAATCTCCTATATATCATCAAAGATAAAATAAGAATATTGTCCCAAGCTTTTAACCAGTTAATTTTTCTATACGATTTACGACATTTCTTATTACTTGTGATTTCAGCCCCTTATGACAAATTCATGTTCATGCACTCGATTGTTAAACGCAAGTTAGTATCAATCAGCATATACCTTTCCAGTGAACAATATTAACCAACTATATGTAACGTACCGTCAGTTTTTGCTTTATCTGGCAAAAAGAGATAAGGCGTTATGTACACAGCACTGTAGAGCGAAGTACCTATAAGAAACAATAGCAATGCCATATTTCTCATTACAGACAAATCAACAGTGTTCACAAAAACGTCTTTCACGGCGTAACAAGAGGCACATAAGCCATGTGGATCTCTTGGCTTGTCCAAACGTGTTGTCTTTGTATCTACGAGAGCGCTTTGTCTAGTTTCTAAACCTTTGGTGCATTTACTTTCTATTTCTTTCGTTTTAATTTCTAAGTAAATTTCTTTTTCCATGTCACAGTTACCGTTATCCAACGTACTCTCAATTATAGATACACTATGCCTGTTTAGTTCTTTATTGTGTGCTTCCAAGTCACATTCATCTTTATCCTGCGTTCTATCAATATGAATTTTATCAGCTTCGTACTTGTATTGATCTAGACTTAATTCTTCAAAACCAGAGTCACTTTTATCCCGTATTATCTCAGTAGGAGAAACAAAAGCTATGTCTGCTTCGTCCGTTTGTTCTTCAAAGCCATTGTTACTGTAACCGCGTGTAATGTCAATAGGAGATGCAACAGCTTCGTCTGCTTCGTCCGTTTGTTCTTCCAAGCCATAATCATCGTTACCCCGTATTCTCTGAATAGAAGATACATCAGCTCCTTCTAATTCGTCAGTTTGTTCTTCCAAGTCCCTGCCACCGTTACCCCGTATTCTCACAATAGGAGACACGACAGCTTCTTGTTCGTCTGTATGTTCTTCAAAGTTCCTGTCACAGTTATCCCGTATTATTTCAATAGAAGATACATCAGCTTCGAGTTCTTTGTCAGATTGTTCTTCCAAGTCCCTGTCACTGTTACCCCGTATTCTCTCAGTACGAGACATGACAGCTTGATCCAGTTCGTCGGATGGTTTTTTCAAGTCATTGTCACTAGTATCCCGTGTTGTCTCGATAGAAGATGTTATAACTTTGAATCGCTCGTTATTTCGTTCTTTGAAATCAGGAGCCCGTGTGTTTTCAATAGGTAATACAGCAACATCTTTCAAGTTACTTTTGTTCTGACCTACCTCAATAACGGATACGACAGCTTCGTCTAGCTCCTTAGTTTCTTCTTCCAAATGACACTCGGCTTCGTATAGTTCGAGGTCTTGATCGGGGGTTATGCCGATTGGACGATAAACTAGTCCGCACGGTATTGCATTAAGAAAAATACCAGCTTGTATCAAGAGGGCTCCTTTCCACGTGTACAGGTTTATAAGATGTTTAGTGAGAGGGGCAAACAGTAAAACGCCGACTCCGTTACCGCAGAGACCAATTCCTGTTGCTAAGGCCCGTCTTTTGTCGAAGTAGTAGCTGACAGAAAGTATTGACGGAAGATACACACTCCCATACCCAAACCCTTTCAATGAAAAGATAAGAAATACTATTTATATCCGAAGAAAAGCATGTCTCCTATTTAATTATTAATCGAATAGAAGAAATATAAGTTGAAAGAATGAACGTTGTAATGGATTGATTGGTACGAGTTCAATTCACATAACGTGTTCCACACACCATTCTTCCAATGCAAGAACGTTGTAAAAAAAAACACCTTGCATTCACAAATAATGTTAAATAAATAAGATTACATACTATTTAAGTAAAATAGGAGGGGGTTACATGTGCAGTTTATTTGTTGTTATTGGTTACACTAAGTGCTTGTATACAAACAGATGCAAAGCACGTGCTATCGCTGTATATTTTGTGTATGCCCAGGTTTCAAACCTGGGCTTCAATCATTTGCAAATATTCCATGAAACCTTTTTCCTCCTCGTGCGTTTTATTGATATAATAAAAGAGTCCTATCCCGGTCGGGTCATACCAAATACTTTAACATCGGTAGTAATGGTTTTCTCACCTTAGCTATTTCGCATAGGCGCTGATGATTGTGGGGTTAGTTTTACGCCTAAGTCACTGATGTCATGATAAATGCACCAGTAGTACTTGTTACTTACACAGGAAACTCCTTGATATAACTGAAACATTGTTGAACGCTGGATAAAACACTATTTTCTTCTCGTGCGTCATATAATATAAAAAAGTGTATTTTACCTGCCATTATACCAAATGTGAAGTACAAACAGTAGACATTTGGCGCAAATATACTGAGGATGTAGGCACACGAGCTCGTTAAACCTCCAACTATAACGACTGTACGACATCCAAATCGAGTGGACATAAACGCAAACAATGGACCTGAAATATATTGTTATAGATTGGGATATAACATGTAGTACGCTACTTTTAAAATGAAGATTGCTGTTAAATTGAAAATGGGCACCTTGGTGTTACTGCAACGATTAGACGGAGGTTTGGCTTTGTTCAGCATAGACCTTACCATTGATCTGTCGGCTTTAAGGCGCGGTCCGAATTTTTATGATTTATACTGTTTGAAGCTTGTTTTGAAATGACCAATAATACTATTAAAAGATTAGGCAGACATATTGATATATTTGCATAGCGACAAGTTATTTTTCAATGAAAACGGATTGAATATGTTTCGATACCACGCTAATCAAAAACCGAATATACTAAACAGTTTAGTTCACAGCTTTGTAACCATATTTGAATACAAACAGAGTTACCATCAGTCTTCGCGAAAATATTGATAACCCCTTTTCATTGTCGCATGCAATCTGGTGTTATATCTTCATTTCCACGTTCAAAGCAATTCGAACTTTTTACCTTTTTCGTAGAGCAAGTATGCCTTAAATAGAATTCTCCAAAGAATTAAACCCAATCATACAAATAACAATATAACTGCTTCGTTTATGTAAACAATAAACAATTCTGAATGTTGCTATTGAATCGGTATAAGCCGGGTTTCAACACGATGTGTATAACGGTTTGGAAGTTAACAGTTTACGGTAACACAAACCTGTTCCAAACACATTGCCTACCTATACCATAGCCACGCCCGGAAATTTTTAATTGAAACGGCCGATTTGGGGATATCCAAACCTCCGTCTACCACTGTTAATAAATACAGTCCTTTTGTTTTCTCATTACCGGCTCTTAGAGACGTTTGTAAACCATGTACTTCAAGATACCCAACAGAGCAGAAGCACAAACTGATCTGGATCTTTGCTGGTAGCAAATACCTGAATGTCGGCTTACGTGTGACGCGGTCTATATTTTGAATAAAGTTTTCAAGAATTGTACAATAAATTTAGAAAGTTTTCAGAAATGAGAATCTGTTAAGTCTGCTATTAGCAACACAACCTGTATGCAAAAAATACTGTGTAGTGTATAGTATGTATACTATACGGCTTTGTTGTGGAGTTTTGCCCTATACTTACAAAAATAAAATTAACACGCGTAAGTGTAGCTTCTTGACAATGCGATTACACTTAATTCATGTGAAGAAATCACTGAACAACATAATACAAACCGTAATATTATTTTGAATAACCTTTCATGTAAAACATGTTTATAAGGTCATAATAAACACGTTTGCGAATTGTATTTTTGTGTTTTTGAATGTAATTAAATCGAAACATGTGTACCGTTTAGGTTAACAAGTTGGACTTGTAGTATTAGAATGCCGTGGCAAAATGTATTCATTCTAACAATAAATGAGCGTAGTAAAATGCAAACAAGAGGGGCCATGATGGCTCTGGATCGCTCACCTGTTTTTAGCACTTTAGCCATATAAGCCCCGCCCCCTGGCGGCCATAGTTTCCGACTAATCAACATGGCTTGAAGGAATCTAATAGAGGGTCACCCTAGGAACATTTCTACAAATATATTTGAAAATCGGCCTGACACTTTTGGAGGAGAAGATTTTTTAAGTTTTCACTATAGCCATATAAGGCAAAATAGCCCTGCCCACTGGCGTTTATATTTTTCGACCAATCAACATGGCTTGAAGGAATCTAATAGTGGGTCACTTAAGGAACATTTCTACAAAATTATTTGAAAATCGGCTTCTTTCGGAGGAGAATATTTTCACTATAGCCATATAAGGCAAAATAGCTCCGGACCCTGACGGCCATGTTTTTCGACCAATCAACATGTCTTGAAGGAATCTGATAGAGGGTCATCCAAGGAACATTTCTACAAAATTATTTGAAAATCTGCCAACCAGTTTGGGAGAAGAAGAATTTTGAAGTTTTTTTCATTTCGTTGCCATGGAAACCAGAATTCTGCATGGATCCCAAAAAATTGAAGGAATTCTGGTAAGGTCATTGAGAGGATGCTTTCTGTGAAGTTTCATCCCAATTGACCCACTGGTTACTGAGGAGAGGAAGTTGACGGACGACGGAGGCCGGACAAAAGGCGATCAAAATAACTCACCTTGAGCAAAGCTCAGGTGAGCTAAAGACACCCACCCACAACCTTTGCCTTAGGCCAAACTTGTTTAAATAGGAATTAACGCCGCAAAGTTATTTCAGTCATACCGCGGAGGCCAACTCACATACCCATGTGTTTCCTAGTTTTTTAAATGCAGTTAATTACTCATAAAGTGACAGCATTGGTATAGAACAGTGTTATATCCCCTTCGTATCTGTTTTAATAAAGTAAAAATATGTATACATATACAAGATTTAATGAAGGTCGATAGGTACTACTAAAATATTTCGAGGTATAGATATGTTCCAGTATCCCTCTATTCATTTATGTATTTTAAGCTTCATTATTCATTTATACTAAAATATGTATTATGATACAAAACTGCTCCTACACTGTTTCTAAATACTCCAGATCTTTTCAAGGAATTGTTTCATTTATGTATTTTAAGGTTCATTATTCATTTATACTAAAATATGTATTATGATACAAAACTGCTCCTACACTATTTCTAAATACTCCAGATCTTTTCAAGGAATTGTTTCGAGTTAAATGACATTTTTGAATTATCGCAAGTTAGAGTTATCGCTAGACCACTATGTATACGGCGACATCGATATCTTTGCGTCAATTTCTGTTTAACAAATAACTAGATAATGGACTTTTTGCATATTCCAAAATCCTTATTTAATCTTTAAAAACTATTCCAAGAATTTGATATAATTAGTATAAACCCAGATGGGGGACTCATACATTATTTCGAGGTAACGTTAGGTTTGAATGATCCTTCGATTAATCCTACATGTATTTTCAGCTGCATAATTTATTCCTAATTGAATTTTTATTTGATAAATGCATATAAAGAAAGAAGTTCATCATAAGTATTCATAGCTTGTCTGAACAATCAGAACAACTATTTCACTGACTTCATCAGACATATTCGAGTTGTCAAAGTCAATTGTTTACATAGTAAGAAAATTTATCCTGAAAACAAGTCACCCAAAAGAAACCTCGCCTCAAATCTGAGACAACTCGACCAAATCAAACTTGCCCCAAATATAAAGATAAATCTCCAAAAAATATTTTAACCATATGTTTTTACAATTTCTTTTCCGATGAATTTCAGCACTAATTGTGTTGTATTTCTACTGAAAGTTAAATTTGCAAGTCCGTGTAATTTGGATCGTACTGTATATTTGACACTAGTTGAAACTATATCAATAAACATTTTGTATACTAGTCTACTATCTACCAATTACACTTTAATTAATACGAAAAAGGTAATAAAAAACCCAATGACCGAGTTAATCATCAACATCAAACATAAACACGTCTTTCAACAGGACAATTGCTCGAACTGATAGATTTTGTTTAAAATACTAAGATGAATTGAATTACAATTTAAAAAATACAAAAGTAAACCTATAAAAGTCTAAATATGTATAAATAATATTAAATATGTATTCCGCAATATAATTTTTCTTAAAAATACATCAACGCATCGTAGAAATCATTTGGGTTGAATTAACTCGGTACGTTTGATTTAGGGCGATTTGTCTCGATACAAAGGGGATGTAAAGACTCTTCAAATTGATATGTATTCATTACTTAAATTTGTAAATATGTCTACTGAATCATTGTCCATGTGAATTGCTGAATGAAACGGTCCTTTACCTTTAATATATTTGCAATACATTTTGTATATACAACATAAACTACAAATATTTATAGAACTATAAATAGATAAAAAAAATCACATGATTTCCTAGTGATAAATAATTCTCATTGGATGTTATTAGTCGCTCCGATGATATGATATGACATCACGGTATATATTCGAGTCACGGAAGCGCAGTAAAAAACCCAAATCAAACTAAACATGCTTGGTTTTATTTCATGGATCGGATATGCAATATCTAATTTATTTACCATTGACTGTTGAATACGATCATGATTTTCCCTCGAGATTTAAATAACTAATAACAAACTCGTACAGACGCACTCGTTTGTTACATTCGCGACATAATCAAACGTTCAATGGTAAATCAACTCTATAGAATAGAAAGTTACACACGCTCTAACGCACGAGAAACATTAACATACATATATTTATGTAAACTGAAGTGGCCCTAATTCAACCAACATTACTTAGTGCTAAGTAATACTTTAAATCTCAAATAAGTTAGGAAACACATTCCACTATTCATGTTTGACAAAATATGTCAATAAATGAGTAAGTTGACATAAATGATTACATTGCTGACTTACAATACTTGTTTTCGGAAAAATGATAAGATACGCTCTTTTAAAAGAATTTACGTATTACCTAGCACTAAGTAAGTTTGGTGAAATAGGAGTCTGGTTTTATATTTACCGTGCGAAAGTTCAATGTACACGCATGCCACCAAAATACGTACCCATGAGGTATCCAGTACCTAAACACAGAGACACTATAACAGCCGTGTCACTTTTACTTTGGCCGAAATATTCCAAGAACTCGATAAAAATAATGCCAACTGAGTAGTATATACCGTCGAAGATAACATGGATCACGAAACAGGCAAAACAAACGACCCATGCCCAACCTTTGTCCTGTACGATAATCGTGTTTGCAGCATGTTTCTCTACCTCAAGTTGTTCTCCAGCCATCTTTGAGTATGTGTTATCGGCCACAAGGTTTCAGTTGCAAAGTGCTATGTACAGTAAATGTCCGTGACGTTTTACTTGCTTGATGTTGTCTTCTAACATGTGTTCAACACCTCGTCGTGATGTATAGGTCCGCTCGAACCATGATATGTCAAAACTAGTTGGTCCTCTTAAATATAGATCTTATATCTCACGTGCCCACTTCATCTTATTATTCAGAGATGACTTAAATATTAAATTAGAAAAATTGTAGAAATTCTCTAATAATGAAAGTATTACGCAATAGAGTTGAACACATTGTGGCAACAGGAGATAATGTTCTTCATGAGCGAAGTCAACTTTTTCAAAAGTCGTTTGTTTCAGATGGGTCAAAATGCGTCTTGAGAAATGGGAAAGGTTTAATAAGAACTGATACCATGTACGGATCTGTTTTTTCTAAACCATGTAGCAGCAGTTCTCATTTCTCAATGTAGAAATAAGAACGGCAACTGCGCTTTTTTATTTATATAGAACTTCATCACTGTATTTCTCATCACAATACGCACGTTTAAAAGTATAACTGAATTTAGTATAAATTTAGCAATTGCACGAATACGTCGATAATTCGATGTCATTTCGGTGTTCTTTTCGATTTCGAGTTACAGTCCACTGTATCCCTATATACACAAAGATTATAAATGCATTTATTTGCAGTCCCTTGCAATGTTGTTAACTACATGTCATCAGAAGCAATAACTGAACAATAGAATACCACTTCAGAAACAACATATTTTCTATTTATAATAGCGTTGCGTTTTGAATGTGTATCAAGTAAAGTCTCATGCTATATTGCTGCGTAACTTTACTTTTATCACGGATTGTCGTACAACTATAGACATCAAGGTCATTAAATACGATAACATGAACATGTAACGACTTTGCACCTCTTCCATCCTGAGTTGCAGCGGTCATGGAGTGCGCAACGGCATGGTACATGTCCTAGCTAAGTTTGTACTTTCAGGGATCATGAATTAGGGAACTTTCACAGTGATATAACAGAAATAATATTCGAAACGGCATAATAAACTTCAAAAAAACTAAACCAAACAAAATGTTTGCATTAGTTTATATTGACATAGATTTATGAGAAGTGCTCAAGGAAAAGCAACTTCTACGCATTTGCGAACTGTGTAGAAAGAAGCTCAGCACTGTTTGATAACAAGTCATAGAATATTTCAAGAAACATCTTGAATTAGCCAGACCTTTATCTACACTTGTATACAAAATAGGCTTAAATTGTTTTGTTTTTCTGTAACAACGCTCATATAGCTTTCAATAGTAGTACCTGTCACTTTCTTGTCAGCTAATCCCTCCCTACGTATACACGCATTCTGACGCTTCTACAACAGACGACAATCGAAAATATTTTCTATATTTTATAAAGTCGTCCGCTACATATTTACTGTATGTAGAAAATGGTGGTTGACTATTTGAAATTAATGTATGCATGCGTACAGCAAATGGATAAACCACACTTTAACGTACACAAGCGATTTAACCAGAACATTGTAGAGGAAAACCTAGATAGGAAGGTGAAATGTGGCGTGACTGAGAAGGACCCAGAGCCTAAATCCCGTGTAAGTTTGTTTGTTGTGGAACAATGAAATGTACACGTAAGATGTGTATTGGTCCCAGAGGCTTAAACTCTTTCCGCGCCAACTTCCCTAAAGTAGACTATTCCGTTGTCAAAATCGGGCGACTCTATTTTTTGTTGTTATTGGAAGCCGCTAGGAGGCTGTTCCCAGTAGGAATGCCTTGAAATTTAGCACAAGGAGAGATTTATAGACATGCTAGTGTGGCCACATATCGGGATTTATCTTTGTCATTTTTAAGTATATTGTCAATGACTTTAAAAACATCTCTTTTACACACTATATACATGTGTGAGTTTTACAAATTAAAAAAAAGAACCAAGGCCGGTATGTTAATTCAATGTCTGTTTATTTTCAGTTTAGCGAAATTCATACTATATATAGTCTAAACAGTAAAATAGTGAACCGTTCAACTGAATTCGGTAACCAACCTCATACGCTTCATAACTTCAATAGTATCTCAAACCGGGAACCAAAAATAGGCGCACTAAATACAGTCCTATGATAGTACGAAGTAATAAGAGGAAGGACTCCAAACAACGCTAAATCTCGCCTTTATTCAATCTGTGTTCGTATAACGTCACTGCGTGGAATAAACAGTATGCTTATCCGTTATATTCGAGCAAGCATAAAATATACTATAGAAAATAGTAAACCATTCTTGTTATTGTTATCTGCTTGTTTCCTTATCTGCTTCATTCGCTTTTCTATTTGATGTAATTGCTTAAACCGGAAACGAAAATAGGATGTTTGCTCGTTCGACATTTTGATGAAACAACAAATGAATAAACCGGTGTTTTTTCAGTATACTCGTGTTGTTATTTCTAACACCTTTACCTTTCATCATGTTATACCCATTGAATGTTTTGGGTATTAATATCTCCACAGGAAACTCTCTCCAATAACAATTTGAATTAACACTGAATCATGTAATTACCAACTATTAGTTGCGTTAATTTTCTCAATTTACGGTTTAAACCCTTTCCCACATATATACACCCTTTCTGGGCCTCTGCAGCAGACGACTTTTGAAATCATTGTGGCAAAAGGTGAAATTGCTCATAATGACAAACTTCTCCATTTGCCACAATAATTTCAACTCTTTTCAATTATCTTACTATCATTTACAGAGATTTTTCTATGTTTTTTACTTGATAATTTCAAAGTCGTCTGCAGAAGATATATTTTATATCGGAAATGGTTAAACCCTTATCCACTATCATGACTTAAAGAAACAAATCAAAACATATTTTTTTTGACAGAAATTTAACATAACAGGGATGGTTTTTAATACAAATTTGTGCTAGTTTACTTTTTTGGTACAAAAAATGAAATTAATCATAACCTCTTGTCCATTTATCTTTAGAATTAGTCTTATATGTCACTGCCCATTATCAGTTTAACTCTAAATCATTTCATTTACTTAAAACACAGACCCTGTCAGGTTAAATATCCTTGAAATCATTGTGGCAAAATGCGAAATTACTCCATTGAGCAATTTCTGCATTTGCCACAATAATTTCAACACTTTTCAATTATACTATCATTTATAGAGATTTTCTATAGTTTGGAACCCTGTCAGGTTGAATATCCTACATAATACATACATCTTCAAATACCGATATCTATATTAATAACTACAAATTGAACGAGACGTCAACACATAGCCATGCTGTAATGCTGTGTATCATTTAACTTTTCTAATGTTTGTGGATTTAAATGTACTTTTTTTTTATTTCTTCATGTGCAACGAAATATTGCGGCTTCTTGTTGATGCTTTGCGTCAAACATTTGTCTTGTAAGAGTTTTGGAATCTGTTGATTTTTAAAAAGCATACAATTCTGATTCCAGGTGAGACAGCCCTTGAGAGCTGACTCACCTGCATCTGTATTCTTTACAGATACTTCAATATTGCTACAGGCAAGGAAAGGGCTAACAAAGCTGTTTCTCATATGCGATCATCCATTTAAACCAATAGGACATGCCATGGAACAGATCCTAAAAGCTACAGCCTTCACAAAGTTGGACTGTACATCATGATTTCGGCAAATTTAATTAGACGAAGCAATGATCATGTTAGCTTAATAAAGAATCCACTTTAACAAATAAAATAAGAATTTATTTTCCACTCACTATCAAGACAATAAATACACACGTAGATAAGAAATTAATAGATTCGATATAGTGACTTAAAAATAATTTGTTTATTAAAAGAAATTCAACAGCTGCATTAAAAATACGTTTTATACTGTTCAATTTGTGTCAAAGTCGAGAATTAATAATACAACAATTTAAAACATTGGAAATATATATTTAATTTTAATTGAATTATGATAAAATCTTTTTACAATCAATTGTAACCGTTATTTGACCAAAGCATTTACATTTAGTAAATCGTAATAATAACTTCTCCTATCATGGTCAACTATAGTTCAAATATAGTTCATATATCCCGGTGCGTGATCACAGCGCAATTAAATATTTAGTTTTTCATGTGAACCCGATGTTTAGTACTCTGAGTATTTTGATTCAATTCCGTACCATTTGTGTTTTTGTCCTTAAAAAACCCAAACAACCCCAAATCACAGTGACATATAGAAGGATTCTTTTTAGTTTGACACATTGCATTTAACTGGCAGATGTCCATCATTTTGATTTTTGCAACTTAATCGGCATTACACAGAGGGCCTCGTTCATTTAAGAGATTTATTCCACATTTATTTCTTTTTGTTATAACGTGCTACAATAACAAATATCATGAAGGGAGCGCCCCCATTACAACTTTCAAAATTCAATACAAATATATCGCACCAATTTTCCGATCGAGCGAAAAACTGCAGTTGTAACGACATATGTTACAAATTAATTAATTAAGTGCAAATGTTAGAGGTTATTGTATTTACGACTGTTAGTAAAGATATTTACTCTTGTTTTATATTCATAACAAATTAACACTGTCATAAAGTTGAAGGTATGATTCATTCGAGTCTGTTACAACATTGCACGCAGCATTTTAACACCACACAGTTCTCTAAAGGTCTCGAGGACAAGGTAAACCAGGTAAGGTAAACAAGCTCTCTATTTCTGCTCGCCAAATGGCACTTATGCCGAGCGCGAGGGTAAACAATGTCATACAAGAAAGAAGAAAGAAGCTCTCTATTGCCCCAGTGGCTAGGAGACTTTCAATAAGAACGGCGGCCATAGTCTGACGCTTGGTTTAAACAATATCTTATTTACATTATAATTTATATATAGATCTTAATACAATCCATATCAAACATAAATATACACAGGATTGAGCAGAAAGCATTACGCTGATTCAGGAAGCTCTCTTCTTGTGTATTTTATATTCGTCAACTATGGTGTTCTAGTTAATAGATGAAATTTGAAACACAAGTGTTTATTGTTTATTATTGCTTGTAATTTATCTTTTATTCTGTTCAGAAGAGAAAAATAACAAATATAATATTTCTTTATATTCATTTAGCGTATTTACTTTTTAATATATTCTGCTTACTATTTTTGTCTTCTGAATACAGAGTAGGCTTTTTTTTCTTATTGCTTATAATTTGTCTTTACAAAAGATAAGTATGACGCTGAATGGGTCTTAACAATTGTAGTCAATGCAACAACTCTTTAACTCCATCAGATGTCGGTGATATTGGTTTCATATCTTATAATATTTATTTTTAAGATGTAGGATCAATATCATCTATTTTAATAGCCGCGATATGACTTAACTAAGCAGTTGAAAACTGCGTAATAACCAAACACAAACAAAACAGCTCTCTATATAACTATCTAGCATTATTGTTATAATTTAATTAACGTCACTGCCATACTTGATTAAGGATGACCAGTCGGACGCAGATCAACTCAAAACCATCTACTGTATCGATGGTTGTTCTAACTTCTAGTTTCTTTTTGGATCATAAATCATTCGTTTATCATTATTGTGGAACAGAAAACGACAGAACACAACCTTTATTTTCTAAACCTTTTCCCTAATACAGACGCTTTCTGACGCCTGCAGTAAACGTTGTAGCAAAAGGAAATACATCTCATTAATAGCAATTTCTCTATTTGCCGCAAACAAAGTAATTTCTTAATAAAAGTATTTCCTTATTTTTTTTTTTTACCATGCTTAAGAATGTTGGATACACTTTTACTACAAACAATGTGTCTATACAGAAATTGGAGATATTATTAGCTTGTATTACTCAATAACAGACAGCAATGTCTGACTTCGCTCTTTTGTTTTGTTAAACTTTTAATTGTATTCTCATTTCCAGAGCGTGTGTGTGTGAATATTATATTTGGTAGATCATTGTACGATTATGGTAAAATATACTTTTCTATAATTTACTGAGATATAATAAATACATAACCGTACTTAGATCAGTCTATAACCTCCACGTATGTCACGTTACATGTAACCCTAAATTAAAGTGAAGGGTTTCTCTATTTTTGCCGTCTTATACAATATATATATATTTTTTATTCGTTTTCAAATTTCACATGAGAGGACAACTTGTTATTAGGATAAACTATATACAAGACGGATGTTTGATGCAAAGCATCAAAGAGAAGCCGCAATATTTCGTTTCACATAAAGAAGTAAGAAAAAGATCATTTAAATCCACAAACATTAGAACAATTTAATCTGTAGTCGGTAATGCTGATATCGGTTATTGAAGATATAAGTTTTATGTAGGATATTTGACCTGGCAGGGTCTGTGTTTTAAGTGTATGAGATAATGTAGAGTTAAACCGATCATGAAAAGTGACATATAATACTAAAGATAAATGGACAAGAGGTTATGATAAATTTAAATTAGTACCAAAAACAATCAACTATTTGTATTGAACACACGCCCTGTTATGATAATGTTTTATCAAATAATGCTGACACACAGAAAATCTGTTTTTCGTTTGTATCGGTAAGTCATGATAGTGGATAAGGGTTTCCTACATAAAACAAATCTGCAGTAGACGACTTTGAAATTATCAAGTAAAATATATAAAAAATCTCTATAAATGATCGTATGATAATTGAAAAGTGTTGACATTATTGTAGCAAATGCAGATATTGCTCATTATGAGCAATTTCTCCTTTTGCCACAATGATTTTAATGATGTTTACCCTGACAGACTTTAAAATCATCAAGTACAAAACATAATTCGAGTTCAAGTTCAAGTTCTTTATTTGCATAACATTTTACATGTTGTTGCAACATATATATAATAAACAATTGTATAGCAATACATATAGTATAGTTTCAATAGTTGACATGTGATATATAATATTCGAGAAAAGTGTAATTAATATCAATGCGTACAAGTTGATTAAACTTAGATTGTTTATTTTGTGGATTTAAATTTAGATTCGCGTTTAGTATTGGCCATGTATATGTATTTACTAAGTTTTCGTAATATACTTAGTTTATCATTTTTCATTAGTTGTTTAAATTTATATAGTGATGGCCAAATATGATACTATTTTGGAAGTAAGTTGATTCTTAGTTGACGATATTAAGGATATATAAGTATAAAATGATATTTATTTTCAATAACATTCAAGTTACACATTTTACATATTCTATTTTCCCTAGGGATATTATGATATCGTCCTTCCTCAATTAATATATGGTGGGATGAACGTCTTAAATGTCATTGTAATTCTGTGATTATTGAATGTAACTATGTTTTATTTGCCCAATAACAATTTGAACGTCAGAATTGGTAATGTCGGATGTTATGTGCATATATGATAAACCAAGACTATCCAGTAAATGGTTAATATCTTTATGAAAGTATTTACAATATTGCCCTGTACATCCTTCATGTTAAAAACGTTATATAACAGCGTATTAGGACATTTTTTTGATTTTTTCCCAATATTTAATAATTGCTATCTTACGCAATACAAGTAAAGGATATCTTCAAACTTCTCCGTATACTGCTGCTGATGGTGTTTGTTTCCGCACACCAAGAATTTGTTTTAAAAACATGAAATGTACTTTTTCTAGGTCGTCCGCTTTATGAAGACCCCATACATTAACCCGATACATCAAAATTGGTGAAATAAGTGAATCGAACAAATTCAATTTTTCGCCCACCTTTACTTGAAAGGGATTTGCCCAAATGTAGAATACAACGCGAAAATAGCTTTCATAGCTTGTTCAGATAACCTTTTCTGTTACATGTAGAACTTCCCATTGTAGATGTAACACCCAAATATGTAAAATTTGTGACTGTATTTAAAATAGAAAATCTCTATAAATGATAGTAAGATAATTCAAAAGAGTTGAAATTATTGTGGCAAATTAAGCAATAGAAAATCAAAGCTGTCGGATTACGAACGAACAATCTCAAGTTGACGAAACTGATGTGAACGCGTGTCGTGATTAGCATTCAGAAAATCAAGGAAACGTATCTCAATGTACACGTAATCCGAAAGACTGACAAGAGCTGCAGCGACTTTTGAAAACATTGTGACGAAAAGAGAAATTGATCACGAGGAATTTATCCTTTTGCTACAATGTTTTCTACTTTATGTCCAAAAATTATACCTTCATTTAGCAAGATTTTCCAATTTCTACTTAATGTGCTACATATCTGTTGTACTTGGGAAAGGCTTAACATAGGAGCTAGTTTCAATTAGTTTGAAAACGTTAAACGAGTGCATGAAAATTAACTTGAATTTATTTCTCAAACTGTAAATTTACCAGTTGATATAAGGTTGAAATGCTGTCTACATTTACAGTGACTAGTTAAATACAGTTCAGTTTATCCGATCACGCTTTGTCTGTAAGAACCAGAAGATCTCATTTCATTTAAGTGTTCTGGATGTTCACATCGCATCCGTGATAAAACATGTTGTCGGCTAGGCAAAATACACCATTATCGTGTTTACCGCGATATTCATGAATGTGAAACTGCAACAGCGAAAAAGAACGAAATTGATCTTGAAACAGATATTTCTGTGGTTTAAATCTTTTCATGTCTGCATTTTGCGATGACAATTGTACTCAAAAGTAACTTTGAATCAAGTATGTACTGAACATGAAAGTCTGATTATTAAAAGCAAAGCAAATGAAAAATGTATGTGAAATTACGATAAAAATGAAAATCTATAAATAGACTAAAGATGAATGGTACTGTCTTTTATTTTCGCTCCTAACTTGATTCGGGTACCAGAGTTGCTGCGCGGCTGCTTACGACATTTACAAACTAAAATTGAGATCGGTTTAAAACGCGTTGGTGAATACGGATTAAATCTAAAACGTGGACTAAATATTAAGATTTAGGTTTAGTCAAAAATCTAAATTGAAAAGTTTAGTGAATACGGGACGTGGCTTCTTCGTCTAATTACTGCGTAATATATCATAGGATGTAAGGAACCAGACTACATTTACTAATTCAATAGAAGGGTTCTCTATTTTAATGTTTAGACTAGATACAGTATGAATTTGGCTTAAATAAAAATGTACATACATTCAATTAATATAGTGGCTTTGTCTTTTTTTCTTTAATTTGTAAAACTCACACGTGTATACAGAGTGTAAAAGGGATGTTTTAAAAGTCATTAACTTAAATTAATGTACTTAGAAAGGACAAAGAGACATCAAGATATGTGGTCACGTTGGCAGGTCTAAATATTTTCCTTGTTTGAAATTTCTAAGCATCCCTATAGGAAGCGGCCTCCTGGCGGCTTCCAATGAATGCCTCGAATATATTACGTTTGTGATTGTTTAAACAAAATAGTTATGCTATATTTATGTTTCCAATGTTTTAAGTTTGTGGTTGATTAACATGGTATATCAGTTTATATCATGCTATTTAAGATCATTTACTCGCCCCTGACTAGACATGCAGCAGACGCTTGTGTAACAGTATCATTGCAATATCAGTTTAAATAAAGTCATTTTCTTTTTTGAGTAATAGTTCTACATTACTCAAAAGACTTTTCAAGATCAAAAAGATGTCTTGATTTGTGTAGATTTTATAAAATGTTAATGAATGCATTTAAACTAAACTAAATTAAACTAGTTAAATGTATAGACTCTTTCTAATTATCATGTATTCGATAAATATAGCCCTGGCTTAGTTTGGAGATTGGTCAATCATAATAAACAAGAACATGCTTCAATTTTATTTCAATGAAGGACATTCACTTCTTTGAACAAATAAAATGAAATTTTAGACTAATGTTTACTTGACATTCGCCTATCTCTAGTTATATTGTATTTATTTGTCTCTGCATACAGTAACGCACAAAATGATAATCTTACAGAAGCTTACTAGGTTATAGTTTATTTTTACCAATTACGGATATAATTCCCAGTTTTTTTGTTCATTTCACACATGTGCAATAGAACTGTAAAGAAGTGTAAAATGTCAACCCTTAGAGGTAAACAATATTTTCATTAGATGAAAAAGTACACAGATAACTTTTTAACTTTAACTGACATCCTATGAGTTGCTATTCATTTCAGTAAATTTCACCCTTTTCCATTTCCGATAATTCCATGTCCATTTGAATGGCACTTGCATAGGATCGATACTCGGACTGATATTTATATATATGTGTGTGTACTTATAACGTTGTCCTGGAGCACCGCTTATATATATATATACACGCGTAATTACTCTAAGGTTGGTTTTGTTCCGGAGCAAGGCTCATTTCTTTTCTTGTTGGTTTTAAGGTTCGTGTTTCAACAAAATAACATAATCATCAATTAACAAATGTATTAGCTTTGTTTGGAAACTATAAATTAAATGATTACTATTTTCATTACCATGTATGTTAATTATGTATGCTATGCACAATGAGCTTATATGCTTGTGTTGTAAATAAACTTCTGTTCTGTTCTGTTATGTTCCGTGTAGAACACTCCCGCTGGGCTCGACACTTTCCGTATGAAATCGGCAGTTATCGGATTGACGGCTATTTCCACCGAAAAAGACCGACACATCGACGTTTACTTCCGATGTATTACGACTTCAGAAAGGAAATCGCATAGCATATAACGATAGAGATAATAAATACCGACCTCGTACGAAAATCATCGAACCAATCAGGGAAATTCTACCATAAATGAAACTCGAATATTCAAAACGCTGCAACTCATTTGATAAATAATTTGTGAATCCTAGAGTTGTTTCCCTTCTTTAAAGGAAACTGTTTATAGGCACTTGCGTTTGTTTTCTTGGGGATTTACGCCGTGTTAGCAGTGATCCAGTTATATAACGGTAACAGAGTACACTTATCTACGATCCCTGCGTGACCATCGAGCTGATACATTTATACTTTTCTTCGTACATACCGACCTCGTACGGAAATCACCGAAATCACCAGAGAAATTAAACATTGACTGAAACCTCCATTTTCAGTATTCAGACGTTGATAATACCATGGAATCGGACAAAATAGTAAGAGGAATGAATGTGTCGCTAAAACTTTTAAAACGCTGCACCTCGTTAGATACAGAATGAGTGGAGCCAATAGTTGTTTCCCTTATCTAAAGAGAACTGTTAGCAAGCACAGAAGTGTGTTTCCTTTGACCGCCTCGGTGGTGTAGTGATAGAGCGTCCGTCCGACTTCTTTGTTTCATTCGGCGTTTTCCCGAGGTTGACACAATATTTGATGAAAATCCGCTGTTCGTGTTTTGTTGGCGTTTGCATTATGTTAATATGCTTCGCTATTGTGCGTGTTTTTAAATGATGACTTCTGGAATACGTTTAGGAACTTTTGAGAACTTTGGAGACCAAGGTATGCCCGCAAGTTAAAATTTAAAGTCCAGGGTGCAAACAATGCATATTTCAGGAGAGACAGCTCGTTACGAGTTGTCTCACCTGAATCTGTATTGTTGGCAAAAGCCTTTAATTGCCTTTGGCAGAGAAAGAGTTTACAGAAGAATGTTTCTTTTTTCTGAATATTTTGAACACAATTACGATGGAAATGAAGTCCAAGTGTATGCATTTTGAAAAATATAATATATTCATCCCAGTCGCGGCAGGCTGGTCATGATGGATTGCCCTTGGGCAAGGCACATTTCCATGCCTATTACTGGTTTCTTTACAGAGGGATCATGAATAAGTGAACTGTCGCTGTGATATAGCTGAAATAATGTTGAAAGCGGCTTAATATCCAAATAAAACAAAAACAATATATTCATGACACGTTTATTTTGACTACATCATTAGACAGCTAGTAAAACGTTTTGATAAGTCTATTGGTTCGTATTGTTTTGAATTGTTTGTTATTAAAGAATACAAGAGTTGTACATTCCCCTTGAAATCGCACCATGAAAGCGGGAACTATTTTCAGTTGACAAATGTTGTTTCCTTGATGTATTAATATGTTGTGATTGTGAATGAAGGCCAGTATACATAATAAGTGTCTGTAAGCGAGTCAATATGTAAGAAAACTAAGGCTAAGTACTTTTTAAATTGAGAACATCTGAACAAAAGAAAGGTAATTTGCACAAAGGTACATTATATGTTATATTTAAAGTAGAAAGACAATTTTTAATGGAAAACATGCTTACCATCGGTGATATTAGACTTTGGTTAATACAACAGTGCGTTTCATTTAAATGCTATGATATATAAAGCTTGCACATGCATTTATCAAGCCTCGGCTATTGCTAAGTAAGTGTAACATGAGTTGACGTAATGTTCAATTGGAGGACGATCTCAATACGTGTTATAACCCATTTCCACATACAACAAATATGCAGCAGACGACAGTGAAAACATTTAGACAAAAAATGTGGAATATCTCTATAAATGATAATTAATTTATATAAAGAGTTCAAAACATTCAAAACGATAAATTGCTCATAATGTTGCAGAGGCGTCAGAAAGCGTCTGTATCTGGGTAAAAGGTAATCAGTGTCAAGGACAAGGGTTACTTTGTCATTCACGCTGTACACTTAATGGGTAATGCTTTTTTATATCATATAACATCAGCGTTTCATCCTCCAAACCAAGTTGTTAGCAAAGCTGTTTGGTTTCTTTTACAACGAGAACTCTATATTTAATTTTAAGTTTTGACCATCGCACACTTCCATACAGAGATATTACGGTATAATTACCTCTTAGTGACCATGTCCACAATGCGTGTTAATCCATCCAGTCCGTCCACTCGATTATTGATGGCTAAACTGTTAATGAACCTGGTTTAGCGGCCCATGGTGTAATGATAGCACTATCTGTATTTTAAACCTTAGACTATTTAGACCTTTCTTCAACTTGGTTACATAAGTATGCCAGTTTCAATATTAAGTACACACCCGCATCTTGATACACAAATACTTTCTATGCATAATGTTATACTTTAATGTGTTATGAATGCGGTACATGATTACTTAATTGTGAACATCTAACAATGTTTTTTCTTTGCTAGTAATTGTTCTTTGCCATTTATCACATCTTTATAATGCAGCTTGAATAAAGAATCGTTTTAGACAACTGCGTGGTACTCTAGTTCTGTATTGACACCCTCTGACTGCCCTGCACAATTATGTTACTTACATAAGAACAGATACCTGTGGCATAGACAGGTTCTTTTGGTACAATAACTATCTGCGAAGCTCATAACTGGTTTCATTGCAACTAGAATTGCTGATCCCTCGTATGAAACCGTGAAGTGGTTAAAGTGTCCGCCTTAGGATTGATTTCCTCCTCTACGCCCAGGGTTGCGGTAATAACACGACGCCAGCGTCATCGGTGTCGGGATAAGTAGAACTGGTAATTTACCAAGAAAACGCCGTGATATAACGGGAATACTAATGGAATCTGCGCTAAACACCGTTCCGTCGAGTTCGTAAAAGAAAACACGTTCTTCTGAAAAAGCTGACTCCCTTGTATCTTTATCTGTCTCGTTCACTTTTACCCTTCGAGGTATCGGATCTACAATGTTCCCCTTATAGTGCATCAACAATTTCGCCTTGTAACGAACGATGCATTTAAGTATGTTTTGTCGGTGACAAGTGGACCACTTCTACACATGGACACTAGCATGCAACGTGGTTTACGTCATTGCACGCAGTTTGGCGTACCAATACGGGAATACATGTACTCGTGTGCCGAGGTGCGCGGTAGATGGAACAGTTTCTGTCATTTTGTTGCGTCATATCGAGAAATGATTACATATTTTTCACGACTTCAATTTTTGGGCATTTTCGTGAACAATATGTAACAGATACGTCGTGAATAATGGCACGATGTGACTTTAGTCATGCGTCACGATTGCTGTGTGGTGACCAGGCTTTGTGAAACTAAAATGCGGGGCGATGCGAGATCAAAATTCGTATGAGCGCCAACACGGCTACCAAACACTCTCATGGCGCTGACGACAGAACCATGCGAGTGTTTTCCGGTGCTGCCTAAGAGTGATCAAATTTTAGGTAAACAAGGTATGTGGTCCTCAAATTTCAATTATATATTTTTTTTAAAGAAAAAAATGAAAAAAGTACGTCAGTCATTCGACCAGTATATGGCTAAATATTATGCTTACCAATGGTCGTCCTCTATATAACACTGGTTTGTTAGAAATCACATTGAAGTGAGCGTGGAAAAACTCACCAGCCCGAAAAATGATACAAAAACGGTACAAAATGAGCTCTCTCTCGTAATACTTCTGTTCTAATATCACTTTGACAATTAAAAAACGCCCAACTAGTATGCACCGAAGGGTGTTTGGTCGATACAGGATATAAAATGGCTGTATAAGAACTTGGTACGCCGAAATTGTATCGGTGCTGAATGGGAGTGCCTGGAGCTGAATGCGAGGATTAATTAAATTTACTAGAGATTCGTTTAAAATTATCAAATTATAAATACTGTTTGTGTTTTTCTGCATTCCGTATAAATGGCGTCGAGTACTAAAAGGGGAATAACACTTTCATTTCAGAAAGTGAACAGTATTTGACAAAGGGGAATAATACACGTTAAACTTAATAATGTATTTGCAATTTTGTCTTTTTTATGAATCAATCTTTTTAAACAAGCCCTGTTTTCCGGAAAGCATTTATATCAACAACTGTCGTACGTTAAAATGAATATAATAATTCCAATAAATTGTTTTATTTTTTTAATCACGCAGAATATATAACAACAAGAAGTAAAGAAGTTAATACAATTTAACGTGCTGCGGGAAACTCGTAAAACTGGACTAACGACCACGTTTTGGCTTTAAAAGGTTAACATTACCTTTGTTAAAAATCTAACCAGTAAAACAACAGCTATTAGACATTAATTTAAGCGTGTTCTATGAGTTAATATAGTTTAACGCGTTTCAATGTGATCATAATTAAAAACGGGCCATTTCTAGTTTACTCTCGTCTTATAGTTATAAGATTACAAATATCCCTAACATCAGTGTGCATATTTCTTTGTACTGCACCTCATTATATAGGAACGTGATATGTTTGGTTAACAGACACACTTTGGAGGTCCCAAACTATATAATTACACACAGTAAACGAATCTCTAGTAAATTTAATTAATCCTCGCATTCAGCTTCCGGGCTCCGGGCTATACAGCTATTTTATATCCTGTATCGACCAAACACCCTTCGGTGCATACTAGTTGGGCGTTTTTTAATTGTCAAAGTGATTTTAGAACAGAAGTATTACGAGAGAGAGCTCATTTTGTACCGTTTTTGTATCATTTTTCGGACTGGTGAGTTTTTCCACGCTCACTTCAAATGTGATTTCTAGCAAACCAGTGGTATATAGAGGACGACCATTGGTAAGCATAATATTTAGCCATATACGGGTCGAATGACTGACGTACTTTTTTCATTTCTTTCTTTAAAAAAAATATATAATTGAAAATTGAGGTCCACATACCTTGTTTACCTAAAATTTGATCACTCTTAGGCAGCACCGGAAAACACTCGCATGGTGCTGTCGTCAGCGCCATGAGAGTGTGTGGTAGACGTGGTCAAAGTCACCTTAGTCCGAAGTGTCGTTACGACGTCGATAGACAAGGATTATACCGAGAAACAATGAACCCGTTACACTAATGAGTCCCGCTATATAGAAGGAAGTGTTGTACGTTCTGGACACGTCATAAAGCCAACCTGAAACAGATACGATTGTGTTAGTTCCAAAAATAACTGTTACCCTTTCCCACATACGGTCGTGTTAGTTCCACAATTAAGTGTTACGTTTTCCAACATACAGTCATGTTAGCTCCAAAAATAAGTGTTACTCTTTCCAACATACGGTCTTGTTAGTTTAAAAAATAAGTTTTTAACCTTTCCCATATGTAAACAACGCCTTTAAAGACATCAATATATGGCGAATATTGTCACTATTGTTGCAAAAGGAGAAACTGGTCATATCAGGAAAGTGTCCCTTTTGCCTCCATGTTTTCTACTTTTTAAACAATTACTATCATTTATAAAGAGTTTCCATTCTTTTGCCAAAATGTATTCAAAGTTCTCTCTGGCTGATGTTGTAATTCAGAAATGATTTACAAAAATACTTTGAATAAATACATGTATTAAACTACTGTTTTTCATTGCAAGTCGTGTATTTCGTTTGCAACCGTTACAGCAACTGATACGTAATAAGACAAAACACAATCTTGAACGCAACATGGTTATCAAATTAAAATTCCTTTGCAATTCGCAAATGCCACATAAAAAAACAAAAAAACACTTTATAACTGCTTATTATTTTTTATTTCAAATGACCGACAAGGTAGGTAATAAGTGTAATTCTGTGAATTTAGTATTATTCCTACAAGGAAACAATGATATTTCTCATCCACTTTCATTTCTAAATCTTCGCCGGTTAATACATCTGAGCCCGGACCTGTACACTTACACGCCGACTGTGCATGTTCTTGTCTAATAACACAGTATTTATAAAATGAGCTGCTGATACAGAATGATACATACCAATGAATGGAGAACCTACTAAAAACGTGACGCCCCAGAAGAAATTAATGATTCCAAAAGCTGATGACAATTTGTGTTTTCCGACAAAATCCCCAACAATCACGGGTCCGAGAATAACGACACCTCCTGTTAAAGAGAAACATAACGTTATACTGTTATTTAGACATAAGCTGTGGTATGAGGCACAGGTGAAAGATGCAGTGATATGTCAGAATATGCTTCATCCCCCCACCCCCCCCCCCTTTCCACACTCTACAACCCAAAAGAATATTAGAAATAAATGGATTCAATGTTATTTGTAAAAAATCATATATTTTGATATGTATATACATACATACAAATATATATATATATATGTTTGTTAGTATTTGAGCCACATATTGCAAATAACATTGAATTCATGTATTTTTGTTTAAGTTTGTTGGTTTGTAGATTACTGAATGTTTTTTTCATGTTCAAAGAGATGTCTTGATTGGTGTAGAATTCATTTAATAATGTTAATCCATGTATATCTAAAATAGGAACTGTTTCTAAGCTAAATATAGTATCCTGTTGTGTCCTAGTTTCCTGACCTTTAACATCGATTTTTGCACACGCGCATTCGATATGAAGAAGCCAGTGATCAAAATATTTATTTCATTTCAAATAAGTATCAAAATAAACTTGTAACATAAACAAAAAAAAGAAATATTTTGAAAATATGTCTCAAATATATGCATGTTTATCGGTCGTGAACGTCAAAACGCTTTCTCTTCAGTTCGTGACCTAGTTTCATATTGCCGAAATATAAAGGGAAGTAACCGGAAGTAAAATGTAAACTTAGAAGAACGCTTCCATGGCATTGACGAGTTATGCAGACAAAAAATGTCGCTCGAAAAAATGATTTCTTACACGTCACGAAACGAGTGCAAGAGCCGAATGTAGGAGAAAGAAGGATATGCTCTTAAAAATGTTGATCACGTGACTAGCGCATACCGACTGCGCAGATTTGTAATTTTTGCACACGTCACTGTTTACAACTGTTCTCATTGGTTAATTCACTACACAGTTTATTTAACACAATATATAAAATTCACATAAAAGATAATATAGAAATGGTTTTTTCTCTCGAATGCAGTGGAATAAAACATGAACTAAAGCTTTGCCTGATTTTTTTTCACTTTCTTCGATGTCACAACGACACGATCTTGACACGAGGTCAACATTTCGAAAGAATGCTCAGACACCTAATATTACAGATAGATAGCTAATATTACACACTTAAATGATTAAATATATGTGATATTAAATGTTTATTTGGCTTGAAACAAATAAAATAAAGAACAAACCTTGATAAACAATAATTTTAGAAATAAAGAAAATCTGATCTTTCACATCCAATTAATTTCATACATGCCACCTTTTAAATAGTAATGGGACTCGCAACAGGCATTTCCCTTGCGCCATACATATATTGAATGAATCAATGATTTAAATAAACAATTTAGCTGATGTGGTGTTTCAAGTGTAGTCTACTTTTTAAACATATGAGGATAAATGTAACAACTGTGAAATACTTGTTATATTTATTATTAAAAAGGAGGTAGTTCATGTCTTCAGCAATTTAACCGTTTTTTCAATGTTTTAAACGTTTAAAGGTTTTCATTGTTGCTTCAGACATGGAAAGGATTAAATAACTTTTTATTGAAAGTAGATTTAAATCCCAAACTGTATTTGTTATTTTTTTTATTGACAAATACAAAAAATCCAAAATCCTGACCAAAAGAAATCCTGAAATTTATATAAAATAAAAGGATTTAACAAAATATTTTTATCTAAAAAAAAATAAAAAAATGTTCTTTTTTGCGTTTTTTCAGTGATAATGCTACATGTATAAAGATGTAGCCTATAAGTACAAACACAGTTGTCCCATAAATAGTTTATTATCATTAAACTTGTGATACAGGAATTCTATCTTTAGTGAAATTTACTATGGATGACACAGAGCTCTAGATAAGGGGCATTTTGCATGTTTTAAAATCCTTCTTTGACCTTCTAACTTAGTGAGGCGTTTCTTTTGAGTACCCACATCATAGGGTTTGCTTTAATGATACATTGTGGGGAAAAAAGCTAAACAACCCTCCTTATCTGGACCTCTGAATTATGTGATACCCTTGGCGGCGTCGTCGTTGTCGTCGTCGTGAAAAACAACATTAACCTTAACTCATAACTCAAAAACCGTTAATTATTTTCTAATGTCCACTTGGTCCACTTGTTCATAGAAACAATACGCATGTCTATACGAATTCACATAACTCTGGCTTTAATATTATTCAGAAATGCCCTTTTTTCGACTTGATTTCTGATGTGTGCTAATTACGTCTGGTTATCTTGGAGAATTGCCCTAATACTACCTCTTTCGACATTTCGATGTGCATCAATGATGATTGATATGGGAAACGTAACACGAACACCGACCATAAGGATAAAGTGACAAGCAAAGCCCTTACACTTACAGATCGGCCTGCGCATCCCTGTAGTCGTTATTGAGTCGTATTAAGTATCATGAAAGCCTCTGCTAAACAGATATGTCGAAATGCAGATTAGTTTAAACACTTTTCCCCTTGTAGACGCATTCTGACACATTCGCAGCGGGCTACTTTTGAAAACATTAAGGTTCATAATAAGTAATATTCCCGTTTGACACAATGTATTCATTCTATGTAAAAAGTGATCTCTGTTTTATAGAGACTTTCGAAATCTTTCCTTGATCATTTCAAAGTCGTCTGCTGCATATTTATTGTATGTGGAAAAAGTAATGAAAAAAGCACAGTGGACGCGACATAATTCGAGTCAGGGAGTGTCCCATCAAAATCCTGAATTGGCAGCTTCGCAAACCATTTATACTTTGATGTTTAAAAAGCAAAGCATGCATGTGCTCAAACCATACGAAGAAAACAACCAGGCAGTAATTCGAACTGCTCGAATATACTATCAGAACTGCTGCTACAATAATTAAACCTTCCCCACGATCCGTTCCAGGAAAAGGTTCGAGTTAACCGATGTAATTCACGTGTTCGAATTATCATGTGTTCACTGTATCAATACAAGTTGGTCATAAATAACCAGAATTTCAACCCCTCTGAAGGTCATTGATATGTGATCATATAATATTCGTAGTATCCTAAAAAAATACTCGTAAAAAAATTATTTAATAAAAGAAAACGTAAGTATCTTACCAAACGTAAAGCCAAATACGCCACTGAAGACAAATAGAGGCACCGCGGAGTGACAAAGTGGCATAAATGCCATAGACAGTCCGCTGCCAAACATACAAGAGGCATTAATAAAAACTCGATTCACACTCTTGTAATCGGAGATGGCACCGATGATCAATCGCCCTGCCAGGTTAGCTATTCCTATTGCTGAGACTATCCAGGATGCCTGGAACTCATTCATAACTGAAATATATTTTGATGAATCCTGTGTTAATTAAACCTAATTATTTTACATTGATTTGGAAACAAGCTTTCACAATTATATTGATTACCCCCATTGTCTGCTTTGTGGAGACTTAACCAGTACTCGCGCCGTATGTGTGGACAATTCCAAAGGCAGAACGCTATGATTACGTGATTCGAACTCGGGACCTAAATTTTAGTTAGAAAGACCAAAGCCTGTGTTATTAAGGTTTTACGCCATTTTCAACATTATTTCATACTTTTCACGGCGCCAGTTCACGTATTCATAATTCGTGGGTAAACAAACCAGTATTAGGCTAAAGAAAATACCCAAGGGCACTCTACCATAACCGCCCCGAGTAGGATCGGACCTGGGACGCCCGGTTCCAAATTCCCGACGCTAACAACTAGGCCAGGGCGGATTCCGAAACATATTTTGGTATATGTACAAATACGTAAAATGGGCTGTTCCCCAAAGAGAATCCATCAACATTTTACTCCTAAATGTGTAGACCATGAGCTGCTGCTGCCTTGATAATATAAAATAAAGACAATAGGCATCAATGGGAGCCCTTTCCGTTAGAGAATCTCCAATATATCATAAAAGATAAAATGAGAATATTGTTCTAAGCTTTTAACCAGTTAAGTTTTCTATACGATTTACGACATTTCTTATTACTTGTGATTTCATCACTCGAATGTTCAACGCAAGTTAATATCAATCAGTATATACTTTTCGAGTGAATAATATTAAACAACTATATGTAACGTACCGTCAGTTTTTGCTTTATCTGGCAAGAATAGAAAAGGCGTTATATACACAGCACTGTAGAGCGAAGAACCTAGCAGAAACAATAGCAATGCCATATTTCTCATTACAGACAAATCGACAGTGTTCACAAAAACGTCTTTCACAGCGTGAAAAAAGGCACATAAGCCATTTAGATCTCTTGGTTTGTCCCAACGTGTTGTCTTTGTATCTACGAAAGCGCTTTGTCTAGTTTCCAAACCTTTCGTGCATTTGCTTTCTATTTCTTTCGTCTTAATTTCTAAGTAAATTTCTTTTTCCATGTCACAATTACCGTTATCCCACGTACTCTCTATTATAGGTACTCACTGTCCGTTTAGTTCTTTATTGTGTGCTTCTGAGTCACAGTCAGCTTTATCATGCGTTATATCAATATGAAGTTTATCATTTTCGTACTTGTATTGCTCTTGACTTAGTTCTTCAAAACCAGCATAACTTTTATCCCGTATTATCTCAGTAGGGGAAACAAAGGCTACGTCTGCTTCGTCCGTTTGTTCTTCTAAGCCACTGTTACTGTTAAACCGTATTATGTCAATAGGAGATGCAACAGCTTTGTCTAGCTCGTCAGTTTGTTCTTCCAAGCCACTGTCACCATTATCCCGTATTCTTTCAATAGCAGATATATCAGTTACGTCTACTTCGTCAATTTGTTCTTCCAAGTCTCTGTCATCGTTACCCCGTATTCTCACAATAGGAGACACAACAGCTTCGTCTAGTTCGTTAGTTTGTTCTTCCAAGTCCCTGTCACCGTTAACACGTATTATTTTAATAGAAGATACACCAGCTTCGTGTTCTTTGTCAGTTTGTTCTTCCAAGTCCCTGTCACCGTTACCCCGTATTATCTCAATACGAGACATGACAGCTTGCTCTAGTTCGTCAGATGGCTTTTTCAAGATACTGTCACTAGTATCCAGTGTTGTCTCAATAGAAGATGTAATAACTTCGAATCGTTCGTTATTTCGTTCTTTGAAATCACGGTCACCATTATCCCGTGTGTTATCAATAGGTAATACAGCAACATCTGCCAAGTTACTTTTATTCTGATCCATCTCAATAACTGATACGACAGCTTCATCTAGCTCCTTAGTTTCTTCTTCCAAATGACACTCGACGTTTTTCCGTGTTATTTCAACTGGAGATACAACCGCTTCGTATAGTTCGAGGTCTTGATCGGGGTTTATGCCGATGGGACGATAAACTAGTCCGCAGGCTATTGCATTAAGAAAAATACCAGCTTGTATCAAGACGGCCCCTTTCCACGTGTACAGATTAATAAGATGTTTAGTGAGAGGGGAAAACAATAAAACGCCGACTCCGTTACCGCAGAGACCAATTCCTGTTGCTAAGGCCCGTCTTTTGTCGAAGTAGTAGCTGACAGAAAGTATTGACGGAAGATACACACACCCATACCCAAACCCTGTCAATGAAAAGTTAGAGATACTATTTATACCCGAAGAAAAGCATGTCTTCTATTTCATTATCAATTTTTAGGGACATACTCCTTTAAAAGTAGATATGACCTACTCTGTGCATATATATTAACAAGGGTGGACACAGTTTTCTGGGTCGCCTCGCTTCAACTCAGTTTTTTCAAAGCATTCAAACAAATATATGAATTTGAAGTAGGGAATTTGTAGGGAATATTTGTTCGAATACTTTGAATAAAATGAGTTGAAGCGAGGCGACCGAGAAAACTGTGTCCGCCCTTGTTAATATCTATGCATAGAGTAGGTCATATCTATTTTTAGAGGAGCAAGTCCATGTGAACAATCTGACTAGAGTACACGATCTGACCAAATGCGTAGCGTTAATAGGAGATGATTTTAATGAGATTGTTTCATTATTAATCGAATATTGATATAATAAAAGAGTCCTATCCCGGCCAGGTCATACCAAATACTGTAAAATCGGTTGTAATGGTTTTCTCACCGTAGTTGTCCCTTATAGGCGCTGGTGATTTGGGGGTTAGTTTTAGTCCTAAGTCGCTGGTGTCACGATAAATACACCAGTGATACTGGTAACTTACACAGGAAACTCCTTGATATAACTGAAACATTGTTGAACGCTGGATAAAACACTAAACAACTATTTTCTTCTCGTGCGCTTTATTGATATGATAAAAGTGTATTTTACCTGCCATTATACCAAATGTGAAGTACAAACAGTAGACATTTGGCGCAAATATACTGAGGATGTAGGCACATGAGCTCGTTAAACCTCCAACTATAACGACTGTACGACATCCAAATCGAGTGGACATAAACGCAAACAATGGACCTGAAATATATTGGTAAAGATTGGGATATTACTTGTAGTACGATACTTTTAAAATGAAGATTGCTGTTAAATTGAAAAAGGGCACCTTGGTGTTATCACTGAATGCAAGTGCAACGATAGACGGTGGTTTGACTTTGTCCAGCATATACCTTATTATTGATCTGACGGCTTTAAGGCTTGTCTTGACATGACCAATAACACTATCAAAAGATTAGGCAGACATATTGATATATTTGCACAGCGACAAGTTATTTTTCAATGAAAAGGGATTGAATATGTTTCGATACCACGCTAATCAAAAACCGAATATACGAATTGCGCGGTTCGAATTTTTATATCAAAAGATTAGGCAGACATATTGATATATTTGCACAGCGACAAGTTATTTTTCAATGAAAATGGATGGAATATGTTTCGATACCACGCTAATCAAAAACCGAATATACGAATGGCGCGGTTCGAATTTTTATATCAAAAGATTAGGCAGACATATTGATATATTTGCACAGCGACAAGTTATTTTTCAATGAAAATGGATGGAATACGCTAATCCAAAAAAACCGAATATACTAAACTGTTCATAGCATCGTAACGATATTTCAGTACAAACAGAGTTACCATAAATCTCCGCGAAAATATTGATAACCCCTCATTGTCGCATGCAATCTGGTGTTATTATTTTCATTTCCACGTTCAAAGCAACTCGAACTTTACCTTATTCGAAGAGCAAGTATGCCTTAAATAGAATTTTCCCAAATATTTAACCCAATTACACAAATAACAATATAACTGCGTCGTTTATGTAAACGATACATAATTATGTATGTTGCTATGGACTCGGTATGAGCCGGGTTTGAACACGATGTGTGTAACGGTTTGGAATTTAACAACTTACGATAGCACAAACCTGTTCCAAACACATTGCATAGCAACGCCCGGAAATGTTTATTTGAAACGGCCGATTTTGGGATATCCAAACCTCCGTCTACCACTGTGAATTCAATACAGTCTTTTTGTTTTCACATTACCGGCTCTTAGAGGCTTTCGGGAACCTTGTATTTCAAGATACCCATCAGAGCAGAAGGACAAACTGATCTGGATCTGGTAGCCATGACCTGAAAGTCGGCTTTGTGTGACGCGGTCTATATTTTGATTAAAGTTTCAAGAATTGTACAATAAATTTAGAAAGTTTACAAAAATGTGAATCTGTTAAGTCTGCTATTACATTGTAGTAGCACAACATGTTTGCAAAAATACTGTGTAGAGTATAGTAAGAAAAATATACAGCTTTGTTGTCGAGTTTTGCCCTATATCTACACATTAAAAAAATAAAAGTAATACGCGTAAGTGTTGCCTCTTGACAATATTGCACTTAATTCATGTGAAGAAATCACTGAACATCATAATACAAACCGTAATATGATTTTAAATAACCTTTCATGTAAAACAAACATGTTTATAAGGTCATGATAAACATGTTTGCGAATTGTCTTTTTTGTGTTTTTGTATGTAATTAAATCGAAACATGTGTACCGTTTAGGTTAACAAGTAAGACTTGTAGTTCTAGAATGCCGTGGTAAAATGTATTCATTCTAACAATAAATGAGCTTAGAAAAATGCCCAAAAAATTAAACCTTGCCTTAGGCCAAACTTGTTTCGACTGGGATTAACGCCGCAAACATATTTCAGTCATACCACGGTGGCCAACTCACCTACCCTTGTGTTTCCTAGGTTTTCGCACCAGTACTCCATCTGAAATCCTTTCCAAGTAACTGACTGCATTTCCAATTTAGAATGATAACCCGTTTTTAGCTCGCCAGTACGAAGTACAGGAGAGCTTATGTGTTACCCCCGGCGTCGGCACCGTCGGCACCGTCGGCACCGTCGGCACCGTCGGCGGCGTCGGCGGTGGCGTAGACACCTAGGTTTAAGGTTTGTGTTTAAGGTTTTAATTTGGGTTTTAAGGGTTTATACCTTTAGGAACCATTTGTCATCCATCTACGCACACTACTACACCCGTCCTGACCCTGGGTGAAGGTCAAGATCATTTCTACTTGGTTCTACTTGGTTCAGTTACAAGGTTTAAGGTTTGCGTTTAACGTTTAACATATCACTCTGCATTCACTATTATGACATTGATTGCTTTCATATTTAGTTTATACATTTAGGAACTATTGGTCATCCATCTACGCACACCACTACACCCGTTCTGACCCTGGGTCAAGGTCAAGGTCATTTCTACTTGGTTCAGTTACAAGGTTTAAGGTTTGCGTTTAACGTTTAACATATCACTCTGCAGTCACTATTATGACATTGATTGCTTTCATATTTAGTTTATACATTTAGGAAATATTGGTCATCCATCTGCGCACATCACTACACCCGTCCTGCACCTGGGTCAAGGTCAAGGTCATTTCTACTTGGTTCAGTTACAAGGTTTAAGGTTTGCGTTTAACGTTTAACATATCACTCTGCATTCACTATTATGACATTGATTGCTTTCATATTTAGTTTATACATTTAGGAACTATTGGTCCATCTACGCACCCCACTACACCCGTCCTGACCCTGGGTCAAGGTCAAGTTATATCAGAGTTATTGCCCCTTTTCTGTCAAAAAATCTAACTTTTTCGTCACGTTTTCAAATAACTTTTTTTCTACTCAAAGGATTAGATTGAAACTTCTGACAAATGTTTATATCAATGTGTGTGATTGGTTCACAAAAGGGGGATAATCCAAATAATTTTATATCAGAGTTATTGCCCCTTTTCTGTCAAAAAATTAAATTTTCAAATAACTTTTTTTCTACCCGAAGGATTGGATTGAAACTTCTGACAAATGTTACTTTTTTTTTTATTCGACGTCTGTCTGTCTATTTTTTTTTTTATCCGGCGTCTGTCTGTCTGTCTGTCCGTCACACTTTTTTCGTCACGTTTTCAAATAACTTTTGTTCTACTCAAAGGATTAGATTGAAACTTCTGACAAATGTTTATATCAATGTGTGTGATTGGTTCACAAAAGGGGGATAATCCAAATAATTTTTTATATCAGAGTTATTGCCCCTTTTCTGTCAAAAAATTAAATTTTCAAATTACTTTTTTTCTACCCGAAGGATTGGATTGAAACTTCTGACAAATGTTACTTTTTTTTTTATTCGACGTCTGTCTGTCTATTTTTTTTTTTATCCGGCGTCTGTCTGTCTGTCCGTCACACTTTTTTCGTCACGTTTTCAAATAACTTTTGTTCTACTCAAAGGATTAGATTGAAACTTCTGACAAATGTTTTTATCAATGTGTGTGATTAGTTCACAAAAGGGCGATAATCCAAATAATTTTATATCAGAGTTATTGCCCCTTTTCTGTCAAAAATTTAAATTTTCAAATAACTTTTTTTCTACTCAAAGGATTGGATTGAAACTTCTGACAAATGTTTATATCAATGTGTATGATGGGTTCACAAAAAGGGGGATAATCCAAATATTTTTATATCAGAGTTATTGGCCCTTTTCTGTCAAAAATTTCATCTACTCAAAGGATTGGATTGAAACTTCTGACAAATGTTTATATCAATGTGTATGATGGGTTCACAAAAGGGGGATAATCCAAATATTTTTATATCAGAGTTATTGCCCCTTTTCTGTCAAATATTCAAATTACTTTTTTTCTGCTCAAAGGATTGGATTGAAACTTCTGACAAATGTTTATATCAATTTTTGTGATGGGTTCACAAAAGGGGGATAATCCAAATATTTTTTATATCAGAGTTATTGCCCCTTTTCTATCAAAAATTAAAATTTTCTGACAAGGCGCCGGCAGGTGACACACGTGCTCCGGGGAGCACTCCATTCTAGTTGAACTTAGAATTTTTGTCAAAAGTATTGAAAAGGTGTATTATCTTGCAATAGGTGATACTGTGCGACTTTACCTAATACTTTAACTGTTCTGAAGTAGGCCCTGATATACGATGGCCCTGATAGGCGAGCTATATTGTCCTCCGACAACTCTTGTTGGAATGATGCTTGCCGCATTGCCATACGTCGGAACGAATGAAGGCATAGCTGGGGTTTTAATTCACCGCACGCTTTTTGTCTGACTGAGTTATCGGTGCTCGGTAGGTCAATATTGCCCTGTGAGTTATGACCTTCAAGCAAAACTACACCTTGATTTTAAATGCAGTTAATTATTCCCGCAGTGACATAATTGGTATAGAAGTGTAATATCCCCTTTGTATCTGTTGAAAAATGTGAATATAGATACAAGATTTAATGAAGTTCTCGATACCTCGCAGTCGAAAGGTACTACTTAAATACTTCCTTTTCGAGGTATAGATATATTCGAATGATCACTCGATTCATTTATATATTTTAAGCTGCACTATTTAGTATACTAAAATACGTATTATGATAAGCAAGTCAATGTTAAAATCGTATCAAGAAAACAGCACAGCAGCAGTTCTGATTGCGCGCTCGTCTGAGCAATCAACACATAAATTATTTCGAGGTAACGACAAGCTCAAATGATCTTTCGATAAATGCTACTAAATTCATATATTTGGGCTCGTCAACCGGAAGCGGGCTCGTCAAAATAAACCTATGAAACGGACCAAAGAGAGGCGATTGCCTATTGACAGGTATCGACGATAAGTAGTCCGCGTAGACTGATCCGGGCCGACACATTCCATCGCAGATAGAGGTATAGAGTAATGATTCCTGAAACAGAAAATCCACAAGAGGCGAAAAGTGTATATTCGGATAACCCTGCGGAGCATGCTTAGGCTGAGGTCGATTCTTTACGCAATAAACAATAGTGGTGGTTTTCTCGCGAGACGGCTCATATCTGTTCATGGTATTGATTCGTGTTCAACGACAACTTCGAAATGTCACATATTCGAGTTGTCCAAGTCAACAGTTTAAATACAGTAGGCAGCTGTTAGGACAACTGACCCTATAAAGAATAGTCAACCAAAAAGAAACCTCGAATCAAATCTGAGACAACTCGACCCAAATATAAAAGATAATTCGCCACAAATTATCATAACCATAGGTTTCTACAATTTCTGTTCCAATGAATCTGGTTAATTATATAGGATTCGTGTTACCAGATATCCAGTCAACAAGTAATTGCTCACAATGATAGAGTTTCGTTTAAAGTACTAAGATGAATGGAATTACACTACGATCAGGATTTCCCCTCGAGATTTAAATAACTAATAACAAATTCATTTGTTACACTCGCGACAGAATTAACCGTTCAATGGTAGATCAACTCTATATAACGGAAAGTTACACACGCTCTAACGCACGATAAGCATTAACAGTCATATATTGATGTAAACTGAGGTGGCACTAATTCAACCAACATTACTTAGTGCTTAGTAATACTTTAAATCTTAAATAAGTAAGGAAACACATTCCACCATTCATGTTTGACAAAATGTGTCAAGAAATGACTAAGTTGACATAAATGATTACATTACTGACAAACAATACTTGTTTTCGGAAAAATTATAAAATACCTTCTTTGAAAAGAATTAACGTATTACCTAGCACTAAGTAAGGTTGGTGATGTTAGGCGTCTGGTTATATATTTACAATACGAAAGTTCAATGTACACGCATGCCATCGAAATACGTACCCATGAGGTATGCAGTACCGAAACACAGAGACACTATAACAGCCGTGTCACTTTTACTTTGGCCGAAATATTCCAAAAACTCGATAAAAATAATTCCAACTGAGTAGTATATACCGTCGAAGATAACATGGATCACAAAACAGGCAAAACAAACGACCCATGCCCAACCTTTGTCCTGTACGGTGATCGTGTTTGCAGCATGTTTCTCCACCTCAAGTTGTTCTTCAACCATCTTTTAGTATGTGTGATCGGCCACAAGGTTTCTGTATATCTTTACCAGTTGCAAAGTGATTTGAACAGTAAATGTCCGTAACGTTTTACTTGCTTGGAGTTGTCTTCTTACATGTGTTCAACACCTCGTCGTGATTTATTATAGCTCCGCTCGAACTATGTCGAATTAGTCGGTCCTCTTAAATTTAGATATTATATATCACGTGCCTACTTCATCTTATTATTAAAACTAGGTGAAATAAAGCTTGTATATGACTGTATGTTCTAATTATTCATGTACAATATACTTAATCTCGTTTTGTTAATTTGGGACATACGTATGTATGTCCACTAACTTAAATTTCTACATCATTTGAATAAATCCTTCATATCGCACAGGGATATGTATACAGGTTCTGCATTGATGTGAATAATAGTAATATTATTTTATACAGTGGTCTCCCGAGTATGGGAAAACACGAAAATATCGTTTAACCCTTTCCCACATATATCCAATCTTTAAGAGATATCTTAACAATTACATGTAGAAATTCTCTTATAACGTAAGCATTATTACGCAATAAAGTTGAAAACATTGTGTACATCATGAGCAAAGTCAACTTTTGTCAAAAAGTTTTCAAAAGTCGTCGGATGCAGATGCATCAAAATGCGTATGGAAATGGGAAAGGGTTAATAAAAACTGTACCATAAACGAATCTATTTTTTAGAAACAATGTATCAGCAGTTCTCATTTATCAATGTAGTAATAAGAACGGCAACTGCGCTTTTTTATTTATATAGAACTTTATTACTGGCTCTCTCTTGACAATAAACACGTTTAAAAGTATAAGTGAATTTAGTATAAATTTAGCAATTGCACGAATACGTCGATAATTCGATGTAATTTTGGTGTTCCTTTCGATTTCGAGTTACAGTCCACTGAATTACTAATGCATTTACTTGTTGTCCCTTGCGATCTTGTTAATTACAAATCATCAGAAGCAATAACTGAACAATAGAAAACCATTCCAGAACAACCTTTCTTCTATTTATAATAGCGTTGCGTTTTGAATGTGTGTCAAGTAACATTTCATGCTATATTGCTGCGTAACTAAACTATTATCACGGATTGTCGTACAACTACAGCCATCAAGGTCATTAAATACGATAACATGAACATGTAACGACTTTTCACCTCTTCCATCCTGAGTTGCGGCGGTGATGGAGTGCGCATGGGCATGGTACACGTCCTAGCTAAGTTGTACTAGTTTGTTCATCCAGGGATCAAGAATTAGGGAACTGTCGCCGTGATATAAAAGAAATGATATTCGAAACGGCGTAAAATCCCCCACAAAACCAAACCAAACAAAATACATAGTTATGCATTAGTTTATTTTGACATAGATTTATGAGAACTGCCTAAGGAAATGCATCTTTTACGCATTTGCGAATTGTAGAAAGAATCTCAGCACTGTTTGACAAGTAATAGAATATTAGAATATAATTTACTGAGATATAATAGATACATAACCGTACTTAGATCAGTCTATAACCTCCACGTATGTCACGTTACATGTAACCCTAAATTAAAGTGAAGGGTTTCTCTATTTTTGCCGTCTTATACAATATATATATATTTTTTATTCGTTTTCAAATTTCACATGATAGTACAAGTTATAATTAGGATAAACTATATATAAATGCCTCGAAAATATTACGTTTGCGATTTTTAAAAAGAATACTTATGCTATATTTATGTTTCCAATGTTTTAAGTTTGTGGTTGATTAACATGGTATATCAGTTTATATCATGCTAGTTAAGATCATTTACTCGCCCCTGACTAGACATGCAGCAGACGCTAGTGTAAAAGTATCATTGCAATATCAGTTTAAATAAAGTCATTTTCATTTTTGAGTAGTAGTTCTAC
>JASEVX010000012.1:35095772-35270278 GCA_031761405.1 Serripes groenlandicus
CCTCAAATCTGAGACAACTCGACCAAATCAAACTTGCCCCAAATATAAAGTTAACTCTCCAGAAATTAGTATAACCATATGTTTTTAAAATTTCTTTTCCGACGAATTTCAGCACTAATTGTGTTTCTACTGAAAGTTAAATTTGCAAGTCCGTGTAATTTGGATCGTACTGTATATTTGACACTAGTTGAAACTATATGAATAAACATTTTGAGAAGAATACTTTAAAAACACCACAACCGAAATTAGGACAGGTATCCATGATTGTATAATAGTGTACTATCTACCAATTACACTTTAGTTAATAAAAAAGACAATGACCGAATGAATCATCAACATCAAACATACACATGTCTTTCAACAACTAATTGCTCAAAATGATAGATTTTCGTTAAGATGAATTGAACTACACTTTAAAAAATACAAAAGTAAACCTATAAATAATTTTTAAATATATATTCCGCAATATCATTTTTAATTAAAAATACATCAACGCATGGTATAACTTAATTGGGTTGAATTGACTCGGGTACGTTTGATTTAGGGCGAGTTGTCTTGATACAAAGGAGATGTTAAGACTCTGTTTGTAAATTTATATGTATTCACTATTTAAATTTGTAAATATGTATAGTTAATGTCCATGTGAATTGCTGAATAAAACGGTAAATTTCCTATATATATGTGCAATACATTTTGTATATATAACGATTTATAGAACTATAAATAGATAAGTAAACATTATTTCCTAGTGAGAAATAATTATCATTGGATGTTATTAGTCTCTCGGATAATATTATGTGACGTCACCGTCTACGTCACGACGGTACATATTCGAGTCACGGAAGCGCAGTAAAGATCACATATCAAACTATACTGCCAGTATGATAAATGCCTGTTTTTTTTCATGGATCGGATATGCCATATATCTATCTAACATATTTACCATTGACTGTTGAATACGATCATGATTTTCCCTCTTTTAAAGTGCTCATATACATATTAGTACTGCCCTTTTCCACAATATTTTCGACATGATTCAATTACTCTTTCATTTGGATAGATGTTTCTTTTTTAGCTCACCTGAGCACGAAGTGCTAAAAGTTAGTTATTGTGATATCCTTTTGTCCGGCGTCTGTCGTCCGTCAACATCTTCTCCTCAGTAACGAGTGGGTCAATTGGGATGAAACTTCACAGAAAGCATCCTCTCATTGACCTCACCAGAATTCCTTCAAATGTTTGTGATTTATGCAGAATTATGGTTTCCATGGCAACGAAAATAAAAAAACTTCTTCTTATACCAAACTGGTTGGCAGATTTTCAAATTATTTTAAAGAAGTGTTCCTTGGTCGCCAGGGAGCGGGGCTTTTTTGCCTTATATGGCTATAGTGTAAACTCAAAAAAATCTTCTCCTCCAAAAGTGTCAGGCCGATTTTCAAATAATTTTGTAGAAATGTTCCTAGGGTGACCCTCTATCAGATTCCTTCCAGCCAAGTTGATTGGTCGAAAAACATGGCCGCCAGCGGTCGGGGCTTTTTTGCCTAATATGGCTATAGTAAAAACTTGAAAAATCTTCTCCTCCGAAAGTATTTGGCCAATTTTCAATTCTTTTTGTAGAAATGTTCATTGGGAGACCATCTATCAGATTCCTCCAAGCCATGTTGATTGGTCGAAAAACATGGCCGCCAGGGGGCAGGGCTATTTGGCCTTATATGGCTATAGTGAAAACTTGAAAAATCTCTTGTTAAGCAGGAAGCTTTTGAGTAAGATTTTAGAAAACCCTTGGTCAATTGTGATTTTGTTTGTAACAAAAATTGGTAAATACTTAGATGAGTGAGTCGGGGCCATAATGGTTATCCATTTGTTTTACATGTCTATTGAAACTTGGAAATTAAATATAATATTCACATGTATGTCTCATGATTTATTTTTATAGACAACTAAAATGGCATTTAATTTTAACGGATGCGTCATTTATTCTTTTACCCGAAGTTGTAATATTTATAAACAATGCATAGTTTATAAATCACACATCTATGCAAAGGCAAATGTTTGAACAGTTTTATGTACCCAAACAAATGCAGTGCCTTCAGCGCTTTGATTTTAAATAGTTTCCTTATTTTACAAAGTCGTCCGCTTCATATTTACTGAATGTAGAAAAATGGTAGTTGACTATTTGAAATTAATATATGCATGCGTACAGCAAATGGACAAACCACACTTTAACGTACACAGGTACGTTAAAGTGTGGTTTGTCCATTTGCTGTACGCATGCATATATTAATTTCAAATAGTCAACTACCATTGATTTAACCAGAACATCGTAGAGGAAAACTTAGATGGGATGATGAAATGTTGCTTGATTGAGATAAAACCAGAGCCTTTATCCCGAAAGATCCATCAACCGGAAGTATATCGATGAAATGTGTGGGTTTTAACCTCAATTGTTATAATAAGTTTGTTTATATTATCGGAACAATTAGTTGATATTTTATTACGTTTTATAAATATTACATACTTGTTTGTTATTTACTATAGACATATGTGCTTGAATGTAATAAAATGTATTGTATTGTATTGTATTTTAAGAACCAGTAGGTATTTAAAATAGCACGCAAATCCAAGAATTAATAAAACAAAAAATTAAATCATTGGAAATATATGTTAATTTTAATTGAATTATAATAACGTCTTTTTACAATCAATTGTAACCGTTATTTGACCAAAGCATTTACATTTAGTAAATCGTAATAATACCTTCTCCTATCATGGTCAACTGTGGTAAAACGTTCAGATATAGTTCATATAGTTCATATATCGAGGGCTTGGCGTGAAACGGTTGTAACTAAAAACCTATTTTGAAAACTCTGGTTTAGGGGCAATTTTGACCCGTTTGTAAACAATGCAGAACGAGCAATGGCACATAAATTTCCATTGTTTACCAATTAAAATGATTTAACGCTTATAAAGACTTTATGGCGAGGTGATTAACCTTGGTAAAAAATATACCAATTTGAGTTACAACCGTTTCACGCCAAGCCCTCGGTATGCGTGATCACACCGCGCAATTAAATAGTTGGTTTTTCATGTGAACCCGACCAACAACCCATGTGACATATAGAAGGATTATTTCTAATTTGACACATTGCATTTAATCCGAATCTTTATTGTACCATATATATATACATGCTTGTGTATTGTGTCAGATATTGACAATTTACGTACTATACGTGTGACAGTCTCTTGTATTTAATTTCATGAAAGGCCATGTTCTTTTTATTTGTAATTTTATTTTAACAATACATGTAAATATATATGATTCTACATGGATGAGACCTAAATAAAAAATATATATATTTAACCGGTAGCTATCCATCATTTTGATTTTTGCAACTTAATCGGCATTACACAGGGGCCTCGTTCATTTAAGTTATTTTTTCCACATTCATTTCTTTTTTTTATAACATACTACAATAACAAACATCATGAAGGCTGCGCCCCCTATTACAACTTTCAAAAGTCAAAATCAAAATATCGCGCCAATTTCCCGAGCGAGCGAAAAAATGGAGTTGTAACGACATATGTTACAAATTAAGTAATTAATTGCAAATGGTAGAGGTTATTGTATTTACGTCTTTTAGTAAAGATATTTACTCCTGTTTTACATTCATAACAAATTAACACTGTCATAAAGTTGGAGGTATGATTCATTCGCGTCTGTTACAACATTGCACGCAGCATTTTAACACCACACAGCTCTCTAATGGTCTCGAGGACAAGGTAAACCAGGTAAGGTAAACAAGCTCTCTATTTCTGCTCACCAAATGGCACTTATGCCGAGCGCGAGGGTAAACAATGTCATACAAGAAAGAGGAAAGAAGCTCTCTATTGCCCCAGTGGCTGGGATACTCTCAATAAGAACGGCGGCCATAGTCTGACGCTTGGTTTAAACAATATTTTATTTACATTATAATTCATATATATATCTTAATACAATCCATATCACATATAAATATAAACAGGATTGAGCAGAGCTTGTGTATTTTATATTCGTAAACTATGGTTTTCTAGTTAATAGATGAAATTTGAAACACAAGTGTTTATTGTTTAGTATTGCTTGTAATTTATCTTTTATTCTGTTCGGAAGAGAAAAATAACAAATATAATATTTCTTTATATTTATTTAGCGTATTTACTTTTTAATATATTCTACTTACTATTTTTGTCTTCTGAATACAATGTAAGATTTTTCTTATTGCTTATAATTTGTCTTTACAAAAGGTAAGTATGACGCTAAATGGGTCTTAACAATTGCAGTCAATGCAACTCTTGAACTCCATCAGATGTCGGTGATATTGGTTTCATATCTTATACTATTTATTTTTAAGATGTAGGATCAATATTATATTTTATAACCGCCGCGATATGACCTAATTAAGCAGTTGAAAGCTGTGGTTTTACAATACCTGAGCTACGATCTACGACCCAGATTAATACATTTTGTATGTTTTGTCAGTGGCTGAGATACGATCTACGACCCAGATCAACCAATTAGCTTTGTGCTTTGAATGGTTTAAATATTATCTACGACCCAGATCATACAAATTCGCTATGTGTTGATTGGTTGATCTGGGTCGTAGATCGTTGTTCAACCCCTCAAAACACAAAGCTATTTGATTGGTCTGGATTGTAGATCGTAGCTCAACCACTCAAAATACATAGCTAATTGGTTGATCTGGGTCGTAGATTGTAGCTTAGTCACTGATAAAACATACACAAGTGGCTGATCTAGGTCGTAGATCGTAGCTCAACCACTGAAAAAACATTGCGAATTGGTTGATCCGGCTCGTAGATCATAGCTCAGCCAGTTAAAAAACATGGTGAATTGGTTTATCTGGGTCAAAGATCGTAGCTTAGCCACTGAACAAAACATTGCGAATTGGTTGATCTGGGTCGTAGATCGTAGCTCATGCACTGAAAAAACATTGCAAATTGGTTGATCTGGGTCGTAGATCGTAGCTCAGCCAATAAAAAAGGAAGCGAATTGGTTGATCTGGGTCGTATATTGTAGCTCAGCCATTGAACAAATTTGGCGTATTGGTTGATCTCGGTCGTAGATCGTAGCTTTAGTCACTGACAAAACATACGCCAGTGGTTCATCTAGGTCGTAGATCGTAGCTCAACCACTGAACAAAACATTGCGAATTGGTTGATCTGGGTCGTCGATCATAGCTCAGCCAGTGAAAAAATATGGTGAATTGGTGTATCTGGGTCGTAGATTGTAGCTCAGCCACTGAACAAAACATTGCGAATTGGTTGATCTGGGTCGTACATCGTAGCTCAGGCATTGAAATAACATTGCGAATTGGTTTATCTGGGTCGTAGATCGTAGCTCAGCCAATAACAACCAAAGCGAATTGGTTGATCTGGGTCGTAGATTGTAGCTCAGCCATTGAAGAAACTTGGCGTATTGGTTGATCTGGGTCGTAGATCGTAGCTTAGATTGTAGCTCAGCCATTGACGAAACTTGGCGTATTGGTTGATCTGGGTCGTAGATCGTAGCTCAGTCACTCAAAACACATAGCTAATTGGTTGATCTGGGTCGTAGATCGTATCTCAGCTAATGAGAAAACATAGGAAATTGGTTGATAAGGGTCATAGATCGTAGCTCAGGCACTGAAAACAAAATGCGAATTGGTTGATGTGGGTCGTAGCTCAGATAATGCAAAAATAGAGCGAATTATTGGATCTGGGTCGTAGATCCATGGTTGAGAAGGAGTCTTCAAAGCATAAATCGATTTATATATAGCTAAAAAGGCGTTATTACGACTTTATTTTACGTTTTTACGCCTTTTTCTCGCGTTATTACGACTGTATTTTCGCGTTACTACGCCTTTTCTTTTTTGCGTATTAACGCCTTTTATTAGCGTTAATACGCCTTCGTTTAAGCGTTATAACGCCTTATTCCGCGTTATTACAACTTTATTTTCGCGTTACTATGCCTTTCTCACGCGTAATAATGCCTTTTATTAGCGTAAATACGCATTTCTTTAGCGTTATAACGCCTTTATTTCGCGTTATAACGCCTTTATTTCGCGTTATAACGCCTTTATTTTCGCGTTATTACGCCTTTATTTTGCGTTATAACGCGTTTTATTAGCGTTCATACGCCTTTATTTTCGCGATATAATGCTTTTATTCCGCGTTCATACGCCTTTATTTTCACGATATAATGCTTTTATTCCGCGTCATTACACCTTTCCTTGCATAATTACGCATTTACTTTGCGTTATTATGCCTTGTTTTGAGTTACTGCGCCTTGTTTTGCGTTACTTTGTATTTTTTTGAATTATAACGCCTTCTTACACGTTATTACGACGTTAATAAAAAATAAATCTCAGATGGTCCTGATAGGCTTTCGTAAATTCCATTTTGCAGTCACAAGACTCGAAGTTTTGTTTTTTTGCATTTCACACATGTGTAATATAACTGTAAAGAAGTGTAAAGTGTCAACCCTTAAAGGTAAACAATATTTTCATTAGATAAACAAATACACAGATAGCTTTTTAACTTTAACTGGCATGCTATGAGTTGTTATTATACCTCACTTTTGTCTAAAATGGTAAAATCCCATTACCCGAAAAAGAGATATTTTGACTATCAGAAACATTTTCAACCTTTTTGACACGTGACCAAGCGAAAATTGACTGTCAGGTCATGTGACCGCAGTGATATTTTGAATGTCATATAAGGGCAAATAACTGCTTCAATATTTTAGCTAAAGCATGACGTGATTGCCTCCCTTATATACATACAGCAGTGACGTCACTATTCAATGTGTACATAAAAACAACAGACGACAGGAACTGTCAGCAAGTAAAACATGTCTCGATTTGCAAGTATTTCTGAAGATGATTTAGACACTCTTGATGGACAGAAAGACGAAAAAACACAAAACGTGTAATAAAAAGAAGTGTGTCTCTGTTTCGTGAATTTCTCGGCGAAAACTGTGAATTTGAAGGATTTTGTTCTTCCTGATATATGTGATATTTTGTTTACTTTGTTAAACTTGTTTAATTAAATGAATTAAAAACATTTTAAAACTTTTTAATGTACTTAATTTTGTTCGGTATAATAAAATAAATATCATATGGCAGCATGTGTGACATTGATATTGTCAACCCTCGAAACAGAATGTCACCCTCGGCTTACGCCTCGGGTGACATTCTGCTCTCGGGTTGACAATATCAATGTCACACATGCTGCCATATGATATTTATATAATATTCATTTCAGTAAATGAGTTTTCCCACAGGAAAACCGATTTCACCCTTTCCCATTGCCGATAAACCATGTCCATTTGAATGGCACTTGCATAGGATCGATACTCAGACTTACTCAAAGGTTGTTTTTTTCTGGAGCAAGGGCAATAGATGTTTCCCTTATCTAAAGGAAACTGTAAGCAGTCACATAAGTTTGTTTCCTTTTGACCGCTGTAGAGCGTCTGTCTGGCCGGGTCATACCAAATACTTTAATAAAGGTAGTAATGGTTGCCCTCCTTGGCTTAGCATTAAAACTAACCGGCAAGTGTCACACTAAATGGAGCAATAGTACTAAAATGTTACCCTTGAAGCTCCGTGATATAACTGAAAAATTATTGAAAACAGCGTAAAACAAAATCAATCAATAATCCTTCGGCAGACACATCAGTGTTTCAGTAAAACCCCGTTGACTGTACACACTTCTTATCCTTGATCCCCGTGTGAATAACTAATACTTGACTATGAAATGTGCCTTGTCAAAGGGAACTCCATCATGACCAACACGATAATGGATCGAACCCAGGACGTCTGGTCTCCAATCCCCAAGCAAATCACTCGACTTAAAACCTTCAGCTATAACCGACATAGTGTGAAAAGGTAATTTGTATAATTCGGTAAGTGTTGCAATGATCAAAATCAAAGCTTGGAACTAACAAAAAAGCAAGTCGGTTTTTAAGCTGACCATATGGGTTCAGGGAAACCAATCTTAACGTATTTGTTAAAAGTGGCGGCCACGGAACAGGGATGTAATACCAAGAGGACATTCTTACATTTCACAGAAACTACAGACACTGTTTTGAATTTATTTCCCATAAATACTCCTTGTGTAAGCTTTAGATGCGAATTAGTATTGGCCCTCTTTTTTGAAGCGGTACTCGGCATGTTTTTCTTTGATGTCAGTAAACCCTGTTGGGCCTCATTTTAAAATATTAAAAGTAAACTTTCTATTCTTAATTGGAATCGGATATGCGCCCGTTATAATTATTTATAAAGTCTAAAGCTTTCATCGGTTCGAATATATTGTATTTAAACCCTTCTAACGCTGAAGTCTTACACATTTTCATAAAGGTGATTTGTGACAGGTTTTTGCATGCTACAATTATTTATACAACCTTAAGCTTTCAACGGCTCTAAACTATTATATTCTATTCCTTATACCACTGAAGTCTTACACGTTTTCATAGCCATTGCCTTTCGCGAGGTGTTTGCTTATTCATGCAGTGTTCTTTGATAAAAAACTAATATGGATAAATAAGTATCAAACATTGTAGATCGAGATAATGCGAATTTGCGGGCATACCTAGGTCTACAAAGTTCTCAAATATTGATAATATGCATGACTATTTAGACAAACGCATGTTGGTCGAAGATGCACTTAGCAGGGACAAGAATCAATCAGAGCTCTAGATAATATTTAATATTCTTAAATCTGTATTTGATCGACAAACCCAAATGGGTACTCAAAAGAAAAAGTCTCAGTGATACGATTATTTGGAGTGGGTAATAAGGTTGATATAGCTGTAAAAAGACCTGTCCACTCCATCGTATCTAGACACGTAGGATCAATAGCTTTAGGGATTTCATCTGCATTATCTTGTACTGCGTCTGTTTATTCACATCCTTGCCCAGTGACTCGTACCGCATCCGTTGTGTAATGATTAGACCGTCCGCTCTCGAAGTGGACGCTTTCAACACAACAACACCGTTGTGCTTCGACACTGTATCAAGCGTCATTCGTCTTAAACCAGTGGGCAAACAGTATGTGTGGGAAAGCAGCCAATTGCTACTAAAGTTTGTTGTGTGAGCACTGGTATGAAAAAGCAATGAAACACATGTGTAGGTGAACTGGCCGCCGTGATGTGACTGATAAATTGTTGTTGAAAACGGCGCTTAAGATAAATTTATTAAGGATACAAGGTATCTGAAGTCAGACAGAAACTTGAGATAATCTCCAAATGTTTTAATTGCAACACAACAATGAATAAAATACAAATAACATAACGTTGCATGCATACTGTTTTAAATCACCCAACAATTTATAACAATATATTCTGCACTTTCCCGTCAAGTAAATAACATTAACAAACCGTTATTTGCTTCTCCGATAAGAAGAAAATGGATGAGCGAACACGAACTGTTTTATTATACCTCAAACATTTCACTCGTGATGGCTAGATCAGGTCCAGGCCACACTATTTGTTGTAAACCAATGAAAAACAAACAAAGGTTGGCTTATTCGGACATATCCCGTCCAGAATATGCATCCGCAATGTCTGGTCAAGAGCTCCATTGTTTACGTATTACTAGCATGGGCTTGGACGAAGCCTCCTGTTAACTTGTATAGATTCCGAGAAGGTTCCAAAAGCGTTTAAATAACCAGTGCTACTGATAAGCTTATCCTGACACCAACGCAGCAGTCGAATTGCTATTCCCCTTATCCTGAGCCTAAAGAGGGGACACCTTTACTACATTATTTAAAGTACTGTATTTGGTACGACCCGACTGGGATCGAATCCAGGCTCCAAAATTATAAAAGTTTAATCTGTACTCAGCATTTGTGCTCAAGAATCTGATTGGTCAGAAGCACATTCGTTCTCCAAATTGACCAATCAGAAGCCTTATTTTGAGCATGGAGTTCATTTCTGAGCATGGAGAACGTTTTAAAAGTTTTATAGTTTCGGGGCCTGGTCTTGAACTCTCATGGCGGACGTTTTTACCACTACACCAACATGGTGGTAACTAACATTAGGCAGAACGACAAATGGCAACAATATGGACTATGAGTGTCACGTACACACACGTAAGGAAGTTTCACCTAGAGGGTTTAGTCGTGTATTTTCTTTATCAGCTTCACTTGATAAGTCGAATTATTCTATCACAACTATATGTTATTGAAACTGTCCATAATACCTTGAACATGACTTGTAAAGCAAATTAAATATCCCGTTGAGGGGGAACAACCTTGAAGTATTAACATAGAGCTTTTGGCATGTCATTATCTATGGGAATAACGTTTTTGTCAGTTCTTGCCCTTACTCTACGAGCATCGGTAGCTCAGAAGGTATCGACGCGGGCTGTCAATCCAGGGGTTGTGAGTTCGAACCACAGCTCGGTCAACATTCTTTCCGACTAGCGTCATTCTACTTCCAACAATAGGGTAACAACCTCTTTGGAAATGAAGCCAGTTGCTTGGAAAGTATGTTGTGTGTAGTACTGGTGTGAGAAAACCAAGAAACACATAAGTAGGTGAACTGGCCGCCGTGATATGACTGAAAGAAATGCTGAAAACGGCGTTTAACACAAATCAATCAACCCTACTCTACCGTGCAGAAATTATCTCGAGGGAGGACGACGTGTGTTCGGTATTGACAATAACATTGAAAAACTCCTTAAATTTCGTATTGATTATAGATTTGAAACCTTGAATTATTATGAATACCTGACTATTTCGTTAGCTTACAATCATTAACGGCTTCGGACGACGTTGTATTATTTGCCAGTTCCTTTCCATACTCAACCGTCTTTGAACTATCCTTCAATTATCTGCCGCCTGCGTGGTGTAAAGGTAGAGCGTCCGCCTCGGGTTAGGGAAGTCGCTGGATTTCAATCCCCGGTCGGATCATACCAACAACATTAACAATGGTAGTAATGTCATTCCGTCCACGGCGCTCAGGAGTGTGGGGTAAGCATCACGGTCGACCCGCTGGTGTCAGGCTTAATGGACCAGTAGAACTGGTAACTAACCAAGGAAACGCCGTGATATAACTGAACAATTGTTGATATCGTTGCTAAGCCCCATACAAACAAACATATTGAATGATATAATAAGAAAAGAGTGCTATCCCTTCAGAAATTACAATCAACAAAGAGCTTTATCGGTATTTCATATTTGGAAACAGTTTCAAGAGCGGAAGTTTAGCTTTCGCCAGTTACATTCCATTCACCGTCAATGAAATCACGAGCTTTCCTTGGTATTTAAAACCCCCATGACTATCTTTGAATATCTTTGAATTTCACATTGGAAATTGAGTTGGGACCGTCAATTTCGCACACAGAGCTATCTCATAAGCGTTTATGGTCTCCAGGGAGGTCAGTGGGCTTTGTGAGTTATTTTCCATACCCAACCATCCCTGATATGTCCTTAAAGATCATACTTAACAATAAGTGTTTATCATAAATCTTTGAATTTCCCTTGAAAAAATACAATTGAAACCTTGAATTACTATCAACACAGAAGTATATCGATATCTCATAATCATTCACGCTTTCAAATGACGATATTATTGTTTTGCCATTCTCCCTTACTCAACCATCCGTGATCTGTCTCTGAACTTGAAAATGGGGCTGTTACCATTAAACTATGAATGTTTCTTGAATTTCAATTTGAAAATTGAATAGGCACGCTGCAATATTATCAGCACGGAATTAAATCTGTAATTCATGAAAATTAACGTTTTGGGGAAGACGTTGTATTATCGGTCAGTACCATACTACAATACTCTATCGCCCTTAGAATTTCTTTGAACGTCCTTGAATTTCCAGTTGAAAATATAATCGGAACGCTGCAATATTATCAGCACGGAACTAAATCGGTAATTCATGATAACTGACGTTTTGGAGGGACGACATTGTGTTTTTGGCCATCCATTTCCGTTCCATACTTCACCATCCTTGAATATCCATGAAAATCCTTGAATATATCCTTTAGAGAATACAATTGGAACCTCGAATTATTTCTTTAAACGTCCTTGAATTTCTATTTAAAAATAGAATCGGAACACTGCAATATTATCAGCACGGAACTAAATCGGTAATTCATGATAGTTCACCCTCCTTGAATATCCTTGAAAATCCTTGAATATTGCCTTTTGAAAATACAATTATTACTATCAACACAGAACTATATCGGTATCTCATAATCATTCACGGTTTCCAATGAAGAAGTTGTGTTTTTCGCCAGTTCTTTTCCGTATTCCACTAAGTGTTTAAACAAACGCACAAATGGAAGTCTCTCTTTAGGATCGAGTTTCCAGCACTGTAACATCACGTGGTATACATCTGAGGGACACTGTTCCGGTTTTTGTAACAGAATACTTTCATCAAGGAACCGGATTACCTGAAAAAAATATTTAGTTATGTTTTTGCTTATTTTCGATTTCAGCTCGAAGAAAAAAAGTCGCGCTATTGTGATAGACTTGGCGTCGTCGTCGTCGTCAGCCTCGTTACATAACTTTAACTTTACCTCATAACTAAAAAAAACAGTAAAACATATATAGGATCTGACATGAGTTGTCATTTTATATAAAGTTTTATTAAACATATTCAAGAATGTTTTTATAAAGCGAGCCTTTGGCGAGCTTAATAACACATTTCTTGGACGAGTTTGATAAAACTTTATGAAATGACAACGAATGTCAAATTCTTTTTATCACATGACGAAACATAAAAAGAAAATGTTTTTTTCACTGTCAGAAAATAGTACCAACATGTAATACTTAATAATATACTGTTAACTTATCACACTAGAAGATATTTTTATGACTGATAATGGTCCCGTTACCTCGTCTATCTATCGTGACGTTTGTGTTTACCGGGTACACGTTCTCAGCCATTTTGTAAACATTCGCGGATGAATACACAAATAGAGATTCGGTCATGTTATATTACACGTGTCATATATAAAGAAATACGTAATGGGTATATTACATCGGATACAAGCATTGTCATGTGATAAATTCAAATGAAACTTGGTACACATGTTCCTAGAAACAATACACTTGTCTATACCAAGTTATATATCTGGTTTTAATAATTATTCGGTTATGCCCCTTTTTGGACTAAACAAATCATGAAAAGACAGATGAGGGATGGCGTTCGCCCCGCGGCGTTCTTGTTTAATTAATATGTTAACGATGTAATTAATCTCATAACTCTTTGATTCGATAATTCGACCCTATGCCTTATTTTGATGGTACGCACAGCCAAGCAGAACTTATCGGGCTTCATTACGATTATTATTACTTCATCACCGGAGAGAGTATTTCAGAGAAGACATCTGACAAATTCAACCATAACTTAAAATACAGTGTTGGAATGCATGAGGCAAATGAGTAATTGTTCGTTTGTTGACTAATGTAGGGAATTCAAATGTCGTGTGTAAACAAGTTTCCCCAGATATCTCTGACTTTTAAATGCCAGTATCCAATCAATTTATACGTATTTGTATAAATTGTATTATATGATCTTTTATATGCATTATCATAGTGTATATTAGATGAGATAAAAGGTTGTATCGCACGGCATGCGATGGACACCTCTTTAATCTGCTTATTGTTAACTCAATAATATATGTGTATATATGGTTTTATATCACATGAGATATAATGGACACTGCTTGACAAATTCTTTTTGTGTTATATGATGAATAATGTTTGTCGCATTTGTTAAACACTTTTTGTATTATGGGCTTGAGGCCCAGATTGCTAATAAAGTATTGTCATATCCGATTTCTATCATGATTAAATCTAGAGAAACCCTTATCATATAATTAATAAACGACAAAGGATTTGGAGTTTTGTGGAAATGCATACCCGTCGTTGTGGAGAACACGTATGTCTTTTCGAGACTTCTAGTTAACATTAATATTGTCAGGTGATAAGTAGATATAAAACCTGGATCGAGATTTATTTAAGCACATACAACTATTAATTAAACAATGTTGAACTACAATTATAAAAAAAACTTATACATAAGATACTTTCTGACAGTGTGGTATTTTCTCGATCACAAAACCAAGTGATTTGTTCATCAACGATCGCTAATCCAAAATATTTTTTCCGGTTTGTAAATTCTTCACTCACGTTCTCTATTTATTTATAGAAGGGCTCTAGAAACTTCCGTAAAACAGATTCCTTTAGCTCCTAATCATGAATACGCTGGTAGGTCTTTTCTACAAGTGTTATGATTACGTTGTTGTTTGTTTTCTTGGGGCACCGTTCATATAATCCGCATTAGTCCAAATTTCATACTTGCTTAGTTCCGATTATGATCAAAGGGAAACAATTCGGATCGGAGCGCCGGGCAGAGAAATTAAGATGAATCCATAGGACTGAAGTTGTCTCCCATTGGACAATAATAATTTTGTTGAAATGCTTTTGATAACGTTGAAAACCCTCTAACTGATTTGTAATGAAAACATTGTTAGCTTTTAGCTATATTGACAGAGCTTAAGAGCAATTTTCAGAACAACACGTATTTTATGCAATTGAAAGTTAAATTAACTGCGGGATAAGGGTGACCTTTGACTTGACGTCATATATGGCTCAAAAAAGGAAGGTAAACACGTGGGCTTTTTCGGGAAAGAGACATTGCCAAAAACGCTATAATGGTCGCCTATGGAAACTTAATTGCTTCCATCTGACCTAAATGTAATACACGTACTAACCTCTTCATTGGTGTGTCCGTAATAAGGTTGTCTCCCGTAGTGAAATATCTCCCAGAGGACGACTCCGAACGCCCATATATCAGACTCGGTCGTAAACTTGCCCCACTTTACGGCTTCCGGTGACATCCATCGCACCGGTAACATCCGGGATCCCCCGATCTAAAAATATATTCAATGTAAGCCTTTTATACGTATCAAGGTGACTTCTGCCTACCTATGATGCAGCAGACGACTTCGACTTTTTTAAGAAAAAAAAAAAGACATTGCTCAAAATGGTTACTTCTCGATACAAATTAGTACATTACCTGAATTCAATTAACATTTACAGAAAATCTGTCCTAACTAAAAAGCAAGATGAAGAGATCAGTATCTAGTGACGAGTGACTGCCATCCAATTCCATGTGATGTATGAATACCAAGGTGGTGTTCATGCCTACTGATTCAAATAAACAATGTTTCTTGAACGTTTGTTTAACCAATTTCAAACGTCACATATCAAGCTCAGACTGCGCGAATACGCAGATTGATCCGGATCTATAGGCCTGGATGTCGCAAATGCCAAACGGATGGATTTACTTGATCGCAGGTCACCGTTAATTAGAAATCCAGGTTTTAAATTATAACCCGCTTCAAACAACCGATAAAAAGAGTGTTCGGCGAAAAACAAATGTCGCTTGCTAATAAGTCAGTAAGTGCATGCGTGACGAACGGGAAAGCGGACTAATGGATAGACGTCAGTAAATGGTGAGTTGTGCCTATGTTTCACGGCCGCCTCGGTGGTGTAGTGGTAGAGCGTCCGCATCGGGTGCGGCCGGTCGCGGGTTACAACCCGGACGGATCATACCAAAGACTCCGTGGCGCTCAGGATTGCGGGGTAGCATTACGACTGATTGGTTGGTATCATTCACATTTGTATAAGCTGCGTAAAACACCAAACAATCAATACAAAACAAGCAGGGTGTTCATCCCTGATAGAAAAGAGGCAGGGGATCGCTTACTTTGTAATAATCACATGTATATATATCACGTGACATCCCGAAATCGGATATCTTCACTATTAGTCCATCACCCACGAGACAATTCCGCGTGGCCAAATCACGATGGACAAAATGCTGTGACGTCAAATATCGCATACCATTTGCTATCTGTGTGGCAATCTCAACCAGGTTTTGCTGAATGAAAATATAATATTAAAGATACATTTTTCTCTCAATGATTTAGTTCTTTTCTGTAAACAAGTGAAAACATTAGAACAAAACAGAAACTAGTATAAGATTTAGTATGCAAATCTGACAGTTTGACAGACTAATTAATCCTTGAAAATACAAAAGCAATATAATTTGTATAGATCTGTGAGATAGTATGCTACATTTTAAAAGACAGTGCAGTGGTACAGTGTCGGCCTTTGTGGTTATATTTCCGTTATAAGGGGCTGCTGTCTTTGGGATTTTTCAACAACGTCGCAAGTACTGATCTCCAGAAAGAACACCGAGCGAGATTTATATCAGCTAATATCGTGCGGACAGCAAGCGTGGGTGTACTTTTTGTTTTTTACTCCGTTAACAGCACTACTGTTAGAATTCAAGGTGCATATGTCAAATATTAAAATCCATATTTGACGATAAAACCCTACGCTTCGAAGAATCAAAATACGTTTCTTTGGAGTACCCACATCATAGGATTTGATTTGGTAAAATAAAATATATTTTAAAGGGAAAATACCAGCTTACTCCCCCTTATCTAGAGATCTTTGTTTCAATTGTATCACGGCGACAGAACACGTATCAATGCTCCCCGGCTCAACACGACAGTACTGGGCTATTGGAAATGTTCATGGTATAATGGCACTCCACCATGACAGCCGCGAGTAGGGATCGAAGCCGGGACGCCCGGTTTCAAATCCGACACACAAACCTACCTTTTGTAAAACTGTTTCAGGTATTGATCTTTTCATACTCATATCATTTTGCCGCAATAGTTCCGCCAGGTCCCCATGAAGCATGTATTCAAACACCATATACGGGGCGTCAGAACCATCTGAAAATACACGTAATATTAACATGTAACAAGAGCGGCGCCAGAGAAAGCCAACGCTTGTCTGCTTTTTTTCTAATCGAAAAAGGGGCATTCCTGAATAATTATTCCAGCCGGAGTTCTGTGACTTAGTTTATATATGCGTATTGTTCTAAGGAACATGTGTGCCGAGAGTCGTTCGAAAATGTTGAACGTTTTTTGAGTTGTGAGGTAAGCTTTAAGTTTTGTGACGAACGATGACGACGTCAAGGTTATCATAATTCCCGGACTTTTTTTCTTCGAAAAACAGACGAGCTAAAAATGAATGACTGGATTTTATCGTCATTTTCAACCTATTTCAGTCACATCACTGCGGAATATTTGAACATAACCATGTTGAACCGGACTCATTGGCACTAGTACTACATACACAAATCTTACTAATACATATGTCTACCTTTCCACATATACTGATGTACAGTCCATTGGGAGCAAAAAGTAAAGTAACAAACCAGAACAGAACTTATATTTTACTAATACATATGTCTACCTTTCCACATATACTGATGTCCAGTTCATTGGGTGCAAAAAGTAAAGTAACAAACCCGAACAAAACTTATATTTTCAAATTAATAAATTATAGTGATAGACACTAATATATATGCAACAATAGACAGAACGTAAATGAACCGCCTCAGGCGAAAAGGTGACTGGTTACAACATGCAAATAGTGAAGACTCGTCATAGGCTTCATTCACTGATTAGAATGAAGTCCCACCAATTGCTTTTTTTGCACATCTACCTTTATGTGCCTAATTATTTATCATCATACAAAACGAGCCAGCATAGAAGTAAAAGTCAAGCAATCGCAAATACAATTAAGCTGCGTATTGGGTTTTGGAGGACTCCGTAACGAGCTCATATAAAGTTACATTGGCGTAAAAGAAATGAGATGTAGTTCTATATTTTCACAGAGCAAGCGTGAGACGAGATGGGTCAGAGGTATACGGTCGCTGAAGCTACATGTACATGAAGTCGGACGAGATTTAGTGAGGAAATATACTTCGGCCGAGCGTCTAAGCCCACTCGGCCACATTTGGTTGTTTATATGAAGGTGTTTATAAGTATTTAAAAAAGAAAATGGCATGACTTTAAGAGAAAGGTTATATTCCTTTTTATATGTGTCCCAAAAATAAAAAATAAATGATATTGAATACAAGAATTTTTAAATTGTTAAAACTTATTTGATTATTACTTGAAGTAATTGTTTAATCGGAACTATTTCGAATTCCAATGTATAGTTATTTAGTGATATTATAAAAGATCAAAGTAAATGATTTTAAAAGTAACAAAATTATGAAGCGAACGCGTCATGTCACTGATGCATCGCTTACAATGTTATAGGTCCATCCACCCAGTAGTAGAAGTAGGAGCAGCAGCAGCAGCATTAGTTTATTGAGTTGTAGCAATACTAGCAGTGGTAGTAGCAGTGCAATTTGGTCGGATATGGTAAGTTTCAAGTCATAGAAGTGTAGGGTAGTAGCATGTTTTTGACATATTCCGGATATTGACCATGCAACGCTTTGTATGTAAGTGTTTTGTACTGTAATCTGTATTTATGTGTGATGTTGTAAATTACTTTTAAAAATTGCCATTTCATGCAAAGTTAATGTAGTGAAAGGGAATTTCATATGCGTGCTCACTGAGAATAATTATTTCATTGATATGGTTGTATCCCCTGAGAAAATAGATTTAAATGTTATATGTAAGGGTGCTGAACTCTAGATCATAGATAGTATAGTCAAGTTTTAAAACTGTTCAAATGTGGTCTTGAAATATTATAATCATAATTCGTGGATAAAATTATAGTATTAATTTTACTTTCAAGTACAATCGACTTAAATATTGCTTATTTATGTTTCATTTTTTACTGGGTAGAAATACCAAGTAAGCCACATTTTGTACATTTTCATGACTTTCAATTGACTGTTTTTCAACATTAACTACCAAAACAGTTTTGAACTATTTTTTACTTTCTTTGTTGTCGCAATTAGCAATATTAGCAGAAGTTTCAAAATGTTGATCTCCATTTGGAGTTCAGCACGTTTTATGGCTGACATTTTATAAATTTACCTTTCATTTGGTATTCTCAAGACCTAGAATGAAAAGGGTGAACTAACAACAGGCACGAACATGTGAGAAAACAATTATCTTCGCAATTCACGAAGCTGAAGAAGTAGAGTAATTGTTTTTAAAAGAAGATTGCCCTCGGTTCTCTGAGTTTAATCTCGAACGGAACAGTTGTGTTCACGAACCAATTGCAAGTTCTTTGATAATTTAGATCTATTATTTGCATATTCGTGTGTTAGTCTTTTAAAGCTTTTAAATACCCATTTAAATTACATTTAAATGTGACAATTATGAAGATATATGAGTTAAACAGACAGACGATTAAGTTACAGTGTGAAATATATAAACTATAACACAAGTCTGTCTTTATAATCAATGTAAATGAACACATTTCTGCTGGGAAATATAACAGTGATTTTTTCCAATACAACACATAGTTACAAAGTATGTCATTAAAAATAGTCACTTGTCAGACTTCACACAATCGAGACTCTTCCATGTTGAAAATTGGACCTCTCCATCTTTCGCCCAGGAGTAATTTTGGTAAAATGTAATGTCTAAGTGACAAACAATGCAGATGTTAGGAGAGACAGCTCGTTACGAGCAGTCTCTGCTGAATCTGCATTGTTTGCAAAAGCCTTTAATAGCCTTTGGCAGCTAAAGAATTAAAATAAGCAAAAGAAAAGGGTGTTTCATATATAAAACAAGAACGTCAAAGTATAGGTTCCCGATTAAATGTATTTTGCATTTTGCAAATGATCCGTTTGACTCAATTGGTTGTACTTCCATTTGTAGAGATTTGCAATATTTTCCAAAGCTGTTTTCAATCTCGTCCACTGCAAATTGTTAGTGGTAAGACGGCAGAAGAGAAGGGGGGCATTCTTTATATTCTCAAATCCTCGTTTGACACTCAAAGACAATGTTGTGGGTATTCAAAATAATCGTCTCAGTGGGACGAATTCGTAGACTTCCCCACACCATAGGGTTTCCTAAAGTAATACAAGTAATATTGGGGAGATTATACCAATTAAACCCACTTTACAAGTCCTCGGGAAAAGGGTTAAACGACCCTTTCAGAAAATGTAAAGACAATGTATGCATATTTTAAACATTTTTAGCGCCGAATTTGCGAACAGTTCGAGGGCTTGGTGTGAAACGGTTGTAACTAAAATTTGTATCTTTCTACCAATGTTAATCACCTCGCCATAAAGCCTTTATAATCGTTAAATCATTTGTCTTGGTAAACAATGGAAATTTAGGTGCCATTGCTCGTTCTGAGCAATGGCACCTAAATTTGCATTGTTTACAAAGGGGTCAAAATTGCCCCTAAACCAGGGTTTTCAAAATAGGTCTTTAGTTACAACCGTTTCACGCCAAGCCCTCGAGTTGATTATTTCATGCTTCAAACCGAGGGAAGCCAATAAGAGTTTTGGACTATTCAGATAACTGAAAGGCAGTTAATATGGTCCCTCAGTATTCAATTGTCATAAATTATATTTGCTGCACGAATTATAATTACATTTCGGTTGATTCATTGATAAACTAACTGCATGGATAATGAAAGCAATGTGCGTTATTTATGACTGTTTTTCTTTTTGGTTTGAACATCGCATGATTGTGACACCTTAACGACTTTTAAACGAGCTAATCTTAAATAGAACTCGGTTGACCTGCAAACAAATTATATAAAGCAACATTTCAGCAACACGGGAAACGAAAAGTCGACAGCTTCAGAAGCGTTTGAATTCGAGACCCGGTAGCCCAGTCGGTAGCGACGTGGGCTGTCAATTCATGTGTATGTGAGTTCGAATCCAAGCTCGGCCAACATTCTTTACGACGTTTGACAAAAAGTCACTGTGATAAGCGCCAATCGGCTTCCACCAATGGGCTAACAGTTGATGTGGGAAAATAGCCTATTGCTTCGAAAGTTTGTTGCGTTGAGTACTTGAATGAAAAAGCCAGGAAATACGTGGGTAGGTGAACTGGCCGCCGTGAAATTACTTACAATTAGTTTGACAACGGCATTAACTCCCAATAAAAGAGAAGAAGCATTTTAAAAGTAATCTGTAACTTCCGGTAGAAATAATTTTATTCGAACTTTAGAATAATAGGGGTTAAGTATTCGGCTCATCATTGTCAAGTGGTAAGTATCTAAAGAGACGTGCAGATGGAGACGGGAGTTAAATTATGTTTAAATCAACTTATTCATTTCAACGCGACATGTCAACAGGTGAATTGTTGTATCTCCAGTACGACATTGTATGGAAGTGTATGATGGTAACACCATTATTGGATTCAAAATATAGACATAAGTGTTAGATATCCGGCTCACACTGTCAACTGATGTTGCTATTTAAAGACACGTGCTCGTGGTGCCGGGAAATAAACGGAGTTTAAAGAAGTTGATTTAAATCTACAATTCAAACGCGTAAGTCGAACAGGTAGATTAATGAACTTCCGTAACGACATTGCATTATGGAAGTGCATTGGCGTACAACCAGTATCATAGTTATAAAAATACCTTTACAAAAAGGTGTTAACTAATCGGCTCATCCTTGTCAACTGTGGTAACCATCTTAAGACACGCGAACATGGTGCCGGAAAGTAAACGGTGTTTAAAGAAGATGGTATAGATATATCTCTTTTTCAACTGCAGTTGTTCAAACAATGGATGTATGTATCTCCATAACGGCATTGCATTATGGACGTGAGTTGGCGAAACGTTAATTGAAACAATTTCTAGAATGTGTTCAGAAGAAACATTTAGGGTTTAATTACACATGTAGAAGTATATATGGAAAGGTGGTCAGTTGTCTTGGAAGTTGTAAATGGTGTGTGAAGAACAGGTACGATTAAGCCTAGAAACACATGGTACGGTGAACCGACCGCCGTGAAACATCGGAACAATCGTTTAAAATGGCTTTTAACTTCAAATAAATATTTTTATTACATCTGGTGAAACTGTTTTTATACCAGCTCGGCTTTCATATGAAATAGTAGGACCCTTTTTCGACGTAGCTCAAGTGTACTTCAGACGATAATTAAACAAGCGGTGCTCCATGAAAAACCAACATAGCGTAATTATTACCCTTGCGAACAAATATCTGTCTGCGCATTCGTGCTATCGCATCCGAATAGAATATTTTTTTCATAAGGTTCTTGAAACCTTCTATGACTTGCCGGCAAACAGTGTAGAGCCAGATTAGACTGTACATATGATCAGGCTGATCTGGATCTACCTGCCGGTTGGGTAAGACTTATGGTTGATGTTTCGCAAAGCACCGCTCAATTATTTAAAGTTTAATTTCGAGATAGCACGTTACTTAATACCTTCTGGTCCATATTTAGTAACACTACGTGTCTAGTTGTAAATTTTAAAAACTTGCCCTTTTGTAAGCGTGTTGTGTATATCTGTAAAACCATTTCCAAACCACAGAAAATTTGCAGCAGACGACCTTGAAAACATCAAGGCAAAAATATGGAAACTCTCTTTAAATGAAGCTTTAGTAATTTAAATTGAGTTGAAAACATTGTGACAAAAGGTGAAATTGCTCATTATGAGCAATTTCACATTTTGTCACAATGTTTTCTAAAGTCGTCTGCGCGCTGCAGAGGTATAAGAAAGCGTCTGCATGTTGGAAAGGCTTATCTCTTTTTCACCGACTAGAAGGTAGCAGGCGACGTTTGAAAACATTTTGTGAATACAAGGGAGAAATAACTAAATGAAACCTAGGTTACAGCAACGCCCGTTTGGTTTGAATAGTACTAGAATATTTTAAAAGTACTGAACTCGATGTGGATATCAAACTTTCTAAATGTTGAAACTTCTGAAAATATTGCTAATTGTGACAACACAGTAAGTAATAAATAGTTCAAAACTATGTTGGAAGTAAATGTTGAAAAATAAAGTCATGAAAATGTACAAAATTTGGCTTACTGGTTATGTCTACGCAGTAAAGATGATGCCTGAAATATCAATAGTTAGATGCTTATAGTCCTGGAAAGTTAAATTTTTACTCTAATTTTTACTCTAATGTTATCCCATAATTATGATCCTTATACTTCAAGACAACTTATGAATAGTTTTAAAACTTTTACTATAATATCTATAATATCTTTAATCTGGAGTTCAGCACCCTTAAACTCTAAAACAGAGACTGACCATTTCAAATCATACATACTCTACAGCATGCGACTTTTGACGTCATTGTTGCAATTGGAGAAATCTGCAGTAGACGATTTTGAAAACATAGTGACAAAACCTGAACAATCTCGATGAAAGAAATAGCTTTCTTGTTATATAAAGTTGAAAACATTTTGGCCAAAGGAAAAATTGCTCATCAATGTTTTCAAAAGTCGTCTGCTGCTATTGCTACAAACTGCGTCTGCAGGTGGGACAGGGTTAACTTTATCATCCATATGTTTGCCTATGTGTCGTCTGCTGCAGATTTATTGTATGTCAGAAAGGATAAAAAACCCAGACACATATGATAAAAAGGATAACAGAACTTAAAAGTTCAAAACAAGTTCATTGTTCGATATCAGGACTCGAAAGCCAGCATATTAAGCATTGCTATATCATTTCCACAAAAGCGTAACTAATAACTTTAAGACGTCGAGTTAAACTGTTTTGGATTAAAGTGGTCGTTTAGTCAGAGGATCCCTGGAAGTTTTTGTCAAGAGCAAACCTGAAGAATTAGACGGCAAACAGATTTGGAAACAATCTTTTTTTGGAAGATAATAGACCTAAGCCTAAGGCCGAACACGAGATTTTCTTTCGTTCCAGTTTCAACTATTTCACTGCCGTAGTTCACAAAGACTCTTCAATGTTACAAATAAGACAACTTATTTGTTCGTGAAATAGGAAATTTGGTGAAGTTTAATGTCTAAATAGCAAACAATGAAGATTTCATGAGAGATGGCTCGTAACGAGCCGTCTCACCCGAATCTGCATTGTTTGCAAAAGCCCTTTATTGCCTTTGTTAGAGAAAGGGTTCATTTGTCCAATATGCAAAGTATATATTTTTTGACGCATTTTTTACAGAGGAGTAATGTAAACATATAAGTAAAAGGCAAACCATGATTACAGTGTACAATTTTTCCTTTTGCCCCACTATTTTCTACTCGATTCTAAACTGTATACTTTTCATTTGGGTTTAACGTCGTTATCAGCATTATTTCATTTATATAACGGCAATACTTCACTCATTCATGATCCCTGGGTAATCAAACCAGTACTTGGCTAGCAAATATGCCTTGCCCAATGGCACTTCACCATGACCGCCACGACTGGGATCGTACCCTTTGACGAACGATTCCAAATCAACGACGCTAAACACTTGTACTTTTATTTATAGGGATTTGCCATTGTTATATCCATATATGTTCAAAGTAGTTTGCTGGAGAATAGTTGTTTGTAGCAAGTAGAAAGAGAAAAGAAAATAACAGCACAGTTTTCGCTATTTGAATGCGTAGGCTTTGGACATTTTTTTTCTCAAGAATCTAAACATCCACAGTCCATTGTTTAGCCCTATACAACATCATGTATACACCCCTTCGCACTCCCTTTAGACAGAAAAATAAATCTCCTTTAAACGATGTACGTAAAAAGGGCAAGTGACTGACAATGAAGAGCAAGACTAGATATGCTGATATGGATCTTCAATGGTCGCATACTAACATATTTGAGTGGTTACCGCATCAAGGAAACAAAGCATTTTGACGAGTTAATATCTAGACCACACTGTGCATTTGCGCATTTCTATCAGGATATGAATGGTATTTGATAGAAATACATGTACACAGTAATAAACTGTGCATTTGCGCATTTATATCAGGATATGAATGGTATTTGATAGAAATACATGTACAAAGTAATAAACAATACAACGCTGTATGAGGTAAAATTACGCCAAATACATCCGCGGCCCGATTCCAAATCAACGACGCTAAACACTTGTACTTTTAATTATAGGGATTTGCCATTTTTATATCTAGATATTTTCAAAGTTGTTTGCTGGAGAATAGTTATTTGTGGCAAGTCGAAAGAGAAAGGAGAATTACAGAACAGTTTTTGCCTTTCCAGATTCTAAAAATCCAAAGTCCATTGTTTAACCCTGCACAACATCCTGTATTCATCCCTTCCCACTCCCTTTTGACGGAAAAATAAATTTCCTTAAAACGATTTACGTAATAAGGGCAAGTGACTTACAACGAAGAGCAAGATTAGACAGGCTGACATGGATCTTTACTGGTCGCATACTAACATATTTGAGTGGTGCACCAGGAAAAGAAATCGATTTGTAACTAGTAGTTTAGATCTAGACCACACTGTAAATCAGCGCATTTATATCTAGATATTGTATGGTATTTGATGGAAATACATGTACACACTAATACACAATACAACGCTGTACAAGGTAAAATTACGCCAAATACATCCGCGGCCATGCAAAGTAGTCCCTAAAGAAACCTTTGTTTACGTAGAAAGGAGTGTATACTTTCACCAGAATGCATTGAATATATGACATTGAGTTTGAATTAATTGTAAGTAGAGTATATGAAACCCAAATTTTAGTCCAAGCCCGATTGCTTCCAAAATGACGGTAATCATCGGCTTTTTGAAAACATAGTGACAAAAGAAGAAATTGCTCAAAAGATTCAATTTCTCCTTTTGCCACAATGTTTTCCACTTTTAGTCATAGGTTATCCATTCAATTATATAGAGATTTTCTATGTTTTGACAACATATGTTCAAAGTCGTCTGCTGCAGAATTGTCGTATCAGGGTTAAGAATGTGTGACAATTGAGGGTTGAAACTTGTTGGTTTACATGGAAACAAAGAAGTAATTCATTTAGTGTATTGTGACCTACAACGGTCGAGTAATAACTATATACTTACTGCTGGCGACGACACCGAGAAGTTTGAGAAGATTATCGTGGTCAAAGGCACTCATGATCTCAACTTCCCTCTCGAAATCTGAGATGATCTCATTGGACACCCCTTCCTTTAGCACTTTAACGGCTATGTGCTTCATTTCATTGGTGTCCGGGTTCCGAAGTTCTCCTGCAAGTACAATATGTTTGACATTATGTTTAAATACAAGAAAGATGTAGAGTCGAACCTGTGCTAAATACATGTACCATCTTGGGAGAGCAATATCCTGTCTATAGCGATAATACTTTTAGTTTCCCAAAAACTCATTTTCTGTATAAATGATCCTGCAATAAAAGACCACCTGCTGTGAACAAAGACCAGAGTGTTCACTTCCCATGGGTGGTCTTTAAACACAGGTTGGAATGTGTGTAGTGATATAGTGTGTGTGAACTTTCCCTTTATTCAAGAGACATATTTGACAACTAATATCGAAGATACATGTTACTAAAGACATATGACACAACACAATTTCACCAAAACGATGTGAGTTGAAAAGAGGCAAACTAATTATGTGCATACAGAAATACAAGTGGGAGTTTTAAACTACTGAGAATTTATTTTATAACCAATATATAATCATCGCCGCCATTTTCATGTTTCATTAACTCTTTCACAGCTTTCATATTTATTTGTGTTGAAAAACTTCTAAGTTTCTCTTTGAAATTTGTCCAAAAAGTTCGACTTTTATTTGTTTTTTTTTCAGTCTCAAAATGAGTCAGGTTGAGGTAAAATGTGAGAGCTGCAGTTACTTTGTCGCATCTTTTTCTCCCCATAATCGCAAAATTATAAATAAAACTCTACAAAAAAGCTGAGCATACCATTTACTCCAACGAAGAAGAGAACGCAATAAAATTTTGAATTTTACATTGTCGAATTTTTTTTCTTTAAAAAAGGGAGTAAAAGAAACGATCATTATTTCACGTCAAAATATTCCAAAACTGTTATTACTTGAAAAATATATAGTCGCCATAGTTTGAACATGGAAAAGTCTACTTTAGAAAATAATTCGGATCATACCTATGCTTTTGTAGCTGGCATTTAGTGCGATACTTCAGCGTCTCAGTATCTCTTCACAAAATGACAACGATGTACTTTAAGATGATTGATTGATGGGCGCGTCGAAACAACAATTTCAATCTTTCGTAAGGTGTCAAAAGCACTCGTAAAATTTATTAAAAAAACACAATTGCTTGGAGCGTTTAGAAAATGAATTCCAGTTTAACATGTTCTGTTTGAGTAAACAATATAAAGAGAGGTATGAAAGTTTAAACCTTGAATCTGTTGTACACTACCTTTAACGATGTTTTCGCATCCTGTAATTGATTCAATACAATGAATATCATTTGCGTAATTGTATCATATTACGCACGACTTTAAAAACACTATGCATAAATGTATCCTGTTCAAACGACTTTAAAAACTATGCGTAAATGTATCCTGTTCAAACGACTTTAACAAGATATGCGTAAATATATCATGTTACGCAATACTTTAAAACTATGCGTAAATGTATCCTGTGACACACGACTTTTTAAAAGTGTTTAAGTACCTCCTACGCACGCCTTTAAATAACATAAAAGTGTTTAAGTACCTCCTACGCACGCCTTTAAATAACATAAAAGTGTTTAAGTACCTCCTACGCACGCCTTTAAATAACATAAAAAAGTTTAAGTACCTCCTACACACGCCTTTCAATAACATAAAAGTGTTTAATCCCTCCTACGCATTTCCTACGCACGCCTTTAAATATTATTTGCGTACTTGTTACCAGCTACGTACGACTTAAAATAACAAATCGAGGGCTTTGCGTGAAACGGTTGTAACTAAAATTTGTATTTTTTTTACCAAGGTTAATCACCTCGGCATGAAGTCTTTATAAGCATTAAATCTTTTTTTGAGCAATGGCACCAAAATTCGCATTGTTTACAAAGAGGTCAAAATTGACCTTAAATCAGGGTTTACAAAATAGGTTTTTAGTTACAACCGTTTCACGCCAAGCCCTCGAAATAGTTAAACAAATCTGCGAAAACGTGTCAGACTTCGGGAACTCTGGTACATGAGATTGATCTTCTGTTAGTTAGTATACACATTGTAAACTGTTTTAACCAAATACATAGAACGGCACAGAACATAACTATTATGGTTGTTGAGATATACAAACATATAGGAAAATATAGTTAAGTCTAAAGACAGTTTTTACGTCAAAATACATTCGCATGGTATTGTGGAAACGGACTAATGCATTACTCTGCCATATCAATCAATCCTTTTCAACACAGAAGATTCCCAGAAAAAAGCCGCTTATCAGGGAAACGACTTAAGATCGAAGTACTGCAGATATTTCCCATCGGTCCGGTAATTACATTATAATGACACAGATAAATGTTAAATGCCATCTGTTGACAGCCATCTAATTGATTAAACCCTTTCCCAAATTAAAAGCGTCCCAAGCAGACGCCTTATGATAACGTTGCTGCAAAAGGCGCATTTACTGACCATTATCAATTTCTCTTTTGACACATAGTTATCTACTGTACTGAATAAATAAACGTTCCTTTTTAGTTAGTTTCAAATTTTTGTCTTGATGTTTGTAAATGCGTCCAAAATGTGCTGTATATGAGAAAGGGTTAAGTGTAGAAACGTGCCAACAAAAATCAATTAAAACTTATCGTAACAAATTACATTAACCGAATGGGAAAGTGATTACCTCCGCTGGACGTATTTAAGTTTATATCTTTTTGTATAACCTATTAATACGGTGTTCATTTAGGGCCATCGTTGTTCCTATCGCATCGCGTTTTCGTACTATCGAATCGCGTTTTCGTACTTTCGACCCTAGGTGTTCCGTTAGGGTCATCGTTGTTTCGCGGTTTCGACCTAGGGTCGAAAGTACGAAAACGCGATGCGATAGTACGAAAACGCAATGCGATAGTACGAAAACACGATGCGAAATCGCGAAAGTGCGATGCGAAAGTACGATATTAATATCGCCTCCTCGCATTGCGTTTTCGCAGTTTCGCATCGCGTTTTCGTTATTACAAATCAGAAATACTTTGAGAGTCATTCGACCTTTCTGATGTTAGCAAAACGGGATTTTAGGGAAAATAACAAATTCAAAATTCTGCAAGGATAACGCAATAGAATTCATCAAACAAATTACAGCTTTTAGGAACAGATATATATCCAACATGAATGATTTTTTACTGATATAATTAACTTAGTTGATATCTTTTTTATAAGATATTTCAAATCAAAACGGCTTTGAGGGTTGGTTCGACCTAGTGTTTGATGTGCTAACCTAAGTACTGTAAGCTAAACAGGTTTCGAGCGACAAATAACAAACGGAACATTTGCTAGGCTAACAGTATAGAATTCATCGATCAAGTAACGTATTTTAACAATCTTATTGAAATCAATTTTATTGCGTATATTCTGACGACACCGCATTAAAGGTTGTCTCGAATTGACTCTATGCATTTAAATATATATGAGCAGGTGCTCGGTTTTCTGTCCAATTAAGTTGCACATTACAAACAACGCTCGGTTCTGCTATATTAGTTGGTAGTATATAATCGGACAACTCGGCCATCACCGCTTCTCTATCTCGTTTAGTATTCTCTCCTGTTGATTCTTAACGAATTTGTAACCGGCGAGTTTTATTGGCTTACGAAAATGTCTATCTGAGACGTCCTGTAATAGACAGTCATCAGGTGTATACGACCGTTTCTTATGGCAGATAAGTTCAGGTCTGGTTCTGATATTTGGCTTAATTTGACCTGTAACATAGTTATTTGCACGAGAGTCCTTGACTGCAAGGCCCATTGACTAACCACTACTGATAGTTGTATATAGGGACACATGCCATTCAAATTTTAGGTGTGTTTATTGCCTTGACAGTTTCCACGTTGAATTCAACATAATTGACCATGGCTTAGTAATGGATCATTGGCCATTATTTCACAGAAGATGAGATCTAATTCACCGTGGAAAAATTGCAGGACTTCAAACAGTGATGGCAAACAAAGAAGAAGATATAAAAGATTAGTTTATGCTAAGCTAACATTGAAAGAAATTCGTGATTAGAGGACGACCCAGCAAGCTTTAACAGGAGTGACCTCCATTGTGAGGTTCAGGACACTTTCACTTTGCATGATGCTAGTCTTAAAAACTAAATCTTGCGAGAATTGTTAAATCTCGTATTAGGTCAAATTTCAATTTGCCGAATGAGTAATTTGTCAATATGTGTGAGTAATAACAAGAAGAATTTTGATGCAAAGCATCAAAGACGCCGCGCATGATTTTGAAGCATGACTTAAAGGAAGCAGATGCAGTTCAGTACATGTAAATAACCTGTGCAAGCAGACAGGATGTAAATAGTAAACAAGAAGGCCAAATATCCCTTTATTTTAAACAAGAATGCCAATATGTGCCTATGTTGCTCACCTGGCAACATAGCCTATATAAAAAGGATACCAAGAGCAGAAAGGGTCAATATTGACGTAGGGATTAAACGTTTTATATGCTACGATCTATGTGATATTCAGCTTGTGAAGTTTAGTCGTGAAATGACAAGTTTAGTCCTGAAACCATTTGGTTTACGGTTTGCTTAACATTCACTACAACTATAATGTGTCATACAAGCTGAAGTTTCTCTCTTTTCTTTTTTCTTTACCAATAAACTGTTTTAAATCCTCTAACTAGATCCATTAGATAAAAAAACCCATAGATGCTTAAATATTCACATATATTAAGATATATTGCCTCTAGTTATAAGTTAAGTGTGGCACAAGCTTTGGAAGGAGATGTGGAAGTCAATTCTCCTTCGAGTTTAGCAGAAGTATGATAGCAAAAACGGGAGTATATAAACAAAAAATACGAAGTAATTAAAAAAAGAGGAAAGATATGTATGATCAAGATTGAGCATTATGAAAGTTCACATGTATAGTCAACATACAGCAAGAATTATTAAGTCTGTTTAGTTTGTTTGTAATGTCATTTTAATCGTTTTGAACATGCCAGTAGAAAACTGAAAAATAAACAAAAGTAAATGGTCAAGTCAGTTCCCCAAGAGCAAAGAGCGAAAACCAGTTTATACGAATCGTTCATCTCGAACGAAACATAAAAAACGGGTACGAATCGGATGAAATCGTGAAAACAGCGAAGTATTCATAACGGAAGGAAGCGGAAACAACTTAATTACGTTATGGGAACCGATGACACATTGTCGTCTATCAAATAAGAATGACCAAAATCGCCAAGCGATGAGAAGCTGCATTTACAAATAATAGAACGGGTTACGGCCATGCCTATTGCAAAGTTGGGTTAACGTTGTTTTCACAGTTTCTAGAATTAAACTGTAATATATAGTAATTAAAATGAATCATCATTGATTTTTTAAAGATTACTTATTTAATTTAAAAATCTCAATATCGTAAATAGGCAAAAACATCGCTAGAAACCTTTTTCTGAGCTTTGATGAATCGGGTCGTAAACCAAACTATAAAAAAAAGCGTAGCCTAGGAAGTTAGGGGAAAGTTATTAAATACCCATAACATGAATCTAAAGTTTTGTAATAACGGTAGAAGACATACGTATTTTGTATCTTGCTGTTTCTTAAATCCTTTTATTCAATTTATTTATTCATAAAGATAGTATTTTTCAAACATTTATTATTTTATGATTTAAGTAAATATAATTTTCCTAAGATGTTTGCCAAGTCGTCTGCTATAGATTTTTCTTATCTGAAATATCACATTTGCGGAAAAATTTAAACTGTTATTATATAGAAACACACCTAATAGTGTCCTTTGGTTTTTATAATTGGAAGCCGCCAGGAGGCGGCTACCTGTAGGGATGCTTTTAATTTTCGGTCAAGGAGAATATTTAGACCTGACAGCGTGACCACATATCTTGATTTCTTTTTGTCCTTTCTAAGTACATTAATTTAAGGTAATGACTTTTAAAACATCCCCTTTACACTCTATATACATGTGTGAGTTTTACAAATTAAAATTAGTCGCAATATAAAATCGCAAATATTGGAAATATACTTATACACAAACGGACGTTTCTAGTTTCAGTACATACAAAAACGGTTCATACTTTAATTTACTTTAACATGTTGGTATATTGAAATGGGTGTTTCTGTGAGATTCACAGACTTAGTACGTTGATATGAAAATTTGTTTATAAGATTATAAATTTTATATTCATACCTATACATTAGGGTATCTACAAACAATTAATGAAATGTGTACACATTTATCTTGGCTTAAATTTGATTTTGATGTTGTTACTAATTTAAATAATAGTTTTCATTCATATAATTTCAATGTTTATTAATCTTAATCATACGAATCACAAGGTAAATATCCTTGTATTGCTTAAAGGGAGGTAATTTAAAGTATCCAACAGTCTTCAAAGGGATAAATATGTCAGCGTATTACCGTCTACAGTTGTTTGTGGATTTAAATGTTCTTTTTTCTTATTTCTACATGAACAACGATTTGCCTTGATTTTGTATTTTCTATTAGCGTCCATTAGCTGTGTCCATTATATGTCTGCTAGCCCAAGGTATAGGATAATATCTCTGTTATGTAGGGCACATTCTTTGTTTCAGTGAAAAACGTGAAATATGATATTATTTTCAATACTTCCTTTTCCACCTGCAGAGGTATTTTGACACATTTGCAGCAAACGACATTTGGAAACATTGAGGAAATATAAGAAATTGTTCATGATGAGCAATTTAAACACATTGTTTTCAAATCCATTTAATAAATATCATGTCATTTATATATATTTAACCAAAAAACTACATATTTTTAAAGCGACTGAAATCCAGATGGCACGAAAAAAAAAAAAAAAAATAATTCGCCCTAAATGTTATTCTTTATGTTATCCAAGTAAAACCAGGGTAGAAAATGTATCGTTTTTAATCAATAAAGTGAACTTGAGTCGTTTTCAATTGTCCCGATGAACGGGTTTCCTATTTAAAACTTCTTACCCCGTTACTGACAGGGTAGAATTTGCGATGGAAAAGGTATCGAAAACAAGAAAATCTCACCGATTATAGGGGTATGTAATACGAAAAAAACCCATGAATGGGTTTTTTCGCTTATAGTTAACAGGTGTAAGATTTTTTTTTTTTTTTTTTTTTTTCAATAACCCATGAAGCTTTCTGAAATGAAACTGGAAAAATCCATGGGGGCCGCCATTTTGGATATGTATAAAAGGCAGACGTAAAACACAGATTGAAAATTATTGTCGTCTTTTTAATCATTTTTTTAAATCGGTATTTTGGGTATGTATAAAATGAGCAGAAAAACACGGATTGAAAATTATTGTCGTCTTTTTAATAATTTTTTTTAAAATCGGTATTTTGGGTATGTATAAAATGAACGGAAAAACACGGATTGAAAATTATTGTCGTCTTTTTAATCACTTTTTTAAATCGGTATTTTGGGTATGTATAAAATGAGCAGAAAAACACGGATTGAAAATTATTGTCGTCTTTTTAATCATTTTTTTTAAAATCGGTATTTTGGGTATGTATAAAATGAGCGGAAAAACACGGATTGAAAATTATTGTCGTCTTTTTAATCCTTTTTTTTTTTAAATAGATATTTAAGATCATTAAAATGCTGTGTTATGTGGGAATAAACATTTGTACGAAAAGTTAAAACATAATAACATAAATATGTTTTCCCGTTCGTCAAAAAACCGACAGCATTAGCCTTCTACGCCCGAACCTAAATTTTGACTGTATCGTTGCCAAAGAAGGACGTGACGTCATTTCCGTTACACTTCATCTTGGCGTAACGTCAATGGAGCGACGTCATTTCCCGCAAAAAAAGTGGTATCAACATGAAAGACCCCAAATTCCTATACATGAGCTATTGCCTGGTTGAAAAAGGTAGTCGCCAGATGGCATCAGAAAAGGGCTGATCTATTTGCTTCTTTACCATAATGCAGGTGATCGATTAAGGATCATCTTGGCCCTCATGTTTTAACCTCGTTCATTATAAATGTATTCCTTGATTTTCTAAAAGTTTTTACTTTATTATTTTCTGTTCGTAATAATAGACGACAGCAATACGAATTCCAAATATGTTTTGATAATGCAAGAAACATGACATTAACATTATTATTGTCTAGTCAATTACTTATAAATCCTTTTTGTATGGCCAAAGTATGTTCTTTAATTTTTGTTTATAATTATCTTGCGTTTTTTCGTAAATAGGTAGCACCTATAGATATATTATGTAATATGTCAGTTATCATATTTTAATGCCCCAAATACAAAAATAACACTTATTTTTTTTTTTCGACAGTTGGGTATCTGGAGTTCAGTCGCTTTAAAGTCGCCTGCTGCATATTTGTGTTATAGGGTTAAGTGCATAGATTGATATTTGTAGCCACTCCTGAAAATATTGTCTTTGGTGTTCGCGGAATGACAGGCTTATCTATCTTACATCAACATAAACACATGTTTTAATTTAATTCATGTGTATGGTGTTTTACGCCGCTTTAAACATTTTATTTTTATTTTTCATCATTTCCAATTTAACCTGGCACCAACACGGCAGTCGCAATGCTTAACACTACAGTTATGAGCGCCAAGTAGGGAAAACCTTACAATGACTACCAAATGTCTTTGGTGTGACCCGAACAGGATCGAACCCACGACCTACTGCACTCAAGGCCGACGCCCTACAATTACACCAGTATATTATATACTCAATGATAAAATATAGAGATTTCCCAACTTGAGAAAACCTATAACATGCTTTTCGTTTACTGAGCAATATCGCCTAGTGTGCGATATAGCTCACTAGCCGGATTTTCGGAACTACTTTTTTTAAACTAAATAAACTCATCGTTTAACACTTTTAAGCTCCGTTTTCACTACTTAACATTTTATTTCCATGATGAACAGTTAAATAATCCACAATTGCACTTTTAAATCCGCAAATAAGAGCTTGAATCGACATGACACATTTATTTCAATCAATGTACACATTTGTCGGTGCGCGCTTAGTGACGTCACTGCAAAACTGGCAGATTACGTCATTCAGATCTCTCCGCTTCCGAGCTAAACATAAATGAGCTGCACAGGGGTATTGTCGTTTAAAAACGAAAATTATCGCCGAGGATATAATATATAGTTTAATAAAGATTGTTTTCATGATTTGGGAATTAAATCCCTCGTGAAAGAGATTCTTGCATATAAAAACTCGTGCGCTATGGTGCACTCGTTTTTATATCGCAAGAATCTCTTCCAATTGGGATTTAAATCCCGTATCATGTTAACAATGTTAATTAAACTCTATTTATTAATGAAGACATGAGGAGATATGAAGGGACGAGTTGAAGAGAGAGATATATATAGTACACAAAGTATCGCCTGATAAACGTACAGTTTGAAACAGTGAGTTTATAAGGATATACCTCACTGTTATTTTTTCAATAACCCACTGACACACACGTAAATATAAATTATGATGTCCTAATCCTATACAAACAGAAATGTGATTATATCTTGTTACAATCCATTAACCCTTTCCCACAAAAACATATTTTAAGCGGACGAGTGTAAATCCAATATATAAAATTGCTACTGAGAAAACGGGTTGCATGCAACAAGAATTCCAACACATGTGCCTGTAGAAACGACGTCGACAACGTGGTAACTGCATTTCTCGCAATGTTCTTTAATTAATAGAGCTTTCTCACACCAGTTATCCACACAACATTATTTCGTAGCAGCCAGTTGCTTGGAAAGATTGCTGTGTTGGATTACTGGTGTTAGATAGCCAGGAAAAACATAGTATAGGTAAACTGACCGCCGTGATATTATTGAACAAATTGCTGAAAACGGCGTTAAACCCCCAGATCAATCAATGAATTGCATGATAGAGCTGAGAGGAAACACCTAGACATTGCCATACGAAAACAACACTTTTGGACTTTGCGTCCGCACAGTGACATCAGGATATTAAATGGTAGCCACCTACTCGTACACGCATTCATTGTTTGTTTGGTGTTTTACGGCGTTTTCATTAATATTCCGAGTTATATCGCGGCGTTTCTACGGTAAGTTATTGTTACATTCATTGTTTGTTTGGTGTTTTACGGCGTTTTCAATAATGTTCCGAGTTACATCGCGGCGTTTCTACGGTAAGTTATTGTTACATTCATTGTTTGTTTGGTGTTTTACGGCGTTTTGAATAATGTTCCGAGATATATCGCGGCTTTTCTACGGTAAGTTATAGTTACATTCATTGTTTGTTTGGTGTTTTACGGCGTTTTCAATAATGTTCCCAGATATATCGCGGCGTTTCTACGGTAAGGTATAGTTACATTCATTGTTTGTTTGGTGTTTTACGGCGTTTTCAATAATGTTCCGAGCTATATCGCCGCGTTTCCGCCATACGAAAACATCACTTTTGGACTTTGCGTCCGCACAGTGACATCAGGATTTTAAATGGTAGCCACCTATTCATTGTTTGTTTGGTGTTTTACGGCTCTTTCAATAATGTTCCGAGTTATATCGCGGCATTTCTACGGTAAGTTATAGTTACATTCATTGTTTGTTTGGTGTTTTACGGCGTTTTCAATAATGTTCCGAGTTATATCGCAGCGTTTCTACGGTAAATTATTGTTACATTCATTGTTTGTTTGGTGTTTTACGACGTTTTCATTAATGTTTCGAGTTATATCGCGGCGTTTCTACGGTAAGTTATAGTTACATTCATTGTTTGTTTGGTGTTTTACGACGTTTTCATTAATGTTTCGAGTTATATCGCGGCGTTTCTACGGTAAATTATTGTTACATTCATTGTTTGTTTGGTGTTTTACGACGTTTTCAATAATGTTCCGAGTTACGTCGCGGCGTTTCTACGGTAAGTTATAGTTACATTCATTGTTTGTTTGGTGTTTTACGACGTTTTCATTAATGTTTCGAGTTATATCGCGGCGTTTCTACGGTAAGTTATTGTTACATTCATTGTTTGTTTGGTGTTTTACGACGTTTTCATTAATGTTTCGAGTTATATCGCGGCGTTTCTACGGTAAGTTATTGTTACATTCATTGTTTGTTTGGTGTTTTACGACGTTTTCATTAATGTTTCGAGTTACATCGCGGCGTTTCTACGGTAAGTTATAGTTACATTCATTGTTTGTTTGGTGTTTTACGACGTTTTCATTAATGTTTCGAGTTATATCGCGGCGTTTCTACGGTAAGTTATAGTTACATTCATTGTTTGTTTGGTGTTTTACGACGTTTTCATTAATGTTTCGAGTTATATCGCGGCGTTTCTACGGTAAGTTATTGTTACATTCATTGTTTGTTTGGTGTTTTACGACGTTTTCATTAATGTTTCGAGTTATATCGCGGCGTTTCTACGGTAAGTTATTGTTACATTCATTGTTTGTTTGGTGTTTTACGACGTTTTCATTAATGTTTCGAGTTATATCGCGGCGTTTCTACGGTAAGTTATTGTTACATTCATTGTTTGTTTGGTGTTTTACGACGTTTTCATTAATGTTTCGAGTTATATCGCGGCGTTTCTACGGTAAGTTATTGTTACATTCATTGTTTGTTTGGTGTTTTACGACGTTTTCATTAATGTTTCGAGTTATATCGCGGCGTTTCTACGGTAAGTTATAGTTACATTCATTGTTTGTTTGGTGTTTTACGACGTTTTCATTAATGTTTCGAGTTATATCGCGGCGTTTCTACGGTAAGTTATTGTTACATTCATTGTTTGTTTGGTGTTTTACGGCGTTTTCAATAATGTTCCGAGTTATATCGCGGCGTTTCTACGGTAAGTTATTGTTACATTCATTGTTTGTTTGGTGTTTTACGGCGTTTTCAATTATGTTCCGAGTTACGTCGCGGCATTTCTACGGTAAGTTATTGTTACATTCATTGTTTGTTTGGTGTTTTACGGCGTTTTCAATAATGTTCCGAGTTACGTCGCGGCGTTTCTACGGTAAGTTATTGTTACATTTATTCTGAGAGCACTGAGTCACTCGCAATGCTGCACGTGACCCCACACTCCTGAGCACAAAGGAGAGACAGTCTTACAAGCATTCATGGAAACATTACGAGAACGGTTATCATCCAGGACAAAATATACAAGTATACGGAGATACCATTAACCCTTTCCCACATACAATAAATCTGCAGCAGATGAATTTGAGAATGTCTACTCAAAAATATGGAAAATCTCTTTAATTGTAAGTATAATTACTGCAAAAGTTGAAAACAATGTGGCCAAAGGAGAAATTGCTCATCATGAGCAATTTCACCTTTGGCCACGATGTTTTCAAAAGTGGTCTGCTGCTATTGCGTCAACATGCGTCTCCAGGTGGGAAAGGGTTCATGTAATTAACGCGAAGAGTCACGGGTTCGATCCCCGCCCGCGGCGGTCTTTGTGGCCTGACATTGGGCATGACACATTTCCTAGCCCGGTGATCAAGAGCCGTCATATTGAAATAATGTTGCACACGGCGTTATACGCCCAATAAAAAACAATACTGCTATCTAAATGTCGTCTTTTGCCTGGCCTGGCCTAAATTTATAGTTTCCGTAATGCATTAGAGTTTTGATATCAAATGGCACTTTTTTTTCTTCTTTAGACAAATATGTTTAAAGCACGACGCAGTAAAAAATGACATGTGATGTATTAAGCAAAATTTATGAAGGAGGATTTTATTACTGGTAATTTTTCCGAGACAACATTTCTTCTGCGCTGCAGAAAAGATTACGACGAATAAAATTCTCGTCTGCCCTCAGAAAACATCTTTCCGTAAACCCTTTCTTACGTGCTTACGAATATAATTTGGTACTTCTGATGCGGACGACTTAATTCTTTTTTGTGACAAATGGAACAATTGCTCAAAAATTAACAATTAGTCGTTAATTTATGCCATTCTTTTCGACTATTTCAGATAAGTATATATTCATTTTCTACTTTTTCCAATCTTTATATATTTCAGAGTCCACTTTTTGCAGATGTGTTGCATGTGGGCAAAAAAGGTTTAATCACTATCAAGATAAAACCCCTCGTGCAGCCGGTCTGCAATTGACTTTTCCATCTTCAGTTAATTTCTCGTGGTCTTTAAAATGTCAAATGAATCAATACGTTAACCCTTTCCCACATACAACACATCTGCAACAGATCACTTTGTAAACATCCAGGCAAAACTATAAAACAATTCTATAAATAAATGTATAATGATTGAATAGAGTTGACAACATTGTGGCAAAAGAGAAATTTTGTCACAATGTTTTCAAAAGTCGTCTGCTGTAGAGGCGTCATAAAGCGTCTATATGTGGGAAGGGGTTAAAGTGGTAGCAGGAATGGCCTTCAGATTTGTAGGATTAGCATTATGACTGAAACGCTGGTGTCAGGATTAAAAGACCAGTTTTACTGAAAATTTGCCAAGGAAACGCCGTGATTTATTTGGAATATGGTTTAACTCTTTCAGCGCCAAAGGCAATATTGAGCTTTTTGCAAACAATACAGATTCAGGTGAGTCAGCTCGTAACGAGCTGCCCCACCTGAAATCAGCATTGTTTGCCTTTAAGTTACCCAAATAGTCCAAAACTTTCATAAATTGAGAATGGACATACCCGGTTTTGAACATGGAAGAGTCTACTTTAAACAATTCGGCGCCGAAAGAGTTAAAGCGGCGTAAAAGTCCATACAAACAATTAAACGAATCAATTGAATTGAGTGACACAGAAAGATGAACGTTCACCTATGGGCCAGAAGCGAAACGCTCTACCAAGCATTTACATCACTATAGTGTCGACTATATGTTTCGTACGTTTAGACCACACACATAAATGATGTTGTTAAAATAGGAATCCGCTGTGGTCGAGTGATTAGCGTCGGAGATTTGGAACCGAACGTGCCGGGTTCGATCCCCAGTCGAGACATGGCGGTCATGTTGGACTGTCCTTGGACAAGCCACATTTCGTAGCCTAGCACTGGTTTGTGTACCCAAGGATCATCAATAAGTGAATTGTCGATATAACTGAAAAATGTTAAAAACGGCGTAAAATAAAAAAAACACAACAAGCAGAGCTACACTTAATATATATATAGCAATCCTCATTTTCACATCAAATGCCAGGAATATAGTCTGGTTCCCCTTCATTCTGATATAACATTGTGAAAGGGGAAAAACAACTCAAAACTACTAGAGATGTCGTAAGATTTCATGCCGTGCTCGTAATTCTTTACAAAACAAAATTAAGAATAATCAAATCACATGATTTTCAGAATGTCATGGCGATAATCTTATCAGTCTATTAGCTTCACTCGTTCAATGTTTGTCCTTGGACGAAATCGTGGCATATGTCGCCGTTGTAGTTGAAGACATAAGAAAAGCGCGCCGAACACGATAACTTTGTTAAACTGGGTTCATTTTTCTTATAAGCCAAAACATAATATGAGCCATCCCGCGAGAAAACCAACATTGTGGCATTTGCGTAATGCATCGACCCAGATCAGCCTGCGTTGTCCGCGCAGACTGATACGTGCCGACACATTCCGTCTCAGGGGTATAGAAGTATATAGTAATTATTCCTGAAACAGATAATCCACAGGAGGCGAAAAGCGTCCATCCGGGTTAGCCTGCGCGGAATAGGCCGATCCGGCTTGATCCTTTACGCAGATTCGGTTTGTTTCTCGCGGGACGGCTAATTATTATACTGAGAGAGAACTGTTAATGATCCCCCATTCACTTTTTTTCGACGAGTGTTCAGTTATATTACGGCAGCCGGTTCACCTACCCATGCTCACATTTGTATTCTGCACAACGGTCTTTACAAGCAACACATATTTTAAATAGACGTGAATCAATGTCGCATTAAAGTGCCAATATTCTATATACAGGTGCGTAGCTCCCTTTAGTCACTGTAGGCACGTGCCTACACATTTTTTGCTAAAATGCCCCAAAATGCAGCTGCGGCGATACACATCTGCGTAATGTATCGACCAGATCAGCCTGCGTTGTCCGCGCAGATTGATCCGGCCGACATATTCCGTCTTAGGGGGATAGATGTATATATAGAGTAGTTATTCCTGAAACAGAAAATCCACAGGAGGCGAAACGTGTATATCCGGGTACGCCTGTGTGGCATGCGTAGGCTGATCCGGGTCGATACTTTACGCAGAGTCCACAATGTTGATTTTCTCAAGAGACGGCCTACACATTGATTATTGCCAAGCTACACCCCTGATATATAGGTGTATATAGGTGTATATAGCCTTGAAATTCTGAGAAAAATTGGTTTCAAGTATGTTTGATGTGGTTTGAAACATGTTCAGGAGATCACCATGGGCCTAGCTTGGCAATTAAATGGCAGGGATGAGAATTATCGTATTAATTCTTCAATGGTAAATATATTATATATATAACATTTCTCGAAACTGACACGAAAGTATTTACGGACATATATCTCATTACCCCTGTTTATTCTCAGTTATCAATAGCTGGAGGGTAAACATCTTTCTGTTTTATGTCTATTTATTATTTAGTATTTAACCTTTTACTTAATAGGATCGTGCTTTAAACCTTTCCCTCATACGAAAATTCTGCAGTAGACGACTTTGAACGTATTTTGTCAAAAAATAGAAAATCTCCATAATTGAATGGATAACCTATGACAAAAAGTGGAAAACATTGTGGCAAAAGGAGAAATTGCACTTTTTGTGCAATTTCTACTTTTGTCACTATGTTTTCAAAAAACCGTCTGCTGCAGTGGCGTCAGAAAGCGTATATATGAGGGAAAGGGTTAAGAGCTGGGGTCTGTATTGTAAAATCCTACTATTATTCCCAGAAAATTGAAAGTAATTTTGATAAAGATGAATACATATTGTATAACATTGGGACACTGTTCAAATCGAGCAGCTTTGGTCATTTTTCAAATCCTTTTCACATAAAGGCGAGTTATTGTCCTTGTAAACTGAAAGGTAGCATAGTGAATACATAACAAATCAGTTTACTGTGTTTATCTAAGCAACCTGACCTTGATATATATAAATCGTGTGACAATTGTATACGAACATTTCCAGGACTACCACAATCGCTAGACAGCATCGGTCACTCATCAAAGCATTAAACCCGAAGTAAGTTATTTATAAATATCATTGTCAAATAAGCCTTAGCAACTCCAAGAAACATAAAACAGAAGCAATATCGACCCTCTTCAAAGTGGTAATTATCGAAAAATAAACAGTCCACAGGGCATATGAGATAGATCTACGTCAGCATGGTGTTTGAAGACGATTTGTTGACCCTTATACAACTAAATGTCTAAGACTGGATGTTGTTCTATATTCGTGGGATAGCTTTTGCTACATAGTGATATACATGTATGAATATTTCTATATTTGACCGTAAATGCTAACGGCCCATACACAAATGAGCCGTTCCACGAGAAAACCAATAGTATAGACTCTGCGTAATGTATCGACCCGGATCAGCATAAGCATGCCGCGCAGGCTAACCCGGAAATACACTTTTCGACTCCTGTGGATTTTTTGTTTCAGGAATCATTTCTCTATACCTACTTCTCCCTGAGACTGAATATGTCGTCAAGGATTACCCTGCGCAGACTGCGCAAGCTGATCCGGTTCGATACATTACGCAGAGTCCACACTGTTGTTTTTTCTCGTAATTCGGCTGAAATGCAATGTTAAGTCTCGTATTGATAATATTCTTGGAATTTGATTTGGGCACGCGAACCATCTGTCAGATACTTTGGCAGCTTGGCAATAGTGTATCCATAACTGTCATATATTATTGTTTTATTTGTTTGTTTGTTTGTTTTGTGCATATGATTTATCAATGCGTTTCCTGGATAATTTACCAGTACTACCATTTATTAAAGTATGTTGTATGATTTGGCATTGTAATCTCGTTTTGAAATAACCATCTCTATAGAACGTTAAGTAGAATTATCTAAATCCATTGCATTGACAAATGAGCCGTCCCACGGGAAAACTAACATGGTGGTCTCGGCGTAAAGTATCGACCCGGATCAGCCTAAGCATGCCGTGCAGGCTTACCCTGATAGACACTTTTCACCTCCTGTGGATTTTCTGTTTCAGGAATCAATACTCTATACCTCTTTCCCCCTGAGACGGAATGTGTCGGCCGGATCAGTCTGCGCGGACAGCGCAGGCTGATCTGGTCGATACATTACGCAGATGTCTATTTGTTGTGTACATGGTGGGCTCGGCGTAAAGTATCGAACCGAATAAGCCTTAGCATGCTACGCAGGCAGGTTAACCCGGACAGACAATTTTCGTCTCCTGTGGATTTTCTGTTTCAGGAATCTTTACTCTATATATCTATCCCGCTGAGACGGAATGTGTCGTCCCAGATTAGCCTACGCGAACTGACAATGATTGTATCCGATCTAATACCCATTACGTATTTCTTTATATATAGCGTGTGTAATATAAAATGACCGAGTCACTATTTTTGTATCCATCCGCGAATGTTTACAAAATCTCTGAGACCGATAAACACTATCGTCATGATAGATGGTTGAGGTAAAGGGACCATTGTCGGTCATACAAATACTTTTTTGTGATTAGTTAACAGTTTATTAAGTATTACATTTTGTGACTATTTTCTGACCGCGAAAACCCGATTTTCTTTTTGTGTTTCGTCATGTGATTAAAAGAATCTGACAATCGTTGTCATTTCATAAATATTTATTAAACTCGTCCAAGAAATGTGTTATTAAGCTCGCCAAAGACTCGCTTAATAATATATTTCTTGAATTCGTTTAATAAAACTTTATATGAAATGACAACTCATGTCAGATCCTATATGTCTGTCAATCAATCTAGAAATATGGATGATTATTATATTGTTGTAACATATTTTTGACGTTACCCCGCTTATCAATTTGAAGTTAGTTCAAACAAACTTCATTGCTTTTAAACCATGAGATACCATTCTTCAGGTCTTCATATTCAAGTTTAAATCTGAAATATTATTATATTCATCTATCAACAATCGATAAGCAAAATTATGTTATCCCGATAAACGTGTCTGTCAATCAGTCTAGAAATATGTATGGTTATTATATTGTTTTAACATATTGTTAAGGTTTTCCCGCTAATCAATTTGACATCTGTATTAACTGATTGATATTGTCATAATCGAAACAAACTTCATTGCATTTAAACCATGAGTTGCAATTATTCAGGTCTTTGTTTTTCAGATTTAAATCTGAAATATGCTTAAGAAACTTACAATAGTTGTATACACGAGTATAGTAGTTAATGAGCCGTCCCACGAGAAAACCAACATTGTGGACTATGCGTTAAAAATCGACCCGATCAGCCTTTAGCATGCCACGCAGGCTAACCCGAACAGACATGTTTCGCCTCCTGTGGATTTTATGTTTCAGGAATCTTTACTCTATACCTCTATCCCCCTGATACGGAATGTGTTGGTCTGGATTAGCATGCGCGGACTGCGCAGGCTGATCTGGGTCAATACATTACACAGAGGCCATAATGTTGGTTTTCTCGGGGAACGGCTCATATCACCTTGAAAAGATCTATGCAAAATCCTGGAATATCTACTATTACAGTAGTTTTGCTGGAGCAACGCTCATATAAACGAAAGACCTACCTTTAAACACTTGCCCAAAAGCGCCTTCACCGACTATTTCCATCAACGTTATCCGTTCCATAGGAATGTCTGCCACGTTCATTTTCTTCACGCCCTCGGCAATGGTGGTCCCAAAATACGAAGGGTTTTTATTCACAAAGTTCATTCGATCAAGCAGTTGAATGTCTTCGCTGGCTTTCACAACGGAACTACTTTTTCCGCGTTTCTCCTTCCGGTGGCAAATCCGGAAGTGACGTATGACGAGAAATAACACAATGGTGCTCAATAATAAGATTCCGGCTAAAGGAACGAACACTTTCAATGCCATGGTAACCGATTCGTCCTGAATCGAATGATCTCTTGCAATTTTTGAAGTTGTCTGAAAAAATAAATAGAAATATTAGATCAGGTGTGTATTCAGATCGTCTTAACAACTCAATTGACGAGAACCATTTGATTGGTTGAATGAATCGGCTAGCACACGCCATAGTATTCGGTGTGTAAGTACCATACGAATACGCCTTAAGTGATCTTCTTTACAATATATCATTGGCTATAACCATTTCCACAGCGAATTATTTTGATTGGTATAACAATCAATGTTTTAAATAGGTTTTGCATATAATTCGAGAATATATTGCTGCAAATTAATTTATATATAATATCTTGTTCCACGGTGTTCGCAAAGGCATTTGTTCTTTGAACATAATCGTTGAAAATAGAAACACATACATATATGTATTGTATTTATAATACAAATTTCATAATATTGGTAAGATTAGATATGTAAAGTTTCACTTGCATGAACACAACTTAACAAGAAACGCGGGAGACCAGGGTTCGATCCCCGGTCGGTTAAATCCAAATACTTTCAAAATGTAAGTAATGGCTTCCCTCACTGGCGCTCAGTGTTGCTCCCTCTTTTCGTACAACCGTTATCATGTTGGTTCAGAGCTCTACACAATGTGCACATATAATGGTCTAAAATATATAATGGGACCATTGAACCCTATGTGTTATACAACCAAAACAACCGCCTCAGTGACGTAGTGGTAGAGCGTCGGCCTCAGCTGCGGGAGGTCGCGTGTTCGATTCACGGCCGAGACAAACATTCAATTCAAAAATGGTAGTAATGTTTCTACTCCTTGGTGTTCAGGGTTGCGTGGTTAACATGAAGACTGACTTGCTGGTGTCAGGATCAATGAACCAGTAGTACGGGTAACTGACCCAGGTAACGCCGTGATTTAACTGAAAACATGTAGAAAGAGGCGTAAGATACCAACTAATCAATCAACAATGAAAATGGCATTAAATCAATTTATCTAGCCTACCTGAGTAAGGTTTTCTGAGGGTTTATGAATGGTTGAATTGTCAACAATCTGACCGAATTTATGCGGTAATGATATGTCAATGCCTGTATCTTCCTTTGTTCCAATTTCAACAACAGCCCTGTCGCCTGGCAATAAGAAATAAATGCATAACAAAACGAGTGTTAACAAAAATACATATGACATAATTTCAGATTCCCCAAATGTTTTGCCGGTACAAAGGTGTTATGACTGAGATACCGTTGAACATGGCCTTATACCCATAAAAGATAATGCTGCGTGACATTCATTACTGTGCAGTTTTAATCATCTTCCGCTGGTACCAAGGTCTCATTAGCCAAGTATACATAACTTTGCTTTATTATTGTCATCATTAAAACTATAAATAGTTTAGCTAAATATATATTCTTTGCGACGAAACATAGAGAACTTTAGCAAACATAGACAATAACACCGACTGATGAATTAGCTTTGATCAACGTTCTACCAAAACTTAAAGTAATTTGACAATTCTAAAATATTTGTCTTATAAACTCTTACAAAATTCTTCTGGAAAAAATCCATGTCTCCGCAAGTACTTGGTAATATTCTTTCTATGCTATAAACATATTTTGTTAGTTGTTTTATGCAATAAAATATATTAAATTATATTGAACTGTATTGTATAACTAAATTACTGTTAAACACGCCAGTAAACCCTGCAAAGGTCACACAAAGGGACATACAGCCTCATGTTTCTCTGGTACAAAGGTGATATAACTAAAATACGGTTAAAAAAGCGTTTAACCACAAATCGCTCGTGTATGTAGCTTACATATCACTGCAGTATTTCCCTTAGTTTGCTGGTACAAAAAAGCTACAGCTTAACCCTAACTAGATGGTACATACCCGTGCAGCCTTCCTCATGTTTTGCTGGTACCAAGGTGGATACACACATACACAGGTTTTTCATCAGGACGTCCACTTCGTCCCCGCTGCATTTGCTTTCCTGTGGACACTGGTCATCGCTCACACAGTGGATGGCGTTCTCCAAATCTGAAAATATATCAGATACTTATGTTCTTTAATTCTGAAAAATCATTATATCTATTCACTTAAACAGAAAATACATTGGACTCGTTCACTTAAACTGAAAGTACGTTGGCCTTGATCACCTAATCTGAAAGTACATTGGACTCGTTCACTTAAACTGAAAGTGCCTTAGCATTGATCACTAAATCTGAAAGTACGTTGGCATTGTTCACTAAATCTGAAAGTACATTGGACTCGTTCACTTAAACTAAAGAACGCTGGCCTTGATCACTAAAACTGAAAGTACCTTAGCCTTGATCACTAAATCTGAAAGTACGTTGGCAGTGTTCACTAAATCTGAAAGTGCATTGGACTCGTTCACTTTATCAGAAAATATAATATAATTGTTCACTCAATCTGAAAGTACATTGGACGTGTTCACTATTTAAATCTTAAAAAGCCTTTGGATCTGTTATCTTAATCTAAAAACCATTGGATTTGTTTTATAAATCTGACAATAAAATTGGATATGGTATTCAACTCCAAAACTACATCGGATCTGCTCTCTAAATCTGATAATAATGACTCTTCTCTTGGATAAGGTGTTGAAATCAGAACATTATATCGAGGGCTTGGCGTGAAGCAGTTGTAACTAAAAACCTATTTTGAAGACCCTGGTTTAGGGGCAATTTTGACCCCTTTGTAAACAATGCAAATTTAGGTGCCATTACTCAGAACGAGCAATGGCACCTAAATTTCCATTGTTTACCAAGAAAAAATATTCAACGCTTATAAAGACTTTATGGCGAGGTGATTAACCTTGGTAAAAAAATACCAATTTTAGTTACAACCGTTCACGCCAAGCCCTCGATATAAGCATAAACAATTTGATCCTCCCGACGCAATATAGCGCTCCGATGATATCATTCATCAAAACGTACGTTGTGCCTACTCAAAACTGTCGGTGCAGTAAGATGAAGCTGATAAGTACCACCTCGTAGGGTTATCGGGTCAAATAAGAGTACGCTCATCATATAGAGCCTATGAAGTGATATTTAGGCAGTCATAATGAACCATGCTACATGTATAACATATGCAGAAACAATTATTGATGTCGCTGCAGCAGCAAGCCTTTGTTAACATTGATCGGAAAGGAGAGCTTGCATTGAATGCTCGGTATTCAATTTCGATACCGTATTTTACACTAGGAATAGGTTTTCTGTCTTCGGAAAGTATCAAAACTGATGATATGTTTTTATACTTAGATATCAGGTAAACAGTTTCCATATTCCATAATACAATGACGTCATATCATATTCATTATGGCGTCATTCTCTCAAAATGAAACTATTCTCTTTTACCGGATTTCAATTTTGATACCGTATTTTACACTAGGAATACGTTTTCTGTCTTCCGAAAGTATCAAAACTGATGATATGATTTTATACTTAGATATCAGGTAAACAGTTTCCATATTCCATAATACAATTGACGTCATATCATATTCAGTATGGCGTCATTCTCTCAAAATGAAACTATTCTCTTTTACGACAGTATTGTTATGTCAATATTGAAATATGTTTCACTTTTGAATGGTTTATTCGTTTACTAAGCATGATTTGTGTATCTATGTGTCTGTATGTACATATGTATGTGTGTGTATGTATATATGTATGTGAATATATATATGTGAGTATGTGTGTGTATATACATATTTATATATATATATATATATACATGTATAGATATGTTCTCTATATGTTCATTCTCTCTCTCTCATCTCCTCTACTTCGTCTTATTGTTTTGAGATAAATTGCATTGACAATTGTAATGTTTGAATATTTGATTTTTTTTTTAAAAAAAGCATGATTACTCGTTCAGATTCGTAGAATTAATTACTGAGGCATTTGGCCGTCGTGATCTGAATGCAGCAATCTTAATAACCTGGGGTGTTTCACAACGCGACGCGTACTCGGGGTGTGTACGCGTTAAAAGTTGTAATGTGTTCGCTGGATTCGGCTTACAGCCTTTATAGAGGTTAATCTGGTGTATAATCATTTGCTATTAAAATGCCTGCCGATCAGAAATGTAGACTTGGATACAGCATTGATCACATACATGTAATAGGAAAAGGAAAAGTTTGCTTTTCATTTTTTAGAAATGTTTTCTCATCCTACGTTGTTTTCAAAGAAGCTCGTGGTAAATTCGTCGAATAACGTCTGTAACAAGGAAAGTGTTGTCAATAAGATAAATAGGGTCTCTTGGCGGCCGTTCTGACAAATTGGCCGTAGTTTGTGGCCATTTATACACAATAGAGTACCGCAAAACCAATCGGATAACACTATTTTCTTGACGTTTACAAGTAAGACAATCGGTTCGCTAATATTGACAATGACAATTTAGACGATGTATACAAATTCCAATTATATAGAAGAATATAACGCGGAAACTAACACAATAAGTTTCATATGAGCGGCGCTCTGCGAGAGCCAACCATAATGTAATGTAATGTAATTATAGAGACCAATTGCTCTGATCGAGCATAAGTTTTCTAGCTTCTACTTGCCCATTTGGTCGTGTACACTATACTTAAATGTACTTTTATTGTTTTAATCCTCTCCCAAAGCCAACACCACCGAGGTGGTCAGTGCTTATTAAACACATTAAATACTAAACGCGAATCTAAAACGATACCATAGATGGATAGAAATCCGAATAAGGTGCTATTTTAAATTTAAAAAATAAAACTATCTAAGTTTAGTCTACTTGTACCTGTTAATACTTATTTATACTAATTACACCTTTCTCGAATATTATACATCACGTGTTATCTACACTGAAACTATATTATATGTATTGCTTTACAAATGTTTAGTATGTTTATGTTGCAACAACATGTAAAATGTTATGCAAATAAAGAACTTGAACTTGAACTTGAAATTGAATTAAAAACAGGGCATTATACGCAATACATTTTACAAAGGCAATCACAATACTGTTCATGATTGAGCTCGGGTCTCACGAGAGAGAAATCGTTAGAGGTCAACCAAACACCACTCAATGTCATCGGTAACAGGTCATTCATTCTTTGACACATAATTCTTGGTTTATTCGTGCATAATAACTAGCTTCAACAAAAACTAGACGTCAAATATGGCGACAGGACACTGAGACACGTCACATTTATATCGGGCATAATTGACAGAAATCTAGGATTTCTCGGTCAAATTAATACAGTTACCCTTTTCAAAATTCGTATTAAACCTCTGCCACACACAGATGCTTTCTAACAGCTCTGCAGTAGACTGATTTTTGACAACATTGTGACAAAATGAGAAATTGCTCATCATGAGCAATTTCTCCTTTTGTCACAATGTTTTCAACTTCATTCAATAATTGATTATATTTCCTTTTCCTTGAACGCATGGAATATTTCACATCGAACAGTTTGCTCGTGGGGGAACAGTGTTGTTGGCGATAAATTATCTTAAAATAGAAAAGGACGGAAGATATAAAGACATAACAACGTCATTCATACGCTCTGCTTAAAATTTAATTTTAGATTTATTGCTTTATTTAACGACGATGTCGTCAAAACTTTTTGTCCGCTCAACAACTTTCGTTAGACCTTATTAATTATATTGAAAGCTGATTGTAAAGTGCTTACAAGTTGGAAATCTAACTTACTATTGTAGTTAGGATCACTAATTAAAAAGGCCAAGGCTGTAAATAGAACAAATCGCAGTCAGTTGCTTGGTAAGATTGTTGTGTGGAGTACTGGTGTGCGAATTCCAGGAAACACATGAGTAGGTGAACTGGCCGCCGTGATATGACTGAGAAATTGTTAAAAACGGCGTTAAACCCCAATCAATCAATCAATCAATCAATCATCAGGTCAAATTCAATGCAGCTATTACTTATTACAGTAAATATGCTTCAGCTCAACAACATAGTTTTGCATGGCTTTTATAACTAAACTTGGTCGATAGTTATTAAGTGCTAGCTGGAGATTATATAGTGTGTCACTCAGGTCAAGGTCAAGGTCATTATTATATTATTCAGACGTGAGCCGTGTCTCGTTAATTTTCGTTTCAATGACGTGGACAGCTTAATGTGTAAGAAGCAATTCACTGATAACTAATCGACCGCCTCTGTTTTTCAATCATATCACGGCGGCCAATGCGCCTACTCATCTGCATCCTGGCTTTCTCACACCTTAATGCTTAGAAATTCAGTCGAGAGAGCGGGAAACCAGGGTTCAATCGTATCAAACAAATGACTTTAATTAAAAGGATCCATCATTGGAGCTCTGGGTTGCGGGGATAGCATTACGACTGGTGACAGGTTCTGGTAATGTACAATGAATCGTTACAACTACCCGGTTCTCATACATCACATGACTTTTTTTGTGATGCAGAAACCGAGTTCGGCAAGCGAGTGAACCGGACGAATTTGTTTGATTGCCTAAATTGCATCTAATTTGCATATCGGATCTATGAATTTAAGACTGTTCCACAGTATTCGTTGGTGAACAATGCTTTTAAACTTGACAGTTAAAGTCATAGACAAATTTCGCTAAAGATCACCTGTATAATTTGTCTTTTTAAAACTGAAGACTCGGTAATTCAAAACACTTAAAAATTAAAACCAGACAACATTTGCCATATAGCAGATGTAAAACGCAATGCAGTATTTTAGTGAGGATTTAAAAGATATATACCACCTGCAACTTTATAACCTGTTGAAAATATTTTAATTTTTTACTAATTTTAAATGAAATGGACTAGAACAGACCCGGCTAATAGTATACATAGAGTATATAACTATGAGCCGAAAAACGAACAGTGAGGGTGCATCCTCGCAGACTCACCAGAACACCCGGAGTCGGCATACACGAAGTTTAGTCCTGGATGCTTCTTTTGATTAAAGAATGGAACTCAAGTCCTATTTGCTTTACTCCAATGTTTGATTATATGATCTCAGAGAGTCATTAAGACCCAGATATCGCTAGATTGATTGATTGGTGTTTTACGCCGCATTCAATCTTTTTCAGTTATATCACGGCATTTCATTTATCAGAAGCCGAGCCCCGGTAGTTCAGTCGGTAGCGACGCGGGCTGTCAATCCAGGGGTTGTGAGTTCGAATCCCGGCTCGGCCAACTTTCTTTCCGACGATTGACAAAAGTCAATGCGACAAGCGTCATTCGTCTTCCACCAATGGGCTAAGTCTATGTGGAAAAGCAGCCAGTTACATGGGAAGATTGTTGTGTGGAGTACTGGTTTAAGAAAACCAGGAAATGCATGAGTAGGTGAACTTGCCGCCGTGATATAACTGAGAAATTGTTAAAAACGGCGTTAAACCCCAAACAATCAATCAATCAATTCATTTATCAGTCAGTCAGTCGTAATGCTAATCCCGCGACCCTGAGCGCCAAGGAGGTCAGCCATTACTATACCATTTATAATGTCTTGAACTATTTTGTCATATAAAATATCTATCAACCTTGGAACAAGAAATGGAATATTGTAATTGCAGTATATTTACAAACGACGATCTAATTCTGGTTTGAAAAAAGAACAAAGACAGCAACAACAACAACAACAACACCATAACCAAAACGATTGTCTGACAAGTGGGCAGTAGTCAGATATATTTAACCCTTTCCCACATACAACAAATCTGCAGCAGACGACTTTGAACACATTTTTATCAAATAATAGAAAATCTCTATAATTGAATGGATAACCTATGACTAAAAGTGGAAAACATTGTGGCAAAAGGAGAAATTACTCGTTTTGAGCAATTTCTTCTTTTGTCACTCTGTTTTCAAAAAGCCGTCTGCTGCAGCTGCGGCAGAAAGAGTCTATATGAGTGAGGGAAGGGGCTAACCCATTCAAAAGCTGTCCCTTTGATAACTGGATAAGGCTAGCAGACGCCTGGCAGATCGTTTGACACAATGTTTGTCGGTTCTATATAACAATTCTAATTAAACATGCTAACGCTTATTGCTGATCTTTTGATATTCTACAAAGAAAGGCTTGTACATTGATTGATGTTATTCAAGATAGGCGTAACTGTGTGCTGTTATAACATACAGATACGTATTTTTTCGGACCATCAGTATGTCAGTGTTTCGCTAGCAAACATCAATACATGTATAACCGAACGTTCATTAACCGCTGGTGTTCTAAAAATAGACAATTTCCCAGAATGAAATATATATTTACGTTCTTTTAATGGTACTCTATCTGGACATAACCTTCCTCTTTTAATGTTTATGTCGTTGAGATGCAAAACAAATTGAATTATTTATAAAGTAACATGTCATTTTATTACAACTATCAGCGTCTTTATTTCTCTCCCATTTCTTCAGATATGATTATCTCGCTAGAATTGAATTAGGAGATCTTATAAACGAAATAAATCTTTAAAGATGGCTCGCTAGAATAAGATATAAACGAAATTACTGGTCGTTTTATTGAATATAATATGTACCTACGCTAATATAGTAGACAAATAAAATTCAGTAGTTTTGATTCTCAGGTTTTACTTCATAATACCTTCCCCAGGAATCCGCCGTGGCTTGCGTCAAGGATTTGGAACCGGGCATCCCGTGTTCGATTCTCATTCGCCGCGGTCATGTTGGAGTGCCCCCTGGGTAAGGTATATTTCCTAGCCTATTACTGTTTTTCTTTTACCCAGGGGTCGTGAATACGAGATCTGTCGCCGTGATATATCGTGAAATTATGTTGAAAACCGTGCAATACCTCAATATAACAATAATATCTATTCCCACATACAACAATAGACCTGCTCCAGACGACTTTGAAAACATTGACTCAAAAGTACGAAAAATCTATGAAAATGAATTAATGATTATGGACTAGTGTTAAATATAGATTGGCCAAAGGAGATATTGCCCATTGTGAGCAATTTCTCCTTTTGTCACAGTGTTTTCAAATGTCGTCTGCTATAGAAGCGTCTACAATTGGGAAAGCGTAAAAGAGACTGTATGGATGATAGAGTGGTGAGACCTTAGTATTTGAATGCGAGGTTTCAACGCAATAACCGTCGATATGTAATTCTTACACGATCTATGAATTAAACGATTGAACAAAGAGGATATAATTATGTAAACCATTACGATACATCATCTCGGAAGAGTGGGCGGTAAATATTTCGAACAAGCAACTAGCTGAACCAACTCAATGACCCTATATAAGTTTTTCACAAGAGAAAGTTGATGCAACGCATCAATGTCGCCGGAAAGCCATACTGCAGTGATGCATAACATTTACATTATAGTAGTTGAAAAAAACAGTTATCAACTGAGGGGCATATTGGAACATCAGGGGTCGGGTCAAGTGAAAATGTATCATAATTTGCATTTTGTTTTGTCAACGAAATGAATTTCCTTCATTGAAATATAATTATGCTGCGAAAAGAAGCTGCTGAGACTGTTTCAGATAAACAGCAGTCTAGAAACTGTGTCTCAGTTTCTGGCTCCATATGGCAGAGAATGAGGTCGTTTCTGTCTTAGTGCACACAACCACCATCTTGTCATCGTAGTGAATACAACTTGGGGATACCCAAAATATGCATGTGACCATTCCAGCCAATCGTATTTGCAATATATAAATGAAAACTAATTTTAGACTTCCGAAAGCCAAACGCTATCAAAATTGGTTTCGTTGAATAAGAATGCGCACGAGACATGTTTCAATTCAGAACTTCCGCTAATATTGCAAAACTGAAAGTACACTCCCAGCCAATCGGTAAATCTAAAAATTCACTGCAATTACCGCGATTTGTCAAAGAAATAACCCTGTAAAAGATCGACGATTAGAAATGCATATCATTCGGCCCAAAAATTTCACTCGCAAAAATATGCTGGTGTCTGAAATCTCACCTCGCAATTCGCGAGTTCGTGACACGTGATCAACAATTTTAGCTTAGAAACAGTTCATATTTTAGATATACATTGATAAATATTATTAAACGCATTCTTCACAAATCAAGACATATCTCTTTGAACATGAAAATAACATTCAGTAAGTTAAAATTGCTATTAAAAGGAGAATTCGACGTGATTTTTATCTCGATATTGACACATAACAGTCTGTAGTCTAATATGGACTGAAATGTCTTCGTAAATAAAACAAAAAAACATAAATGCGAGTCAAAATAATGAAACTGCAAATACTTAAAACATCGGAATATCTATTTCATTTTAGATGTGTCATAACTTAGCGTTTTTAAACAAACGCAATTGTAATATATTCAAGACATTTAAATTCGTTTTTTTTCTAATAATAACTTCACCTCCCATGTCATTTCCGAAAAGCTATTGAAAATAGAAGTCGCGGGCTTCTGCCCGGCGACTAATAACTTTCTCAATGTGCGATAATTTGTTGCTCACCAAATTAGCGTTAGACCGAGTGCGGAGGCAAACCAATGCAGATAACCAACCAAAAGGGCTTATTGAAAATTCTCATCTGATTTCGCTCATTTTCGTCTTGTTTCCTTTATTTGTTTACCCTTGGACTCTTCTAAATGGCTGCACACAGGTCGTCTCAGATTGACCTTTGCGTCATCCCATCACATTGTATCCTACAATCTCGTAATTCATAAATCAGGGAAGATTATCGATAAAAATGATCGAGATAGAGAAGCAGTCATTGTCAAGTGAATCGATTGTATAGAACCGAGCATTGGTTGTATTCTATGATTTCTTTGTATAAAAACACATGAACAGCTGCTCATGAATATTTAATTGTATAATGGTCAATTCGAGACGACCTTTTATGCGGTGTTGTCATATCCGATATACGTACAGCGAAGTTTTTTAGTCTGGATAGAATGAGATCGGGTTATAACAGGCAGGTTAAGAAAGATTGAGGTTAAAGGGTTAAAAGAGGTCAATCGAGGTCAAATTCGCGTTGTTCGAATAGAACTCTAAAGACTCGAGACTCTATTCGAGTTCCACATGTAAACGCAAATTTATATGTCTCATCACGTGTTTTTAAAGATCCTATAGTTAGTTAGATGTATTTACGAATATACCGTAAAACTAATTATAGATCATTACGGATTCTGTAATATGTTATGGCTCAACCAAAGTTACAAATAATGATACATGATAATATAATTTGATTACAAGGACGCGATCAAAGATTTTGCTTGACCCTTTCCCATATAACACAAATCTGCAACATACATGTATGACTTAAAATGACAAACGTTGATGTAAAAAGGGAGAAACAATGAAAGTATTATTAAGTAAATAGATTTGAAAACATTGTGGCCAAAGGAGATAACGCTTTGTTTTATTTGGGTTTCATGCCGTTTTCAATAATAATTCAGTTTATCACGGAGACAGCTTTCACTTATTCATGATCCCCGGGTAAACAAAACCAATACTGGGCTAGGACATGTGCCTTGCCCAAGGGCACTGCAGCATGACCGACGTGTCGCGACTGTGGATCGAACCGGGGATGCCCGGCTTACTATGCCCAACGCTAACAACTCGGCCAAGGCGATATACTATAATGAAATATCGACCTCGTACGGAAATCGCCGAGTCCAATAAGCGTGCTGTTCTACTTTAAGTAAAGCAGCAGATGTACCAGACGATTGATTGTGTACGTCAGGAAGATGTGGCTTATCAGTTAATTAACAAATTCCTTTCACACAGACCTTACAAAACAGGCCATACAAAATTCCTCTTAATATCCCTCATTTCATTTTCCCCTTTCGGCATAATTATGGTCCAAAACTATTATGACATTGTTGACTTTATATATAGAAAGATCGTTATCCCTTAACCATATGCTTATGCATCTTCAGCATATTCATTTTTAAAAATAATTTTCTCAAAATTGGGAAAAATAAGAGTTGATTAATTGATTGGGGTTTAACGCCGTTTTAAACAATTTCTCAGTCCAGTTCACCTAATCATGTTTTTCCTGGTTTTCTCACACCAGTACTCCACAAAACAATCTTCCCAAGCAACTGGCTGCTTTTCCACATAGACGTAGCCCATTGGTGGAAGACGAATGACGCATGTCGTAATGACTTTTGTCAAACGTCGGAAAGAAAGTTGGCTGAGCCGGGATTCGAACTCACAACCCCTGGATTGACAGCCCGCGTCGTTACCGACTGAGCTACCGGGACTCGACGGAAAAATAAGAGACGATAATCAACACTTCCTCCCTTTGCGACACTGATTCAACACTATTGAATATATTCATACCTACATTTATGTTTATGTTTTAGCCAAGTTGTTTTATTTTGAAAGTCGTGTTCTGCGAATTGGTTATATGTGGGAAAATGTTATTTAGTGTAAAATTAAGTTGTCAAGTACACACACTCATTAAATTCTTAGTAGCGTATTTGTAATATATGTAATTGTCATACGAAATAAACACAGACTCAACATAACTAATGTCGGGAGTTTCGGCCGGCAAAGACCGGGAACAAAAATCTACGTCTCCGAACAGTGCATAATCGTCAGACAATATTTAAATATTTTAGTAGACCAGGCCCCGATTCCACCAACATTACTTAACACTAAGTTTTCCTTAAACTAAGGATTTGCCTTAGTTTAAGGAATAACACATTCCAACAATGGAATACAAATAACTTAAAAACTTAATTAAGTCAAACTACTTAATTTAAGATTTTAAGTTAAGTAAACCTTGGTGGATTCGGGGCCTGGACTTAGTAATGACTACTTGACAAGTTCAAGTTCAAGTTCAAGTTCTTTATTTGCATAATATTTTACATGTGGTTGCAACATATACATAATAAACAATTGTATAGCAATACATATAGTATAGTTTCAATAGTTGACATGTGATATATAATATTCGAGAAAAGTGTAATTAATATTAATGCGTACAAGTTGACTAAACTTAGATTGTTTATTTTGTGGATTTAAAATAGTACCTTTTTCGGATTTCTATCCGTCTATGGTACTGTTTTATATTCGCGTTTAGTATTGGCCATGTATATGTATTTACTAAGTTTTCGTAATATACTTAGTTTAACATTTTTCATTAGTTGTTTAGATTTATATAGTGATGGCCAAAATTAACAATAATTGAGCGAAGCTCGTCGAAAACCAACTTTAAGGAATTTGGACTAATGTGAATCCATATTTAAAGGTGCTAAACTCCAGATGGAGATAACACAAATTGAAATGTTGAAATCTCTGCAAATATTGCTAAGAGTGACAACAAATTAAGTAATAAATAGTTCAAAACTATTTTGGCAGAAAATGTTGAAAGACATTCAATTGAAAGTCATGAAAATGTGCACAAGTTAGCTTACTGGGTATGTCTACCCAATGAAAATGAAGAATAAACTTTCAATATTTAGATGTTTATTGTACTAAAAATAGAAATTATTGCTCCTATTTTATCCTAGAATTATATTCCTAATAGTTCAAGACAACTTTTGAACAATTTTAAAACCTTGACTATACTATCTATAATCTGGGTCTCAGCACCTGTAACAGTGCAACCGCATAGTCTCATCTGGCCCTGCACTGATCGCCATTTGGATCCTAAAAGCATGGTTGCGCAGACAGGTCTTTTTCAGTATGTGTAATAATTGCGTCCAAGTTGGTTGTCCTGGGGCATCACTCAGTATACATAAAAAAAAGTGGAGTCTTTTCGCATCCGCGCACAGTGTAAACTGGGATGAGCCTGTGTATCCTCACAGTATCACCAAAGTCTTCACAGTCCGCCCATACGTGAATATCGCTAGCATCTTCTGATAAAACATTAGAATGGTAGCCAAACTAGTTTAACGCCAACATAACTTTAAATGATGACACAAGATTTTCAGACGCAGCTTGATTAAATTTACTTAGGTGTAAATCCTTGTACTTATCTCCGACAATCTCCGACAATCTCCGGCAATCTTCGTCTACAATCTCCGACAATCTCGTACAAACTCTGTCAATCGACATTTGTGTTTTACTAAGTTCAAGTTACGGTGCTACATGTAATAAAGAGTTTGAGCTTGAACTTCTGTTTTATCCGAGTTCATCATTTTGAGATTTTGCCAAACTTATTAAAAAAGTTGTCTACTACAAACACGTAAACTGTATCTTCATGTGGGGAAAAGTTTAAACATATTTGAAGTGGGCTATTATCTTATCCTGGTCTGGTGGCTGATGAGAGAAGGAAAGGACTGAATGTGGTAAGTGCCATACAGGTGTCGGTGACATGATAGGACCTATCTGGATTATAAATCGACCGCGATGTTCAAGTAACACACATATAACATTTAAATACATTATCACCACACATAAATATCATGTTTATAGCTACAATGAGCCATAATTGAGCAAGTAGCAACGCTTAGTCCATACATGCATTGTATTTAAATTGATTGATTGATTAATTGATTGATTGATTTTCGTTTAACGCACTTTTTAACAGTTTTCCAGTCTTTAAACGACGGCAAGTAAGTACATACACCCATGTTTTTTCCTGACTTTCTCTAAACAGTAATCCACACAACAGTCTTTGCAAGGACATGTAGCTGACTGACATGTAGCTGACTGACATGTAACTGACTGACAAATAGCTGACTAACATGTAACTGACTGACATGTACCTGACTGACATGTAGCTGACTGATATGTAGCTGACTGACATGTAACTGACTGACATGTAACGGACTGACATGTAACTGACTGACATGTAGCTCACTGACATGTAACTGACTGACATGTAGCTGACTGTAGCTGACTGTAGCTGACTGACATGTAGTTGACTGACATGTACCTGACTGACATGTAGTTGACTGACATGTACCTGACTGGCATGCAACTGACTGACATATAGCTGACTGACATGTAGCTGACTGACATATAGCTGACTGACATGTAGCTGACTGACATGTAACTGACTGACATGTAACTGACTGACATGTAGCTGATTGTAGCTGACTGACATGTAGCTGACTGACATATAGCTGACTGACATGTAGCTGACTGACATGTAACTGACTGACATGTAGCTGACTGACATGTAGCTGACTGACATGTAGCTGACTGACATGTAGCTGACTGGCATGTAGCTGACTGACATGTAACTGACTGAAATGTAACTGACTGACATGTAGCTGACTGACATGTACCTGACTGACATGTAGCTGACTGACATGTTGCTGATTGACATGTACCTGACTGACATGTAGCTGACTGACATGTAACTGACTGACATGTAACTGACTGACATGTAACTGACTGACATGTAGCGGACTGACATGTACCTGACTGACATGTATCTGACTGACATGTTGCTGATTGACATGTAGCTGACTGACATGTAGCTGACTGACATGTAGCTGACTGACATGTAGCTGACTGACATGTAGCTGACTGAAATGTAGCTGACTGACATGTAACTGACTGACATGTAGTTGACTGACTGTAGCTGACTGACATGTAACTGACTGACATGTAGCTGACTGACATGTAGCTGACTGACATGTAGCTGACTGACATGTAGCTGACTTACATGTAGCTGACTGACATGTAACTGACTGACATGTAGCTGACTTACATGTAGCTGACTGACATGTAGCTGACTTACATGTAACTGACTGACATGTAGCTGACTGACATGTAGCTGACTGTAGCTGACTGACATGTAACTGACTGACATGTAGCTGACTTACATGCAACTGACTGACATGTAGCTGACTGACATGTAGCTGACTGACATGTAGCTGACTGTAGCTGACTGACATGTAGCTGACTGACATGTACATGTAGCTGACTGACATGTAGCTGACTGTAGCTGACTTACATGTAGCTGACTGTAACTGACTGACATGTAACTGACTGACATGTAGCTGACTGACATGTACATGTAGCTGACTGACATGTACATGTAGCTGACTGACATGTAGCTGACTGTAGCTGACTTACATGTAGCTGACTGTAACTGACTGACATGTAACTGACTGACATGTAGCTGACTTACATGTAGCTGACTGTAGCTGACTGACATGTAGCTGACTGTAGCTGACTGACATGTAGCTGACATGTAGCTGACTGACATGTAGCTGACTGTAGCTGACTGACATGTAACTGACTGACATGTAGCTGACTGACATGTAGCTGACTGACATGTAGCTGACTGACATGTAACTGACTGACATGTAGCTGACTGACATGTAGCTGACTGTAGCTGACTGACATGTAGCTGACTGACATGTAGCTGACTGTAGCTGACTGACATGTAGCTGACTGACATGTAGCTGACTGACATGTAGCTGACTGACATGTAGCTGACATGTAGCTGACTGACATGTAGCTGACTGACATGTAGCTGACTTACATGTAGCTGACTGTAGCTGACTGACATGTAGCTGACTGTAGCTGACTGACATGTAGCTGACTGACATGTAGCTGACTGTAGCTGACTGACATGTAGCTGACTGTAGCTGACTGACATGTAACTGACTGACATGTAGCTGACTGACATGTAGCTGACTGACATGTAACTGACTGACATGTAGCTGACTTACATGTAGCTGACTGTAGCTGACTGACATGTAGCTGACTTACATGTAGCTGACATGTAGCTGACTGACATGTAGCTGACTGACATGTAGCTGACTTACATGTAGCTGACTGTAGCTGACTGACATGTAACTGACTGACATGTAGCTGACTGACATGTAACTGACTGACATGTAGCTGACTGACATGTAGCTGGCTGACATGTAGCTGACTGTACCTGACTAACATGTAGCTGACTGACATGTAGCTGACTTACATGTAGCTGACTTACATGTACCTGACTTACATGTACCTGACTGACATGTAGCTGACTGACATGTAGCTGGCTGACATGTAGCTGACTGTACCTGACTGACATGTAGCTGACTGACATGTAGCTGACTTACATGTAGCTGACTTACATGTACCTGACTTACATGTAGCTGACTTACATGTACCTGACTGACATGTAGCTGACTTACATGTAACTGACTTACATGTAACTGACTGACATGTAGCTGACTGACATGTACCTGACTGACGGTGGAAGACGAATGACGATTGTCGCACTGTTCAAGGCTAAGAAAGGATGTCGGTCGAGCTTGGATTCGATCTCACAGCCCTGGAATGACATCCCGCTTCGCTACCGGGGCTCGGCCATACATATAATAAATCACTCCTCAAACATCGGGGATGATGGTATCAGCCGCAGGTATTCACTGGGGATAATTGTAAAGCTATGCGAATAGATGCACCGTATCAAATAATACGTATATATAGAGATGGTTTAAGACAATAAATGATACTACACTATATACATGATGTTTGATGTAAACCAATTGATCAATTGCAGATTTTTTTGAGAGTTTTCAAAAGTTTTCTCCACCAGGAATTTCGGGAAAAGCGTTTCAAATTTACGTTGGCAAATGTTGGCGGTTTTAATCGCTTTTGATACCATTACTACAAATACAGTACACTAAATTATAAATCTCTATTTCACTACATTTTCTTTGAGCGATACTTATTAAAAAAACAACTAAATAAAAAGGTAGTAATAGCTCATTCATTGGCTATTAGATTTTGAGAGAGAAACTTAAAAACCAACACGGAATCATATAATTAATCTTGCTATTTGAAATATTTTTTTCAAAGACGGGTTATTTTCGAAAATACATCCTTCACTTTTAATTGCCACCTTGGCTGTTTATATATAGACATTAAACAGACGAAACAAACCCGGTGGTACTGTAGAGTTTTATATGTTTTACAGCCGAGGTATTTTGATAGACTCCTCGATAGCGAAAGCGTGTGTTTTCATTTTATAAAGTGTTTCATGGCGCTTTCAACATTTTTTCCCCAGTTATATAACGGAGTTTCTTGAGAAGGTGACATGTACTACTGGTACATTTATCCTGACATAAGTGAGTTAGTCGAATTGATAACACCACAATCCTGAGCACCAGTGAGGGAAAACCAGTTAAAGGAATCGATAAGGGGTAGTATACTTCACTCTTATCTCTCAACCATACTTCATTTTTACCCAAAATATATCACTTATTTGTCAACCAACCCTATGGCGTGGGTACTCAAAATTGTCTCAGTGATAAATAAATGTCAAATGAAGATTTTAGAACATGAAACAAATCCCCCCCCCCCCCTTTTTGTTAGGGCTCTGGACATTACTACCATGTTCAAGTATTTCGAATGACCAGGCTTGGTATCGATCCGCGACCTCCTGCACCTCGAGGCGGACGCTCTACCACTGCACCACCGAGGCGGTACAAGTAATGGTAGAAGACCTTTGGAGCATGATCTAATTGTTCAAGGCCTGAACGACATGATGCTACAGCACCAATGTTTACGTTGAATACAAAATGATTAACCACTTGACCGCTTGAACATTTTGTTTTGTATTTTGTGGGAAGCCTGTGTCAACACTATAGACCCAGGCGAGCCGGCCGATTTTCACTGTCTGACCAGGGATCTATACTGTGGACTGCTCAGCCTAATCTTTCTTGATACTCCTATAATTTGATACGGACTCTTCCAAATGCAAATCTGGACAAGTCTATTTTTAGAAATTCAACAGGGAAAGGTTGAACGCGTATATACATTTATTTGGGAAAGTGAAAATTCCTTGGCCAACTAATATTTATAGAAAGAAATGGTCCGCTACGCGTGTCTTTAAAAACATTTTTGCATTTTTTTCTTTAATCATCGTGCGCATGTAGAAGTATTCGCTAGTAACCTAGATCTTATCCACGTCCCCGTTATAACCAACACGCGAGTAGCAAACAATGGTGGCCAAGTCAACACTACACGAATGAACGTGCTGACATTGGTCTACAGATTCGCAAATGTTGTTTTAAACCTCGCTAACAATAACATGATCAAATGTGTTTCAAAGTCACGTATATCAAGAAACGAATTAAAACATGATTGTAGTCTTTATTTCTATTCCAGAGTCTTCGAACATGGGTCAATGCTAGAAATGTGCAAAAGCCAACAAACAGCAGATTAAACAGTCAGAATAAATACATTGTTATAAGTGTAGTTATATAAACAAACAAATAAGCTTTGCTAATTTTAATTATTTCAGTGTAAATGGCAACAGTTATATATGGCTTTGAAAACAATATAGATTCAGGTGAGACATCTCAATACGAGCTGTCTCATCTGAAATAAAAAAAAAACCACTTTTATTTATCAAAGTATTCAAACAATCTTATTACATACAAAATGGAGTCACCCGATGTTGAAGGTGGAATAGTCTACTTTTGAAATATTGGGTGTTGAAAGAGTTAAATGTTGTTTACTTCGAACGAATATAATGGAATAGACAGACAACCATGCAACACCTTTCACTTGTCTAGATAAGATGGGGGTAAACAAGTATGTGTGCTCCAAAATATCTCTTATTACCTATTCAACTATTTCACTGCTGAATTTCACAAAGTCGACTGTTCCATGTTGAACATTCGAACACTCCATTTTTCGCTCATCAGGAAATTTGGTAAAATAAAAATTTCTTAGTGGCTAACAATGCAGATATCTGGAGAGACTGCTCTCAGCAAAATGGTTAAACCTTTCACACATACAACACATCTGCAGCAGACTACTTTGAAAACATGTAAACACGTACAATATCTACAAACGATACAACCAGTTATTGAATAAAGTTAAAAACATTGTGGCTAAAGGAGAAATTGCTTATTTTGAGCATGTTTTGGTTTAGGTTAAATAACGCCAAATACATCCGCGGCAATGCGGATATAGCCAAACAAATAGCATAAAAACCTTGTTTGCGTATAAATTAGTGTATACCTTCACCAGAATGTATTGAATATATGACATTGAGTTTAAACTCATTGTTAATGTGTATAGGATGCACTGGAAATGGTGGATTTGATCATTTTAAGTATATACTATTTGACCTTGTTTTAAAGTAAAAAAAGAGCAGCATGTGAAAAAACTAGTTTCGTCCCAGCCCGATTACGTCTAAAATGACGGTAGCCATTTTCTTTCGCGGAGTGAATTCTTTTTTGCATATACATGACCCCCATTTTCTCACATTATTATAATCAAATGAGTTTAAAATACTGGGGTTGTCGAAATGTTTTTAAAAATCGTACGTTGCAGATGTTTTAAAATAAGTCTGCAGGTGTTTATACAATACTTAGGACGGAAGCATAAGTGTCCATCTTAAATCGCGCTATTACATAACATCAACGTGATTTGGACGCTTTAAAGACCAATCAATTCAGAAAACATAAATGCCTTAATGACAACATTCCATAACAATATGCAAGGCCATCCAGAGTTTGGATTTCAGTCTATTTTAAACGTAATAAGTTTTAGAGAAAAAACACGCGAGATGTTTAATTATAGCTTAAAAGTACAGAGCATGAAAAACAACAACAGGTAAAACTAACAAACAGATGTCTTGAATGTACTTCAAGTGTTTTCCACGTTACAACGAATATTGAGCGGTTTGAAACACTGTGTAACCCTTTCAAGCAGACAGACGTACTTGACCCTTTTGCCACAGACGACTTCAGAAAATACTGTGGGAAAATGAGAAATTGTTCATTATGAACAATTTGTCTTTTCCCAACAATGATTTCCACTCGTTTATGAATGAACTTTCATTCAGATTTCCGTATTTTCCCGCAAAATATGTTCAATGGTCTGCTGCAGGTTCCTTCTTTTGGTGAAAAGTGTTTAAAAACGACACTATAACAACGTTATCGTTTGACCCGTGCATTTAACCAGTCAACTCGTTGCCAACTCCGTTTCAAATCGTACACGTACAAGGAAATGGTTTCTGCCAAATGTAATGAACTCAGAGAGAAATTTCTTGATTCGTGTCTTATATGATTTAAAACATTTACATGTAAGATAGTGTACGCAATGAGTAATCACATGGTACAGTTAAGAACATCCTGAAATTGACAATCTGAGCGGAACGTGATTGGATCGGGAGCGTGATTGGAACGAAGTTGGAACGCTTTTAGAGCGGAACGTAATTTTGCGCTCTGAACGAATCAATCAATACGAATGAAAAAATCCAATCACATGAATGCTTCGCTCATTGAGCATTTGCAACAATTTACTTGATAATTATTTTACGAAACTACTTTTGATCTAAAAAAAAAAAGCGTTCCCAGTGAGCGTAAAAAAGCGATCAATTTGATGGGAAAGGAAAAAAGCAATTACAATGATTTGAGATTGAACGCTTTAAGAGCGGATTGGAACGTGAGCGGAGCGGAACTGAACGGGACGGAGCGGAGTATGAACGGTAAATTTGTCAATTTCATCATGAAATTGACAATATGAGCGGAACGTGATTGGAACAAAGTTGAAACGCTTTTAGAGCGGAACGTAATTATGAATGAAACATTCCAATCACATGAATGCTTCGCTCATTGAGCGGGTGCAACAATTTACTTGATAATGACTTTGCGAAACTACCTTTTATCAAAAAAAAAAAGCATTCCCCGTGAGCGTAAAAAAGTGATCAATTTTATCGGAATGGAAAAAAGCAATAAGACTAATTTTCCATAGGCAGTTGGTAATATGCGACACTCGTAATAATGCGTGCATGTTAAGCGAAAACCGAAATCGAACGCACTGTAACGAGCAATTACATGTTCCACGATTGTCTTCGTAAATAAAACCCCTGTCGAACCATAAACCGATAACAGAGAATCCGTTTCCTGTTCCGACTTGTCGTATCAAATAACTAAGAAGATCAATTTCGTCACATTTCGAGGGCTTGGCGTGAAACGGTTGTAACTAAAAAGTATTTCTTTTTACCAAGGTTAATCACCTCGCCATAAAGTCTTTATAAGTGTTAAATCATTTTTCTTGGTAAACAATGGAAATTTAGGTGCCATTGCTTGTTTTGAGCAATGGCATCTAAATTTGCATTGTTTACAAGGGGGTCAAAATTTCCCCTAAACCAGGGTGTTCAAAATAGGTTTTTAGTTACAACCGTTTCACGCCAAGGCCTCGATTTGCTGACATGGAACCGTTACTTAAGGCTATATTAGGGAACAGAGCATCGCAAGCTAGGTCGGTTGCAACGCGAGATTTTAATATAGAGGTTGTGAGATCGAACCCTTCTTTGGCCAACATGCTTTTCGACGTTGTCAAAAAAAGGCAATGCGACAAGCGTCATCCGTCTTCACAAAGGGCCAACAGTCTTTGTGGAAAAGCAACCAGTTGCTTGGAAAGGCTGTTCGGGAGAATGCTGGCGTCAAAAAGCCAGGAAACACATTGGTTTTGAACAGGTCGTTGTGAAATTACTGAAAAATTGTTGAAACCTTTTTACTTAATCAATATGTAATAGTATTACTACCATCTTCAGGCAAAATTGAAGGAACATGTTCATGTTAACCCTTTCCCTCATACGACAATTCTGCAGCAGCCGACTTTGAACATATTTTGTCAAAAAGTAGAAAATCTCTATAATTGAATGGATAACCTATGACTAAAACTAGAAAACATTGAGGCAAAAGGAGAAATTGCTCGTTTCGAGCAATTACTTCTTGTGTCACTATGTTTTCAAAAAGCCGTCTGCTGCAGATGCGTCAGAAAACGTCTATATGAGGGAAAGGGTTAACCTTTCTTATATTAAACATGGAATAAGTATGTATAATTCGTTTGATTGTTTGACATGTGTTTCCTTGGTTATCTACTGCCGGTAGTATTAATTCTGACCACAAATATATCAGCCATAATGCTATCCCATGCAAACGCCATGAATGGAAGCCATTATCACAGATATAATTAGCATATGACATAATCGAATCATACGGTCTGACAAACATTGATAAGACGTAAAGTGACAAGTGTTATAAAGCAAGGACGAAACGTGTAATAAATGTCATATGCTTTTTATGTTACTTTATATATAGCATTTGTACGACATTTACACCTCTTTAACGACATCAACTTACTTCAAAGGGAATGAAAATAACAAGTCGCAAAGTTTAACATTAATTGTTACTTCATAAAAGTGTAGGTTTAAAAACAATTTAAATACGTTTCCGGAAATACTTTTGTTGTAAATTTACTAAAAATCATTCTAGAAAAGTTGAGCCGGTCCTTTCTTTCGGATTTTATTCAGTAATTAGGCCACCGACCAACAATACAACATATACTACACTAAATAAAATGGATTCTTCCGTATTCAAAATCGGGCGACTTAATTTGTTCATGTATTAAGAGTTTTGGAAAATTTTGATAACGACAAACAGTGCTAATTTCAGTTAAGACAGTTTGTTACGAGCTAATTCACCTGTATATGTATTGTTTCCCAAAACCTCAATATGGCCATTGACGCTGAAAGCGTTTAAAGGAATGTTTCACGATTTGTATCACAAGTGCCAGTCGCGTTTAAAATCTAAAAATAGCATTTGACAATATATTGTCAATATATAGTCAAATGCTATTTTTAGATATTAAAACGAGACTTGTACCTGTGATTGTTATGTCTAAACTATAAACATATGCTTTAAGTATTTTACATTAGTAGTAACGAGTGATGATATGTTGGAAGTCACGATGATCTCCTCGGTGGCGGGAGACCAAAGTTAGTTCATACCAGAGACTATACAACTGATAAAAGACCAATACAACTAATGCGTTGATGTCAGTCATAGCTTACATTTTGTACCAGAAGTGCTGGTAATTTTACCGCAGAAACGTCGTGATATGAGTGAAGTTCGGTTGAAAGCGGCTTTACACAAACAACTTGTTTTAACATTAAATATGTTTAAAGTTTAAGCTTATCTATTTTACATTGCCTTTGGCTTAGATTAATCACGCTCGATGTCTGCTTCCTGGAGACTTAAACAGTACTTGCGTCGTTTATGTGGAAAAATCCCAAAGTCATCACGGGACTCGAACCTGGGACCTTTGATACGAGAGGCCGACGATCTACCTCTGCAACACTGTCTTCCACATGACATGTTTATTGTAAAGTAATTACTCAATCACATCGTTTATAATATTACATTACATTACAGACTTTTAAGCTATGTATCTGTAAAATACATTATCCATAAAAATAGAAACCATTTTAGTTTGCTATGCCTGGTTATTCCACCAGCCATACTTAGCGCTAAGTAATACTTAAATACTTAAAAGCATATTTCATCACTTTTGTATCCCTTATATTTTGTAAAATATTAATAGTAAAATATTAATAGTAGAATGTATTTAAGAAAATGACTAAGTTGTCACGATCAGCTACCTTCCTGACTACATGTAACAATACTTGTTATGAAATTAAACTTTTGAGATTTTTTATAAGGGAACAAAAACGATGAAATATGCTGTTAAGTAGTTAAGTATTTCCAAGTAAGTTTGTTGTAATTGAACCCTGAAATTATATTTGATTTTGTTTTTGTTAAGTGAAAAATATGACTGATAAATCGCGAGAGACAGAAACTCTAAAGCGGACAGTGTAGCAGTATGGAAACTCGCGGTTTGTAACGGATTGTATCAGATGCGAAAAAAAATGCAATTTAATTGGTGGATTGACTACCGTGTCATAGTGTTTACTTTAGTTTAACGTATGGCAGCTCTCTAGGCACACGTTTTAAGAAGAAAAGCCGTTCTCGCATGCAGACACATTTTGACGCATACATGTACATATCACACAATTGTCATAATGAGCAATTTCTTCGTTTGTCATAATGTGTTTAAACTCTTTTCAACAATTGTATTGATAAAGCGACGATAGAAATCTTTCACATTCGTCTGCTGCAGATTTCTTATGTTTTAGGAAAGGGTTACACGTCATGAACATATTAAGGTCTACTAGGGGGGGTTGTCATGTATCATGCAAGAAATAATTCACCACGCGGATATGGTCCCCGTCATTTTGGACGAAATCGGGCCTGGGACGAAACCGGATTTGCCCATTTCAAACAAGGTCAAAACACTAACAATGGTCAAATAATTCATACCCCGTGCATCCTATATACACTTACAAACAATGCATGTCAAACTCAATGTCATATATTCAATGCGTTAAAGTGAAGGTGTATACACCCATTTCTACGCAAACAAAAGTTTTAAGGGACTATTTGGCTCTAGATCCGCATAGCCACGGATGTATTTGGCGTTATTTGACCTAAAGTACTATCGCTCCATTACTCATTTATGAAATTTAGACCATGGTTAGAATTTACCCTATATTGAACTAAGTATAAAAGTTTTCCTAATACCGTCCGGACTTTGATCGGATTGCGCCGTTACTTTGCCATCATCAACACATGCACCATGCATTCTACGTTGACATTGCACTTGTTAATATGAGCCTTCCCGCGAGAAAACCAACATTCTGGCCTCTGCGTAATGTATCGATCCAGATCAGCCTGCACAGTCCGCGCAGACTGATCTGGGCCGACACGTTCCGTCTCAGGGGGATAGAGGTATAGAGTAATGATTACTGAAACAGAAAATCCACAGGAGGCGAAAAGTATCTATCCGGGTAAGCCCGCGCGGCATGCTTAAGCTGATGCGGGACGATACTTTACGCAGAGTCCACAATGTTGGTTTTCTCGCGGGACGGCTCATATCAATATATCTGCGTAATGTATCGACCAGATCAGCCTGCGCTGTCCGCGCAGACTGATCCGGCCGATACATTCCGTCTAAGGGGGGTAGATAGAGTAGTGATTCCTGAAACAGAAAATCCACAGGAGGCGAAACGTGTCTATCCGGGTAAGCCTGCGCGGCATGCTTAAGCTGATCCGGTCGATTCTTTACGCAGAGTCCACAATGTTGGTTTTCTCGCGGGACGGCTCATATCAATATATCTGCGTAATGTATCGACCAGATCAGCCTGCGCTGTCCGCGCAGACTGATCCGGCCGATACATTCCGTCTAAGGGGGGTAGATAGAGTAGTGATTCCTGAAACAGAAAATCCACAGGAGGCGAAACGTGTCTATCTGGGTAAGCCTGCGCGGCATGGTTAAGCTGATGCGGGACGATACTTTACGCAGAGTCCACAATGTTGGTTTTCTCGCGGGACGGCTCATATCAATATATCTGCGTAATGTATCGACCAGATCAGCCTGCGTTGTCCGCGCAGACTGATCCGGCCGATACATTCCGTCTAAGGGGGGTAGATAGAGTAGTGATTCCTGAAACAGAAAATTCACATGAGGCGAACAATGTCTGGCCGGGTTAGCCTGCGCGGCATGGTTAAGCTGATGCGGGACGATACTTTACGCAGAGTCCACTATGTTGGTTTTCTCGCGGGACGGCTGATATATGACTTGTGTTATAACACTAATGTACCTGTCGGTTTGAGTAATAAAGTTCATGTCATGTTTTGTTATGCAACTGCACCGATTGTAATGAAGAAGCGTGTGCAATGTTTCCAAACGTGTAATAACATTTTCTTTAAGTCTTTATAGAAAGACTGTTACAATTTGAGCTAAATCTAAACAAAGATTGTTTAATAACCCATGGATATGAACGTAGAAAGTATAATCATTCACTTCTCGTTAACTCGAAGTTCAAATGAAGACCAACGAAATTCCTTCGGGTGATCCGTCTTTCGAGTTTCCAAATATTTGACACTTATCTCAAAACCTGATTTTAGCATGGGTGTTGTCTTTCTGTTGGAAAAAAACCCCACATTGAAAACATTGTGGGAAAAGAGAGAAGGCATTGCTCTCATCATGAGCAATTTCTCCTCTTCCATCAGTGTTTTATTCTCTGTCATATTACACTAATGATTTGTGCATTTGAAATGAAGCGGCTATTTCACTTCGAGGTAAGCTATATTTCGAGATAAGAGTTGTCGAGTTAACGACAGTCGACTGTATATACGATGGAGGTGTTCAAGAATACAGCGGAAATATGGTATATCTCGGAATAGATATATTGAATATACATGGGATTTTAACACATGATTTATGCATACCTATATCTTTTGCAAACACGCACATATCGAGGGCTTGGCGTGAAACGGTTGTAACTTAAAACCTATTTTGAAAACCCTGGTTTAGGGGCAAATTTGACCCCTTTGTAAACAATGCAAATTTAGGTGCCATTGCTCAGAACGAGCAATGGCACCTACATTTACATTGTTTACCAAGAAAAAAGATTTAACACTTATAAAAGACTTTATGGCAAGGTGATTAACCTTGGTAAAACAATACCAATATTAGTTACAACCGTTTCACGCCAAGCCCTCGATATGAATGAAAAGATGCAGCCTTATCAACAGTCTAGTGGGAGTGACGTCATTACACAATGACGTCACCGACAGTCGAAAGATAACATTTGGAAACCATGATAATTATTCTCTTCCTTTGCCACAGAAAATCCTACAAATTGTACCATGTCATGTAAATATTGTCTAGGACTTATAAATATAATAGAATAGAATATATTTTATTTACTTATACAACATACACTGATCTCGTCATATTTATAAATGAATTAAAGCATGTTTGTGTTGCATTGATCATTATTATAGTACTTTTTACTGATACGAATGATGTATTTATTTCCAAGTAAGCTTGGTGTTGATTCAAATAGATGAAAGATACGTGACATTCAAATGCGTCTAGCAGATTATACCTCTGAGGTCAGCAATACTGTTCAAAGCAATGGCTGAATATCATGATATTTCGTTTGCTACTTTTATTTTTTCTTAGTTAATGATATTTATTTATTGCATACTTTCATATTGTCCCGTCCACTTTGCATTGAAGAAAGTGGTCATGATTTTTCGATCATGACCGCTGTCAAATAGTGATCATGACCGTAGATAAGGACGTGCGAAAATTCTGCATAATTAACATGCTAGGGACTACTTTTGTTATGTAAACAAACATAGCTGACCTAAATATCATTGTTAAACCTCACGGGACTTTGTAATGTTAAATTCTCATATATTGATCATGGACAAATTTCTTACTGTCTCATGCTAACAGTACGTTTTTGACATGAAAACAGTCTAAAACGCGCGTCTAAAACGTTGGTTATGCACGTGCATGACGTCATTTAAAAAATTTACGTCACCGTTATAATTCAAACGGCATTTGCACAACAATTACTACTTATGTAAACAAACGGTTCGTTTCTAATTCGGAAGCAGATTTATCAATTCTAGATAATTAAAAAAACCTCCACAACTTAAAGCAAATAGTTTACAATATGAAAGTATGCAATAAAAAGGTTATTGACCCTGTACTGTGAAATCATCGTTGGACCTCGTTCTTTGGCGAACGTAGCCTCGCAAGCTTGGCAACGTCAACCCAAGAACTCGGTCCAACGATGATTTCACAGTACAGGGTCAATAACCTATAAAATAGTAACATAAGAAAAACTTCTAAATATTCAAAAATGCCTTTTTTCCCCCGGAATGATGTCGAAAACGTCCTTGTATGAAAGTCATGTCATCATTTACAAGCATTTGTCTACGGATTACAATGAAAAACTTATTAGATTAATCATATCTCTAGTATTAATAATCAATAAATACATAATTTTGAATAACACTAAAACAATTTATTAATCCGCTGAAGCATGCAAAAATGATGTTTTCTTGGTGACCATGACTAGCACTATATTTTTAAAGACATTTGCGCCGAACTTTTCTTTTAAATGAGATAAATGCTATTGCACTTCATACCGAAAATATGATTGATTTAGTCAAAGACACTACACCATTTTGGAACAGCCCTCGTATGAACTCCATTTGGCATGAACCAAATTTTCCCCGAATTCATCAGTAAATTATTTCAGTTATCATCGTCTTAAAATCACCGAGTTCGTGTTTTATTGCTTCTTACGATGTCTGATGTACTCACCCGATTTCCTTTTATTTTTCGTCGTCATGGTAACGTTTATTAAAATGTCAGCCAGAGATCCTGTCCATCCAATTTTATTTCCCTATTATTTAGGTCACATGAACACTGATATTCCAGTCTTTCAAATTAGGCGTATACCTTTTATTTATGTCAAATGTTCTGAAACAAATGTGAATTGAATTCCTCGTAAATCCTCCTCGCCCCAAGAAGATCCAAACTGTATTAACAACAGAGACAGCTTAATTTACCTCAAGTGCACATCCTCAATACAACACACAAATCAAATTAAAAGAAACAAACACCATATTTGACACTATGCTGATTAGGGTTTTCCCTCTTTAATGTTATTATACTCTTATTAGAGGGTCGATTCTTGTCACAGAAATTCACATTGTTTTCTTGTATTTCTTTAAAGTATCCTTGTTCTCTTTTTTTTTAAATATATTATCCTATGCGATTCACAACATAACCGACATGCTGGCTACGCGAAGGTGTGTAAGGTAGGGATAAGTTACGTATTGCCAATATACACCAGTCGAACGCGAATTGAAACTCTCAATGCCGCCGTATCCCTTTTACGTTTAGAGGAACTAATTTACGATAGGATGGACTTGCAGAACTAATTATGGCGAAGCGGACGCATTTCGTTTAACCCTTTCGCTGCTAAAGGCAATTAAAGGCTTTCGCAAACAATGCTGATTCAGGTGAGACAGCTCGTAACGAGCTGTCTCTCCTGAAATCAGCATTGTTTGCGACGTAGACATTACATTTCACCAAATTTCCTGTTGAACGAATAATGGAGTGGTCCAATTGTCAACATGGAAGAGTCGACTTTGTGAAATTCGGCATTGAAAGAGTTAAAGGGAAACATCGCTCAACGTCACAAAACCATTTATTTAGAAGTTTGAATTCCTTTCAAAGGTATTCAACAGTTTTAAAACCATGACCTTTCAATTGTACGATGCGCTCTTTTTGTATCCTATTCTGGAACCGATCTAGTGAATCATTTGCGATAAGTATTTTTAACCTTCCAACGCAATGCTTATATATTCCTAATATTGGCTATGATTTCTTAGAAATGCAGTCTATTTATATGTCAGCCTTGACAATGTTAAATCACCAATTTCAAACTTCATTTAACACATTTCCAATAAATAATGGTTATTTATCATAAGTCAAGCAGACATATTTCCCTTGCGCTGTAGATACTTTCCTTATACATTGCCTTATGATGCCGCTGTGGCCCAGTGGTTAGCATCGGCGTTTTGGAACCGGTTGTCCCGGGTTCAATCCCAAGTCACGGCGGTCATGGTGAAGTGCCCTGGTAAAGGCACTTTTTCTAGCCTAATACTGGTTTGTTTACCCACGGATTATGAATATGTGAAGTGTCGACGTAATATTACTGAAATAGTGTTGAAAACGGTATGAAACCCTAAACAAATCAGTTTCAATAAAATGGTACAGTATCCGTGTATGACGCTAGGGAAATTGTGGCGGATGACAACTTGATATTTTCATCGAATTTTAGTAAGTTCGATAGATGTCTGCCAACATCCCCCGTTTTAAAAGAAAACAATATGACACAAATAAAACATGTGATGAAAACACACTTCTAAGTATAGGTATAGTGAACGAGAAGTTGTCCTGTACAACGCCTATACTCTAGCATTGCGTCCCAAGAATTAAAATGGCGGAAAGCGACCAGCGAAATGCGAGGTCACCATATTTCTGTTCTGAAATTACGTAACAAACTTGCATTTTTAGCGAGAATACGTGCACAAAATTGATGTTTAGACATGGAAATATATCCGATATGCTGATAACACTTTCACATATGCAGAAGCTTTATGGCGCCTCTGCATCAGATGACTTTTAAAGAGATTATTGCCAAAGGATAACTAGCTCATTTTGAGCAAATTCTCCTCTTGCCACAATGTTTTCAACACTCTTCAGTAATCATACCTTAATGTTCAGAAAATATCAGTGTTTAAGGTAGATGTTTTCATAGTCGTCTGCTGCATATTTATTGTATGTGGGAAAAGGCTAACCCTTTCCCTCATACGGCAATTCTGCAGCAGACGACTTTGAACGTATTTTGTCAAAAAATAGAAAATCTCCATAATTGAATGGATAACCTATGACGAAAAGTGGAAAACATTGTGGCAAAAGGAGAAATTGCACGTTTTGTGCAATTTCTTGTTTTGTCACTATGTTTTCAAAAAGCCGTCTGCTGCAGAGGCGTCAGAACGCGTCTATATGAGGGGGAAAGGGTTAAGGTATAATCGTAGACATGTTTGCTTAAAAATAGTTCTGTTATATATTCTTCGCTCATTCAATCATTCATTCACTCATAGACGTTTATGATTCTCATTATTTTCTTCGTGATTTATTCTTCCGTTCCTCTTGATTTATTTCGCCATTTAAATATCGTTACACGTGTTAAATGTGTTTTATTTCCAATCCCCACACTCTTATTGTTACTTTACATCCTCATGATGGTTTTTATCCATCTCTTATTCATTTAATTCTAAGCGTACACTATACATTAATAAGTCTATGCTTGTTTTACTGTCATGGTCATATGCTTTGATAAACAGGGACGTAGCTCCCTTTAGGCACTGTAGGCAAGTGCCTACACATTTTTTCTCAAAATGCCCCCAACAAATGCAGCTGCGGCGAAAGACATCAGCGTAATGTATCGACCAGATCAGCCTGCGCTGTCCGCGCAGACTGATCCGGCCGACACATTGCGTCTTAAGGGGGGATAGATGTATAGAGTAGTGATTCCTGAAACAAAAAATCCACAGGAGGCGAAAAGTGTCTATCCGGATAGGCATGTGCGGCATGCTTAGGCTGATCCGGATCGATACTTTACGCAGAGTCCACAATGTTGATTTTCTCACCAGACGGCCTACACATGGATTATAGCAAAGCTACGCCCCTGATATTTCACTGTTTTTGCTAACTATTGTCTTAATACAAAACACTCTACATGATTTCAGAAAGTTTAAAGAATGCTGTACAGTGTAAACAGAACATTTTGTTTTGTTTTATTCGTGAACAAAACATTATGATACTTTCACGAGTCACTCCGTGAACATAAATATCCATATCACACTGAAACCAACATGTATCCTCTATTTAATGATTAAAGCACATCTAATGAATCCTTAAATCCATTTCTAATGACAGAGTACATTTATCAAATACCTCTAAAGCAGACACCTCAACACTTTGTATTCCAAATCATGACAGCCGGCATTTTTTAAAAGTTTGTATCAAACGCAACGACCACCTCCTCGGTTTACATCCATAATAAAAATTACGGTTGTCACTCAACTTTCATAACCCTTTCCCTCATACGACAATTCTGCAGCAGACGACTCTGAACGTATTTTGTCAAAACATAGAAAATATCCATAATTGAATGGATAACCTATGACAAAAAGTGGAAAACATTGTGGCAAAAGAAGAAATTGCACGTGTTGTGCAATTTCTTCTTTTGTCACTATGTTTCAAAAATCCGTCTGCTGCAGATGCGTCAGAAAGCGTCTATATGAGGGAAAGGGTTAATATATAACATGTCGTCTCATATCATTATACATAAGCCGCGACAAGCGATTTTGGGACTGTTTACATACGAGCCGCTTCATGAGAAAACCAACATTGTGTATAGACCCGGTTCGGCATAAGCATGCCGCACAGGCTTACCCGGACAGACACTTTTTATGTTTCAGGAATCATTATTCCCCTGAGACGAAATGTGTCGGCCCGGATTAGAGTCTCATATAATTATACATAAGCCGCGACACGCGATTTTGGGACTGATTACATATGAGCTGTTTCATGAAAAAAACAACATTGTGGACTCTGCGTAAAATATAGACCCAGTTCAGCCTAAGCATGCCGCGCAGGCTTACTCATACGGACACTTTTCCCCTCCTATGGATTTTATGTTTCATGAAATCATTACACTATACATCTTTTCTCCTGACGAAATGTGTCGGCCCGGATTAGCGTGCGCGGACTGCGCAGGCTTATCTTGGTATATACATTACGCAGGTTCCAAAATGTTGGATTTCTCGTGGAACGGCTCATATATTTCTCCGATGTGGTAGAGTTGCACTTGCGTCAATCAGCCTATGGGACCACACTTCTAGCGTTTTGCTCAAAACACGAATTTAGGTCTGTTTAACGTATAGACATGACAACGCAGATGTTATATTTCATTAAACTGAACGACGTGTTTCAAATACTGCATACGTAAAAAAAAGTGGAGAAAACATTGATATAATAGCCCTATTGTTTTCATGTCAATAACATAGACGAAACAATCATTATCATAAAACATTATTTTAAAACAACATTTTCGCATGTATTAACCCTTTCCCACCTGCAGACGCATATTGACACAATAGCAGCAGACGACTTTTGAAAACATTGTGACCAAAGGTGAAATTGCTCATGATGAGCAATTTCTCCTTTGGCCACAATGTTTTCAACTTTATTTAACAATTAGCCTATCTTTAATGGAGATTGTTTTCATTTTTTGTTACTATATTTTCAGAGTCGTCTGCTGCAGATTGGTTGTATGTTGGAAAGGGTTAATGAACGACTTTAAACTGCATTTGTGAGTAATGTAGAGACAGATCAGTCTACGAGTTGTTTGAAGCCTAACCACTGTATTCGTTGTTCGCTAAAGATGTTTAAACATGTTAAATAAAATCGATTACAAATTAATGTCGATCCTTCCAGTTTTACTGGACTCGCTTTAACTCGAACACGCCGAGTCCCGGTAGCTCAGTCGGTAGCGACGCGGGCTGCCAATCCAGGGGTTGTGAGTTCGAATCCCGTCTCGGCCAACTTTCTTTCCGACGATTGACAAAAGTCAATGCGACATGCGTCATTCGTCTTCCACCAATGGGCTAAGTCTATGTGGAAAAGCAGCCAGTTGCTTGGGAAGATTGTTGTGTGGAGTACTGGTGTGAGAAAACCAGGAAATGCATGAGTAGGTGAACTGGCCGCCGTGATATAACTGAGAAATTGTTAAAAACGGCGTTAAACCCCAATCAATCAATCAATTAACTCGAACATGTTATAATTCCAATTTATCGTTTAACTCGAACCAATTTCTATAACGGATCTGATTTTTGAAAACAGTGTTGACATTAATTTATTATCACTGACTTGCGTATCATAATATACATTTTTATGAGTATCAATTAATAACGAAAACTATTAAAAGGGATATGAATGCACTTGATCTTTCTCAAATCAAGTCATAAACAAAATCCCAATTATTTGGTTCTTAAACACAGGTTAGACGCTTTCGAATCGATACCATCAATAATTACACAAACAACACGAAGGCTGTCAATACCAATGATTTTTTATTATACTAAATATGTTATATATGTCAAGGTTTCTTCCAGAAACACTTCCTTCTTATTTATTTAAAAGGTGACATGCCCTATACATCATGTTTTCAATTACACTATATAACTTGAACCTCGTCTGGCTAATATCAATAAAACATGTTCTTGTCTGCTATATGACTAGAAGCTGTAATTAGCTGATACCAATAAATTGTTGTCTTGCCTTGTATTTGAGGATGTGGGCCCTTTGCACGCACATTCAATATGTATTTCACGCTTAAATTATCTGTAGAAATCCGCTGTGGTCGAGTGGTTAGCGTCGGGGATTTCGAAACCGGGTGTCCCGGGTTCGATCCCCAGTCGCGGCACTACGGTCATGGTGGAGTGCCCTTAGACAAGGCACATTTTCTAGCCTAGTACTGATTTGTTTACCCAGGGATCATGAATAAGTGAACTGTCGCCGTAATATAACTGAAATAATGTTGAAAGCGGCGTAAAATCCCAATAAATATATAAATTATCTTTTAAAGACAAGTGCGATCTAGTAAAGACAGGCCTGAAATGACGTCTTATATGTAGCTTTGACTGTCACTATAAAAGTCGATTTAAGTTTTATAGCCCAGCTAGGTTAAACTCTTAATTATAGTAATAACAAATAATTGGGAGATTTTTTTTTACTTGTAACGTACCTCTTTTGAACTATATATTCGAAATATGACTTGATTTGAGAAAGTTCAAGTGCATTCATATCCCTATTTATTTCTTGGTGATTCAAAGTGCAATGATCGAGCACCGATCTCTCAAACCGAAGGTCCCGTATTCTAATACCGTTAAAAGCAGGTTCTGACACAGAAAATGTTAGTCCTAGCAGGGCGTTAGCTGAATCAACCAATTAAATTACAGCTTTGATAGAGCGTACGCACGAGTGCCCGGTGTGTTCGATAATCCTGAACACATCCCTGGTTAGGTCTCCAGAAACGTGCAGACATTGGACGTGATATTCGGAACGTGAACGCTAAAACAAATAAGTTTAGCCTAAACTAAAAGAGCCGTCCCGCGAAAAAACCAACATTGTGGACTCTGTGTAAAGTATCGACCAGGATCAGCATAAGCATGTCGCACAGGCTTACCCGAACACTTTTCGCCTCCTGTGGATTTTCTGTTTCAGGAATCATTACTCTATACCTCTATCTCCCTGAGAATGAATGTGTCGACTCGGATCAGTTTGGTCGATACATTACGCAGAGGCCATACTTTTGATTTTCTCGCGGGACAGCTCAAATCAAATCGTATGTAATTCTAAATACGCATTGTGTGGACGTGACTTCCTTTATTACCTGTCTAGCGATTGGTCATGCTCCCTTGTTGGTTACTTACATGTCAGTGGCGTTAAATGAAGCGAATTTCAACTACATCCTTATCACTTATCCTTAACTCTTCACACATATAACAAACCTGCGGCAGACTACGTTTAAAACATCTATTTGAAAATGTCCAAAATCTCAAAAGGAAACAATCCTCATTATAACAATGTTTTCAAAAGTCGTCTGCTATAGATACATCTGCAGGTGGGGAAATATTAAAGAGAGTATGTTATTTGGATCACTTTTTCTTATATTTCAGACAATGCTAGTTCTAGGAGGTTGTTAGCTGATCAACCAATTAAATCACAGCTTTAGGTTTGTTAGCTGAATCAACCAATTAAATTACAGCTTTGATCGAGCACGAGACAAAGTGCCCGGTGTGTTCGATAATCCTGAACACATCCCTGGTTAGGTGTCCAGGAACGTGCAGACATTGCACGTGATATTCGGATCGGGAACGCAAAAGACAAGTATAAGTTTAGGTAAAACTAAATCACATCGTATGCAATTTATTTTAAATACGCATTGTGTGGACGTGACACTTACTTTATTACCTGTCTAGCGATTGGTCATGCTCCCGTGTTGGTTACTTACATGTCAGTGGTGTTAAATGAAGCGAATTTCAACTACATCCTTATCACCTATCCTTAACTCCTTAACACATACAACAAATCTGCGGCAGACTACGTTTAAAACATCTATTTGAAAATTAACGCGAAAGACAAGTATAAGTTTAGGTAAAACTAAATCACATCGTATGCAATTTTAAATACGCATTGTGTGGACGTGACACTTATTTTACATGTCTACCGATTGGTCATGCTCCCTTGTTGGTTACTTACATGTCAGTGGCGATAAATGAAGTGAATTTAAATGACATCCTTATCGCGTTTAACTCTTTAACCCATTACTTCACACATACGACATTTGACGGCTGCTGTTGCAGACGACTTTTGAAAACATTGCAATAAAAGGTGAAATTGCTCAAAAACGAGCAATTTCACCCTTTTAATGCAATATTTTCAACTCTTTATGAAGGTAATGATTTCCATTTTCTAGATTGATTAAATTGTTCGTCTGATGAGTGTAAAGCAGACGACCTATGAAAAGCCATGTGAAGTAATGGGTAAACACATACAACACATCTGCGGCAGACTACGTTTAAAACATCTAGTCAAACATCTCTTTTAATGAAATTTTAACTAGTGAATAGAATAGACAGATGTTTGGCAAAAGGGAAAAAATGCTCATTATAACAATGTTTTCAAAAGTCGTCTGCTACAGGTACATCTGCAGGTGGGAAAAGGTTAAAGAAAGTATGGTATTTAGATCATCTTTTCTTATTTTTCAACTAAACAAGACGTGTTTGTGAAACAGCAATGCATCAGGGAGGGTTGGAAGGTTTTCTCTCATAAAGTAAAGGGTCAATATCGTAGTAACACACGATAAATAAACTGGTATATTACTGGAAAGGTTTTCTGACAAAGCACATATTTATACACATGCTTAATATATAAACATTAATATCATATGAGAAGGTAACACAAATATGACCAGTGTCACAGATGGACAAAGGTCAACGGCGAGGTCACGTCATCATTTCTTTGGCCACTTACCTACAGACAGACACGCGTAACATTTTATAGTCCCGAATCTTGATCCCGGGGGGCATTTAACCGAAACTGTAAATAACAATATTCGCAGGTGTTCTTCTGGTAGATATCTGAATAGTCTTACCAGATATAAATAAAAAAATAAGCCTTTCCCACATACAGCAAATGTGCGAAAGACGATTTTCAATTCATCTTTGAAAAGATTATCTATATATGACAGTATAATAGATGAATAGAGTTCAACAACATTGTGACAAAAGGTGAAAATGCTCATGATGAGAAAGTTCTCTTTTTGGAACACTGTTTTTCATAAGTCGTCTGCTGCAAATGCGTGAAAATGCCTCTATATATATGAGAGAAAAGTTGAGAGTCGTCTGATTTGAAAATAATTGAGCAAAATTATGAAAGATAAGTACTTGGATACATATCAATCTGAATAGGACGTGAGAAAAGATGAAGCTGCTCGTTTTATCACATTAATTGCGTCAGAAGTAGTCTGTATTAGGGAACGTACTGAATCATTTTCGGACGTCTCTGTAACAGAAGTCTTTTTAAAACATTATGAAAAAAGAAGAAATTGCTCACTACAATGAACAATTACACTTTCACTTACAAAGATTTTCCATATTTTTGCCTGGCTGCTTTCAAAGTCCATTGCTCCATACTGTGTGTATGTTGGACATGTCTAAAGCGAATATGTTTGTTCTGACGTTGAATTCTAATAGTGGGGATATGTTTAAGCAATCAGTTTTGTTTCCCGAAGCTCTAGGGAAGTCAATGATAGGTTTATAAATATGCGAGGGATGAGGCATTTATTTTTTTTAAATATTTTTAAAAAAAAATCAACCTTACATATACATCATGTACTCTATAATTCTTTATAAGACTTTATAATTGATAGCAGGGGAGTAGCTTGGCAATAATCAATGTGTAGGCCGTCTCGTGAGAAAATTAACAGTGTGGACTCGGCGTAAAGTATCGACCCGGATCAGCCTAAGCATGCCACACAGGCGTACCGGGATATACACTTTTCGCCTCCTGTGGATTTTCTGTTTCAGGAATCACTACTCTATCTATCCCCCCTTAGACGTAATGTGTCGGCCGGCTCAGTCTGCGCGGACAGCGCAGGCTGATCTGGTCGATACATAACGCAGATGTGTATCACCGCAGCTGCACTTTGGGGCATTTTTAGAACAAATGTGTAGGCACGTGCCTACAGTGCCTAAAGGGAGCTACGCCCCTGGGTAGTCATGGTTCACCCTCTTTGGCTGTCAGGATTGTTGGGTTAGCATTACGACTGACTCGCTGAAATCAGTATAGATGAACTAGTAGCACTGGTAACTTACCCAGGAAACGCCGTGATATAAATTAAAAAACATATTGAAAGAGGCGTAAAACACTTCACAAAAGAACAAACAAATACACGATATGTCGAGCATGTGTATATATATATCGCTGTTAAAGATGTTAGCAAAATAAAAAGAAGCTAGTAGTAGCATAATAACGAAAAACATATGAAGAAATCATTTATTATAGTGACTTGTGCATAAGTTAACAAATACGAAGAAAAAATACAATACAATTGGTCAAACCCAGCCCAACAGGCTTATAAGTCACCTGCAAATAAATACTAACACAATGAATATTTACATATAAATATCATAGACTATATACAAATATGATCCATTCGACGAGATAACCGACATTGTGGTCTCGGCGTAAAGTTTCGACCCGGATCGGCATACGCATGCCGCGAAGGCTAACCCGGACAAACAATTTTCGCCTCCTGTGGACTTTCTGTTTCATGAATCATGAGACGGATTGTGTCGGCCGGATTAGCATGCTTAGGCTGATCCAGGTCGATACTTTACGCAGAGTCTACAATGTTGGTTTTCTCGCGGAACGGCTCATATCAATATATCTGCGTAATGTATCGACCAGATCAGCCTGCGCTGTCCGCGCAGACTGATCCGGCCGACACATTCCGTCTAAGGGGGGATAGATAGAGTAGTTATTCCTGAAACAGAAAATCCACAGGAGGCGAAAAGTGTCTGTCCGGGTAAGTCTGCGCGGCATGCTAAGGCTGATCCGGGTCGATACTTTACGCAGAGTCTACAATGTTGGTTTTCTCGTGGAACGGGTCATAATCGTTTGTTTAGAGTGATTGCCCTATAACACCTGTTTGCAGACAGACCCAATATAATTCACATTGAAGCCAACATCTATTGATGGTAAGATTCCGAATCCATCGAGGGTTTTTTAACGCGATAAGAACGCCTCAGTAATTCGCGGCTGATTACTGACTGGTAAAACGCGAGTTATTTCGTCTCGCGCACGTATTTCAAGAGTGTACAATAGCGCTGCGGTCTATGACGCGTAGGAAAAGATTAGCCGTTTGTCAACACTACAGTCCAGACACATTGGAAGATGTCCTGTTGTTTCTTTTTTTCCGTATATTTACAATAGTTAATTTGATAAACCCTTTCCGTTATACAGACGCCTTCTGACGCCTCTGCAGCAGACGGATTTTTGAAAATATAGTATCAAAAGAATAATTCAATAATAGAGATTTTCTAGTTTTTAACAAAATATGTTCAATGTCGTCTGCTGCAGAATTGTCGTATGAGGGAAAGAATTAAGAATTATTTTAGTTAGTATAACCACTTCTGTCAAGAGATATGTCGGTAAAGTATTGTCAGGGTAAGTTCAACGGTCATGGTATGCATGCTTAACATGCTTTAACCCTTTCCCTCATACGACAGTTCTGCAGCAGACGACTTTGAACATATTTTGTCAAAATATATAAACAAATATCTCTATAATTGAATGGATAACCTATGACTAAAAGTGGAAAACATTGTGGCAAAAGGAGAAATTGCACGTTTTGAGCAATTTCTTCTTTTGCCACTATGTTTTCAAGCCGTCTGCTGCAGAAGCGTCAGAAAGGGTCTATATGAGGGAAAGGTTTAAAACGAGCTGCGTCAAGCGATTTGGTGTCTTATCTCTTTCACTGCCGAATTTTCTCAAATTCGACTATTGCATGTTGAAAATTGGAGCACTCCATTTTTCCTTCAATAGGACATTTGGTAAAATGCGTTCTTTAAGTGGCAAACAGTGCAGGTTTCAGGAGCGACAGCTCATTACGAGCTGTCTCACATGAATCTGCATTGTTTGCAAAAGCCTTTAATTGCCTTTGGCAGCGAAAAGGTTAATGATATAACACTTAAAAATCCTTCATAACAAGTTATATGGGTATGAATCTAGTGGTGCTACAACTCCGGGTTTTTGTTAGAATATTCAATTAAGTCTGTAATAACAAACATGCGGACTGTGAAAAGTCTGATGATGCTGTGCGTGCGCATAGGCTAGCCTGAGTGTCCACTGCACGCAGATGCATAAAGACCCCAACATTCGCTTGACTTGATATATACAGATGAATATTTCGGTTTCATTGTAGAGTTCCAGTACTGTTTCGTCGTAAATGCGGTCAAATAGCTATAACTTTAATGGGTCCTGTCCCTAATCGTCCGGCGACTTTTCCCCATTAATAACACTATTAATTAACTATGACACTACCTAAACCGTCCATGGGTCTACTGAAATAAACACTCTGACTGGTGTAACCACGCCTCAATAAAACAATGGCTTTACCCTTTCACATATACAACAACTCTTTAACAGACGACCTTGAAATCATTTAGGCAGACATTTCGATTGATTGATTGATTGATTGTTTGATTGGGGTTTAACTCTTTCAGCGCCGAATTGTTTAAAGTAGACTCTTCCATGTTCAAAATCGGGCGTCTCCATTTCTCATGTAATAACAGTTTGGACTATTTCGATAACTAAAAGGCAAACAATGCTGATTTCAGGTGCGACAGCTCGTTACGAGCTGACTCACCTGAATCAGTATTGTTTGCAAAAACCTCAAAATTGCCTTTGGCGCTGAAAGAGTTAACGCCGTTTTTAACAATTTCTCAGTTATATCACGGCGGTCAGTTCACCTACTCATGCATTTCCTGGTTTTCTCACACCAGTAGTCCACACAACAATCTTCCCAAGCAACTGGCTGCTTTTCCACATAGACTTAGCCCATTGGTGGAAGACGAATGACGCATGTCGCATTGACTTTTGTCAATCGTCGGAAAGATAAGTTGGCCGAGCCGGGATTCGAACTCACTACCCCTGGGCAGACATTTCGAAGATTTCGTGTATAAGTAATCAATTATTGATAAGAGCTGTAAATAATGTGTCAGCATATTGTTCATGAAGATCGATTTCTCCTTCTGCCACAATGTTTTAAAATGTTGTCTGCTTAGAATGCGTCTAAATGATTATGTATACATGTATGTAGGAGGGGGTGTATTCGTTCACTGTAACATACAGTTTGCGCTTTCGCTACAGGCAGCTTCAGAAATCATTGTAGAAACGTGAAATTGCCCAAACCTTCATCTTCCTTCTTTCACATAATTCTCAAGTGTGTTTTCATTTTTTTACAATTTTGCAATTTTGTCCTCGATTGTATACAAAGCCGATTGATTGTTTTGTATTTTACTCCGCTGTCACCACAATTACTAGTTATATCACGGCATAGTCATTGGCAAGTTCCCAGTACTACTGTTCCATTGATTCTTACACAAGCCAGTCAGTCGTACTTCTAACCCCACACCTGAGCGCGAAGGTGGGCAGGCATTACTACCATTTTGAAGTCTTTGGAATGAACAAGTGGGTTTCCATGTTCACAATTCTGTCCTCGATGGTAAACAAAACGGAGATATATTAAGTAATTTGATAGGGCATCGGCAACTAAAGGAATGATTTTAGTTGGAATCGATGTTATGAAGTCTGTGCTAGTGGTATAGAGCATGGTCAGCTGTCTGATCGGCTCTATACTGTTGGCCGCTCATTTCAAAAGTTTTTATCAATATTTTTTTTTAAAATTGGTTTCTGGACATGTCCATTTTAAAAATTCAGTATTGAAATTATTAAAAGGGCCACGTGACGCGAAATCTGATCTTTGTTGTTAAAAGTATTTGAGCCGTGTCACGAGATAACCAACATTTTGGCCTCTGCGTAATATATCGACCCAGATCAGCCTGCGCAATCCGCGCAGGCTAATCCGGGCCGACACCTTCCGTCTCTGGGAGATAGAGGTATGGAGTATTGATTCCTGCAACGGAAAATCCACAGGAAGCGAAAAGTGTGTGTCCGGTTTAGCCTGCCCGGCATTCTTAGGCTGATCCGAGTCGATACTTTACGCAGGGTCCACACTATTGGTTTTCTTGTAATTCGGCACATTTTACAATCAAGTTTAACTTATAAACATATATAGTCGAGTTTTGGTCAGCATCATTTAATTTAAACTTATTGATTTTACATCGATTACGAAACAAGCTTTACGCTTATATTAATCACGCTCGGAGTATGCTCTATACAATACAATACAATATTTTATTGCGATGCAGAGTATGTACATAATACATGAAAGACAGCTCTGCAATAGGTTATACATCGTGATCAGAAGGTAATCAAAGGCGTTATAATGAAAACGATATCAGAAAGTAATTGCGAATAAGAGAGTAACCCTCCCTTAAGAGAGTAACCCTCCCTTTAAGAGAGTAACCCTCCCTTTCCAACTTATTCGCAATTTAACTCTTTCAGCGCCAAAGGCAATATTGAGGTTTTTGCAAACAATACTGATTCAGGTGAGTCAGCTCGTAACGAGCTGTCGCACCTGAAATCAGCATTGTTTGCCTTTTAGTTATATAAATAGTCCAAACTTTTATCACATGAGAAATGGAGACGCCCGATTCTGAACATGGAAGAGTCTACTTTAAACAATTCGGCGCTGAAAGAGTTAAGAGAAAAAGAAAACATATAGATAAAGAAGGTACGTACTGGAAGATAGGATCATGTTTTATAATCCCTATATTCTATTATTGTATAACACGTACATAAAATCAAAGTACTGAAAGTACTGATGGAAGGTGATTTAAGATTATGTCAACCAGGTGCAGATGGGATAATGAAATTTATGCAAGTTACGCACATATCATGGCTACGATGTGTGGATAGGAACGAAAGGGGAATAAATGAAACAAAGAAATTAAATCTTAAAAATGCGGGTCCCGGGTTCGATCCCCGGTTGAGGCACTACAGTCATGGTGGAGTGTTCTTGGGCAAGGCACATTTTATAGCCTAGTACTGGGTTGATTACCCAGGGATCATGAATAATAATCAAGCGTTCTAAATGACCTTAGCTGTCGATGCGCCATAAAACAATATACATTCATTCATTGTCCATAGCTAATGCTTGTTCTTTTAACCACATGCTAACAATACAAAAATGTTTTAAAAAAACAACAATAAATATATACAAAAATCTGGCCACTGGTTAAAACGTTTAACTGTCTTTGATCAAGAAGGACTTCAAGAAAAGCAACAACTTCACTAGACAATGTGAATTACAAATAAGAATAACTTTCTAATATGAATGAAAATGTCAGGGGTATTCCATAAATGGAGCTTTTCTTAGCCTGGGGTTACACAATATAACATGATAATAAATACTAGACATTAAGATAAATACTTCACCGATATGAAATCCCATAAGTTACTCTCTTAATGTGTATTAAACATCTGAACTTACTAAACGTTCAGCAAAACGTCGAATACTCAAGAAATTATTTTCTATTAAAAAGTGTCCTACTTAAGTCTCTCGTGGAATGTAGGTCTTTAACAGCTATTGACCTATTTTGTATCTGTATCTAAACGTTGATTTAACTCGGTAGGAACTCCAATTAGTTGATTGATTTATTGATTAGTTGATAGTTTGCGCCCTTTACAGCATCGTTTCAGTTATAACTGTACATATATATGAAACATATTTTACTTGAATACTTAAGGATGCTTGGGATTTTGAAACCGGGAGAATACAGAGGTGAAAAGAGACGAGAAGTGGCATATTGGAACATATATAGACAAAACTATGGATAGTTTCTGTCAGTGAAAATGTTTGAAATAAAGTTGCAAGGCGTTGTAAAATGGTTGTAAATTTATAGTGCGGTATCCAGAATATTGAAAAAATATTTTTGGAAGAGGGTCGTCGACACATTGTGTAAAAAGGAGGAATAAGTGGTTTTGAGTTATTGTTATATTTTTTAGAAAAGTTTTTTAAATGTATCCTAGTCGAGTCCCGGAAGCTCTGTTGGTAGCGTCGCGGGCTGTCAATCCAGTGGCTGTGAGTCAAATCGCGGCTCGGATCACTTTTTTCCGTCGTTTGACACAACTATTAGATAATTGTTAATTGCGCTGAAATTAATCGTATATAACATTTAAAGCAATAAAGAAAGTTAAAGAAACTTATTGTTAATTGAGATGAATTAAGCAATTAATATAAACATGTAAAACTTTATTATTAACACCTGATACATACAAACGATTAAAAGATGAAACCTTGCCTAATTCTCCTTTTACCACAATGTTATCCTGTCACGATGTTTTCATAGTATACGGCCTACATATCATGTAAAAGTTCCCCATTTTTCACCCTGTATGTACATATGTCCACATTTCTCCTTTTACCACATATACGGCCTACATATCATGTACATGTCCCAATTTATCCCCATGTTTGTACATTTCTCCTATTACAACAATGTTATCCTGTCACGATGTTTTCAAAGTATACGGCCTACCCATCATGTAAAAGTTTCCCATTTCTCACCATGTATGTGCATTCCTCCTTTGACCACAATTTTATCCTGTCACGATGTTTTCAAAGTTTACGGACTACGGTTTATTCCCATTTGGTCTACACCCAGTTTGGACCCCAGTGTCATTTCGTCTTCACTTATATTTAAGTTGACAGACAGCCCCTTACACACTTATTCAATAAGACAAACATCTTTTGTTAAAAATATGTGGGTTAATAATGAGATGGCATTCAAACACTGCAAACAGTGTAAACTAAGATCATCTGATCTTTAATGTAGACTCAGACTACCTGTCAGTTCAGTATAAACTGCAGCAGCCAGTCCTAGTCTACATTATGTTGAGACCCTCAAAAGTAAGTTTTCACACCATTCAGGTGTGAAAGATAATTAAAGATAATATGTGTTATTTTAGGAGGCATAAATGCTAAAATGCTTTAATGTCAATGTCAGATAAATTAGCAAGCTCCATAGAAATAAAGCTTTGCATATTCATGTTATGAACAGTAGACGAAATGGGAATTAGGGTGTAGACCAAATGGGACAAAAAACAGTAGACCAAATGGGATTCGACGAAATGGGAAGTTACCACGGCCTACATATTATGTAAATGTCCCGACTTCTCTCTATGTTTGTACATTTCTCCTTTATCACACTGTTATCCTGTCACAGTGTTTTCATTGTATACGGCCTACCCATCATGTAAATCTTGTACAGAGTACAAATGTATCATGTAAATGGTTCCCATTTCTCCCCATGTATGTACACATTTCTCCAATTACCACAATGTTATCATGTCACGATGTTTTCAAAGTATACGGCCTACATACCATGCAAAAGTTCCCCGTTTCTCACCCTGTATGTACATGTGTCCACATTTCTCCAATTACCACAAGGTTATCATGTCACGATGTTTTCAAAGTATACAGCCTGTAAAAGTTCCCCCTTTCTCATCATGTATGTACATTTCTCCTTTTACCACAATGTTATCCCGACACGATGTTTTCAAAGTGTACGGCCTATGTATTAGTGAAAACTCGTTTTGCCCGATGTTTTCAACTTCACTGAATAATTGTTGTGATTTCTGATAAGTTTTTCAAAGTCGTATCATGTTTTTATTGTATACTTTGTTTTTTGATCTGCAGCACCTGTTTGAAAAAAAGGTGGAAAAGGGATGATCAATGCCTTGTTTTTCCCCAATGTTTTCTACTTCATTGAAGAATCACTTTTATTTGATCAATCAAATCAATCAATCAAATTTATTCGGCAAATTCAGCATTTACACGCCTTTGGCCAATAATAATATTTAACAGTGAACAAATATGGCAAAAGAAACAGGAAAACATACAAAACATACAAACAATATTTACATACAGACAATTTGATAATACTGATATTTCATTTTATGATCATATGGTAGTTCTGTGGTATAATCCTAACTGACTGGTATATCATGTTGTTATAGCATTCTGTGTTTTTTCATTACGAAGCTTAAATGCATCTCGTAAATACTTGGCAGTTCTAAATATAATTTTATTCTGATTAGAAGACAGTATATTGACAAAAAGTTGCACATTCGGCCATGGTAATTTTCCAAAATAATTAGTTCGTATAGAAGAATAAAAGGGACAGCAGAGTAAAAAATGATATTCTGATTCCACTTGATTACTATTACATACGCTACAAATACGGTTACATCTCTCAATACTAGAATATCTCCCCATTTCAATATTTAGTGTATGCGAACATAATCTAAAACAACTTAATTGTTTTCTTAAAGTGTCATTTTGAATAACATCGATGTATTTTTCGAAACCAAATATTGTTTTAAATTTTCTATAATAATCCAATTTCGAGGAAGTATGCAGGGAAGTATTCCAACTTTGAAGAAATTGGTCTCTCAATCGCTGTTTAAATAAAGGTAGATAATTCATATTTTTGTCAAATTGATTCCAAACATAACCAAAACCAAGATCATCTAAAAGGGATTTTACTCTCATAGCCCAGCATTTTTCATTGTTACTATTGCATTGTTCATTGAATATGTTATACATAATAGAGTTGTCACTGTTCATAACCTTTAACCAGAATTTTAGAACTCTTTCCTTACATATAACAGATAATGGGTATCGCCCCAGTTCTCCATATACGGCCATATTAGGTGTTTGTTGACGAACACCAAGAATAGACTTACAAAACCTGTTATGTAGTTTATCGACTTCTTTAAAGTCATAAATATCCCAAACCTCAGAGCAGTACAGGATAATAGGAGCTACCATTGAGTCAAACAATGACAATTTAGTTTTAACATCCAAATTTACTCGATAGAATAACGTTAATAGACAATTATAGGTTCTAAGTGCCTGATCCGATAAAACTTTGGCAGAATGTTTCATTGATCCTGTATGGTAGAAAGTTACCCCTAGATACTTGAAATTGTCAACTACCTCAATGGTTTCATCATTAACAGACCATTGAAAATTATTGTTACTTTTCCTATTTTCAAAAATACAGATCTTAGTTTTCTTAACATTTATTTTCAACCCCCATTTTGAAGAATAGTTGGCTATCGAGTCCAATTGAGCTTGTAGACTTATAGGACTTGTTGTAAAGAGAGCTATATCATCTGCAAATAACAACATGTACATAGATAAATAGTTTAAGTCATTTTCTGTCAAATTGTTAAAATCTATTGTATTGCTTATGTCATTAACAAAAAGGATGAAAAAAATTGGTGAGAGGGGCTCACCTTGTTTTAATCCAAGTGTTACATCAAACAACTCGGATATATCAACACTAGACGCCAATTTCACGCATGATTTGACATTGCTATAAATAGATTTCTACATATTAATTACTTTGCAACTAAATCCCTGTTTTATGAGTTTAATCCATAAGGCATCTCTAATCACCGTATCGAAAGCCATCTGATAATCAATAAACGCACAATACAGCTTAGATTTCTTTTTCAAAATATTTTGAATTATGGCATGTAGTAGATATACACAATCAGTCGTACTATGATTATCTCGAAAACCAAATTGCGATTCATTAAAAACTTGTTCCGATTCACACCACTTGTTAATTCTATTTCTTAATAACAGGGAAAATACCTTCGCCATGACGTTAACAAGGGTTATCCCTCGATAATTGGATGCGTTAAGTGTATCTCCTTTCTTGTGAATAGGAACGATAACTCCCTTACACCAAGCGTCAGGATAAATGCCACTATCAAAGATTTTATTAAAAATCGTGACTAGATATGGTGAAATGAAATCATTTGAATCAATAAAGAAGTCAGATACATTATTGCTAAAATCACAGCTTTTGTGTCTTTGCAGCGAACTAATCGTTTTCGATACTTCATTATTTGATATGTTTTTAGAATTAATATTCGTGATTACTTGTTTTACCCCAATATTTTAAATTCATAGAATAATTGGTGTGGTATCTGATTAGTTTTTCAAAGTCATCCTCAACTATTTATAACACATCAAGATCGTTTTGCCCGATGTGTTCAACTTCACTGAATACTTGTTGTGATTTCTGATAAGTTTTTCAAAGTCGTATCATGTTTTTATTGTATACTTTGTTTTTTAATCTGCAGCACATGTTTGAAAAAAAGGTGGAAAAGGGATGATCAATGCCTTGTTTTTCCCCAATGTTTTCTACTTCATTGAAGAATCACTTTTATTTGATATGTTTTTAGAATTAATATTCGTGAATACTTGTTTTACCCCAATGTTTTAAATTCATAGAATAATTGGTGTGGTATCTGATTAGTTTTTCAAAGTCATCCTCAACTATTTATAACACATCAAGATCGTTTATTTAATCATTATTTAAAGATAATTAAATAGCCAATCAAATGTTTTATTATTTAAACATGACTGTTAATAGGGTAAAATAAAAGTGGGGTCGAAATCACTTACGACACTGGGGTCTAAAATATTTGGGGTCGAAATCACTGGCTACCATATGATGTTATGAAGCGTTGTTAAAAGTAAGTTCGTGTCAATTCTACAGTGTTATACTATTCAATTAAATAAAAAGTATTTGTACATATTGAAAACAATCTAGTCCACATTGGAATTATATTACGTTTTGATTTCATTCATTGGGTGTAATAATTCGACGATAGGTCAGTCCTCGAATTGACCTAGTTCGTTTACTGCGTATCGGTGTTGTTTACAAAAGAAAGCGTGCGGCGTAGGAATATTCATAAGATACTGTTTACTGCAGAATCATTTGTATTTCTCAAAATAAAATTTATTTAAAAAAACAAACCAGTGTCTACATCAAACTGGTTGTAAATGAAAACACTTTAAGTATGAGTTTACATTGATTTTTGCGAACTATATTGAGTAGCGTATGTATGAAAAGATCATATAGTTTATAGAGAGGATGTGTGTTGTTGGGCATATTCCATCAGCCTGTGCAATCCCATAGGAAGAAGATTATCATAATAATCACCTTCCAAAAACCAGGTTTACATGCCCGTGGCATACATGAAAGCTGGATAAGTTTATTTTTTATGTTTCCATGTTCAATTATTTTTCCCTTGTTCGAAACAACATGAAAATGAAATGATCATGAATACTTTTATATACGCAAACATGTATATATCCTTGATAAACAACCAGTACTCTCGCCGTATGTGTAGACACAAATCCACCAGGAAGAACCCGCTTATCACGGGATTCGAACGCGGGGCCTTTGCTACGGGAGGCCGACATTGTACCTCTGCATCACCGTCTTCCACACTCGTCCACGATATTCCTAGATGTCTGACTGTCCGACGCTATGAGTAACCTTTTTCAACGTACTGACGCATATTAACGCATCTGCAGCAGACGTCTTTTGAAAACATTGTGGCAAAAAGAGAAATTGCTCATGGTGAGTAATTACTATTTTTGGCACAATGTTTTCACAAATTGAGATGCATAAGCATCAGCCGCGGCACGACGGTTAGGGTGGAGTGCCCTATTGGCAAGGCATATGTCCAGCCTAGTACTGGTTTGTCTACTAAGGGATCATGAATAAGTGAACTGTCGCCGTTGAAAATGGGCGTAAAACCACCCAACAATAAAATCTGGGAATACATCAGAAGATGGGCAAGGGTTTACTACACAAGAGGCAAACGAATTATATCGGGGAAATATATAAAACACAACAGTTCAAAAATATATGCCAATAATAATTACATTGAAAATCTTGATGAGATCGAGTGTTTTGGCAACTATTTAAGCACGCAGAAATAATCAAAGTGGGTATTTCGTTTGTACTTAGAAACGGCAATTATGTCTGTTTTAAGTGAGTTAAATGTAGCGCTTACCTGTTATATGAATAATATTTTATCAGAACCCGTCGATAACATTCAAGTAAATAACAGGAAACTCTCTCGAAGTGATACTTAGATGTATATTTTCAAAGCGTTCAAAACATGGCGACAAAAAGAGAAATTGCTCATCATTAATAATTTCTTTTTTCGCCGCAATATTTTCAAACGTCATTCGTCAAAATTCGTGTTCCAATGGGAAAGTGTTTAACATTTCTGAAATAAAAGACGTTTTATGTCGCGAAAAGTTTTTTTCTTTTCGAATTGTGTTTTCACCAAAATCTGCTAGAAAGGCCGTCTCTATCAGAGAACGGGTTGGATTGTTTACGATATTCCTGATAAGAACATAGTAAAACTATTCTATAATTTACCAATATGAATCGCATTTGCCGATTTAGGGTTCTTGTAGCATATGTGAAAAGATGAGACTCAGTCTGTACACACAATTAGTCGTCTAAAATAGACGTAAATGCGCCCCCCCCCCCCCCCCCCCCCCACTTTCCCCCTCCCAAACTTCATAGAGCTGTTATAAATATGTCATACTGTACAGCAATGTAAATGTCTGTACTGTAAAATTGTCATTAAACTGACAATTTACGAATGTTCTTACATAATCAGAGGCATTATACTCGTAGACAGACATAATAAAACTGTTATTGCAATTTTTCGAAAACATCTAAGCAAAACTATGGAAGTTCTTTATGAATGAAAGTATATGTATCTACTACATGTATGTATAAGCGTAGATAAATACCGAATAACTCTTACAAAATATTACGGTTATTATGTCACAAAATAGCGATTGAATCAGGCAGATATTTAATGATTCCTAGAATAGACATACTACGTACACATTGCAACATAAATGTCATAGAATCAGAATATTATATTTTATTAATGTGCCCCAAATATCACAACATACGCAAAAACATAATAAAATTATATTGGCATTGGCCAAGTGTACATAAATATGCTACTTACATGTCATAACATTCTGTTAAAACTATAAATAGTTTAGCTAAATATATATTTTTTGCAATGTAACATAGAGAACATACGCAAAACTAGACTAATACACCTAATGATGTGATGGTCGAGGTTTGATAAATGTTCTACCCGCAAAACTCGATTTAATATGACAATTCTAAAATAGTGCAGTTTTCTCATAAACTATTACGTTGTTATATATTCGTAAATTTATCCGTGTCTCCGTAAGTACTTGTATGTTTAATTGCTTCGCTATAAACATACGATTTGTTAGTTAATACAATAACATATATTGTATTGTATTGTATTGTATTGTATTGTATTGTATTGTATTGTATTGTATTGTATTGTATTGTATTGTATTATATTAGTAGAATAATGAAAGGAGACAGTGCCACAATGTGTTCAACTCTATGCAATCATTATTCTTTGTTTAAAATATATTTCTCCTGTTTTTACTCAGATAATTTCAAAGTCGTCGGCTACAGATTTGTTTTGTTTACGTGTTAATTTACGCCGTTTTCAACAATTGTTCAATTATACCACGGCGCTTCAAGGGTAATATTTCGGTACAAAAATCCATTTATCCTCACTACAGCGCGTCAGTCGTACATGTAATGCTAATCCCACAACCCTGAGCACCAAGGAGGGTAAGCCATTACTATAATTGTTTTAAAAGTCTTTGGGGTAATACCCGGCCTCGGCTCGAACCCGCGATCTCCCACCATGAGGCACCACTACAACACCGAAGATGCCCTTCAGATTTGTTTTAAAGATTCGAACCCGCGATCTCCCACCATGAGGCACCACTACAACACCGAAGATGCCCTTCAGATTTGTTTTAAAGATTCGAACCCGCGATCTCCCACCATGAGGCACCACTACAACACCGAAGATGCCCTTCAGATTTGTTTTAAAGATTCGAACCCGCGATCTCCCACCATGAGGCACCACTACAACACCGAAGATGCCCTTCAGATTTGTTTTAAAGATTCGAACCCGCGATCTCCCACCGTGAGGCACCACTACAACACCGAAGATGCCCTTCAGATTTGTTTTAAAGATTCGAACCCGCGATCTCCCACCATGAGGCACCACTACAACACCGAAGATGCCCTTCAGATTTGTTTTAAAGATTCGAACCCGCGATCTCCCACCATGAGGCACCACTACAACACCGAAGATGCCCTTCAGATTTGTTTTAAAGATTCGAACCCGCGATCTCCCACCATGAGGCACCACTACAACACCGAAGATGCCCTTCAGATTTGTTTTAAAGATTCGAACCCGCGATCTCCCACCATGAGGCACCACTACAACACCGAAGATGCCCTTCAGATTTGTTTTAAAGATTCGAACCCGCGATCTCCCACCATGAGGTACCACTACAACACCGAAGATGCCCTTCAGATTTGTTTTAAAGATTCGAACCCGCGATCTCCCACCATGAGGCACCACTACAACACCGAAGATGCCCTTCAGATTTGTTTTAAAGATTCGAACCCGCGATCTCCCACCGTGAGGCACCACTACAACACCGAAGATGCCCTTCAGATTTGTTTTAAAGATTCGAACCCGCGATCTCCCACCATGAGGCACCACTACAACACCGAAGATGCCCTTCAGATTTGTTTTAAAGATTCGAACCCGCGATCTCCCACCATGAGGCACCACTACAACACCGAAGATGCCCTTCAGATTTGTTTTAAAGATTCAAACTTATTTATTTTTTACATCGATTGCGAAACAAGCTTTAAGCTTATATTAATCACGCTCGATGTCTGCTTCCTGGAAACTTAACCAATATATACTTGCGCCGTTTGTGTGGAAAAATCCCAAATGCAGAACCCGCTCATCACGGGATTCAAACACGGGACCTTTGGTACAAGAGGCCGACGCTCTACCTCTGTACCACTGTCTTCTAATTTATTGCACGTGGATAAGGGAACAAAGGTCATGCTAAGGTCAAAACTGTCGAGTAATAGATTTATTAAATGATAATTTACAAGGACGTCTATCACCCACATTATAGTCAGTCCATGTGTAAAGCTGCCAGTTTTCGTTTCTTTACGGTGTAGAGTCAGATTACCCGGTCCACCTTTAAAAACCCTTTCCCTCATACGACAATTCTGCAGCAGACGACTTTGAACATATTTTGTCCTATGACTAAAAGTGGAAAACATTGTGGCAAAAGGAGAAATTGCACGTTTTGTGCAATTTCTTCTTTTGTCACTATGTTTTCAAAAAGCCGACCTTTAACCCTTTCCCTCATACGACAATTCTGCAGCAGACGACTTTGAACATATTTTGTCAAAAAATGGAAAATCTCTATAATTGATTGGATAACCTATGACTAAAAATGGAAAACATTGTGGCAAAAGGAGAAATTGCTCGTTTTGAGCAATTTCTTCTTTTGTCACTTTGTTTTCAAAAAGTCGTTTGCTGCAGAGGCGTCAAAAAGCGTCTATATGAGGGAAAGGGTTAAACCTTGTCTGAATCTACAACAATTAACAGTAGATTATAGTATGAGAGTAACATTGTAGCTGCGAATAGTGGATGTATTGATCAGACTGCGTGCATGCAAAAGTTACTCTGAATCTAGACTGTTTTCACAAAAATCTAATTGCACATTTTCGCGTGATCCGGTTCATTTACGAATTAAAGCAGGATCAGATAAAGGAGATAAAGTGAACAAATCTGATTCCAAACCTTATATATATGGTAATTTCCCCCCCTCGTGTGTCATTTATTAATCTTTTCCCTTATACAGCAAATCTTCAGCGAACTCAGTTGAACACATCTTATCGAAAATATAGAACTGATCTATATGTGAAAGTTTGTAGTTATTGAATTGAGTTGAAAACATTGCGGAAAGATGTAAACATTCTCATCATGACCACTTTATTTTTTTCGTACAATGTTCTAAAATGTCGTCCGTTGTAGATGCGTCAATGCGTTCTGCATGAGAGAAAAGGTTAAGATGATTTCTGACACTTTTGGCATGCATATATAGGCCGTTCCACGGGAAAACCAACATTATGGACGCTGCGTAATGTATCGACAGAGATCAGCCTGCGCAGTGCGTGTATACTAATCCGAGCCGACACATTCCGTGTTTGGGGGATAGAGGTATAGAGTGACGAGTTAAACAGAAAATCCACAGAGATGCGAAAAGTGTCTGTCCAGTGTTGGTTTTCTCGCGGAAAGGCTCTTATGCCTGTTTATGAACATGTTTTACCCTATGAACATACTATCTGAATTGACACTTCTGTCATTCCTCTCGATTCATGTGAAATATGTTCACTTTTCGTAATTTTGTTTTGACTTTTTAACAAACGTACAAAGCGAAAAGTAACAGCTTTAACTAAAATTCACGTGTAACAATTACGTTTATGTTATTTTCATGGAACACCGCTATTATAGTATCTGTATCAACGAAGATCCAATTACTGTTTCCTTTTTTTTTTTATCACGCTTCTAATATCCCCCAATTTCGGAAATGTAAATAGTTATCCTAGATAAACCACGAACATAATCATATTTTCTGTCGGTTTTTTGGCCCGTAAATTGATTACGTAGGTTTTTGTCTAGTCATGAATAATTCTATTCATATTTGTTGGCAATCAGCAATATTTTTGCCTTTGGTCATTTACAAAATAATTATATGGCAAAGACAGACATAATACATCGATACATAACATTACATACAAATACAAACAATTCAATGTTAATATACATTAAGAAACAGCAATACCACCAAGGGTATTTTTTCTAATTGACATATAATGTGGATACAGTAACATTTTATTCAGAACAAGGGCAATTACCACCAACATACCACATACATATAACATAATTGTTTTAACTGTCAAATACATCTCTAAATTTAGACTTTCATCACATGATCTAGCTGTAGAAGAGAGGTAGATATAAAAATATACCAAGAATTTATCGAATCTGTAAATAATGCAATATGAACATGATCGAATATGAATACCACTTTCTCCTAGTGTGCCCAAAATACAGTATTTCACGACAAAGATATTTAAATGGCTACTATTATCATTGGCCAACTTTATATTTTTTTGAAGATTTAATGTCATCTTAATCATCTAAAATTCTTATTAATCTCTAAATTCATCTACTACGCATCTAACCCGAGAGCACTGATTATAGAAAAACATTATCTATGTTATATATTGTTAACTTACGTACTTGTTCATCTCTGTAAACTTTATGTGTGTACATATGCCACACCTTACGTGTACGATGACAGTTTCATATACTGTGTTTGTCTATGCATGTGCTTACGCTTTTTTATGCCAATTAAATGATTGTACAATGCAAAAAAAAGAAGTTTCTATTGAGTTAATTTAATTGTATTACACTTAGTCTGGAACCCCGTGTACTGTGATACATTGCTACATTCGGCAACAATGGTAACTAGATTGGTTACCTCTCCTAGTTTATCGCTATCGCATATATAACAACATTAGTTCAACGATCTACCAATGTACCACAATTCGCTTAGAAAATGTATAAGGAAAGGGCACACATCCTCAAATACAAGGCAAGACAATCATTTATTTACAAAAGCTAATACAGCATCTAGAAATATAGTCTGATGTAAGCGTTCTATAGTAAATACGTACATCTGACATGAACCAGCAATGATGACTAGATTGGTCACCCTCCATTTTATACATCGCTATAGTATAAATACAAATTTAGAAAATGTACAATAGATTTTCGTGAACTCCACAGCGGACCTATTTAACCTGATGTTTTGAACCAATACACAAATTAATGAAGCCAACTAATGTCAGAATTTGAAGGGGGAAAAACGGGTTGTCATAAAAGGTTGCCTTTATAGTATTTTGATTGCTACACCATGTCCAAAAAGCGCCGTTATTATTGCTGTATGTCTGACCGTATAGGCCAAATTAAGCCAAATACATCCATCTAGCCGCGAAAAAACATTTGTTTGCGACGAAATGAGTGTATACTTTCACCAGAATGAATGCATTGAATGTATGACATAGAGGATACATTCATTGTGAATACGTATAGGGTGAACTAGAAATGATTGATTTTATCGTTTTCAGTAGTTTGACCTTGTTTGAAAGAGAAAGTAGTGTATTTCCTCCCGGTCCGATTTCTTCCAAAATGACGGTAACAATTTTTCCCCGCTGGGTGAATTCTTTCTTGCAAAATGCATGACCGCCCATTTCCTTTGGATTATTTTAAAGCTTAGATGTGACTCTTTTCAATGATATAGGGTCAAAATTGAGTGTTGAAACTGGCTGATTCACATGGGAACAAAGAAGGAATTAATTTGGTGTGAAAAGAGTAAAAGACATGTCGTGTTTAATTTATTTTATTTAACATAACATATGTCATTGTTTTCAGATCGATGTTTTAGTTTTAAACATAATATATCCATTTAGTTACATACAAATCATGTCGGTATATGTTGTGATACTTTAAGCTAGTTTCAGGCTGCTGTATTTGTTTACTGTGATTTACCTTGTATTGTTACTGGACACAATTAGCATTAACTTCACCTGAGTGTATATATATATATATGTTTAAATTATTAAACATGATCATTTGGTATCTTTATGACATGTTTACCGACATCGATTGTAAGTCGTTAAAATATGCTGGAAGATTTTCGTAACAGGAACAATTGATTTTACCATATATATTTGGTCGCCAAAATTCTGTGTCGTAAATTTTGAATTTGGCTGATTTATGATGTTTTAGATGAAAATTACACAAAGTGAGACAAATAAAGAACAGTTTAAAATGCATGGTTGTCAATATTTTCTTTTTCAAAGTGAAATCAGTATTGTTTGCCTTTTAGTTATCAAAATAGTCCACAATTGTATTACATGAGAAATGGAGACGCCCAATTTTGAACATGGAAGAGTCTAATTTAAACAATTCGGCGCTGAAAGAGTTAAATAATGTACGTGCCTTGTTTTAGGCTAACCAGGGATCTGTGACCGGTGTAGATCAAGTGTGGCAATGGCAGTTATGCTAAATGCTTCTCATACGTATCTCCAAATAAACGGTTTTGAAGCTAAGTTTCAAAGGGCGCATATTCAGAACAGATTATGCAAATGACAGTTCTCAATCGTTTTAAACTCACAAAAAATCAAGAATTGTTTGTCGTTTTCATTTGAAAAAAAAGAGGAGAGAAACAGTTATGATTCATTTTATATTCTGAATTCCTTTTTGAACATTTTGATATTTAACTTACTCTGAACAAATTCCGTACTTAACTCCATTAATAAATATTTTAAAATTGACAGATTCACGATTTTTTAAAACAATTTGAATTGCCTTTGGGCAGCGAAAGAGTTAAGTCGATTTTCATGTAAAATTACTGTAACATAAAATATGTTCGCGTAACACGTTATGCTCAGAGTGTCTCCTGAACGCAGGGCAGGTAATCTCATTAATATCAGACCAAATGACTTCGCCGTACGAATTTAGGATCTCACAACACCGCATAAAAGGTCATCTCGAATTGACCTTATACATTGTAATACGGACGAGCTCGTGCTCGGTTTTTACTTTCAATGTAATTGCACGAATCAACAAACAAACGCCCGTACTATACACTCGGAGCTCTTGACAACCACCGATATTATTAGTCGCCGGGCAGAAGCCCGCGACTTCTATTTTTAATAGGTTTTCGGAAATCACATGGGAGGGGGGATTATTATTAGAAAGAAACACATTTAGATGTCTTGAACATATTACAATTGTGTTTGTTTAAAAACACTAAGTAATGACACATCTAAAATGAAATAAATATTCCGATGTTTTAGGTATTTTCAGTTTCTTTATTTTGACTCGCATTTATGTTTTTTTGTTTTATTTACGAAGACAAAACAGTCCCTATTTGCTAGAATGAAATACTGTATTTTACACTATATACTACATGTAATCAAAAGGCTATAACTACAAACCTTTACGTCGCACAGTCTAATGTTGTTTACATACGCGCACCTGCTGATGAAAATGACGTCGAATATTCTCCTTCTAATGGCAATTTTAACTTACTGAATGTTATTTTCATGTTCAAAGAGATATCTTGATTTGTGAAGAAGGCATTTTATATTTTTTATCCATGTATATCTAAAATATGAACTGTTTCTAAGCTAAAACTGTTGATCGCGTGACTCGCGAATACCAACTGCGTAGATCAATCTCCTTTGCAGAGAGCCGCTCTTTACACTCACTTACAAATAGTAAATCATATGCGATTTAAAATGTTTATTTGGTTCGAAACAAATGAAGAAAAGAACAAACCGAGATAAAACTGGTTTTAATAGAAAAATTACTTTGAACGAACACTCTCTGCCTATAAAGAGAGTTTTAAGAACGACACCTCTGCGAATAAGAAAGAATCGGGTCTTTCGTACAAAATTATTTCGTCCTTGACAATTTTAAATGTGTCATTTAATTCCCTAAAGGCATATTGCTTCCGATCTGCATATTGTTATGCATCATTGACACAAGGGCGCTCATCATAATATAATTTTAAAACATGAGTAGTTTGTTATTTTCATTATGAAAAAGGAAGTAAAGAATTAAAATAAACTAACATGTTGTAGTGCTCAGTTTATGTTCGAAATTAAGTTTAAATTATACAACAATTTCAATGAGATTTAACTGTTTAGTTGATATTATATTTCGAAGGTGGTCTAATTTATAAATATTGAACTACATTTCAACATTTGTTAAAGTATGATATAATTAGGATGCCAAGCTAATATCATCTTGAGAAAAAGAGAAAACTCATGTCTTCAGCAATTTAACCCTTATCTCATTGTTTTAAAGTAGATTGCTGCAAAGGTGTCCAATGTTGACTTTAATAGAGGAAAGGTAAAATGACGTGCTATTGCATGCACATCCTAAATTGTCTGTTTTGTGGTTTTATTGAAAAATAATAGAATTCAAATATTCTGACAAACATCTTGAAAAGTGTATGTGGAATTCACAAATCTTATAATTATTCCTTAATGAAAGCACTGTATACATACTAAGACTAATGATTGGCAAGATTACTCATTTCCATTACTGTTTATGATCAATAATTAGTTGGTTGTGTGTATGGTCAACCTACTTTGGAATGGAGATTGATCTTAAACAATGAAAGGCTTCAATTATCATTCACTTCGTTGACAAAGCAATGCAAGTTATGATACATTTTCACTTGACCCCACCCCTGATGTTCCAATATGCCCCTCAGTTGATAACTGTTTATTCAACTACTATAATGTTAGTGTTATGCATAACTGCAGTATGGATTTCCGGCGACATTGATGCGTTGCATCAACTTTCTCTTGTGATAATGAATGAATAGGTCTGGTTTTAGATGAGATTGCAGGGTAGGTAAACTATTTCAATAGGTCACACGATAAATACATTGGGTTATAAAATATTGATGGAAAAGCTACCGTTATCTGTTTATTTAATATACAGCGTCAATCCTCATAGGAAGGGCCAGCTATTTCTGACATACGCAACATCAAAGCAAATTGACCGCCTCGGTGGTGTAATGGTAGAGCGTCCGCCTCTGGTGCGGAAGATCGCGGGTTCGATCCCCGGCCGGGTCATACCAACGACTTAGAAAATGGTAGTAATGGCTGCCTTGGCGTTCCGCGTTGCGGGGTTAGCAAGACGACTGACTGGCTGGTGTCAGAATAAAATGTACCAGTAGTACTGGTAAGTTACCCAGGAAACGCCGTGATATAATTGTTGAAAGGGGCGTTAAGCGAATCCTAGCCGTTTTAGACAGGGTGTACGCTGGCACTCATGTGGTACCACCGCTTAACTAACTGAGGGCTAATCAATCGGCCGTATCAGAATGGATGCCACAGTCCAAACTTGTATTCGAACTTTTAACCCCTACTATCGAAGCGGGATGCTATAACTACTAGGCTACCGGGATTAGATAATACATTTATTTGAATTTAAAAGCACCAGGATTCTTTGTAAAAATATCCCCCGTTACAACTACATGGACATTTCATTTCTAACTTCTTTCATCGAATTTGTTTTAAGATCAAAATCGTGAAAAAATTCCCATTAAACTTTATCCGATTAAATTCAATTTGTTACTGCTCTCACGGCCTCTTTATTCCAAATGTACCGTGAAGCTATTTACACGAAAAACGTGTGTAGCGCATCTAAGGTTAGATGTACTTTGATTCTATAATGAACCTCTGACGTATCCATTCACGGAATGGCCTGGTTATGAGAACAAGTCAGTCTGCACATGCACATGTACATATCATGTCGTACTCAACAATATTACAAATACAATGTACAGTGGAACCTGTGTTTAAAGACCAATCATGGTACGAAGACGATCTGGTCGTGGTTCACAAGTGATCTTTAAAAACAGGGTAATTTAGGAAATAAGTAATTGGGAAATTTAAAGTGTGGTAGTTATAGACAAAGGTGGTGTTTAGCACAGTTTGACTGTACATAATAATTAGGTATTTAATAAAAGCACTGTAGTGCTGACGGCCTGGGGGCTGATGGAAGGTTGGATTTTTCGACGCACGGGCCCTACGCCCCCCCCGGTTAATCCGCCACTGTATATTTCACGTGACTTCTTTTGAGGGTTGGGGGGAGTCGGGCACGGCCCCTATGTGCCCCCGCTAAATCCGCCACTACATTTGCCACGCTTTTTCCTTGTTTACCATTCATTTTTCGACGCACGGGCCGTACGGCCCCCCGGTTAAGCCGCCACTGCATTTTTCACATGACTTCTTTCTTTTTTTCTGTTCCTCTTCGCGAACGTTAATAATGTTAACAAGCGTCCATATAACAGCAATTGGCAGGCTACCAACTCCGAAACAAATGGTAGTACTATACTATGACCAGGGGAAAGCCAAAAATAGAAGTAATGGCTTTCCCTCCTAGGCGCTCCTAAGTTTATTGGGTTGGCATTACGAATAATTATCTGGTGGCCGAATAAATCAACCAGTAGTACTGGTATCTTACCAACGAACTGCTGGGAATTCACTGGTTTCTTTAAAATTGGCGTTTAACACAATATAAACAAACGTTCCACGAGAAAACCAACATTATGGACTCTGCGTAATGTATCAACCCAGAACAGCCTGCGCAGTCCGCGCAAGCTTATGCGTCCGACACATTCCGTCTCAGGGGTATACAAGTATAAAGTAATGATTCCTGAAACAGAAAATCCACAGTAGGCGAAAAGTGTCTGTCCGGGTTAGCCTGCGCGGCATGTTTAGGCTGATCCGGGTCGATACCTTACGCAGAGTCCACAATGTTGGTTTCCTCGTGGAGCGGCTCATATATTCCACACTATTGACATTATCTAATATACTGTGCATTTCTTTGGTGGACATTGAAGGACACCTCTGTCAATCATTGTAAACAATGAATGGTCGAGTCATGGATCGAACTCACGACCACTGTGCTGATAGACTCAGTCGTTACCGTCGGAGTTATCGGAGGTTTTTTGTTGTATTGCCGCGGCTTCCTTGTTTATGAAAAAAACCTCCAACATCAATATGTCTAATGATTTTTTAAACTGGCAAGTTTTCAGAGTTATGAGTTGAAGAACTTCAAAGTCTATTAGTAGCTGGTAATTCAAATCACTTGAAAAACACAGCAACTTGAACTACCGTCACAATCGATGTTTTAAAACAGTTTTAATCATTCAATCATCCCACACCATATTTTAACCCTTTCCCGCATACAACAAATCTGTAGCAGACATTTTCGAAAACATCTAGGCAAAAATATGGAAAATCTATTTAAAGTACGAAGTAATTATTGAATAGAGCTGAAATTATTGTAGCAATAAATAGTTCATGATGAGCAATTGCTTATTTTGCCGCAATGATTCCATAAGTCGTCTGTTGTAGATGCGTTACAAGTAGGAGAGGCCTAAATACTTGACACTAGTATATAGGTATAGACGTACACACAGCATAAATGTTTTAAATATTAAATCATTATACGGGATAAAATATTTGTTTACCTTAACCAGGGACGTAGATAAGAGGGATAAGTAACTGAATTATATACTAAAATATCACCCGTACCAACATTTGTAGCAAGTCAAACTAAAAACCTATTCAAGATATGAAAATAAAAAAAATATTTTCTGGAAGTTTAAACATTTTTCTATTGCAGTAGATAAAATATTTCAGGTTTTGATAATATGTTATCCTTATGAAAAATGTCAGTCTATTAATTTTTCGGAAAATAATATAGGTATAACTGTACACACAGCCTCATCATATACAATAACTGTTTTGATTTGTTTTATTGGGGTTTTACACCCGGTTTCAAATCCCCGACGCTAACCACTCGATCACAGAGGATTCCTAAAATATAACTGTTTCGAATATCAAATCATTATACGGGATAAAATATTTGTTTACCTTAACCAACATTACTTCTCGGGTTCGATACTCGATTATGCAAATGACAATGTTGATATGTAGTCAAACCTGTGCTAAAGGCCACATTGGAATAGCAATTCCCTGTCTATAGCGATCATAATTTTAGTTTCCCAAATACTCATTTTCTGTATAAATGACCCTGTAATCAAAGACCAGCTGTGAACAAAGACCGGATTGCTCACTTCCCATGGGTGGTCTTTATACACAGGTTCCGCTGTATAGTGTTGAATGCATAAAGTGATTGTCAATCAATTTTGAGGCCATATTTGTTATAACAACAAAAGCTCTTTCAACTATCACTTATAGCCAAAAGTAAGCAAAAACAAATTAAGTGTTTAGTAGTATCTGTATAGATTATTCACTATGAACAGGGGCGTAGCTTTGCAATAATCAATGTGTAGGCCGTGTCTTGAGAAAATCAACATTGTGGACTCTGCGTAAAGTATCGACCGAGATCAGCCTAAGCTTGCCACACAGGCCTACATGGATAGACACTTTTCGCCTCCTGTGGATTTTCTGTTTCAGGAATCACTACTCTATACATCTATCCCCCTAAGACGGAATGTGTCTGCCGGATCAGTCTGCGCGGACAGCGCAGGCTGATCTGGTCGATACATTACGCAGATGTCTATCGCCGTAGCTGCATTTTGGGGTATTTTGAGAAAAATGTGTAGGCACGTGCCTACAGGGAGCTACGCCCCTGATGAAGAACTAAAATGTGTAACGCTGACAGGTTCAGTCTACCAGTTAACATGTGGATACGGATAATCGACCTTTGGAATATTTGCCCCTGGGGGATTATCGCCTTTAGGGTTATTACCCTCAGGATGAATTACCCTTGACCCTTAAAGCGACTGAAATCCAGATGGCACGAAAAAAAAAAAAAAAAAAAAAATCGAATTCGCCCTAAATGTTATTCTTTATGTTATCCAAGTAAAACCAGGGTTAGAAAATGTATCGTTTATTATCAATAAAGTGAACTTGAGTCGTTTTCAATTGTCCCGATGAAGGGGTTTCCTATCTAAAAATACTTACCCCGTTACTGACAGGGTAGAATTTGCGATGGAAAAAGTATCGAAAAACAAGAAAATCTCACCGATTATAGGGGTATGTAATATGTCAGTTATCATATTTTAATGCCCCAAATACAAAAATAACACTTATTTTCTTAAAATTTTTTTTTTTTTTTTTTTCGACAGTTGGTTATCTGGAGTTCAGTCGCTTTAAGTATAAACAAATATTGTATATGCAGGGGTAGCCTGGCTCTATGTTTATTATTATATAGCTGCATTTCAACTGGTGTCCGAAACATAGGCTATGGTACTTATGGTCAGGTCCTAAGGACGATAATCAGAGGCATGCATAGTTTGTCTATTAGAGTTCTCCCCAATTGTAACATTGAAAAATAACCATAAGGACTGTTGCCAGTCTAATGCAGGGGCAATGATCCTACATTCAGTAAATAAATGACTATCCAACACACGATATTAGGCATTTCTCGACAACAATTTCGCAATATTGAAAACATAATCTTTTCAAAAGAAAAGTTCGGGGTTCTTTGATCTTACATTTAGTTTTTTTAGGCAACATTCCTGAGACATTCACTTAAAGGTACTGTGACAAAAAAGAGAAATCGCTTTTGTCTCTCCATGAGTTCAATAATCCTCTGATACAAAAAAAATACAAAAATGCACACTCGATCCTCCGTCTGTATCAGAGAAAGGAACGTGTAAACGTTAATGATGCAGACGACAATCACTCCAAGAACCGGAAGTTGTCCAGACCGGACCAACAGTAATTGACAATGCATTATATTGCACCAACTCATTTGGAAGCCGCATACGCGGAAACGTGGCGTGAGCGTTTGTCACGGCTAAGCCCATCGAGACATGTTCAGCTTTGAATTACACATAACATAACATAACAAGTGTTATACAACCCTTTCCCACATACAATACTTCTTTAGTAGACGTTGCCGAGCCCTGGTAGCTCAGTCGGTAGCGACGCGGGCTGTAAATCCAGGGGGTTGTGAGTTCGAATCCCGGCTCGGCCAACTTTCTTTCCGACGATTGACAAAAGTCAATGCGACATGCGTCATTCGTCTTCCACCAATAGGCTAAGTCTATTTGGAAAAGCAGCCAGTTGCTTGGGAAGATTGTTGTGTTGAGTACTGGTGTGAGAAAACCAGGAAATGCTTGAGTAGGTGAACTGGCCGCCTGATATAACAGATAAATTGTTAAAAACGGCGTTAAACTTCAATCAATCAATCAATTAAAAAGGTCGTCAGCTGCAGAGGCGTATGTCAAAAAGCGTGTGTATTTTGGAGAGGAGTATCCTTTTGCTTGATACGATATTTCTACGTAAACGAGGAGTTTGGACTGGATTTCGGTAAATGCTGATTTGAGTCGTCTCTTGTCACAGAGTTCCGGACTGATCTGTATTTATCAATTATTTTAACACTTTCCCAAATAGGACAAATCTGCAGCAAACGACTTTGTATTGATAGAAGGATTTGGGTTAAATGCCGTTTTCAACAACTTTTCAGTCATATCAGCTATTTATGCGTTTCCTGTTTTTCTCACACCAGTTCTCCACACGACATAATTTCTAGGCAATTGGCTGCTTTTCCACATAGACTTTTAGACGAATGAAGCATGTCACAGTGCCTTTTATCAAACGTCGTAAAAAGTGTCGGACAAAAAAACCCGGCCCATGATTGACAGCCCTTGTCGCTACCGACCGAGCTACCAGTGGTCCCTAAAAAATGACTTTGAAAGCATTTGGACAACATTATGAAAACTCTCCACAAATGAGAGCATCGTTATCGTATTGAGTTGAAAACAGAGTTTTCTGATTAACTCTTTCAGCGCCGAATTGTTTCAAGTAGACTCTTCCATGTTCAAAATCGGGTCTCTCCATTTCTAATGTAATACTATTTTGGACTATTTTGATAACTAAATGGCAAACAATGCTGATTTTAGGTGAGACAGCTCGTTACGAGCTGACTCGCCTGAATCAGTTTTGTTTGCAATAACCTGAATATTGCCTTTGGCGCAGAAAGAGTTAAACATAGTATAATTGTTTATACATTTGTTTCCCTTTTAGACAAACGTAAAGGCGGATGCAATAAACCCCCAGTTTCACCTGACGCGATTTCCCTGTATTACAAGTATACGGAAGCGAAACATCTTACATTTTGAAATTTGATTAACCATTTCCAACTAGCGTCTAGCAGACACGTTATGACCTATTTACAACAGAAACCATTACCCACAATGTGGTGATCTTTACTAATTTAGCTAGATATGTACTTTCATTTTCTGCTCCCCCTCATTGTCGCTCAGGGCAGCGGGGTTAGCATTACGACAGACTGGCTGGTGTCAGGATAACTAGCCCAGGAAACTCCCCTGATATAACTGAGCAACTGGTGAAAACAGCGTAAAAACACCAAACAATATAAAACATGAAACTTTCATGTTCTCGAATGTTTCCTGATCGCCTACTGCAGACATGCTTTACGTGGAATGGCTTAATTGAGTTCTGAGGAATTCTTCACTTCAGATAAACAGTTCAGATTATTGCATATCGTTATCAGAGAGCGCATAGCTAATTTGTAAAAACCTCTGTCTCAACCATTTGCACTTACTTCTATTCGTTATTGTCTTTATATTTACTTTTTTGTTTGTTTGATTAATTGTTTGGTGTTTTACGCCGCTTTCAACAACGTTTCCATTTATCCTGACACCAGCTATAGTCTGTCGTCACCCAGCAACCATGACCGCAAAAAAGTGCAGCCTATCCTGACACCAGCTATAGTCTGTCGTCACCCAGCAACCATGACCGCAAAAAAGTGCAGCCTATCCTGACACCAGCTATAGTCTGTCGTCACCCAGCAACCATGACCGCAAAAAAGTGCAGCCTATCCTGACACCAGCTATAGTCAGTCGTCACCCAGCAACCATGACCGCAAAAAAGTGCAGCCTATCCTGACACCAGCTATAGTCTGTCGTCACCCAGCAACCATGACCGCAAAAAAGTGCAGCCTATCCTGACACCAGCTATAGTCAGTCGTCACCCAGCAACCATGACCGCAAAAGAGGGCAGCCTATCCTGACACCAGCTATAGTCTGTCGTCACCCAGCAACCATGACCGCAAAAAAGTGCAGCCTATCCTGACACCAGCTATAGTCAGTCGTCACCCAGCAACCATGACCGCAAAAGAGGGCAGCCTATCCTGACACCAGCTATAGTCAGTCGTCACCCCGCAACCATGACCGCAAAAGAGGGCAGCCTATCCTGACACCAGCTATAGTCAGTCGTCTACTTTGTTTTTGGAGTTCAAACCCCACCTCTGGCATAGTTTTGTCCCAATGATTGACGAAAGTCATTGCGACCAGCACCACACGTCTTCAACACACAGGCTGTAAACAGTATATGGGTGATGGTAGCCAGTCACCCGTGTCGAATGGTGTCTCTAGTACGCCAGGGAACACATGGTTATCCGAACTGGCAGCCATATGTAACTGAACGACTCGAACTGGCAGCCATATGTAACTGAACGACTCGAACTGGCAGCCATATGTAACTGAACGACTCGAACTGGCAGCCATATGTAACTGAACGACTCGAACTGGCAGCCATATGTAACTGAACGACTCGAACTGGCAGCCATATGTAACTGAACGACTCGAACTGGCAGCCATATGTAACTGAACGACTCGAACTGGCAGCCATATGTAACTGAACGACTGTTGAAAACAGCCTTAACGCTATAATCAACCAATGAGTTGCGGAACACGAAAGGCAATCTCTTTACTAAGACTAGACTGCATGTCTGTATAGGATGATCCCGATCTACGTACGTGGCACCATTGCATGTCATCGGATTGATTGATTGATTGTTTTGTGTTTTACGCAGCTTTCAACACAATTTCATTTATATCACGGCGTTGTCTGGGCAAGTTACCAGTACTACTTATTCACGTTTACTGAAACCAGCCAGTTAGTCAGTCGTATTATTATACATGTACCTCACGTGACTTTGTAATGTTAAATTCTCATATACTTATCATGGGCAATTTCTTACTGTCTCATGATAATAGTACGTTTTTGACCGGTTAACAGTATACTGTTACATGGCACGCGCGTTAAAATGTTGGTTATGCACGTGCATGACGTCATTTCAAACAATAACGTCACCTTTAAGACGCGCGTGCCATGTAACAGTATACTGTTAACCGGTATATTCATATGTGTGTGTTACATTGTAGTAGATCTACCCATGTTTACTTCCCCTACAAAGGTACAGAATAAACGTGTAATTTTGTTTGGTATACTAAAATAAATATTGCATGGCTTCCAGTGTGACAGTACATATTGTCATCATTCGGGAAAATAGTGTTAACCTCGGCTTCGCCTCGGGTAACAATATTTTCCTCATGTTGACAATATGTACTGTCACACTGGAAGACATGCAATATTTATATAATGCTAACCCCTCAACCCTGAGTGTCAAAGAGGACAGCCATTACTAACAATTTTAAAATAGTTGTTATGACCCGGCCGGGAATCGAACCCAATACCTTCCTCATCCGAAGTGGACGCTCTACCACTACATCACCGAGGCGGTATGCAATATCTGATAACGCAGAACTCAGTTAAATGAACATTTCTCAAGGTAAATCAGCCTTCGAGTTATTATAGGCGTGTGGAATAAAACCTCGACAGCACATACATGTATGCTGAAGATCTAAATGGGTACTGTTTAAACTTTTGTATTGCCCAATTTCAGAAAATGAACTGTTCCTTGTTGAAAATTGGACCACTCCATTGTTCGTCCAACCGGAAATTTGTTAAAATGTTAATGTCTAAGTGGCAAATAATGCAGGTTTCAGGAGAAAAAGCTCGTTATGAGATGTCTCACCTAAATCGGCTTTTTTTTTTTGCAAAAGCCTTTAATTGCCTTTGACAGCAAAATGGTTAAAGACGAGCTTTCGTGAAACCTTGCATGACTAATTGGCGACCAATGTAGAGCTAGATGAGACTGCCAGGATTCACTGGCTGGTCTGGATCTAAAATTTATTTTTTTCGAGTGGCAAAAAACAATTATTACTTTTGACCCATTACTGACAAATGACAATGGCAATGACATATTTTTTTGAAAGTAATTAGGCCACCGGCCCAAAGTACAAAGCATTCTATTTAACAAATAGTATAGAGCTGAGAATGATGTTTTATCATGTTTTCATTACCATATAGATGAAATATGAAAGTTTTTTTTATTACATCAGGATTGTCGTTTTGAAGCAACGTATAAAAGTCATAAATGTAAAATGTAAAAATAATTATTCTTCATACGCGACGTTAAACAACTTACGCGTTAGGTTAAGCATGACGTCAACCTCAATTGTGAACAATATAGGCAGATAAAGCGACAAATCTTGGTCTAAAGTGTGCGTTACTCATTTATCAGTATTTAGCAAAGACTAGTTCAAAGATCAGCGGTCAGAGGACTATATAATGGGGAGTGAACCGGTCTTTTCCCCACGATATATTTCTTATTACTCAACCAAATCCTATGTTGTGGGTACTCAAAAGAATCGTCTCACTGAGACGATTCTTTTGAGTACCCACAACATAGGGTTTGAATGTCAAATAAAGGTTTTGGAACATGAAAATATCGCATTATCGAGAGTTCTGCAGCGGTGATAGACGTTTGCATGAATTTAGCGGGTTAAGGGTTAGTACAACATAAAAGGTTTTATAGTGCAGACAGTAATCTATTTTGGTTTGATAGGTTTATTAACAATAAAAAATGTGCTTGTGCTTCACCTTGCTTTTAATTCCAATATTGCTTGATTAATAGAACTACATCGTTGAAAAAAAAAAGAAGAAGAAGATTGAGATGCTGGTGACGATTAAAAAGAAGAATACGATGATGAAGAAGAAGAAGAAGAATGAGCTGTTGAGAAGAAGAAGAAGTAGAAGTAGAAGAAGACGGTGCAACCTCAATACTTTGCTTAATAATTGTAGGAACATGAGAACATGCGCAACAAGAGGAAAACAGCTATTTTTCCACAATGTTTCCACATTAATACCGATAATATATATCAAATCAATCAATCAATCAATCAATCAATCAATCAATCAATCAATCAATCAATCAATCAATCAATCAATCAATCAATCAATCAATCAATCAATCAATCAATCAATCAATCAGTCAATCAATCAATCAATCAATCAACCAATCAATCTACTTTTTAGTCAATCCGTCAAACAATTCCGAATATATGTTTTTCAATCAATCAATCAATCACTTATTCTTTCATTCATTCAATAAATCAAACGATTAAATCAAATCAATCAATCAATCAAATCAAAAACATTCAATCAACCTTTTAATCAAGAATTCAATCAATCAATCAATGCATCAATCAATCAATAAATCAACCATTTAGTCAGCCTATCAATCAATCAATCATATACTCAATTTATCAATCAATCAATCATTTAATCAATTGAGCAACCAACCATTAATCAATCAATCAATAAATCAATCAATCAATCAATCAATCCGTCAATCCGTCAAACAATTCCGAATACATTTTTATCAATCAATCAATCAATCACTTATTCTTTCATTCATTCAATAAATCAAACGATTAAATCAAATCAATCAATCAATCAATCAAATCAAAATCATTCAATCAACCTTTTATCAATCAATTTAGCAATCAATCAATCATTTAGTATATTGAGCAATCAACCAACCATTAATCAATCAATCAATCATACTTTTTAATCAATCCGTCAATCTGTCAAACAATTCCGAATATATTTTTTATCAATCAATCAATCAATCACTTATTCTTTCATTCATTCAATAAATCAAACGATTAAATCAAATCAATCGATCATCAAATCAAAATCATTCAATCAACCTTTTAATCAAGAATTCAATCAATCAATCAATGCATCAATCAATCAATAAATCAACCATTTAGTCAGCCTATCAATCAATCAATCATATACTTAATTTATCAATCAATCATTTAATCAATTGAGCAATCAACCATCAATCAATCAATCAATCAATCAATCAATCAATCAATCAATCAATCAATCAATCAATCAATCAATCATTCAATCAATCAATCATCCTTTAATTAATCAATTAATCAATCGAGCAATCCATTATTATTGTACTAGTTGTGTGAGTTAGCTCAGTTTTTAGATTCTTTTACAATCAACAATCTAAGATCCCTGTACTATACCAGACATGAACTGTTCTCCCTTATCCCGCCGAATTCCTACCTAAGTGATCTTCATCACAAATACAAATGCATCTTCGTGCGGCTGTAGGAACTAATCTACATATTGATAAATGAGATGCGAATAATGAAGATAAATATTACACTGCACGAACGCAATGAGCTATTATTTAACTTCTTTGTAACTTAAAAATTAAGCAAGACAAAGAAGGCAAATAATATTCAATGTGGTCGGCGTACAGACGAAGAAGGGTTTATCTCATTATTTAATCACAGAACTCAGGTGTTTTCTTATCACAGAATTCTGAAGAATTTATAAAGGTGGTTAACCTGTAATATGATATGCCATTTTGGATTATTCGCAATTTAAAACTGTTTGAATGTAATTTGTCATTTTGATATATCCCAAATATTTTTTATAACAGATACTTGTAATTAATACAGCACGGATAGATGATATAGTATTATTTATTGGTCGAGGTGAATGGGCCCGCGTTTCCTGGGTAAACAACAAGTTCTGTTTATCCTGATATTCGCCAAACATAATTTTCTTAACCAACTATGTTTTACACGTGTGTTTGTTTGAATTGTGTTTTACGCCGGTTTCAACAAACTTTCAGTTATATCAAGGCGCTTCCTGTGTAATTTACCAGGTATACCGGTATGTTTATCCCGAGGTGTAATTTACCAGGTATACCGGTATGTTTATCCCGAGGTGTAATTTACCAGGTATACCGGTATGTTTATCCCGAGGTGTAATTTACCAGGTATACCGGTATGTTTATCCCGAGGTGTAATTTACCAGGTATACCGGTATGTTTATCCCGAGATCAGCTCTTCACTCCCGAATTTCATAAAGTCGACGAGTTCATGTTTGGACCACTCTATTCTTCGTAAAACAGGAATTTGGTAAAATCTAATGTCTAAGTGGCAAACAATGCAGATTTCGTTACGAGCTGTCTCACATGAATCTGCATTGTTTGCAAAAGCCTTTAATTAATTGCCTTTTGCAGCGAAAAGGGGAATCGTAATGTTATCCTGGCAATCCTGAACGATAAAGATAGAAGACACTTTTACCATTTGTTGAGATATTTGGGTATGGCGCGACCGGGGACCGGGTCTCCCGATCTCATGTGCTTACTCACTTACTTACTTCCTTACTCACTTACTTATTTACTTACTCACTTACTTACTTACTTATTTTACTTTACTTTACTTTACTTTACTTTACTTACTTACTTACTTACTTACTTACTTACTTACTTACTTACTTACTTACTTACTTACTTACTTACTTACTTACTTACTTACTTACTTACTTACTTACTTACTTACTTACTTACTTACTTACTTACTTACTTACTTACTTACTTACTTACTTACTTACTTACTTACTTACTTACTTACTTACTTACTTACTTACTTACTTACTTACTTACTTATTTCGATGGAATAAAACTTTTCCCGGTTTGCTTGTTATCGTTTTTGCATAAAGATTTAATTTCAAGTCAATGCAAAATACACGGACGCCATTTACCAATTCTAAGGTGACAGGAAATAAAGCAGTTAATCAAGATTACAACGCTCATCCTGAAATTAAGCAATGAACCACGTCGTACGAAAGCCGAAAGTTGTATTAATTTTTTTTTCATGTTTAAATCAATGTTCAATGTTCAATTAATAATGATACAATAACACACCTTTATAATCAACTTTCTTTTTACCACCGTTCTTAGATGCTTGTTGAACTAGGTAGCAAACAGTTAAAATTTGATCAGACCTCGCGAAGGTGCTAGAAGATCTGGATCTTCACTGGGGGTGGAACAAATCTCCGGAAATTCAACAAGGTCGGTTTTCTCTGCGACGTGTCTCAAATACCAAACGTCGGATTACAAAGGCAAGATGATGGATCACAGCGATATCTCACGTCACGTAACCCTTCATCTCATACAACACAAATCTGCAGCAGACGACTTCGAAAACGTCTAGGTAAACAAGCAGAGAAAATCCCTTTAAATGAAAGAACAATAATTGAATATAGTTGAAAACATGGTGACAAAAGGAGAAATTGCTCGTTTTGAGCAATTTCTTCTTTTGTCGCCATGTTTTCAAAAAGCCGTCTGCCGTCACATACAACACATCTGCAGCAGACGACTTTGAAAACGTCTAGGTAAAAGCACAGAAAATCCCTCTAAACGAAAGAACGATTATTGCATATAGTTGAAAACATGGTGACAAAAGGAGAAATTGCTCGTTTTGAGCAATTTCTTCTTTTGTCGCCATGTTTTCAAAAAGCCGTCTGCTGCAGATATGTCAGAAAGCGCCTATATGAGGAGAAGGGTTAACCCTTTCACACACGCAGATCCCATTTATCCGCATCTGCACCAGATGACGTTTGAAAACATTGTGACAAAATGAGACCATATTCATCATGAGCAATGTTTTTCCTTGTGTCACAATAATGTCAACTCCTATTTTCAAATAATTCTACTTTCATTATTTCAAATTGACCATGTTCTTGTGTAGTAGATGCGTTCTAACTCATCTGCTGCAGATGTGGTGTCTGTGGAAAAAGATTAGAGATTTTAGCACAATGGCTGGTATTCATAATTCAGAAGCCTACTGCGGTTGTCTGTCTTTTTCTTCTGATTCTAAAATTATATTTTATTAGTTTTTTCCCCTATTTTTCTCAAAATTCTTATAATTATATTACATGCTATTGAGCGATGCCTGCCTGTTTTGATTGTTATTTTGTTTACCTGCGCACAGTGAAGACAACTATCGGCGAACTCAGAGAAGATCATGTTTTACAATATTGATTATTGATCATTTAGTAAAAACATTTCCTAAATATTACAAACATGTGTAGTAGAGTGTTTTTTTCCCGTAGACAGAGACTATGTAGCTATATGTTTATATAAGGGGATACTTATACTGCTTTGCTATTGAGCTAGCTCTTATATCGACGTGGTGGAGTGTTCGCTTCCGGGACAAGAGGTACCTAGTTCGAGCCCTCGTTGGGACGGACTTTTTTCAGCTGGGCTACATTGGCGCCCATCGTAAATAACCCGCAGTGATGTGAGATAGAGTAGTAGTTGATGTTAATTGAGCTAGCTTTTATAGCGACGTAGTACAGTGTTCGCCACCGGGACAAGAGGTTCCGAGTTCAAGCCCTAGTCGGGTCGGACTTTTTTTTAGCTGAGCAACAAAAGCAGCATACGATTTGAACAACATTTCAAGTTTTCGAGTAGGACGCTAAAACCATAATACGAAAAAAAAACATAAATGGTTTTTTTCGCTTAAAGGTAACAGGTGTGAGATTTTTTTTTTTCAATAACCCATGAAGCTTTCTGAAATGAAACTGGAAAAATCCATGGGGGCCGCCATTTTGTATATGTATACAAAGCAGACGTAAAACACAGATTGAAAATTATTGTCGGCTTTTTAATAAAAAATTTTAAAATCAGTTTATTTGGGTATGTATAAAATGAGCCAGAAAAACACAGATTGAAAATTATTGTCGTCTTTTTAATCATGTGGGAATTAACATTTGTACGAAAAGTTAAAAATAAATGAAAATCTGTAAGAAATATGTTTTCCCGTTCGTCAAAAAAACGACAGCATTAGCCTTCTACGCCCGAAACTAAATTTTGACAGTATCGTAGCCAAAGAAGGACGTGACGTCATTTCCGTTACACTTCATTTAAGGATTGACTCTTATTTTTCGTGCGTTCATGCAGTATGAACGTCGGACGCGATTTTGCAAATCCATGAAGCGCGCTAGCGCTTCTTGGGAAATTTGCAAAATCGCGGCCGAGCGTTCATACTGCATGAACGCACGAAAAATAAGAGTCAATCCTTATATTTACATTTTCCACTTTTCATTACTTTATTTTATTCGACCTTAAAGTGTTCGCGAACAAGTCTTTAATAACAATGAAGAAATGTTACCGCCAACGTACGTTTGTTTAAATGAACAGCTGATATTTGTAACGTCGTAATATCATTGGTTAAATGACGTCACGCTATTGAAATAAACAATGACGTCAGAGGTCATGAAAGGTCGAGCGGTTCATGCAAAATGAACAGAATTTATTTGTACAGAAAATCAAGTGCGAATGTAAATATCTTGGCGTAACGTCAATGGAGCGACGTCGTTTCCCGCAAAAAAGTGGTATCAACATGAAAGACCCCAAATTCCTATACATGAGCTATTGACTCACTCATTCAAAGTATAATTATTTATCAAACATTGTGGCAAAAGGATAACTTTCTCATAAGGAGTAATTGTTCTTGTGGCGACAATCTTTTCCTAAATCGTCTGTTGCATATGCCTCAGAAACCGTCTCTAATAGGGAAAGGGTTTAGCAGAAATGTGACCCCTTACATAATTTGTTCCAGTCATATTGACTAGTTGAAAAAGGCAGTCGAAAGGTGGCATCATAAAAGGGCTGATCTATTTGCTTCTTTACCATAATGCAGGTGATCGATTAAGGATCATCTTGGCCCTCATTTTTTAACCTCGTTCATTATAAATGTATTCCTTGATTTTCTGAAAGTCTTTACTTTATTATTTTCTGTTCAAATAATAGACAACAGCAATACGAATTCCAAATATGTTTTGATAATGCAAGAAACATGACATTAACATTATTATTGTCTAGTCAATTACTTATAAATCCTTTTTTATGGCCAAAGTATGCTCTTTAATTTTTGTTTTTAATTATCTTGCGTTTTTTTCGTAAATAGGTAGCACCTATAGATATATTATTGAGGTATTTGGTAGATTGATTGATTGCTTGATTGGGGTTTAACGCCGTTTTTAACAATTGTAAAGCCATATCACGGCGGCCAGTTCACCTACTCATGTGTTTCCTGGTTTTCTCACACCAGTACTCCACACAAGCAACTGGCTGCTTTTCCACATAGACTTAGCCCATTGGTGGAAGACGAATGACGCATGTCGCAATGACTTTTGTCAAACGTCGGGAAAAAGTTGGCCGAGCCGGGATTCGAACTCACAACCCCTTGATTGACAGCCCGCGTCGTTACCGACTGAGCTACCGGGACTCGACGTATTGGGTAGAGCAACAATAAGAAACTTGAAATGAGTCTGTCCATGCATGGGTTAAGGTTCAAATTGGCATTTCTGGGAAGTGTAGTTTCGGATCAGACTCCGTGTCCGAGTGACCAGCGTCTGGAATTTAGAGCCAGGCGTCCCGGATTTGATCCCCAGTCGCAGCGGTCATGATGGAGTGTCCATGGGCAAGGCTGTTTTCCTTGACTTTTACTGGTTTGTTTACTCAGGGAGCATGAATAAGTGAACTATAGCCGTGATATAACTAAATTATTGTTGAAAACGGCATATCTCCCCCCCCCCCAAATAAAGCAGAATTTAAACAAGTTTACAAAAGCTTCTACTAGGAATCAGCTGTGGTCGAGTGGTTAGCGTCGGGGATTTGAAACCGGTGTCCCGGGTTCGATCCACAGTCGCGGCACTACGGTCATGGCGGAGTGCCCTTGGGCAAGGTACATTTTCTAGCCTAGTACTTGTTTGTTTACCCAGGGATCCTGAAAAAGTGAACTGTCGCCGTGATATAACTGAAATAATGTTGAAAGCGGCGTAAAACCCCGATTAAACAAACAAAAGCTTCTTACAAGTATGTGTGTACGTGATTTTTTCACAAAGGTCAACGTGTGCCTGTGCGCACGGATGGGTTCAAATAAACAATATCGTCGTTGCGGAAGTCCGTGTGTAACTAAGACAAAAAGAAAAAACTCGTTCTATTTAATAAATGATCAAAGCGGTACATTTCAATTAGGATTCATTGTTAATTAACTGATTCTTTAATTTAGATATAATAGAAATGAATTATGAATTATTATGTGGCATACATTATCAATACATGTTTTGATTACCTACATAAAAAATACCGGGTTCGACTTTTCTTTTTTTCAAATACACAAGTGAACGTCTATAATCAAGTACATTCGTACCAATGTAAGTTCGCCATTTACAGTATGTGTTTACGTCACAAATGCTACGGTGGACAGAAATATTTTACTTCGGTTTAGAAGTAAAAACAAAGGTAACAAAGTCTACGCCGCTTACAGAGCCCCATCTCCGGTTTTTCAACGGAGCTTTATTAATCAAACTCCTGTAAAAAATCCGGAGATAGGACATTGTAAGCGGCGTGACTGCGCCATGTTTCATTAAAAAGGGGGAAGAAATAAAAAAGTTACCATTGTTTTTACATTCTTAACAAGAGCAATTATTGCTGTCTGACCATGCAAATATGACGTCAAAAGTCACGTGGTATACACACACTGATTTAGATCCTTCCCCACAAACAACGAAACTGCAGCAGACGACATTAAAAACATTCCAGGTAAACTATAGAAGAACTCTGTTAATTAAAGTACAATTATTGAATAAAGTTGAAAACATTTTGACAAAAGGGGAAATTGGTCTTCACGAGCAATGTCACCTTTTGTCAAAATGTTTTCAAAAGTCGTCTGCTGCAAACACGCCAAAGTGTGAGTGTGTTGGCAAGGGTTAATGGAATGTCGTACAAATCCAGGTCAAGATACAATAAGAAGGGTTTCCCTTGAGATGATACAGTAATCGAGAAGCCTATTAATGAAGCCATTATAAACCATAACTAAGTTAGATATTACACGTGAATTATCCCAGGTTTATTGCCCTTCTTCAAATTGACATATATCTCACGACATTCATTCTGCAGGGGCGTAGCTTGGCAATAATCAATGTGTAGGCCGTCTCGTGAGAAAATCAACATTGTGGACTCTGCTTAAAGTATCGACCCGGATCAGCCTAAGCATGCCACACAGGCCTACCCGGAAAGACCCTTTTCGCCTCCTGTGGATTTTCTGTTTCAGGAATAACTACTCTATACATCTATCCCCCGAAGACGGAATGTGTCGGCCGGATCAGTCTGGTCGATACATTACGCAGATGTCTATTGCCGCAGCTGCATTTTGGGGCAATCTGAGAAAAAAGGTGTAGGCACGTGCCTACAGTGCCTAAAGGAAGTTACGACCCTGGTCTGGCAATAAATACATCTTCCACGCCCTTCGTTGCACAATACCAAACCCAATGTCACTACTGGAACATATCATTCCCCACGTATATGTCTCTGCCGAATTGTTTTGCATAGAAAAAATAAATAAATATACAAATGCCCGCGGTAAGCTCAATCCTGCCGTGACAAATAATTCGAAGAAAAGAACTATCAGGATTATAGGTCTATGTAGTTCAACGGGAAGTAAAGAGGTCAATAACAGCAGGGCGGCCTAAGACGTGATTAGATTCGGAACGATACAGTTAATACCTTAAATAGCTTATTTCGAGTGGTCTTTTTTAGTAGGAGGATGGGATTGAAGGAGCTATTTTCCAGCAACGAACTGCTCGTTCTAAATATATCTGCACTCCTACATATTCATATACGGGAACTTCTAACTCTTAACTACGAGCATGCCACTGATGTATGTATAGCATTGTCCGGCCAATATCCTTCGCTAGCGAGCAAGTTCGCCTTTTGCCACAATGATTTCAATCCTAGTACATTTATACAGTTATTCCGTATTTTTTCATAAATGTTTTCAACGTAGTCTTGAGAAAATATGTTGTATGTCTTTTATTTGTACTCCTTAACATATGATGTTGAGTGACGTGGCCTTATTAACTCGTGGATGTCATGTTTTCTTTATTGGGTTTTACGTGGTTTTCAATATTATATCAGTTATATCACGGCGACAGTTCACTTATTCATTATCTCTGGGTAAACGAATCAATACTAGGCTAGGAAATGTGCCTTACCCATGACCACCGGGACGCCAGGTTCCAAATCCCCGACGCTTACCACTCGAGCACGTCGGATTCCCGTTATGTTTACATAATGTTTGTCTTAATTTTCATATTGCCATGTAAATTGTACAATTTATATGTTAAATAATTCCATCTATCTAAAAAGCAAAATTACTCCCACATAGAGACGCTTTCTGACGCCTCTGCAGCGGACAACTTTTGAAAACATTGCGGCAAAAGGAGAAATTGCTCAAGCAATTTCTCCGTTTGCCAAGATGTTTTAAGCTCTCTCAAATGAATATCTTTGCATTTCAAGAGTGTTTCCATATTTTTGCCTATATGTTTTAGAAAGTCGTCTGCTGCATATTTGCTGTACGTGGGAAAGGGTGAAGGTAAAACAGTTAATCGATTTTGTCATTCCGAGAATATCATCTCATTGAAACAAATCAGAGAAAATAACAAAATCTCATTTGTGAGTGGAAGGTAATAAATAAGCCGATCAGTGGTCCCTTCCCTTTAACGGGGAGGTATGACGTCACAGCTACCGTAATTCGTCTATTTTGGTAACAACCTTTGGTCTTTGTAATTGTTTTACGACTTCGAGACATCTATTTCCGTCTATAACCAGATTCCTTCCGTCCGCTCAAGTTATGAAATGGTTTTAATGTTTTTCGTCTCATTTTTCCCACATACATACGTATTTTGACACGAACGCAGCATAACGCCAGCTCTGTTGCAAAAGACCGTCTGGATGGTTGAGGTAGAGCGTCCGGCTCCGAATGCGGGAGGTCGCGGATTCGATCTCCGTCCAATGCATACCAAAGACCTTAAAGGTGCTGAACTCCAGATGGAGATCAAAATCTTGAAATGTTGAAACTTCTGCAAATATTGCTAATAATAACAGCAACGTAAGAAATAAATAGTTCGAAACTTTAATTTTGGCAATAATGTGGAAAAACAGTCGATTGAAAGTCACGAAATTGTACAGAATTCGGCTTCCCAGTAAAAATGAAGCATAAACGATCAGTATTTAGATGTTTTAAAATTGTACTGGAAAGTGAATACAAATTAACCCAGAATTAAAATTATAATATTTCTATACAACTTTAAAACTGTTCTAAAACTTTGACTATAACCTGGAGTTCAGCACCTTTAAAAAGGGAAGTAATGGCTTTCCGTCCTTGACTCTCAGGGTTGTGGGGTTAGGTTAGCTTTACGACTGACTAGCTTTACGACTGACTCGCTGGTGTAAATGGTATACTACCTGGAAAGCGCTGTAATACAACTACGAACTGTAGAAAGCGGCGGAAAACATCCGTTACAAACAAACAACCTCTGTCAATAACAACAGGGAGATGGTTTTCCTTGATCACCAGAGGACTAGATATGAGGGAGTAAACAGGTCTTCTCCCCACACTATTTCTCTTATTACTCAACCAAATCCTAACATAGGGTTTGAAGGTCGAATAAGGATTTTAGAACATGAAAAATGATCCTTATCTAGAGCTCTGATCACGAATCACATATTGACAGGAAGCTTTTTAAATAACCCATTAAACCAGAAATATTTAATCGACTTGCAGATGAAAGCAAAACATAAAAATAACGCGGATATTATTCCAAACTTTCCATACGATATGGCATCCTGGTTTTCGCCGGAGGCTCACCTACATAAAACAAATCTGCAGCAGACGACTTTGAAATCATCTGGGAAAAAGTATAAAGCATCTCTATAAATGAAAGCATAATTATTGAAAAGAGTTTAAAAACATTGTGGCTAAAGGAGAAATTGCTCATCATGAGCAATTTCACCTTTTGTCACAATGTTTTCGAAATTCGTTTGCTGGAGGGGCGTCAGAAGGCGTCTGTATTTGGGAAAGCTTTACAAAACACAAAGTTTCTCTGAATATCTCTCTTTTCAATTTCTGTCTTTGTTAGTTTGGAAGAATGGCGTCGATCTTTGGCAAACGGATTAATAATACTGGATTGAATAGGAATGAGATCAATATGACATTTTCTGAATAATTCAAGAAGGACGTCTTTTCCTACATATGCGGTCACTTGTGACACGCAATCCACAATGACCGTGTGTGGTTAGACTGGGAAGTTTGAGACGTGTGTATACCACGTGACTTTTGACGTCATATTTGCATGGTTGCTCTTGATAAGAATGTAAAAACAAAGGTAACTTTTTTATTTCTTCACCCTTTTAAATGAAACATGGCGCAGTCTACGCCGCTTACAATATGTCCTATCTCCGTTTTTTACAGGAGTTTGATTGGTGGTCTGGTTTTTTCAAACACTTCGACGAACCTGTTCTCAAAATCCAGTTTTGATAATGCTCCGGCTGTCGGCGATATTAATGAATTTTGAGAAAATGTTCATCGAAGTGTTTGAGGAAACTAAACCACTAATCAAACTCCGTTGAAAAACCGGAGATATGGCTCTCTTAGCGGCGTAGACTGCGCCATGTTTCATTAACAATGATGAAGAAATAAACAAGTTACCTTTGTTTTTACATCTAAACCGAAGTAAAATATTTCTGTCCGCCGTAGCATTTGTGACGTCAAAGTCACGTGGTATACACACACACACACACACACACACACTGTATACAGGGTTCGTAATCTGCGTGAAAACGCATGGCACAATTCCTAAAATAGTATTTTGTTGTATGCGGAACCGTTTAATTATTTATTTAACAATATATACATAGTATATCGAGGGCTTGGTGTGAAACGGTTGTATCAAAAAACCTATCAAGTTTGAAAACCCTGGTTTAGGGACAATTTTGTAAACAATGCAAATTTAGGTGCCATTTCTCAGAACGAGCAATGGCACCTAAATTTCCATTGTTTACCAAGTAAGATGATTTAACGCTTATTAGGACTTTATGGCGAGGTGATTAACCTTGGTAAAAAAAGTACCAATTTAAGTTACAACCGTTTCACGCCAAGCCCTCGATATATATCATTAACTTGAAATGATATGTCCCTAATCCAAACGATATCTCTGTAACATAGTAATGCATCTCTCTAAATAAAGAGATATCTCACTAACTTTGAGAGAAATTCATTTGACTAAGAAACATCTATTAGATACTTAGATAGATATAGTTTTAACTTAGAAAGATATATTTTGCACTTACATAGATATTTTTTTATCTTAGATAAATATCTTTTTATCATAGATAAATATCTTTTTTATCTTAGATATATATCTTTTTAACTTAGATATATATCTTTTGCACTTAGATAAATATATTTTTCACTTAGATAGACATCTTTTTCACTTAGAGAGATATCTTTTTCAGTCATTTAGATATTATATATTTACCTTAAGATACTTAGTTATACAATTTGAAATTATCATAATTTTTTTTCAGCTCTGAGAGATATATCTCTATATATTTCAGATCTCTCTATGACTAACAGATAAACATATTCAACTTTCAGATATGTGTTTTAAATTTGAGAGATATCTCTCTAACTTTCACATGTATCTTTTCTCTATCTTAGACAAATATTTAAATCATTCCGAGATATATGTTTTAAACTTTCATAAACAATATTTGTTGAAAGTATGTATATTTAAAAACAGAGTATATATGTTGAGGCGATTTTTTTCATCGCATATTTATATGAGCCGTTCCACGAGAAAACCAACATTATGAACTTTGTGTAAAAAATGTATCAAACCAGATCAGCGTGCGCAGTCCGCGCAGGATAATCCGGACCGACACGTTCCGTCTCAGGGGGATATAGTAATGCTTCATGAAACAGAAAATCTACAGGGACCGAAAAGCATCAAGGTTAGCCTGCGCGGCATGCTTAGGCTGATCCGGTCGATACTTTACGCAGAATCCACAATGTTGGTTTTCTCGCGGAACGGCTCATATCAATATATCTGCGTAATGTATCGACCAGATCAGACTGATCCGGCCGACACATTCCGTCTAAGGGGGGATAGATAGAGTAGTGATTCCTGAAACAGAAAATCCACAGGAGGCGAAAAGTGTCTGTCCGGGTAAGTCTGCGCGGCACGCTTAGGCTGATCCGGGTCGATACTTTACGCAGAATCCACAATGTTGGTTTTCTCGTGGAACGGCTCATATATTAGCGTATATTTCAAAGGTCGACAAGTATCGTCGTCTCAGAATGAATGAATGAATGTATATTGTTTTATGGCGCATCGACAGCTAAGGTCATTTAGCGCGCAATTAAATTTAATTATTCATGATCCCTGGGTAAACAAACCAGTACTAGGCTAGTAAATGTGCCTTGCCCAAGGGCACTCCACCATGACCGTAGTGCCGCGACTGGGGATCGAACCCGGGACACCCGGTTTCGAAATCCCCGACGCTAACCACTCGACCACAGCGGATTCCTCGTCGTCTCAGAGAAATGTTGGCAAGATAAAAGGATTTAAGTAAAAAAAAAATAGGACAACATTTATCTATCATTTCCCACATGCAGTCTCACCCTTTGAACCTTACGACCGCATCGGTGGTGTAGTGTAGAACGTCCACCTCGGATGTGGGAGGTCGCGGGTTCGATCCCCGGTCGGGTCATAAGAAATACTTTAAAATGGTTGTAATGGCTACCCTCCTGGGAACTCAGGGTTGCGGCATTACGTCTGACTGGCTGGTCTCAGGACAAATGGACCAGTAGAACTGGTAACTCACCCAAGAAATGCAGAGATGTAACTGAATTCTACGGCAGCTCTAAAGGGACACACACATTTTTATAAATTACATACGAATTGTTTTTTTATCTCGTGCGCACGAGATAGGATCTCGTTCGCACGACTTAGTATTTCGTGCGCACGAGATACTTATCTCGTTACCACGACTTAGTATCTCGTGCGCACGAGATAAAAACAAATATTAGTGTGTGTCCCTTTAGAGCTTCCGTAGAATTCTCTTTGAAAAGCGGCATAAAACACCAAACAATCAAACACTTTTAACCTTCCTAGACTCGCATTACTTTGTGGAGTGTTTACCCTTTCCCACAAGCAATAAATATTCAGCAGACTACTTTGAAAATAACCAGGACAACATTTGTTAAATCCCCGTGAACAAAAGTGCACTTATTAAATAGAGTTGCAAAAGAAGAAATTGCTCCTGATACTCAAGCCAGGGGCGTAGCTCCCTTTAGGCACTGTAGGCACGTGCCTACACATTTGTTTCTAAAAATGCCCCAAAATGCAGCTGCGGCGATGGACATCTGCGTAATGTATCGACCAGATCAGCCTGCGCTGTCCGCGCAGACTGATCCGGCCGACACATTCCGTCTAAGGAGGGATAGATAGAGTAGTGATTCCTGATACAGAAAATCCAACAGGAGGTGAAAAGTGTATATCCGGGTACGCCTGTGTGGCATGCTTAGGCTGATCCGGGTCGATAATTTACGCAGAGTACACACTGTTGATTTTCTCACGAGACGGTCTACACATTGATTATTGCCAAGCTACGCCCCTGCAAGTTATCCTTTGTCATAAGGTTTTCAAAATGCGTCTGCTGCAAACGCGTCAAACTGGGTCTAAACGGGGGAAAGGAGGGCTAACTGTTTTCTATAAGTAGATTTATTTTGCGAATCTGCACTAAACCACATCAAATGATCAAGTCGTCGTTTATCAGAACGTTCTTAACATTGTCGAAGAACTATTCTTCCGTTTATACATATATTCTATTTGTTTTCAAAGGCGTCTGCTGTAGACTTCTTGTCTATGGGAAAGGGGTAAGAGATGTCACTTTCTCTTCAAAAGAGATTCGCTGTAACAATGACACCATTATTTTGCCGATATAAACACCCCCTTGTAAGAATAATAGAGAGGAAAGTTCCAGACGTCATCCCTCAAGCAGTAAAATTGTCAAGTTTCTTCACTATTTATATTCCATTTAGTCTACTTAATTTGCTTTAGCCCGGAAACTCTAAATGCTCATGACAGGAAGTTATTTGAATTACGGGACACCATGCTACTTAGACTGACGTCACGCTGTTCCATCAATAGACTTGTGTGTGGTGTCACGCGTTAAGTTAGATATTAATTATCTTCCTATCAATCACAAATTATTTTTGTCATTGAAATCCCGTTTCCGTCTGTAATTATTTTTGTACACAACAAAAAACAACAACAAAAACACACGAAACAGACACATAACGAGAAATAAATGCTTATTTCCAAATAAAATGCTATTCATATTTTTCATAAATATCTTAATCATAAAATGATTTGGAAATATATTGTTTAACAAACCGCAAACATGCATGCAAATATAAGGGAGAAGTTAAAGCACAGCAAGGCATTTGAGACCAGCGTTGATAACGTAATTATACACACAATAAGAAATACTGCTGGTCTATATTTTTATCACAGGCTTGCTTGTTATAATAAAAAGGGAATATTATAGTGCAGCAGCGATACATGGTTTAATATTGTTCTACGAGGGACGTGGACAATTGATATCTCGCGAGACCGAAGGTTGAGTGAGATGTCAACTTGTACACGACCCGAGTAGACAATACTTAAACATGTATCATTAATGCAACATAATTTCATTTTATTATATACCATTTATAACATTGATGACAGAATAAAAACAAAATTTCCACCATTCAAAAAAAAAGGAAAGAACATAATATACAAATTAATTAAATTAATGGTAACTGTTTCATGGCAATTTGAAGCGATTCTAGCGTGCACATAAAGTAACGCTAAGTACACGCATGTATTTATATTAAAAATGACTGATTTATCGGATGAATGTCCACGTTCCTCTACTATTAGCTCTATGTGGACAGTAAAATGGACGTTGTCTGTACATCAATTATTTTTGTGACAAAATAAAACGTCAGCGCGTAAAGGAAGTTATTACAATTTCTTGTCATTTGTTCCGGTTTAACGGCGCCATGGAAACGAGAATCTCGTCTGGATGTCACGTCTTGAGGTGGTGATGACGTCATATCCTCTACGGTAATATCCTAGTTACTGATAGTTTGATTGATATGAGTGCGGTTTATCCCGCTCGTCCGATTGTTTTGTTAGCCTTTAACCCTTTACCTCATATAGAGGCTTTACGACGCCTCTGCAGCAGACGTATTTTTGAAAACATAGTGACAAAAGAAGAATTTGCTCAAAACGAGCAATTTCTCCTTTTGCAACAATGACTTCCACTTTTAGTCACAGGTTATCCATTCAATTATAGAGATTTTCTATTTTTTATACAAAATATGTTTAAAGTCGTCTGCTGCAGAATTGTCGTATGAGGGATAGGGTTAACCCTTTCCCTCATATAGACGCTTTCTGACGCCTCTGGAGCAGACAGCTTTTTGAAAACATAGTGACAAAAGAAGAAATTGCACAAAACGTGCAATTTCTCCTTTTGCCACAATGTTTTCCACTTTTTGTCATAGGTTATGTGGCCACTGTTAAAATGGGCGACGCTTCAGGAGACCAGACACTTGGACATTTGCGAGCAGTGTCGAGTTCCACTATACAACACATCAACATCTAGGCAGAACTCTGTGTAAATGGAAAGTATAATTACTGGAGAAGTTGCAAACTGTGGGTGAAATGGACCAGCAATGTATCTATTTGCCGCACCATTTGCTGCAAATTCGCCAAAATGCGTCTGCAGGTAGGAAAGGGTTTATTAACCCGTTCAGCGCCGAATTGTTTAAAGTATACTCTTCCATGTTTAAACTCGGACGACTTTATTTTCACGTTATAGGATGTTTGGAATATTTTTATAACTCACAGCCAAACAATGCAGATTTCAGGTGAGACAGCTCGTTACGAGCTGACTCACCTGAATCTGCATTGTTTGCAAAAAGCTCAATATTGCCTTTGGCGCTGAAAGAGTTAAGGAAAGTGTTTTATGCACAATACTATTCAAAAGATTATGCGTAGGTGATAAAGAAATCAAGGATAAAGTTTCGCTAAAAAATGATTAAAATTGAACCCCACCCAGGGTCTCTTTTCCTAAGAGTTGTTCAGTCTTTAGATTAGGTTCATATGAATATGTATGAGCCGTCTCATGAGGAAACCAACATTGTGCACCCTGCGTAAAATATCAACACGGATCCGCCTTATCATGCCGCTCAGGCTAACCCGGACAGGCAATTTTCGCCCCCTGTGGATTTTCTGTTTCAGGAATCATTACTCTATACATATATCCCTCTGAGACGGAATATGTTGGTCCAGATTAGCCTGCGCAGGCTCATCTGGGTAGATATATTACGCAGAGTCCATAATGTTGATTTTCTCGTGGAATGTCTTAATTATTATGTTCATTATTTTAGACACGACCGTAATATTTTGTATCTTAAAATATCTTACACAGAGACAGTATCACATAGAGATCTTGTCGGACACAATGAGAGACATCTGTTATCTCCCTTTAATACTCTCTACATCTAGCTAGGTCCTATCATTTGGTTTCCTCTGTCTTTATCATTGGTTTCTTTGCACTGGATGGTGCACTTATAATTGCATTTTCTTGGCCAACTGTTATTAGATTGATTAGTAATTCCACATTTGTTTTCTTTAAACACTGCTATGTAAATGTTCTCTTTTGAATCATCACTTTAATTAACACATTTATGATTAATGTGTACAGAGTAATTGCAATATCTCATTGAGAAATAGCGATAAAGACAAAGGATTCCAACTTAAAGGACCTACCAACTATTTGGTCTTCCTTGGTCTTTATCTGACAAGGGAGATAATATAATTATCACTAATGTCCCTCATTGGATACGCATGATATATGAAATTGATAAAGTCCTTTTTTTTTCTTTTTTTTTTATTATTTGTATAATACCGATATCTATCGATCCACCGCCATTAAAAACTCAGAGTAGAAATCACGGTGTGATTTATTCTTTTATAAATTATAATTGTGACTTCCATTTTTCATGTTATAAGAATTTTGGAATATGTTGATAACTAAATGGCAAACAATGCTGATTTCAGTTGAGATTCGATTCGTCTGCAAAAACATCAATATTGCCATTGGCGGCGCTGAAGGCATTTATTGTCAATATAAATACTTTAAGTAAAACGCTTATTTTTGGTATTGCACTTTCAAATTGCAATGTATATATTAAACCACAGTCCCACCTTCCTCCCAAAGCGTCCCGGACTGAAATTTGGCCGATCCGGGGTCAGATCCGTGTTGGGTCCGGGCTTATGAGGCGCACGAACAGGAACCTTGACCCCCACAGCAAGCTTCCTTCTGGGTGACATCTTTTCTTCAGTCTTCTAGCTTTAAAATGTTCACTTTTTTCTATTGTCAGGTTGCGTTCAGCAGGTGTTCACTAGAAGGTGACAGCCGAATGAATGAGGAACAAACCAAAATGCAGGCCTACAATAGTGGTTCTGATCAGGGGCGGTCCGTGTTTGGTCCGGGTCAGTCCGTAGCTGATCCAGGATGGTCCGGGACGATCAGGGATGGTTCGGTGTCATCCGTGTTGACGCCGTGTCTGGTCCGGGCTTGTCTCAGGTGACGATGTTTTGCGACCGTCGAGGGACCGTGGAGGGACCGTGGAGGGACCGTGGAGGGACCGTCGAGGGACCGTCGACTCAATGTCACCAAGGATCAGCCCGGATCAATATATCTCTTGATCCGGGGTGTTCCGTGTTTATCCGGGGTGCTCCGTGTTGGGTCCGAATTCGGTGGGGCTTAAATTAATTTGACTAGTTGGTTTTCGCCGATTTCAATAAATGTTCAGTTATATAACGGCGTTTCTTGGGTTATATACCAGCAAGTCGGTCAGTCGTAATGCTAACCCTGCAACCCTTACCGCCAAGGAAGGCAGCTATTAAGATCATCTTAAAGTCTTTGGTATGTACCAACCGGGAATCGAACCCACGACCTCCCTTACCTGAGGCTCCTCTACCACTAAGATATCGTATTTGATATCTTAAAGAGATTAACGCTACACTGATGTAAATATATAACCTACTGTACAACAACAACTATTTTACTCTGTGACTGCTGGAGAACCGATTTTGTGAGAACAAGTATAGATCCAGCACGGCCGGGGCATCCGCACTTTGTGTGCCATCGGCTCCTCAACAGAACATGTATATATTGATCTGACTAGAATTGGATATGGACTCCTCCAAATGCAAAGTTGGACAAGCTTTTTTAAGAAATTCGGAATTGAACAGGTGGAGCCGAATCATTATGATCTGTCTGTGGAATTAGGAATAATGTATCAATCACCGTATTTAGATGTAATTTGTGATAGGTCCTACTTAGTGACATATTACACCCCAGTGAGATAGGTCAAGTAATAAGCATTTCTAAGTTAGCACTTTAGCCACTCACAACTAAAATACAGCAGACCACCTAAAAAGCAAACGTTTCGAGAGAATTTTGGAAATTCTTTATTAATTCGAGTTTAATATTAGATCGATTTATTGATAAGGGCTTAACCCTTTCCCTCATAAAGACGCTTTCTGACGCCTCTGCAGCAGACGGCATTTTGAAAACATAGTGACAAAAGTAGAAATTGCACAAAACGTGCAATTTCTCCTTTTGCCACAATGTTTTCCACTTTTAGTCATAGGTTATCCATTTAATTATGGAGATTTTCTATGTTTTCAAAAAAATACGTTCAAAGTCGTCTGCTTCAGAATTGTCGTATGAAGGAAAGGCTTAACGCCGTTTTCAACACTCGTGTATCACGGCGGCCAGTTGATCTGACCATGAATTTCCTGCTTTTCTCATACAAATACTCCACACACCATTTTTTCCAAGCAACTGGTAGCTTGTTCACATATACTGTCATTACAGTGTTGAAAGACGAATGACGCTTGTCTCATTGACTTTTGTCAAACGTCAGAAAGAATGTTGGCCGAGTTGGGGCTCGAACTCACAATGATGTCAAAACGGAGTGCAATGAAGGGTCCATTTCTCTTTATATTCAACCGACGTGTTTATTGTGAAAGCCAAGCCAGTGACTAATTCATATGAGCCGTTCCACGAAAAAACCAACCTAATAGACTCGACGTTATGTATCGACCTAGATCAGCCTGCGCAGTCCGTGAACGCTAATCCGGGCCGACACATTCCGTCTCAGGGGGATAGAGGTAACGATTCCTGAAACAGAAAATCCACAGGAGGCGAAAAGTGTATGTCCGGGTTAGCTTGCGCGGCATGCTTAGGCTGATCCGGGACAATACCTTACGTTTCCACACTGCTGGTTTTCTCGGGGAACGGCTGATATCAAGAGAACTAATCAAAAGTTATTGTTTTTGGCCTGGGGCTTTAGCCCCTGGTCAAAGTATTAATACCATTTTTGTGGGAGTTGGCAGCCTGCCTGTTGTTAGCACCAAACAAAGCATTAGAAACTGCGCGAGAAAAATAGTTAATCATGAATTCAACAAAACTGCATTTAAAAGGTTAGGATCTCCCCCATGAATATCATTTTAATGTTGTTAGAACATCTGTGAAAAACTTAAGGCGCGAGTACTCCAATATAAGTTCAAGAAATGCTTTCGAGAGATCAAATATGGACGCTTGTTAACATAATGAACATTCGCCAAGAGGAACGGAAAAAAAGAAAGAAGTCACGTGAAATATACAGTGGCGGATTAACCGGGAGGCCGTAGGGCCCGTGCGTCGAAAAATAAATGGTAAACTAAGAAAAAGCGTGGCAAATGTAGTGGCGGATTTAGCGGGGGGCCCATAGGGCCCTGCCCGACTCCCCATTACCCACGAAAGAAGTCACGTGAAATACACAGTAGCGGATTAACCGGGGGCCGTAGGTCACGTGCGTCGAAATATCTAACCTTCCAGCAGTCCCCAGGCCGTCAGCACTGCATTACTTTTATTGTGTTTGTCAATGACAGAATGGTTTCAGTTAATGGTTCAAACCTTTTATTTTGCGTATCGCATATATGAATTAACGCTAGCCAACTACGAGGGGTGTCTGTATAGTCAGGGAAAGACTGTATCGGTGTTTTGCCTCATTTCCGCATTTGTAGCCATGATGCGGTCGTCACAAGAACTATACACGCGTGTAAATCACCATGCGAAAATTGGGATCCCATGCTAAATATAGATTTTTTTGGTAAATATAGACATTTACTTTCACTTTCAAAAACGTGGAAGCAAGGTTCTGATTGGCTGGCGGAAAGGACGTCTGAACGTGACCCTCTATCGGTTGTCCTCAGATCCTATGCGTAGCGTTAATAGGAGATGATTTTAATGAGACTGCGAACTTCTGAGATACCCCTCGTATATATATCTGGTTTTTCTTAAAACCCTGCTAACAATCTGTTACCCATATTAATCAGTTATCTCAGCACCATTGTTACAGATAATATACCAAAGGAGATAATATTCATAAACGTCCTACGAAAACACTCGGCTCGGTGGCGTAGGGCTTTTCAACAATTTTCCTTTTATATCACAGCGTTTCCTGGGTAAGTTACCAGTACAACTGGTACATTTATTCTGACACCAGCCCGTCAGTTGTAATGCTAACCCTGCAACGCTGAGCACAAAGGAGGGCAGCCATTACTACCATTTTTTAAAGTATTTGGTACGACCCGACCGGGGGATCGAATCCGCGACCTCCCGAACCCGAGTCGGACGCTCTACCACTACACCAACGAGGCGGTAGCGAACAGCGAAGATCCAGAGTAAATTCCTTAATTGTTTAATTTCCTGAAGCTCGTTCTAATGTTTTAATATTTCCGTTACAAATTCATTACCATCGTTCGAAAGGTTTTCAATGTCAGGTGTTTCCAATAATAAGATCTCTCTTTAGCGATCTGTCAGATCGTATTATGTCTCTGATTATAACGCGTTTTATCCTTTATCTTTCATAATTATACGTATTATCATTCTACGCAGAGCTGTATCCTTAACTCGTTCGCTACCAAACGCAATTAAAGGCTTTTGCAAACACTGCGGATTCAGGTGAGACAGCTCGTGACGAGCTGTCTCACCTGAAATACGCATTGTTTGCCACCTAGACATTAAATCTAATCAAATTTCCTATTGGACGAAAAATGAGGTGGTCCAATTACAAACGTGGAAGACTCGTCTTTGTGAAATTCGACAGTGAAAGGGGCTTAACCCTGACAATACTGAACAACTAAAATGGGCTGGCCTAGCTTTTCATACTATGGAATATTTCATAGTCATTACTAGAAATATTAGATATATAAAAGAATGTCGAGTTGAGCAGTCCACATAAGAGAGCCTGGTCAGACGGCGTGGATGCGCTAGCTGACTTGGCTCTATACCGGTGGTATAGGCGTCATACAGTCGGTTCTAACACTCACCGGGTTTATATCTCCTTCATGATTAACACCATTCTTACTTTTTTTCAAACTTGGGGTTTAAATTATACGATGTTGCTGAATAATTGGCTCTCGGAGGTCCCAAGTTCAATCCATTGTCGCGGCACTCATCGTGGTGTGCCAATGGGCATGGCCCCTTCCCGAGCCTACTACTGGTTTGCCCCCCTTATTTCAGGGCGACAGGTATTTGTTTTGACCATGGGTGACTAACAAGTATTAGGGTTTTTGGGTGTTTTACCCTGATTTCGACACACATTTACAGAGGCGGTTACAAGTATTAGAGGACACCTGCCTTGTCCAAGGACGCCTTACTCTGTTCGCTGCTGGCGAGAAGAATCGAACCGGGTCTGCAAGGGAAAAAGAACCGCACACTACCCAGTCTCACATCGGAGTCTTTCTTTTAAGAAAACGCAAGATAAATGATACCGAAAATACTGTTAAATTCCCCCCAGGAAACGCCGTGATAGGATTGTTATGCTGTTGAAAACGGCATGAAACGGCATTACAACATACCAGACAGACACAGTATTCAAGGATTCGACATCGGAGTATAATAGGCTAATTGAAATTAATCTCCTAGACACCCAGTGATTACCACGTGTCAGATTAGAGCGATTTTGTAAATTACCGTGCGTGAGTTATGGAAAATATTTTTTGGATGAATGTATAGGTTTCGCCTTTCAGACACACATCTCCCCTCCGATTAAACTGTTTATTGTCGCCTGTTGATGACCAATAATATGTTAATGAAGGGGCATCTAAATATTTGTTGTTCCTTATATACAGTACAATAACATAACAACACAATACAATACAAAACATAACAATAAAATATAATATAAAACATAACAATAAAATACAAAACATAACAACACAATACAAAACATAACAATACAAAACATAACAACACAATACAAAAATAAAATACAATACAAACACAATAAAAAAACGTGCTTTTGTCGCAAAGTTGTCAAGAGTCGTCATCTTGAGATGTATGTTAATGCGTAATTTGTACGTGTTGGAAAGGTATTACGAGTGAACTATGGAATGCATGCTTTCTGTGATAGAGGCCGAGCCCCGGTAGCTCAGTCGGTAGCGACGCGGGCTGTCAATCCAGGGGTTGTGAGTCCGAATCCCGGCTCGGCCAACTTGCTTTCCGACGATTGACAAAAGTCAATGCGACATGCGTCATTCGTCTTCCACCAATGGGCTAAGTCTATGTGGAAAAGCAGCCAGTTGCTTGGGAAGATTGTTGTGTGGAGTACTGGTGTGAGAAAACCAGGAAATGCATGAGTAGGTGAACTGGCCGCCGTGATATGACTGAGAAATTGTTAAAAACGGCGTTAAACCCCAATCAATCAATCAATTATGTGATAGAGTTGTGGGACTTAGACTTGGTTAACAACCAAACAAGTCGTAGTTTTACAAGGCAAGACTAACAGAAAACATTATTCCATTTCACATCTTATCCCGTCGAAACTCTTGGAGTCAGTTGTAGAGTGGTAAAGCGTCGGCCTCTCGTATTAAAGGGTCTAGGTTCGAATCCTGCGAGAAGCGGGTCCCGTATTCAGGAATTGTTAACGCAAACGTCGCGAGTACTGGTTGAGTACCCAGAAAGCAGACATCGAGCGTGATTAATTTAAGCTTAAAGCTTATTGTTTAGCAATCTATGTTAAATATCTACGGTTTAGATATTATCAAGTGAAAGATGTAACACTATTTAGTGTTCAATCTTTATGATAATTTCCTTGCAAACTGCACGAGTAATGATAGGGCCCAAGGAAGAAGACATCGATCGTGACTGAAATAGGAAGAACGCCTTTTTTCGCAATCTATGTAATATAATATTTCATATCTTTAACTATTTCCCACATACAGACACTTGTTTGGATGATTCTGCATATCACGACTTTTGAAAACACTCTGACAAAAGAAAAATGCTCGTCATGGACAATTTCTTTTTTTGCCACAATAATGAAACTAATAGTAATAGAGATATTCTCTCTGAGATGATTTCAAGTCGTCTGCTGTAGATTTGTCGTATATGGGAAATGGTTAAACTAGACTAGCGCAACATTTTTATAATGATTAAAGGAGACAGTGACTCAACTGTAGATTACTGGCCTCTTGATCAAAGGGTCCCAAGTTCGATTCAAATGCGGCCTAAAATATTCAAAACATTTACATCTTAGTGAACTGTACATGTGACGAGCTCTATAATCAATCATACATTTCCAAATGGCGCCGGCTATTCGCAAAATATTCGTACTATATATTTGATATTGAATGGTTAAATATTCGTACTATATTTGATATTTAATAATAACATATTCGAACTATATATTTGAAAGTGAATAGTACTCCCTGTGTTCAAGCTACAAATAAATATGGAAGTTTGGAAATGTTGACATGTCCGTTACATATTTCGGGCTTTGTTAGAGTATAAATAGGTCATGGGTTTGGAACCGGTTTGTGAAAAGTAAAGTAGTTAAGTTCCAAAATCAGTTACAATCCGGTTCTAAGTCCATCACCTCCCTATACCATAACAAGGCACAACAGTCTGACCATTATGTTGGATATTTCCATAACTCTGTCATAAGTTTTACACTAAATGAAGAGGGTATTATTTGCAAGGACATTTGTCATTCCTCGGAAAGAAAGTTGGCATAGTCGGGATTAAAGGCTTGCATCTCCCAGACCTTTTCTGGAAAACAAGTATGTCATAAAACTAATTTTATCTTTCCATTATCCGTGTATCCCTACATATTTGCTAGCCACTTGATTGCAAATCTTAGCCGCCAAAGTTTAGATTGATTTCCATTTGACGTTGCCAATATTTCCAACAAAAGGAATGCAGGAGGGAGTATTCAACAATTATCGTCATTTGGCTAGTGTTAACAATTGTCTCAGTCCAGTACAAAGGGCATTTATAAATATGGAATAAAACCCCAGTTCCAGTCACCTTGTTTTATCATTTAGAAGCACTCGATACCTGAAATGACTGCACGATGATCTAGTGGTTAGAGTGTCCGCCTCGAGAGCGGGAGTCATACGTATGCTCCCAAGTCGAGTTATACAAAACACCTTAGATATTGAAGCTGCGGGTCCGATGCACTTTAGTTTAAAACGTCGCATGTTGTTATTTCTAGTAGGGGTATACAAAACACCTTAGATATTGAAGCTGCGGGTCCGATGCACTTTAGTTTAAAACGTCGCATGTTGTTATTTCTAGTAGGGGTATACAAATCACCTTATATATTGAAGCTGTGGGTCCGATGCACTTTAGTTTAAAACGTCACATGTTGTTATTTCTTGTAGGGGTCATCCGTATGGATTTTCTACACATTCGATGAGCAAAGCCACATAACTCAGTCGGTTACAATGGCACGTCCAGTCACTCTTTTCCATGGATGTCAAATTATATTGAGACTACCTCAATCCGCCTTCTACCTATGGGTTACCTTCTATTTCAGAAGATATCCAGTTTCAAGGAAGCACAAGGGTAGGGGAACTTACTGTAAACAAAGTGATGCAAACGGCGCTAAATCTTAATCAAAGCAATCGACGAAAACATGGATGTACTCTTAAGGCTAAATTGAAGACAGTCCCGAGACTTTGATGATCTCAAAAGACCAAAAGTTCACACTTTAAATCAAGTGAATATGTTTCATGTTTATTCCGAATAATATGTCAGAAACATAATCCCCAATGGAAATACCGTATGCACCATTCTATGGCTTCATTTGAGACTGGGAATCACGAATCAGACCGAATTGCTTTTACTAATTAAACGTGTTTACGAGTAGATTGTATATGTCTACAAGTTTGGTGTTCAGCATATTCTAAATATGCTAATTCATAGTAGGAGACCATGCTCAGAGTGTATTGAAGCGAAGGAAAATGTTGGTACATTTATTTTATTCAATTGCCAATTTCGTGAACCGATCCAATCATGCTGCTGAAGAAGATTAATTGATTGATGTTTTACGCCGCTCTCAACAAATGTTTAGTTCCAGTTATATCACGGCGTTTCTTGAATAAGTTACTAGTACTACTGGTCCATTTATCTTGACACCAGCCAGTCAGTCAGTAATGCTTACACCACCCCCCCCCCCCCCCCCCCGCAACCCTGAGTGCCAAGGACGGCAGCCCTTACTACCATTTGTCTTAAGTCTTTGGTATGACCCGACCGGGGATCGAACCTGCGACCTCACGCATCCGAGGTGGACGCTCTACCACCACCGATGCCGTCGTAAGGATAAAAGGATAAAAGGATGAGTCTGTATATGGGAAATGGTAGACAAATAATGTCCTATTATTGTTTTTACTAAAATCCCTTTATCTTGCCAACATTTCTGTCGACCGGTCGGGGATCGAACCCGCGACCTCCCACACACGAGGCGGACGCTCTACCACTACACCATCGACGCTGTGCTGAAGGAAATGTATGCGCACACTTAAAACAGTGTAAGGTGACACAAGTAAACATGTCTTATAAATAACATAAATGAGGACTATGCTCCAACATAGAAAGAAGTAAACATCCAGTTGGAACAGCATACGTCAGACACGACATTGAGAAACCTAGTAAACAAGACATCATGTTTTACGCCCTAATAAAATAGTATACATTCAGTACACGAACTCTCCAGAAGTTCTACAAATGGCCGGGAACAGTGTAATTTGATTTACAAGTTATTGTGTAATGACAATACTTATTATGGAATACAGCCATTCTTGTTTATTCCTTTTTTAACACATTCCGTTCCCCTTTCTTAAATATAAAGGGTCTGGATCCCAATAGGGGGCTCACCTTTTTCGAACAGCAGACATATTTTAATCATGCTTCAGGATATGCACAGAACAAAAACAATACCGATTTTTTTTACAAATTAAAGTGTTTTTTGTTTGCGTTGATGAATCGTTTAATAGAGCTGAAACTGTCCAAACATATCATCACAAACAGAGATCTAGATACGGTGCTTATTTCACATTCCAAAACCCTTAACTGACACTCAAACCCTATGTTGTGGGTACTGGAAAGAATTGTCTCAGTCTGTCGATTATATTGAGTACCCACACCATTGTGGTTGTTTAAGTTATAAGAGAGATATTATGAGAAAAAGAATTAACTCCCCCCCAAATCAAGTCCTCTTATCACAAAGTTACTGTACCAAGTTACATATTACCATAAATCACACATATAAGGCTATAACGACGCTCCGCTTGGCATCATTTAAGACACAATGGCATACGTAATGGGGGATACACTTCCTGGTTTGTTCAGTAGATTGTTTTAGGTATATATAACATACATGCGGACGATGAGATTCTTCGGATGTGAGAAAGCCAGAAAACACACGCTATGTAGATTGGCCGCCGTGATATAGCTAGCATAACATTGTAAATAGAGTTTAAGTTCATCTAATCAATCAATTAATCATTCAAAGAACCAATCATGTTAGGACTTCAAAGTATATCTGGAGGTCTGACCGTGATCACAAATCGCCAGGCTGGTGTATCTAGGCCATATAAATTCAATTGTCCTGTCCAAGGACTCTCATAACAAAGACAAACAATAGAGGGAAGAGTGAAAACATAATTTGGCCAGACATCTTAACTCTTTCAGCGCAAAATTGATTAAAATAGACTCTTCTCTTTCGTGTTCGAAATGAGGCATCACCATTCCTCTTGTAATAAGAGTTTTGGAATATATTTATAGCTAAAAGGTAAACAATGCTAATTTCAGGTGAGACAGCTTGTTACGGGCTGACTCGCCTGAGTCTGTATTGCTTGCAAAACCTTTATATTTCCTTTGGCGCTGAAAGAGTTAAGTACATAAAGAATTTTTTTTTTGTGTCTTCTTCCTTGAATAAAACCATGTCATGTAGAACTGTTTCCAATCCTAATAATGAACGCTGTTGACTTATGCGAGACCACGTTCCTTTTATCCTAATGAATTGTTGTAACTAGGTTCATGCTCATTGCTTTTTAGCTACTCTTTCATATTTATGGAGTTGTTTTTAACATAGTATGCAGTTGTGTTTGACAAATTGTTTCTTGATAAGCAACTGTGGATGGACCCAGGTGAGATTGCATGAATAATGTTGTTTAAGTTCGCATCATTGCAGGGAAAGCGCGAATTGAGATTACATGTATTTAAAAGTAAGTTTACATACATTCAGCCTATACGCCAACTTTGACCCTTTCAGCGCCGAATTGTTGAAACGTAGACTCTTCCATGTTCAAAATCGGGCGTCTCCATTTCTCATGTAATACAAATTTGGACTATTTTGATAACTAAAAGGCAAACAATGCTGATTTCGGTGAGACAGCTCGTTACGAGCTGACTCACCTGAATCAGTATTGTTTGCAAAAACCTCAATATTGCCTTTGGCGCTGAAAGAGTTAAGCCAATCAATTATACATGTATCTTTTTTCGCTGTGCCTTTACGCTGCGATCAGAAAGGGATATCATTCAATTTGATGTTGTTCCATTGTCTCAAGAAAGTCTTCATAACGCCTTTGTTCTATTCGTTATGCATGTGCAGACATCAATCTAAATGTGAATTGTCCTCAGTAAGACTTAAAGCGACTGAAATGAAGATGGCACGGAAAAAAAAAAAAAAAAAAAAAAAATCGAATTCGCCCTAAATGTTATTTTTTATGTTATCCAAGTAAAGCCAGGTTAGAAAATGTATCGTTTTGTATCAATAAAGTGAACTTGAGTCGTTTTCAATTGTCCCGATGAAGGGGTTTCCTATTTAAAAATACTTACCCCGTTACTGACAGGGTAGAATTTGCGGTGGAAAAAGTATCGAAAACAAGAAAATCTCACCGATTATAGGGGTATGTAATATGTCAGTTATCATATTTTAATGCCTCAAATACAAAAATAACACTTATTTTCTTAAAATTTGATTTTTTTTTTTTGACAGTTGGGTATCTGGAGTTCAGTCGCTTTAATGGTGCTAGTATCAGTTTAAATGCTTGTAACATCTGCGGTATTTTAGGGGACGAATCTTTGCATATTTGGACGAAGGAAATGCATTTCAAAGGCCTTTTGAAACTGACAAAGATCCTTTCTTTATAGGGTTTTCTTGTATGTAGCAATCGCTACTGAATTTGTTTTTGCAGACGTGTAAACCTTTGTCGTGTTCACTGAGAGCATACGTGCTAGGATTGTTAATTGTATCAATATGTACGTCTCATTCAGAATGAACAGATTCATCGCATATAATGAACATGTGTGTGTGTGGAAGAAAGCGGTGCAGTGGTTCAGTATCGACCTATCGTACATAATGTATTGGGTTCGTATCCCCATGTTGAGCGGTGATTAATATAAGTAAAAAGAAAGCTAGTTCTGCAAATGATATAATAGAAGTTAGTTTAAATTTTCGTACAGCTTTACAAAGTGTGTTTGTTTGTGTCGAGTGTTTAAATGTTTTTATGCCGCATTTTTTTTTTTTTGGGGGTTTGTATTTCTGTTATTTAAAAACGTTTCCTTTGTAAAGTAACATTTCTGCTATTATGTTTACCCAAACACCAATGATGCGCCAGTCGTATTGTTATCAACGCAATACAAGGCGCCAACGATTAGAGCTGCTTTTTATATTTCTGTCAACGCTAATGGCAATATCGACGTTTGTGCAAACAATACAGATTCAGGTGAGTCACCTCTAAATGAGCTGTCTCACCTGAAATCAGCATTGTTTGCTTTTTAGTTATCAACATTTTCCTAAATCTCTTACTACATGAAACATGGGGTCGCTCTATTTTGACATTGAAACATCTACTTTAGGAAATAATTCAGCGCTGAAAGCTTTAAGGAATTTGGTAACTCCCGACCGACCGGAAACTCAAGTCTACGAAAACATTTTTTTTATTTCAACCTAGCTATTTGTAAACAAAGGAAATAATTCATTCATGATGTATTGATATTAAACATTTTATCTTGATATTCGAAAAGCTTTGTTATGGAGTTCCACAAATTTAAAAGCTGGACAAGTTTATTTCAAAAATCAAGCATTCAAATGGTTAAAGTAGCGAGTACACGCGCACTGCTTCACGTGTATAAAAGATAATGTGATTGAAACACATTTTCTAATAAGGTATAATATTCTGTCTCTAATGAACGCTTGATTAAGGCAAATATTTAAACGAACGCATAAATATTATTCCCAGTGTTTAATTGCTTCCGTCTGAATTTGGCATGACAAATCACAACGTGAACAAATGCACTTTAATTTAGTGGAGTATCGAACATATTTCAAAAGTATGTCTCGTACGAAATTGGCGAATTCTGTGCAGGTTGCTGATGGCCCAACTACTGGACAAATTCCTCATATTTGTGAATCTGCCTGTATAGAAGCAGCGATAAACTAGCACGTCCGTCTAAAAACGGTACAGGGCCATTTATGTACAGTGTGGGTCCTTCGGCTCAGTATTACCAGAATATACACAATTACACAGGTGCTTAAAACAAGCGTGTGTACGTATAATTTGAACTGTGTATGTCTTGATCAGACTGTGCGGATTCATAGGCTGATCTATATATATACTTAATAAACACACTAACGTGTACCTTTTTCTATGGACATACTCATATGTACATTGTTCCAAGTAAAGGGTCTGTCAGACCTATTTCGGAGCACACATTTGGTGATATTCGGGGATCGGTACTAGTACGGTATCGCAACGGTATCACATCGCTAAGATCGGTAGTACATCATCAGGACATCGTCAAAACATCGGCGAAAAGATTAGCAACGGCAGGCGACGGTATAAATGTTTATACATGCAAAACAATTTCTGACGTTGCGCTGCCGGAGCGAGCAACGGAACTAAAACGGCAGTACTCCGGTATGGCTTCGTTAATGTCGGTAGCGCAATAACTAGTAAGAAAATATTCATATTTTAACATAAGCTTTTTAATGGGATGTAAATGGCACCGACCTTTCTTAATTTGCTTAAATGTTATAATAGCGATAATGGAGTTTCAAGGGAGTTTACGAATGTTAACGCTCCTTTACCTGACCCATTATGTAGGGCATTTCGCCTTATCAAACAAAGAACTGGAGACAAATCCTCCCGCGAGAAAACCAACATTATGGATTCTGCGTAATGTATCGACCCAGATCAGCATGCGCAGTCCGCGCATACTGATCCGGGCCGACACATTCCGTCTCAGGGGGATAGAGGTATAGAGTAATGATTCCTGAAACAGAAAATCCACAGGAGGCGAAAAGTGTCTGTCCGGGTAAGCCTGAGCGGCATCCTTAGGCTGATCCGGGTCAATACTTTACGCAAAGTCCACGATATTGGTTTTCTCGCGGGACGGCTCATATTTGTAAAATTGTTAAAAGTATTGTATTTACTTATAGCAAATACAATTATCTTCTGTTCTGTTCTGTTCTATATATGTAGCATCAATATCAGCTAAGTGACAGTTTTCATTATATTTGAAGAAAATACTTTACCTTAAAGGTGCTAAACTCCAGATTTGAGGCATGACGTCTGGAGGGAGTCGTGGGACTCTCTCGGGTTAATCTTCGAATTATATCTTCACAATAAAGCTAACGAAAAGTACCACTATACGATTTCATTTAATTACCTGTGTTAATTTGATGTAGCTGGCCAGAGTGCTACACTTCTTGTAGAGGCAGTGTAATTAACCGACACATGTAGTGAAACATTCTAATTAAATCCAGAGAAGTCCCTTTTGAGACGTACTTGTAAGGGTCGTTGAGAGAACGTAAACACATCTTCTTGTCTGGTAGAAACAATTTAATCCTTCTTATGTCGCGTGTGAATTTAGCCCCCCTTTCCCTCATGTATACGCATAGCCGGATTTAATCAGGATGTGCGAACAGTGTAGACGAAGAACCGCCAGCACGATTTAACAGTCTGATCTTAGTTAACATGTTACGGTTATCATACTACTATCAGTTTCGCGAAACAGTCATGTAGGTACACGGATTATGGACCTGTTGTATGTGTTTCTTTATCAAATAGATAGCTGCGTTCATTGTAGAATGTATTCCCACGATTAAACATTTTCTATTAAGTGAGGTCGCGCAATTGACCTTTATTTAACACACTTGATCAAGATATACACTGTTCACATACATGTATCACTTAAGCCAGCTTGTTAGAACCGACTTGTTTTTAAAATACAGTATGCATCATTGTTTCTCTCACTCTCTCACTCTCTCTCTCTCTCTCTCTCTCTCTCTCTCTCTCTCTCTCTCTCTCTCTCTCTCTCTCTCTCTCTCCTCTCTCTCTCTCTCTCTCTCCTCTTCTCTCTCTCTCTCTCTACTCTCTCTCTCTCTCTCTCTCTCTCTCTCTCTCTCTCTCTCTCTCTCTCGCTTTCTCTCTCTCACTTTCTTTTCTTGTTTCTGTTTGTTTTCGCAATAGTGAAGTTGTGTTCTGTTTGTATTGTTTGTAAACTCTTCAAATATGGAGGAAATAAAGATAATAACATTTCCTCACGTCCTGGCTATAATAGGAAGACCATGTCAATTGCACGTTGGGTTAATCACTAGTCATCTCCGTGTTAATTGAACTGTCGCAGTCACGTGACAGATCAAGTCAGTGAACTCGATATGATGGCCGGTGCTCCAGTAAAACCAACTTTAGCGTAAGTGTGTGAAGTTGGCAGAGCATTAGACGTTAGACATTAGACATTCAAAAAAAATATTCGAATGTCTAATTAGACATTAGACATTCGATTAGACATTCAAAATATTCGAATGTCTAATTAGACATAAGACATTCGATTAGACATTCAAAAACTATTCGAATGTCTAATTAGACATTAGACATTCGATTAGACATTCAGAAAAAATCGCAAATTTAAAATATCGAATGTCTAATTAGACATTAGACATTCGATTAGACATTCGCAAGTTACAAGATCTATAACCCAAATTCGTCGTAGGTCATTGTACATGCAAAAAACGAATGTCTAATTGGTCAGTTAGACATTAGACATTCGATTAGACATTCGCAAATTAAGATATTTAGGTACCAAATTCGTCGGAGGTCATTGTACATGCAAAAAACGAATGTCTAATTGGTCAGTTAGACATTAGACATTCGATTAGACATTCGGAAAATACGATATTTAGGTACCAAATTCGTCGGAGGTCATTGTACATGCAAAAAACGAATGTCTAATTGGTCAGTTAGACATTAGACATTCGATTAGACATTCGGAAAATACGATATTTAGGTACCAAATTCGTCGTAGGTCATTGTACATGCAAAAAACGAATGTCTAATTGGTCAGTTAGACATTAGACATTCGATTAGACATTCGCAATTTAAGAGATTTAGGTACCAGATCAGTCGGAGGTCAATGTACAATAAAAAAAACGAATGTCTAATTGGTCAGTTAGACATTAGACATTCGATTAGACATTCGGAAAATACGATATTTAGGTACCAAATTCGTCGTAGGTCATTGTACATGCAAAAAACGAATGTCTAATTGGTCAGTTAGACATTAGACATTCGATTAGACATTCGCAATTTAAGAGATTTAGGTACCAGATCAGTCGGAGGTCAATGTACAATAAAAAAAACGAATGTCTAATTGGTCAGTTAGACATTAGACATTCGATTAGACATTCGCAAATTACTATACTTAGGTTCCAAATTCGTCAGAGATCAATGTACATTCAAAAAACGAATGTCTAATTGGTCAGTTAGACATTAGACATTCGATTAGACATTCGCAAATTAAGAGATTTAGGTACCAAATTAGTCGGAGGTCATTGTACATGCAAAAAACGAATGTCTAATTGGTCAGTTAGACATTAGACATTCGATTAGACATTCGCAAATTACTATACTTAGGTTCCAAATTCGTCAGAGATCAATGTACATTCAAAAAACGAATGTCTAATTGGTCAGTTAGACATTAGACATTCGATTAGACATTCGCAAATTAAGAGATTTAGGTACCAAATTAGTCGGAGGTCATTGTACATGCAAAAAACGAATGTCTAATTGGTCAGTTAGACATTAGACATTCGATTAGACATTCGCAAATTAAGAGATTTAGGTACCAAATTAGTCGGAGGTCATTGTACATGCAAAAAACGAATGTCTAATTGGTCAATTAGACATTAGACATTCGATTAGACATTCAGAAAATACGATATTTTTTTTGTTTTGGACACTAGACCTTCGATAAGACATTCGCAAATGAAAAAAAAAAAAATCGAATGTCTAACCGAATGTCCAATGTCTAATTAGACATTCGACTTTTTTTTCTTTTTTTTTTTTTAGTCACTAGACATTCGATTAGACGCAAATAAACTAAAAAAAAAATCGAATGTCTAATCGAATGTCTAATGTCTAATTAGACATTCGCTTTTTTTTTTTAAAAACACTTGACATTCGATTAGACATTCGCAAATAAAAAAAATAAAAAAAAAAGTCGAATGTCTAATCGAATGTCTAATTAGACATTCGACTTTTTTTTTTTTTTTTTTATACACTAGAGATTCTATTAGACGCAAATAAACAAACACAAAAATGAAAAAATCGAATGTCTAATCGAATGTCTAATGTCTAATTAGACATTCGATTTTTTTTTTTTTTTTTTAAACACTTGACATTCGATTAGACGCAAATAAACAAACACAAAAATGAAAAAATCGAATGTCTAATGTCTAATTAGACATTCGATTTTTTTTTTTTTTTTTTTTTTATACACTAGACATTCGATTAGACGCAAAAAAACAAACACAAAAATGAAAAAAAATCGAATGTCTAATCGAATGTCTAATGTCTAATTTTTTTTTTTTTAAACACTTGACATTCGATTAGACAATCGCAAATGAAAAAAAAAGAAATCGAATGTCTAATTAGACATTGGACATTCGGTTAGACATTCGATTTTTTTTTTTTTTTCATTTGCGAATGTCTAGTGTCCAAAACAAAAAAAATATCGTATTTTCTGAATGTCTAATCGAATGTCTAATGTCTAACTGACCAATTAGACATTCGTTTTTTGCATGTACAATGACCTCCGACTAATTTGGTACCTAAATCTCTTAATTTGCGAATGTCTAATCGAATGTCTAATGTCTAACTGACCAATTAGACATTCGTTTTTTTGCATGTACAATGACCTACGACGATTTTGGGTTATAGATCTTGTAATTTGCGAATGTCTAATCGAATGTCTAATGTCTAATTAGACATTCGATATTTAAAATTTGCGAAATTTTCTGAATGCCTGATCGAATGTCTAATGTCTAATTAGACATTCGAATATTTTTTTGAATGTCTAATCGAATGTCTAATGTCTAACTGACCAATTAGACATTCGTTTTTTGCATGTACAATGACCTACGACGAATTTGGGTTATAGATCTTGTAACTTGCGAATGTCTAATCGAATGTCTAATGTCTAATTAGACATTCGATATTTAAAATTTGCGATTTTTTCTGAATGTCTAATCGAATGTCTAATGTCTAATTAGACATTCGAATATTTTGAATGTCTAATCGAATGTCTAATGTCTAATTAGACATTCGAATATATTTTTTGAATGTCTAATGTCTAACGTCTAATGCTCTGCCAACTTCACACACTTCTTTAGCGTAAGTATTACACGCTTGGAAACATACATATTGATGGTTTAAAGAAGTTTTTTGAAACCTTAGATGATTATTAATTGAACAGTGCACATCCAGATAATACTGCATATATTAGTTTGCTGGCAGATTTGGTTCTACACTGAACGCAAATGCCTTGCTGTTGACCTTCTGAGAGCTCCAAGAAAAAACAAACATTGTGGACTCCGTATAAAGTATCGACCTGGATCGGCATAAGCATGTCGTGCAGGCTAATCCGGAAAGACACTTTCACCTCCTGTTAATTTTCTGTTTCAGGAATTATTACTCTATACCTCTATCCCACTGAGACGAAATGTGTCGTCCCAAATTAGCCTGCGCTGACTGCGCAAGCTGATCTAGGTCGATATATTACGCAGAGTCCATAATCTTGGTTTTCTCGTGAAAGGCTCACGTATCTATGCAAAATGTATATTGTTCTGTTCCCCCAAATAGTTTAATCTGTATGGGTTGGATAACTAAATACGAACGACTACGACCTTATTATGCATTGAATAGTTCATAAGCCGAAGCTTAAATATATTCATGAATACAATACAGAAAACAAGATAGACACGATAAATCGCCTATCTGCGGCTGTAAACGGACCTCGTATCCTTAAAGTATTGTTCGTTGGCTTGTCCATCATTTCCATCATGAATTCCCATGAAGACCTAGAACAAGTCCGATTTATTACTTATTCGGACGGAAACCTACGAATGTACACACTGTTAAATACACAGGTCATTGTCTTTGTTCTACCTTAGTAGGATAGGGACAGCCATGAATCGGAATTTTATTTTTGAAATTTAACAAATTCATTTATGTCAAATATGGCGCATCGATACAAAACAACGTTATACAGTCAAAGAATACATTTCAGAATGTGTAACGATATGAAACAGAACTTTGCCTCAAACTTCTAATGTATTAATGAAAGCTTAAACTCTGCTTTCTAAGTGAGATGATTTCACTGGTTGGATTAGTCCAACTACTATTTTCGTTAGTTTTTCGTTGCTATATAAATTAGTATAAAGCAACGAAAAACTAAAGAAAATACAGTCAGAGTTGGCACATGGGATTCGAAGAATTGTACAAACCTGTCGTATAATTGGTATTAAAGCTTAAGGGTCAGGTACTACAGTAAATGTGCTAACAATAGTGGTAACAGAGATACTATTTGCAGAACTTAGCAAATCTTAGTTACGTATTATTTTATAATTAATTACCTGGTAGATTAATACAGTGAAGTTATTTGTGCATGTTATCATATGGATTGAAATTTGTATTGCTTTGTTTGGCACTTTATGTTAGGTTACACTTGAAATATCTGTCATGTTTTGAAAACGCTCTTATACCTCTATATTCATGAAATCGTGCAACAATCCCATTAATAGTTAGCTGCGACAGTCCCTTTAACAGTTAGCTGCGACAGTCCCTTTAACAGTTAGTTGCGACAGTTCCTTTAACAGTTAGCTGCGACAGTCCCTTTAACAGTTAGCTGCGACAGTCCCTTTAACAGTTAGCTGCGACAGTACCTCTAACAGTTAGCTGAGACAGTCCCTTTAACAGTTAGTGGCGACAGTCCCTTTAACAGTTAGCTGCGACAGAACCTTTAAGAGTTATCCGCAACAGTCCCTTTAATAGGTAGCTGCGACAGTCCATTTAACAGTTAGCTGCGACAGTCCCCTTAACAGTTAGGCTGCGACAGTCCCTTTAACAGTTAGCTGCGACAGTCCATTTTAAAAATGGCTTCGACAGTCCCTTTAACAGTTAGCTGCGACAGTCCCTTTAATAGGTAGCTGGACAGTCCCTTTAACAGTTAGCTGCAACAGTCCATTTAAATGTTAGTTGCGACAGTTCCTTTAACAGTTAGCTGCGACAGAACCTTTAAGAGTTAGCTGCAACAGTCCCTTTAATAGGTAGCTGCGACAGTCCATTTAAAAGTTATCGGGACAGTCCCCTTAACAGTTAGGCTGCGACAGTCCCTTTAACAGTTAGCTGCGACAGTCCATTTAAAAAATGCTTTCGACAGTCCCTTTAACAGTTAGCTGCGACAGTCCCTTTAATAGGTAGCTGGACAGTCCCTTTAACAGTTAGCTTCAACAGTCCATTTAAATGTTAGTTGCGACAGTTCCTTTAACAGTTAGCTGCGACAGAACCTTTAAGAGTTAGCTGCAACAGTCCCTTTAATGGGTAGCTGCGACAGTCCATTTAAAAGTTATTGTGACAGTCCCCTTAACAGTTAGGCTGCGACAGTCCCTTTAACAGTTAGCTGCGACAGTCCCTTTAACAGATAGCTGATTCGTATATAAAGCGTACCGGTCATTTTAAGAGAGAGATTAAGATGTTGATTAAGCTCTTACAATTCTCAGACTAATTCACCACTTCACCACGGTTTTGCCTTACTTCCCTAAAACAGAATCAGTCCATTGCTTAAAAGAGTCGACCGAGAAATTACGAATCAGACAATTCAATAGCAATAATTACTATTATAATTATCTAATTACTATCCGAATTCTTGAACAGTTGATCGAACTCGGGTTATTTACGCCATCCATTGTAGTCATTATATTTGCACGGATATTAATGCCTAATCAAGTCGGATTATTTCTGCAGAATACTTCGGATTGTACTAAAGTATCTAAGGACTCAATTACAGTATGCACGCAATAAGCTCTTTAAACCCCCTTTCCCACATACAGCAAATATGCAGCAGACAGACGACGTTAAAAACATTAAAATTAAAATATTGAAAATCTCTATAAAGAAAGTATAATGAATAAATACAGTTTAAAACATTGTGGCTTAATGAGATATGGCACATTTTGAGCAATTTCTCCAATTGTCACAATGTTATCCACAAATCCCTGCTGCAGAAGCGTTGAAACGCGTACACACATGGGAAAGGGTTTTACAGTGAACTAATCACACTGGATTAATTAACACAGGTCATGGAACTGACGTCGTACATCTAGTATAAGAAAAACAAGTCGTGTCCTTATGTAGGAAGGGTACTTATTCCCCGAACGCCTACTCAATGTATTCCCTACCTGGTCAGAATGAGTGGATTAGAGGGTATTGTAAACGGAGACAAGTATAACTTATAAAAAATGTCTCGTTTTTGTTTTCATATATCGAGGGCTTGGCGTGAAACGGTTGTAACTCAAATTGGTACTATTTTATCGAGGTTAATCACCTCACCATAACGTCTTAAAAGCGTTAAATCATTTGTCTTGGTAAACAATGGAAATTTAGGTGCCATTGCTCGTTCTGAGCAATGGCACCTAAATTTGCATTGTTTACAAAGGGGTCAAAATTGCCCCTGAACCAGGGTTTTCAAAATAGGTTTTACGTTACAACCGTTTCACGCAAAGCCCTCGATATGGTGTTTTACGCAGGTTTCAACAAATGTTCAGTATTATCAGAGCAGAGCTCGGCGTTTTCGTAATAAGAGACCAGGGTTTAAACCAAACGGGTTATACCAAAGACATCAACAATGGAAGTGTTGTTACTCCAGCAGGCGCTCGTCGTTGTTGGGATAGCTTGCGAAGGACGGCCCGGTGTCTGGATATGCTGACCAGTTGTACATGTAATAGTAATTTACAAAGGAAACGCTCTGTTATATATATGACAGAAATGCTGTTCGTAAAGCACCATGCGCTAAAGACAGCGTTGCAGTAGTAGAACATGCAGACTTTATATGTTTTGGTCTATTCCGGTAAACAATATAATCGTATCAAACCTGCATCAATTTGAAGGAAGACAGTGGTGTAGTGATAATACATGGGCCTTACGTACCAAAGGCGTCGGGTTCGAATCCCGTGATGAGAAGGAGTCTGCCTTTTTGATTTTTCCAAACAAACGGTGCGAGTACTGGTTATGCCTCCGGGGAGCAGACATTATTTCACAATCGATGCAAAATAAACAATTTCAAAACTATCAAGGAAGTCTAATTACTTTTGAATCGTCGCTCGTACAATCGTTTGAAAAGTGCAATGTTGCAGAACATCATGTCTAGTTCGCCTCCGGTTTAATTACAATCACATATTTCGTGTTATACTGTCGTACTACTTTTGTATACGTCCAGACGACGTGTTTCTATTTATAGTAACCTGTCAGCACTTGGTTAAAGTAAACAACATCGCATGTAAACAAAAAATGCGAGTATTCTCGTATTCAATTGTTTTACACGACTTTTGGGAGAATGTCTTATACTCTTAAGTCTGCTGTTTAATGATTCAAAGTCGATCATGTATTGAAGACAACAGTCAATAACAGGAACATCGATATATAATATACGTACATTTCATATCAGTTGATTTATCATAGGTTAAATGCCGTTTTAAACAGTATTGACGGGCGTCCCGGGTTCGATCCTCAGTCACGGCGGTCATGAAGCAGTACCCGTGGGAAAGGCACCTTTCCCAGCATAGTACTTGTTTGTTTACCCAGGGATCATGAAAAAGTGAACTGTCGACGTGATATAACTGAAATATTGTTGAAAACGGCGTCAAACCACAATCATGATGATCATAATCACAAGTCACATCTTGCGATTTGGGATCGTGTTGCATCTGCGTACAGTTAAGACTCCGGTGAGCCTGTGCATACTTCACACACAGTCTCACAAGTACCGTCTCTGACCGCAAACAAACTAACATAGCTTCTTGTACCTTCACATATCGAGGGCTTGGCGTGAACTAAAATTGGTATATTTTTTACCAAGGTTAGTCAACTCGCCATGAAGTCTTTATAAGCGTTAAATGATTTATCTTGGTAAACAATGGAAATTTAGGTGCCATTGCTCGGAACGAGCAATGGCACCTAAATTTGCATTGTTTACAAAGGGGTCAAAATTGCCCCTAAACCAGGGTTTTCAAAACAGGTTTTTAGTTACAACCGTTTCACGCCAAGCCCTCGATATAGCCTATTCGTGGAAGACGAATGATGCTATTCACACTAACTTGCGTCAATCATCCGAAACAATCAATGGCCGAGACAGACGTTTCGAGCCGTAATCATAGAATCCAACTTGAGTGCAATTGACACATGTGTATTTTTATTTATCTCATATCATATTTCTGTTTTCAATGTATTCAAATTATCAGAAATGTCCTGAAAATTCTACAAATGTTTCTAAGATCATTAGAGATGCCATACTGTTTGTTGTCCACAGTAATTACCGTATAACTGCTATAGTTAGTTCGTCTCCGCATTTGGACTGACAAACAAGGGTTTTGATTCCTTGTCGAGTCATACCAAAGACTTTGAAAATGGTAGTAATAGATTTCACCGGATCGCCACTACGAGGGAACCAATCACTACTAAGTCTTTGGCATGAATCGACGGGTAGTCGAACCATTGAACCTGCACACTCAATTCGCTACACCACGTAGACGGGTAGTCGAACCATTGAACCTGCACACTCAATTCGCTACACCACGTAGACGGGTAGTCGAACCATTGAACCTGCACACTCAATTCGCTACACCGCGTAGACGGTCAAGTGTAAATTGGTATCTGTCATAGCCATTGGTATAACCGGTCGGTGATACTTGATTGTTTAGAGTCAAACGCCGTTTTCAACAACTATTCAGTCATTTCACGGGGCCAGTTCATCTATACATGTGCGTCCATGGCTTTCTCACACCAGTACTATACACACCAGTCTTTCCAAGCAACTGGCTGCTTTTCCACGTACACTTTGCACATTGGTTGAAGACGTAATTATTGTCAAATGTCGGAAGGAATGTTGATCGAGCTTGGGTTCAAATTCACAATCCCTGGATTTAGAGCCCGCGTCTCTATCGAGAGAGTTGCCGGGGCTCTGCAGCCAGATAAGAAGAAAGACAACAGAGATGTCCCAATTAAAACAATCGCAGCTTCATTGCGTGTTTAAAGTGTACACTTGCATTGTCCACAAATGAAGCATGAACTTCATGAATACATTTTGTACTTAACCCTTTCAAACATGCAACAACATTTCAGAAGACGAATTTGAAATTATGTAGGCAAAAACAAGGAACATTTTTATAAATAAAAGTTTAGGTTTTTGAAACAAAGTTAAAAACAGTGAAACAAAAGGAAGAACAACTCTTCTTCTTTCGCCACTATCTTTTCAAATGTGTAAAAAAGGTTAATGTTAATCTACATTATTCGCTGTTAAAAGTCGTGCAGACACGCCTGTTGTTTGAAACTGCGTACAGCTATCTAGATGAGAGTCGATTTACTCCTGGATATAAGCAATGACTGAACGTTCACCAGGGGTGATCGAGATATATTTGTCACAATTTGGATGATCTCCAACCGCCGTCCCCAGGGCTTGAAGAAAGATATATATGTTTCAATCTGGTTACTTTAGTTACCATGGAAACCTTTAATGATGAATCGCGTCTCGTTAAAATTGTGTCTAGTTTTGTTTCATTACAAAAATAATACGATGCAACTGCGTACCTAATCTTAGGAAAATACTTTCTTTTTTCACAATAATATTTACTCTCGTTTTCTACAAGTCAAGTATAGTCAAGTTCTATCTCTTTCTCTGACAAAGGTAATGAAAGGCTTATGCAAACAATTCAGATTCAGGTGAGACAGCTCGTGATGAGCTGTCTCTCCTGAAATATGCATTGCTTGCTACTTAAACATTACATTTTACCAAATGTTTACCAACATGGAGTGGTCCAGACTTTGTGGAAGACTCAACTTTATAAAATTCGTCAGTGAAAGGGTTAATTATTGATTGCTTGTTGTTTTCAGATGGTTTCAAAGGTTTATTCCATGCATCAAATAATTCATTGAATTATGATATGCACTAAGCTGCTAATCAACGTCTTCTACATATAATGTACCAGGGGAGCTTTGTTTGTTTGCATTTGTATTTACGCCGTTTTCAACATTTTAAGTTCTATCTCGGCGTGTCCTTGGTAAGTTACCAGTACTATTGGTCCATTTATCCTCAGACCAGCGAGTTGTCCGTAATGTTACACATTTTCAAAGTGATCTGCTTTTACATTTATTGTCTGTAGGAAATTGTTAAGCATTCCTAATGACCTTAGCTATTGATAAACACTGAAACACAATTCATTCATTTATCACCTTCCCACATACATTTCGAGGGCTTGGCGTGAAACGGTTGTAACTCAAAACCTATTTTGAAAACCCTGGATTAGGGGCAATTTTGACCCTTTTGTAAACAATGCAAATTTAGGTGCCATTGCTCAGAACGAGCAATGGCACCTAAATTTCCATTGTTTACCAAGTAAAATGATTTAACGCTTATAAAGACTTTATGGCGAGGGGATTAACCTTGGTAAAAAAATACCAATTTCAGTTACAACCGTTTCACGCTAAGCCCTCGATTTGTACAGACATTTTCTGACGCGTCTGCAGGGACATTTTGAAAACATTTTGACAGGGATTATGCTAAAGTCAATTATCCTGAGCGCCAACGAGGGAAAGACATTACTACCCTTTTTTAAAAAAAAAAAATTTGGTATGACTGAGATCTTTCGATGACTAGCATGACACACATATTGTATTTATTCTTACGATGGTTGAACCGCCTTGGTAATGTTAGAGTAGTGGTAGAGCTGGTTCGATCCCCGACCGAGTCATAGTAAAGCCTATACAATGGTAGAAATGGCTTTCCCTACTTGGCGCTCAAGATTGTTCGGTTAGCAAAACGACTGAATCGCTGGTGTCAGGATATATGAACTAGTAGAGCTGTGTAACTTACACAGGAAACACCGTGATATCGAGGGCTTGGCGTGAAACGGTTGTAACTAAAATAGGTATTTTTTTTACCAAGGTTAATCACCTCATCATAAAATCTTTACAAGCGTTAAATCATTTTTCTTGGTAAACAATGGAAATTTAGGTGCCATTGCTCGTTCTGAGTAATGGCACCTAAATTTGCATTGTTTACAAAGGGGTCAAAATTGCCCCTAAACCAGGGTTTTCAAAATAGGTTTTTAGTTACAACCGTTTCACGCCAAGCCCTCGATATGATTGAAAGAAATGTTTGAAGTTTGCGTAAAACACCATACGAAAGAAAAAAAAAAAAAAATCCATAAACGAAATGATTTGGTTCTAAGGTTTTTCTTTTTTCCCGTCAATGAACTAGAACAGTATATTTTTGAAATTGTCCGATTACTGGGAAGAATGTTGTGTGAAAACCGCTGCGGGAACGTCAGGGAACACCAGAGTAGCTGGACACAGTTCGGCAAAATGAGCAATCACTCCTTTTTCCCGAATGTTTTCAAACGTCGTCTATTCCATATCCGTCAAACTGCGTGTATTTGTGTTAAAGGGTTCACGCGTGAGACAGTAGTATAGACGCAGAGTGGCGATCTCGTGATCTTGTTTTACGCCGCTTGCAACAGTATTTCAGGCATATCACTGCGTTTCTTTGTAAATTACCAGTCCTGCCAGTAAGCGTACACTAATACCAGCTTTTCGCTCGTAAGGCTATCCCCGCATCTCTCAGTGCCGAAGAGGGAAGACACGTCTACCATTTTTAAAGCTTTTAATGTGACCCGACCGGGGATCGAACCAAAGTCTTCCGCTTACTACATCAGCGAGGCGGTGTCGCAAAGTCGAGCTAAGGGGTGTATTCAGTTTTACCTTACACCCCGAACAATTGGGCGTTTTGCTAGTTAAAGCTGAACTTTTATTGGATATTTCGGCATTTCTGTTTAATGAGTCTGAATACACTTATGGTTCAAACTCCAAGAAGAAAGCAACGAAATAAGTTGTAAAGAAGTTATTTAGAAACGATGTAAAACAGCTTAGCTAAATTTAGAATATTCTTTGCATTATTGCATGACGATTTTTGTTCTATTTTCCATGTGAAAAAAGATGCTATATCTGTCCATGTATTTTGATATTGCACCGAGATCTTTTATATTGTCTCACTGTTTGAAGATTTTGTCCGTGTCAGTTAAATTGCTGCTTGATGAATACAAGAGTCAAGAAGATTCGAGATTTTATTCACACAATGCAAAGTGTCCATCTTGTACAAACAATCTTACAAATCAAGGTCCAGTTACATAGACATATGTAGTAAACTGATCGTGCTATGCAGCTACCTTGCCGCATTTGAGTTAATATTGAAACCGATGAGTTAACAACCGAGACGAAACACATATGAGCCGTCTCGCGAGAAAAGCAACAGTGTGGACATTGCGTATAGTATCGACCTGAATTCGCCTAAGCATACCGCGCAGGCTTACCCGGATAGACACTTTCCGCCTCCTGTGTATTGTCTGTTTCAGGAATCATTACTCTATACCTCTATCCCCCTTAGACGGAATGTGTCGCCTCGGTTAAATCTGCGCGGACTGCGCATGCTGATCTGGGTCGATACATTACGCAGAGGCCATCATGTTGGTTTTCTCGCGGGACAGCTCACATTGAGAGAATAATAAAGAGGAATAAATCTTACCTTCGGAGGCGGGTTTCTCTTAGTCCATAAGTCGAACCATAACTAAATACAGCACTTAACTAATTTTCTTCCATGCAATTAAACAAGATTGAATCAACGATCGTCATATATCCTCAATCAATGATTTTAAGTTCGACCCAATCAGAACATATCTACATGTACGTGTACCACATATAACTATCTTTTGCAATATTCCTAATATACATGTATGTCCGAACTCGAAGACATTGATATGTTGTCCACTAAGTTGTAGATACAAATGTAAGATTGATCTGTAACCTCAATATTGTACTGATGAATAAGATGTCCAGAAGCAGATACCATCCGTCATCTTTAAACAGAAAATATCCAAATTTGATATCATTCTTGCATGTTGTTTTGAGTCGACATAGGCTTTAAAGATGCTGAACTCCAGATGGAGATCAACATTTTGAAATGTTGAAACTTTTGCGAATATTGCTCATAGTGACATCAAAGTAAGTCAAGGAAAGTGTACACAATTTGGTCTACTGGATATGTCTACCCAGTAAAAATGAAGCACGCACGATCAATATTTAGATGTTTATTGTACTTGAAAGTGAAATTTGTACTCTATTTTTATCTCAGATTTATGATTATCATATTTCAAGACATTGTTGGAACAGTTTTAAAACTTTGACTATACTGTCTTTAATCTGGAGTACAGTACCTTTTACAAAAAAACAAAAAAATACATGAACAAGTTAAGGACCTTACAAGATGTAAAGTATGTGTTTCCAAATCGATCGCCATTGATTGAATATATATATATTTAGAAAAGAAAATAGAAGGCATAAACGCAGAACGCAGAACGCAGAACGCAAACGAATAACTTAATTTATATTTTTAGTCGAAAAAGTCTCACATTTTAAGCAAAATATATGGTAGCAATATGACCCTTGCAGTATACAATCGCCGAATGATGATGCATAAAAACTGCGTGCTTCAAAGTCGGAGTCCTTAGTGCCTACAGTTTAGGAGAACAAGTAGACCATTACTATAAAATATTGTATTTGTATTGGCAGATATTGTGTTAGACCATATCCTACGACTGTTCTTCCCGAGCTTGCAAAGTCAGAACTCCGCTGAAAGAGCGAGTCCCAACACAATCGTTTCCCGTATTCATACAATAACCTTTTAATTGTATATTTTTATATTGTCTATAAAAAAGTGTCGTTTTTATGTGTTTTAACACTTCGAACATTTCGAAAATAAACGAGTGGTTTGAATTATTTTATTAAATTCAAATATAAGATTTAGCGCGCAAATATTGACATTTCCAGCAATCAGAACTGCAGTTGCAGTGTTTTCTTGATATGAGTTTTATCACTTAATTAATTTTGATAATAATAATAATAAAAAAAAATAAGTATAAATGAATTACGATACTGAATATATTATCATATAACTGGACTAAGCATAACTCGAGATATCCATCGAAAACGTTTATTTAGTGGTCCTTTTCTTTTTCGAGTGAAAACTTTAAAAATGGTAGCAATGGCTGCCTTCCATGGAGTTCAGAGTTGCGGGGTTAGCATTACGACTGACTGACCGGTGGCAGGATAAATTGACAAAAAGAACTGGTTACTTACTCAGGAAACGCCGTGATATAACTGGTTACTTACTCCATACAAACAAAAAAACAATTAATATCATGGGAAGTTCATTGGACACCCGATAAATCCCGATAACTCCCGATAACTCGAAAATATCGTGATGTCATCCATCTCTCTTAAACTTCCTTCGACCCAATCTCATTCTATTCAGACCAAAATACTCCGCTCTGCATACATTGGATCTGACTACACCGTATTTACAGGTCGTCTATAATTGAACCATTCGTCTTCGTCGTCTGATGGCCTTCTAAATCTGCGGGCATTCATTCCGACGCATTCACCGATAAACCGTCCATCTGGCCTAGGGGTTGTTAGAGCGCCCGCCATCCCGCGAGAAAACCAACATCCGGGCCGACACATTCCGTCTTATGGGGATAGATGTATATAGTAATGATTCATGAAACAGAAAATCTACAGGAGGCGAAAAGGGTCTGTCAGGGTTAGCCTGTCCGGCATGTTTATGCAGATCCGGGTCGATACTTTACGCAGAGTTAATAATGTTGGTTTCCTCGTGGAATGGGCATTCATTCCGACGCCTTCACCGATAAACCGTCCAGCTGGCGTAGGGGATGTTAGAGCGTCCGCCATGGGATTGGAAGAGATGAGGCTTCTGCGTTACTAATAATGCATCGGTGTCGATATATGTGCCGGCAAGCGAGAAAACCAACAGTATTGCCTCTGCGTAAAAAAGTGTCTATCCGGGAAAGCCTGTACGGCATACTTAGGCTGATCTTGGTCGATACTTTACGCATAGTCCACACAGTTGGTTTTGTCGCAGGACGGCTCATATATATATATATTACCGGTAGTACTGGTAAACTACCCAGAAGATGTCGTGATATAACTAAAAAGCTGTTGAAAGCAGCCTTACCCACCATCCGAACAAATCATTTCGCTCATTCAAACGAGGCATCTATATAAAAGTATACATCAACCATTCAGTGAAATAAGGGTGTCGTGAATATCCATATTCTATTATAAAATACACGCGAAGCGCCCTCGAAGTATGGCGATTCATAATTAGTTATCTGGAATGACTTATCGACATATTTTAGACAAAAGAGCTATCCAAAGAAAACGATGGTGGAATAACCAACACTTTGTGTACCTTTGTTTTTTTTCTGTTTAAGTATAGTGACACGTTTTGACTGCAAATATTTCCATTTATATAAAATATACATACTTAAATAAACTCTGCTAATGTCGATTTTGGTTTGTTTGGAGTTTAACGCCGCTTTCAACAGCTTTGGTCATATCACGGCGGTCAGTGCACCTACCCATGTTTTCCTGGCTTTCCCACACCAGTACTTACACAACATTCTTTCGAAGCCACTGACTACTTTCTCACATATATCAGAGGTGAGAGGCAATGGAAAACATCGCCCGAAAGAATGTCGCCGCAACCGGGTATCGAACCAGTGACCTCCAGATCACGAGTCAGATACGCTACCAATTGAGCTACCCGGCCGGGCTTACTAATGTCGAAGAGATACTGTATTTTAGATGTCCGCCCGTCCTTCCGTTTTCATGCAACATGCAATATTAGAGGAGCGAGTATTCCCTTTTTTTACATAATGCAAATAATGCAAAAGGTGCAAATAGTGCAATAATGCAATAAGTGCAAATAGTGCAAATAATGCAATTAGTGCAATATTTGCTTTCAGACAGAAATTCGTTAAATGGGGCTTCAATGTTAGAATCTAGCCAGAAGACAGCTGCCTGGTAAAATAAGTGTGTTGAGTGCTGATTCAATGACGTATGTATGGGTAGGTTAACGGGCTGCCGTGATATAATTCCCGTATGGTTGAAAATGTAGTTAAACTCCAATCAATCATTAACATGATGTTCGCAAGAATATTGACAGTCGGCGAAGTATCTCGGGTATTATCCTTGTGAAATCCTCTTTTCTGTTATAATAGGATATACACATAGCATGATTAATTAATTACTTGAATATTAACCCTTTCCCTCATAAAGACGCTTTCTGACGCCTCTGCAGCAGATGGCTTTTTTGAAAACATAGTGACAAAAGAAGAAATTGCACAAAACGTGCAATTTCTCCTTTTGCCACAATTGTTTTCACTTTTTGTCATAGGTTATCCATTCAATTATGGAGATTTTCTATGTTTTGATAAAATACGTTCAAAGTCGTCTGCTGCAGAATTGTCGTATGAGGGAAAGGGTTAAGAGTCTACCTTTAAATCGTCTGGAGACACTTTCTCTGGACACCTTGAACTTGTACTTTGATTCGGGGTTTAAACCATCGTGGGTAGAATTATCCTAAATAATATTTCTCTTTTTGTTCACAATGTTTCATAAGTGCCGATATGTCGACCGTATGAATTAAAGGTTAAACACAACTTTGTTTCACTGTACACATAATAAGTGGTAACGAGTATCTATCTTGTTCCTTTACAAATGTACGGCGGCCAAGGAAATAAACAACCTTAGCGCAATAACAATAAATTGAACATAAACAAACGTCTCTGCTTGCGCATTTTTGCAAAATGATCCAAACATATTACGGTTAACAAACAATTCCTGAAACATTCTAAGACTAAGAAAAGAACAATGCCGAGGAAGATCAAGATGCGCGGACGTACATCTGTACGTGTTGATCTAGATCTCAAACGGTCGTAAAAGCTGGTTCTCCCGAGAGCGCCGCTCAATTAATTATGCATATCACGCTTTATTTGTTGATTGTCGTCGCCATACAAATAGCATCATTAGGGTTTATTGTTACATCAGTGTGTGTAAAAAAACCTGTTTCCCCGGGCAACTTTGTTTATCTGTTTATCAGTGGCGTTTTAAGATTGTCCTAGCCTACCGTCTAAACGTGCTAGGCGAATGAACCGAAACAATTACAGCTTTTGACACCATTCGCTTGACACTCGGTATTTTAGGAAAACATGAATGTGGAAACGCAAATAACTTGATTCATTATAAGCCGACAGCAATGGAGCATTCACTACCATTCGCTTGACACTCGGTATTTTGGGACAACAAGGACACGTGAAGGTCGTGGTTTATAATTAGCCGACAGCAATGGAGCATTCAGATTGTTCAAATAGACGAGGACTCGATAATGTGCTAGCCGAATGAATCGAAACAATTACACATTTTGACTCTCGGTATTTTATGAAAACCTGAATAAGGACAAGTGAATGTCGTGGTTTACGATAAGCCGACAGCAAAGTAGGATTCAGATTGTCCAAACAGACCGAGTTCGAGGACATATGCTAGCAGGTTTAACAAATCGAATTACAGCTTTTTACAAGCACTCGACGAGCAATTGGTGTGTTAGGACAATCTGAATACACACATGTATACATAAGAGAAACAGATTCCAAATTGCTTTTCAGCTTTATTCTTTTTTTTCCTATCCAGCATACAGCAATACTACAACAAACAAATAAGAAAACATCGAGGCAGAGTTATAGAAATTCATTATAAATGATAAGAAATCAAGAAAAGCTCATAGCAAAGCTAATCATGAGCAATTGCTGCCGTTGCTAAAAGCTTTCAAAGATTGTCTGCTGCAGATGCATCTACATGTGTCTACAAGTAGTAAAGGGTTGATTAATCCACATAAAGACGCCGTATTTCAACAGCACCGTTTGATCAGGATAAACACTGAATATGTTAGGTTGCACAGGCTGATATAGATCTACACTGGTCACAAAACTGAACTGGTACCTTTCTCCATTACGTGCTCATTTAAAGTTGTTTTCCAATTGTGTTATTCAGTGCAAAGAAAACACTAAGCACAGTTAAAGAAGTGTGCAACACAGTCCAAAGCGATTATTTATCTACTTAATGATTGTAAGACCCCTGTGTCCACAACTAGTCAAGATAAAGCTGGACCCCGTCAAACAGATACATGAGCTTAAATACGGAGCTAGTATTAACATTAACATCGATACAATGGAGTTCACGAAGGTCAGAGATCACTCAGTACATTTTCACAACAATTTTAGATCCATCTTTGCTATAATTTCAAACTATGGGATTTATCGGGAGTTAAGACCTAACTGCCAGACGATGTCCAGACGACTGCCACACCAGGGGTACACGATTCGGAATGGAATCGGCGATTTCCGTGTAAGGTCGTCTATGATCGTTTCATGTTCGTGAACTATTTGTCAGACGATGCCCAGACGACTGCCACACCAGGGGTACACGATTCAGAATGGAAATCGGCGAGTTCCGTATACGAACGTCACAGATCGTTTTATGTTCGTGAACTGACAAGTCAACGAGCAAAGCAACTATCGTACGCTCTCAGACAAAATAATTGCCGTAACACGTAACATTGTTCTAGCCTAAGCTTAAACATTAGCGCCGATATGAGATATATGTAATAATTGATTCTTTTGAGGTACCTTGCAAATATGCTACGTTCCCACATATATTATTTTCCGCCTGACACTTTTGTTTATAAGAGTCGCCTTCTTCAAACTCATCTGTATATGAGAAAGAGGGACATTTCTGTTCTTTACTAAGTATATACCTTAGATTGAGAGACTTCAGTAGTACCGACTGATCTATTGTGACACAAAGGGAGATACATATGAGTCGTCCCACGAGAAAACCAACATTGTGGACTCTGCGCAAAGTATCGACACGGATCAGCCTAAGCATGCCGCACAGGCTTACTCGGATAGACACATTTCGCCTCCTGTGGATTTTCTGTTTCAGGAATAACTACTCTATACATATATCCCACTAAGACGGAATGTGTCTGCCGGATCAGTCTGCGCGGACAGCGCAGGCTGATCTGGTCGATACATTACGCAGATGTCTATCGCCGCAGCCTCACGAGAAAACCAACATTGTGGACTCTGCGCAAAGTATCGACCCGTATCAGCCTAAGCATGCCGCGCAGTCTAACCCGGGTAGACACTTTTCGCTTCCTGTTTATTTTCTGTTTCAGGAATAACTACTCTATACATCTATCCCGCTAAGACGGAATGTGTCGGCCGGATCAGTCTGCGCGGACAGCGCAGGCTGATCTGGTCGATACATTACGCAGATGTCTATCGCCGCAGCCTCACGAGAAAACCAACATTGTGGACTCTGCGCAAAGTATCGACCCGTATCAGCCTAGGCATGCCGCGCAGTCTAACCCGGTCAAACACTTTTCGCCTCCTGTGGATTTTCTGTTTCATGAATCGTTACTCTCTACCTCTATCCCCCTGAAACGGAATATGTCGGCCCGGATTAGCCTGCGCGGATTGCTGATCTGGATCGATAATGTTGGTTGTTGCGTGGGACGGCTCATATAAAATTGAAATTTTAAATTATTGTAAATGATAAATGTAACTGAATCTTTAATAACCTACACTTGCCAATGGATATGTTCATATTAAACGTAACGTGAACAATTTAGAAATATACACGCATTCTGACTGTGGAACCATGCGTTTATAACGAGGATTTCATTGTGATTTTCTTTTTCGATAGGATAATAATCATTGTTAGGAAAATATCGTTACACGTGTAGGCACGTGCCTACAGTGCCTCAAGGGAGCTACGCCCCTGTATCTTCTTCTCGAGATGCCAAACGAACAGTCCTGTCCATTGAGAGATGAGAATGAACTATTACACAAACAAGATTAGTTACATGTATATAGCCAACAAACATCAAACATTTTTAATAAAAGCTGAACTATTGTTTCGCAATCCATGTTAAGTAAAAGTGTCATTCGATTTTCTTAAAAGGAAATAGATATATATTTCGACGGCAGATGTAATATATTGTAATTGAACGGAATTCAAAAACGAAAACCTGATTACCATAAGAACAAATTTGCGATTTTATTAACAATAAATCTGCCTCAATCTGAAGTCAGCTGGAGACGCTGTTTGACAGATTCTGTGATACATTGACGTGTCACGCAATACTCAAGCTTACATAAAAGTCAGTAGGGGTGAGTACTCGTGATTGTAAATTCAACCGTAGATCAATTGAACGGACTATATAGTGGGACAACTTAAGAATATCTAAGCAGGATCCCATGATGGGCGGGTTCTGCCTTTGTCTGCCTTTGTAATAGTTTCCACGCAAACGGTGCGAGTGCTGGCTGTGTCTCTAGGAAGCAGATATATAGCGAGATTAATATAAGCTGAAAGCTTGTTTCTCGATCGATGTAAAATAATTAAGTTTAAACTTAAAACTTAAAGCAGGATTGCCATGTACTGGCGCTCTGTATACAAGAGGAGGGTCTCGATACACCATATAATTTTGGTCCTTCTTCGGTTCGACCTTTTCACCACGTCTCTATTGACTGAGCTACCAGTATTGATTCAATACTTTACGTAGACAGATATATATATATATATATATATATATATATATATATATATATATATATATATATATAGTTTGTACATTGCCCAACATACCATATACATAAAACTCTTTTGTTTTTTAAGTCAAAAAGCCGACTCACACAAATAAATGTCCTTGAATAGACTCTTTGTAGGCTAAGTGTAATACATTATGAGGTATCCGGCCATTCAGTATTGATAGTGACATTAGTAAACAAGTTATTTCGATAATGAACTTTTGAATCAATACATATCAAATAGTACCGATCAAAAACAGGGCTGCACATATGCCCAGTCGGGTTGTTTTGAACTGTACTGTTTGAACGAGTTATTTTCTTTCACCAAGGCCATGCAGCGAGTTATACATGTAAGAGGAAGAAACAACAGTTATCACTTCTCTCCTTGTACCTTTCTTATGCATTTTTTTTGTTCCTTTTTTTTTTAGCTCACCGGAGCATAAAGTGCTTGAGGTGAGATTTTGGAATCACTTGCAGATTTTCTTTAAGCAACTTCCCGTCTCTAACACGTAGATAATACCAACCTTAAGCCAAAAGTGCAAAGATACTCAGGTTAGCAATAAAGAATTATCATGGTCCAATTATCTATATGTTGATGTCGTTTGTCGTTAATAACAGAAAACAGACTGTTAAAACTGAATTTTGGTTGATTTTATATTAATATAGTAAAAATATTGTATAAGCTTGATTCAATTCATATATATCTATTTCTTGAATACAATGCAGTTTTGACAGTCCTGGTCATTGACAAGACCTCAAAGTTAAGAAGTTTGGATTAAGTTTAAGCTCTATGCATGCTGAGTAAATTTCATGAACTCACTGGATTTTTTTTTTAATCAGCAAGAATGTTGGATCATGTTTATTCGGGCTATGCAGATCAAAATCAGATGACACACAGATGGTGCCTGATATTGATTTGGACACTTACAAATTCTAATATAAGTACAAACAGCATGATTAGGTTTGAAAGTTAGTTTGTATATTATGTTTAAACAAGTATCTAAAGACACGGTCAATTCTCGTTGTTACAACTTCCAAAGTCCAAAAGTCAAAGGAAATTACTTTGAGTGACACATACTTATATTTAATATCAGATTTCTGAAGAAACTGTATCAAACGTTCATCTTAACGGAAAATAGGCAGTCTCCAAGTTGTTATTTAGTGTAAATGTTCTAAAATCAGGAAAGAAAGAAATTGCTCCTTAGCAGAGATTTCTCTTATTACCACTGTATATTTGAACTGTTTACATGTATATGGACTGTCTTTTTACCTTTCGAGTTATTTGGACACTAACGATTTAAGTTGGTGTTTGTTTTTCGTAGTTAAAGGAGAACTGACCGTACATGTATATACTTATGTAATCATGTATCAAATATGTAAGGTGTGAGTGTGGATGACCTCGACCCACTCACTCCTATTACGGGGTCAATAAATGGGCTACAAATTACTAGGAACAAATACGGTTATTTAGATAAATCTGTGCCGTCAGACGTTTAAACATTTGAACGGATTCCTGAAGGAATCAAGAATTTACAACATTTTACGTTCGTCACATGCACACTTTATAACGCCATTAGTTACCGATAAAGCTGCTCTGCTATCGAACCCTTTCCCACTTACAATAAATCTGCAGCAGACAAGTTTGAAAATCATACAAGAAGAATATAGAAATATATACTTATGACAGATTTTTTTAAATACAGTTGAAAAAGTTGTGGCAAAAGAAGAAATTGCTCTTTTTGAGTAATTTCTCTATTTGTAACAATGTTTCCAAAAGTCATCTGCTGTAGAGACGTCAGAATGTTTATTATGTGGGAATATGGTTAAGTCTTGCTAAATGGGCTATAATGCGGATGGACACATTCCAATGGCGTTTCTCTTCAGTTTTGTCTGTCTTTTTTTTCTCAGGGTTGTGTATTAAGAACAATCTGTGCTGCCCGAACTTTTGACACTTGAACAGATTCATTCGGCAAACCAGACTTTTAATACAATCAGCCGTCAGCACACAATATCAGATAATTCATGAGGAAAGGTACAAGTTGGCTTTTGAGAACAGTATACAGATCCAGATTAGATTGCGTATTAACATTGTCTTATCATGATAAACACATTTCACATATAACTTACAAAGGATTTTATTAAGATTCTAAAAATGTGTATATATTCTGATAAGACTGGTAGTCAAGATGATCAGAACTTACACTGCTAATATATGCCAATTTGTACCCTTTCCTTTCCACATGCACCGGCTCATATCGAAGTCCACGACTTGAATAGGCCTCGTGTAGCGATTTAAGGTATTAATGCATCTTCGTACTTTGAAGTCTCAGGCGATTCACAGTGTCCTTCAAAACATGCAAATTACATGCATTCCTAAATGTGTCTTTTGAAACACAACTAAAAGTGCAGCTGCATTCGTTTCATGTCAATTTACATATAAATGGTTCATGCCAGGATAAATATGCCCTTGTTATAATTGCTCAATCGGTAGTGACGCGGGTTGTCAATGGTTGTGAGTTCGAAATCCAGCTCGGCTAATTTATTTTCCGAAGTTTGACCAAAGGTCAATGCTATACACGTCATTTGCTTCCACCAATAGACTAACAGTCTAAGTGGACAAGTAAACAAGTGCTATGAGATTGTTGTGTGGAGAGCTGGTACACTTATGAATTGGCGAACTTGCCGCCATGATATGACTGAACAGTATTGACAACTGCGTTAAACTCCAACATTCAATGAATCGAAATAAATTAGTCTTCTTGCATGTTCATTTGTGAATGTTTGTTTGTTTGTTAGTTTTATACTGTTTTATGCCGCTTTCAACAACTTTCCGCTATATAATGGCGTTTCTCACTACAGGTCCATTAATTCAGACACAAACAACTCGGTCGTAATACTAAATCAAAAACCACGAGGAGCCATCAATACCATTATTTAAAGTCTTTGGCCTGACCTGGAACCGAACCCGCAACCTCCCGCACTCGCTCGATGCGGACGATCTACCATCGATGCCGTTTGCGTTCGTGAAGAATTGTGGCCGAGGGATCGTGAATAAATGACATGTCGCAGCGATATAACTACATTACTATTGAAAACGGGCACACAACCAAATAAACAATAAGTGTTGTCTACTCTAACCGTGGGTGGAAAGTGTGTGCTATTCTTTGAGTACCTACAACATAGAGTTTGAGTGACAAATAACAATTTAAAGAACATACAAACTGCCCCTTATCTAGAGCATACAAACTGTCCCCTATCTAGAGCATACAAACAGCCCCCTTATCTAGAGCATACAAACTGCCCCTTATCTAGAGCATACAAACTGCCCCCGTATTTAGAGCATACAAACTGCACCCTTATCTAGAGCATACAAACTGCCCCCTTATCTAGAGCATACAAACTGCCCCTTATCTAGAGCATACAAACTGCCCCCTTATCTAGAGCATACAAACTGCCCCCTTATCTAGAGCTCTGCGTATTGAATCTTCCGTGCCTTCGCTTTAGCTGTAGCAGTTGTGTTTCCGCCTTCCTCTATGGGCGCTCACGGTTGTGGGGGATATAATTACGATGGGTGCGCCAATGTCATGAAGCACTTTTCTAGAAATCAGAATACAAATACAAACAATTTAAAGTTGTACCAGACATGGTTAGAAATATGGTTTAAAAACATCGTGTGAATGGTCTTGATTGAATTGTTTAATGTTGTCTAGAACTTTGTACACCTAAATGTGCTGTGATTGCTGAGGTTATGCCGACCTAGTTTATGTTTCTATAGATATTTCTATTGAAAACACAACCAACCTAGCATTAACAAATCACCAGCGTTACGTGACAGCTATACTAATTTGACATTCACACTTTGATATAAATATACCATTGGAGATTTATCTTCCTTGATATTGACGTGTTTTCTTGTCGTCTTCCATGTATTTACTAAATGTGTTAACCACGTTGAATGTCATCCAGCACGATTCACTTGACATAGTTCATGTATTGATTAATTGCTTCGGGTTTTAAGCCGCTTTCAACAATTGTTCACTTATATCACGGCGTTTCCTGGGTAAATTACCAATACTATTGGTCCATTTATCCTGACACCATCCAGTCGTACGTAATTCTTAAACCCCGCAACCCTGAGCGCCAAGGAAAGCAGCAATAACTACTATTTTTAAGAGTACATAGTTCGTGTTACTTACATATGACTAAGTAGAAGTAAAGTAGGATCACGCACGACTTTTAAAACAAGTGTAACGAAGGAAAAATTGCTCGTATTGACTTCTGTATCTTATAGACAGCTCATGTGTCAGCCATTCCCACATTCAGGCGTACATCCTTTTTGACACAATTACCTGCAGCAGACGCCCTCAGAAAATAGTGTAACATACGGAGGAAAGCTCTCGTGGTGATTATCCATTTGTAACAACAATTCAATTCAATAATTTGACTAGTATTTACAGAGAGGTTCCATATACAGTCAAACTTGTGTTAGCGGTCATCCCTGTTAAGCAGCCAAGTTGTATTAAGCAGCCACTTGAAGATTTTGTATTTGACTTGTATAAAAGCAGCCACATGTGTTCAGCAGCCATATTTTGACTCTCCCCTTGGTGGCTGCTAAAGACAAGTTAGACTGTAGTTTCAATTGAATTTAAGGTGTTTGTTTTTGATTTGTCTTAAAGTGGAGTTGCGATGACTCAAAAATAGGATAATGGATTACTGGTGGTCTTTAATTACAGGGTCACTTTTTAAGAAAATGAGTAATAGAGAAATTATAAGTGTGGTTGCTATAGCCAGGAAATTACAAACAAAGGTGATCTTTAGAACAGGATTGACTGTTAATCGTTTAACTCAAACGAACTCCTGGAACGTATTTATCTTTTAAAAACAGCTTAGCAGCAGTTCTGATTGTTCCGTAGAGTTTGGTTCGAGTAATGGCGAGTCAACTGTATTTGCGAAATAAAAATTTCGATCGAGGAGACAGCTCTATTGAAAGCCTCCCAATATGTGAAATTGGGGCTGTATCCTATTAGTTATACAGGTCGTTGTATGCGCCTGTGTGTAAGACAATTATATTGATCATTCTTAGCTTATATTGTAAACATAGTTTCGCCATTAGGACATGTATGCTAGCCTTTCGTTATAATTTTCTAGTCCAATTTTATCGTTTTTGGAAGGTGATTATTATGTAATAATCTTTTTCCTATGGGATTGAATAGTGACCTTAATGGAATATGCCCTATATAGTTTTTTTATTATATTTGTTTGATTTATTCTTTTTATACAATTTTACCTATTCCGAAACTGCAGCAAATAAGAAGTTTTTAAAGACTTAAATTCTTTCATTCATTTATTTTCCAACATATTTGCTCTCGTTTGTTCCTATCCATATATCCTAGCCATGATATGTTCATACCTTGCATAGAATTCATTATCCCATCTGCACCTGGCTGACATCTCTCTAAAATCACCATCCAGCAGTACTTTCAGTACTTTGATTATATCGTCGAACTAGACATTTCAATTTCACGTCAGTTGACATTGCCACATACTTTCACTATTTCGTCTATGATTTATACTTTCCAGTCAAGTAATATCGTTTTATTTAATCGAAAAAGACATTTAAATTTAACGTCATTAGACTTTCTATATATCTTCTATGATTTCGAATTTACCGTCCATCAATATCGTTTTATTTAATCGAAACAGACATTTAATGAACATGTTAATTCTGAAGATTTACTGATTTATATTTCACTGAGATCGCTTTATTTACTTGAGATATATAAACATTAATTTCACGTAGAAATGTTCGAGTGTATGTTGAACTTTATAATAAAACATATTATACAATCAATCTAAGTAGATTACAGAAAAAATGCATTGTTTACTTACTAAAGAACCAAGAAAAGAAAGTGAGAGAGCGAGAGAGAGAAAGAGAGAGAGAGAGAGAGAGAGAGAGACGGAGGAGACGAGAGAGAGAGAGAGAGAGAGAGAGACGAGATGAGAGAGAGAGCGAGAGGAGAGAGAGAGAGAGAGACAGACAGACAGACAGACAGACAGACAGACAGACAGACAGACAGACAGACAGACAGACAGACATAGAGAGAGAGAGAGAGAGAGAGACAGAGACGAGAGGATAGAGACAGAGAGAGATAGAGAGAGAGAGACAGAGAGACAGAGAGAGGACAGAGAGAGACAGACATAGAGAGACAGACAGACAGAGAGACAGAGACAGAGAAACAGAGAGACAGAGAGGAAGAAAGAGACACACATAGAGAGAGAGACAGAGAGAGAGAGAGAGACAGACAGACAGACAGACAGACAGACAGACAGACAGACAGAGAGAGGGAGAGAGAGAGAGACAGAGAGAGACAGAGAGACAGAGAGAGAGAGAGAGAGAGAGACAGAGATAGAGACGAGAGAGAGAGAGAGAGAGAGAGAGAGAGAGAGACAGAGAGAGAGAGAAC
>JASEVX010000012.1:35270478-35617021 GCA_031761405.1 Serripes groenlandicus
CTGGACCAATGGGTGAAGGAAATTAACCATATCCTGCTGTACGCGCCGTTTGCGTATCATGTCATGCGCGGCTTTAGACATAATGGCGAACAATGTAGACCAAGATCAGCATGCTCTTTCGTGAAATTTTATATTTGTTTACATTATTCACCTCTGATGTATCACTATTTATTACAGACGATTCCATAACATACAAGAAGCTGTAACAAACAGGAATCATGATACCATTGGAAGTGATTTGGAGGGATAAAGGTTTAATCAACAGTCCATGTTGTTCAACAATGGGCCTGAATTACGGGAGTCACTAGGGTGTCTAGGATACTGCACCTCACTGTAATTGTATTTTGACGACAGTGATGCAATGGGAGAAGTTACAGTGTCAAATCCCGTGTAGTTTTGGATCCGCGTAATTTGTTAGAATACGAGCATTTTGTCTAATTAAGGTGAATGCTTTTGTAGAAAGAATGATGTAGAAGAAAGAGTAGTACTATAAATTCCTAGAAGCAAAACGAACGAACCTCGGAAGTCTTCGTTAGATGCATGAAACATGATATTGAACTTAACATTGACAAAAACCATACGAGCGGCGATCTGCGAAAACCAACCGAAAGGCGTTTGCGACAAAAGTAGATCCAGGCTAGCCAGCGCATCCACACAGTAATGGCTTTGAACTTTTCGCCAATGTCATAGAAGGCTTCAAGAAAATGAGCCGTCAACCGAGAAAACCAACATAATGGCCTCTGAGTAATGTATCGACCCAGATTAGCCTGCTCAGTCCACGCAGACTGATCCGGACAGACACATTCCGTCTCAGAGTGTTAGAGGTATAGAGTAATGATTCCTGAAACAGAAAAACCACAGGAGGCAAAAGATGTCTGTCCGGGTTAGCCTGCACGGCATGCTTAGGCTAACCCGGGTCGACACTTTACGCAGAGTCCACAATGTTGGTTTTCTCGCGGGACATATTTAGCTGCGGTGATAGACATCTGCGTAATGTATCGACCAGATCAGCCTGCGCTGCCCGCGCAGACTGATCCGGCCGACACATTCCGTCTTAGCGGGATAGATGTATAGAGTAGTTATTCCTGAAACAGAAAATAAACAGGAAGCGAACAGTGTCTACCCGAATTAGCCTGCGCGGCATGTTTAGGCCGATCCGGGTCGACACTTTACGCAGAGTCCACAATGTTGGTTTTCTCGCGGGACATATTTAGCTGCGGCGATAGACATCTGCGTAATGTATCGACCAGATCAGCCTGCGCTGCCCGCGCAGACTGATCCGGCCGACACATTCCGTCTTAGCGGGATAGATGTATAGAGTAGTTATTCCTGAAACAGAAAATAAACAGGAAGCGAACAGTGCCTAACCGAATTAGCCTGCGCGGCATGTTTAGGCCGATCCGGGTCGACACTTTACGCAGAGTCCACAATGTTGGTTTTCTCGCGGGACATATTTAGCTGCGGCGATAGACATCTGCGTAATGTATCGACCAGACCAGCCTGCGCTGCCCGCGCAGACTGATCCGGCCGACACATTCCGTCTTAGCGGGATAGATGTATAGAGTAGTTATTCCTGAAACAGAAAATAAACAGGAAGCGAACAGTGTCTACCCGAATTAGCCTGCGCGGCATGTTTAGGCCGATCCGGGTCGACACTTTACGCAGAGTCCACAATGTTGGTTTTCTCGTGGAACGGCTCAAATGCCAGTAAATCGGTATCCATTTTGATCCCGAGAATGCATGTGCATGCAGGTCTTTTTCAAAGCGCGGAATCATTATGCTTTGTTTTCCATTTTTCCTAGAGCACCGTCAAGAGTAGCGCTGTCGAACTTTAGTCGTTATGATTGCACGAAAAGTCTACTTGCAGACGCTAGGGCCAACACAAAAGCGGGCGTGTTGGGCGTGTGTGACAAATAAGGCATTTAATTGAAAACCATAAAATCAGCCATTTATGTTTTATTATGTGTTTCAATTTCAAAAGACAATAGATAAGGTTGACCTTTGCAGAATTGACTAAACGATGGCAAATTGGCTGCAGAGTTGTAAAGGAAAGTGTTTTGGGTTAGCAAAAACAGATAATATATTTCCTTTGGCCTGCATTTGATATAATATTACAAGACATGGAATCAAGCTACGAAGTCTCAGCGGTGATTCAATCAAAATCGTATCGGGCATAGTGAGACGTTGTCTAACTTTAATGACTTCAGACATTATCCATAGTATCTGTTATAATATTGAGCCGTTCCACGAGAAAACCACCATTGTGGACTCTGCGTAAAGTATAGACCCGGATCAGCTTAAGCATGCTGCGCAGGTTAACGCGGACAGACACTGTTCGCCTCCTGTGTATTTTCTGTTTCAAGACTCATTACTCTATACCTCTATCCCCCTGAGACGGAATATGTCGGCCCGGATTAGCCTGCGAGGAATGCGCAGGTTGATCTGGATCGATACATTTCATAGGTTGGTTTTCTCGTGGAACGGCTCGTATGTCTTAACTCCCCTTTCCAACATTTTAAAACTTGTCAGACACAAATATGGAACATCTCAATAAATGAACGTTCACTTTTTGAATAGAATTGAAAGGATTTGAACAACAATCAGTACGTATTCGTTATAAGCAAGTTATTTATTTCCCATAATTATTTCAAAAGTCGTCTGATTCCGGTGCACCAGACTGCGTCTGAATACGGGGAAAGGTAAATCGAGGACCTGGCGTGAAACGGTTGTAACTAAAATTGGTATTTTTTTACCAAGGTTAATCACCTCGCCATAAAGTCTTTATAAGCGTTAAATAATTTTTCTTGGTAAACAATGGAAATTTAGGTGCCATTGCTCGTTCTCAGCAATAGCACCTAAACTTGTATTGTTTACAAAGGGGTCAAAATAGCCCCTAAACCAGGGTTTTCTAAATAGGTTTTCAGTTACAACCGTTTTACGCCAAGCCCTCGAAATGTTCTATCGAAACGAGTACGGAATTACGTACAGCTTTCTTACCAATACTGGGAAATATTAACGACCTTCCGTTTCCAGTTTTTACGTAACTTGTAACGAGTGCATCGCCGACTTACTGACTTTCCATTAACCCTTTTCCAACATACAGACGCTTTTTGACGCCTCTGCAGCAGACGACTTTTGAAAACATTGTGACAAAAGTGAAAATTGCTCAAAACGAGTAATTCCTCTTTTTGCCACAATGTTTTCAACTTTCTTCAGTAATAATACCTTCATTAAAAGAGATTTTCTATGTTTTTTTCTAGATGTTTTTAAAGTCGTCTGCTGTAGATTAGTTGTATGTTGGAAAGTGTTAAGGAGTGGTCTGCTTTGAAATTGTTTGAGGAAAATCTAATGCAACAACACATCGAGGGCTTGGTGTGAAACGGTTGTAACTAAAAACCTATTTTGAAAACCCTTGTTTAGGGGCAATTTTGGGCAATTTTGACCCTTTTGTGAACAATGCAAATTTAGGTGCGATTGCTCAGAACGAGCAATGGCACCTAAATTTCCATTGTTTACCAAGAAAAATGATTTAACGCTTATAAAAACTTTATGGCGAAGTGATTAACCTTGGTAAAAAAATACCAATTTTGGTTACAACCGTTTCACGTCAAGCCCTCGACATGCTTCTCACACTAATTGGAAAAGGTTGAAGCATTATGGGTAAATAAGATAATACATTATTACTCGTCTGGGACGATGTCGCCTTTTCTCGCGATGTTTCCAGCAGTTGTCTGAGGCATAAGGCAACTGATTAAAAACAAGTCACTTTATACAGGCATGGTGCTCTTTGAAAAATCGACCGTGAGGCATTGAAAATCCAGATCAGTCAATCATCAGTGTAGTTTGATCCTGGTCTAGATAACAACGAAAGTTATATAAATGGACGTTTAATTATTGAATAAAGTTGAAAACGGTGTTACTATTACTCTTTTTGCCACAATCATTTCAAAAGTCGTCTGTATGTAGGAACGGGTTAGATAAAAATAAATATAGCTAGGATAACGGACGACTGTTCAAGGATGCAATGCGATAAAGTATTCGTTTTGAAGTATCTGTCTTATAATCAAAATCCTATCCCCATTTTGTATTCGCCACTATGGCTACTGATTACATCTATTTTATTCCTAGGTCGTATTAACCGCTCAGGTACAAATGAATTGAAAAACCCTTCATTGGTTTAACCTTTTTTAGCCTGTTATATTCGACCGCGGAGAGCATTCCCAAACAAAGCAGATCGATATCAAGATGTAGAACTGTGCTGTAAATCTGTTTTGTTTCGTTCCACAGATAATCATAATCCTTCCCTAAATGTATTCGCCACTATGGCTACTGATTACATCTGTTCTCTTGCAAGTCCAGGTACTTATTCGTTTCAGTAATGGAAATCAAAAACCCAATGGAAATCAAAAACCCTTTCTTTGTTTAAAGTGTACCCCCATGTTAGAGTCGACAGTATAGGAAAACTCCGGCTCGGAAGAGTGTTACGTGTTCACAAATCCTTTATTGTGGGTACTCAAAGGAATCGCCTCAGTTAGACTATTATGTTGTCAACCACAAGCACAAGGTTTGGTTTTGGTAATTTAAGAGATAATAAAATTTGAGCCGTCCCTCGATAAAACCAACATCGTGGACTCTGCGTTAAGTATCGTCCCGGAACAGCCTAAGCAAACCGCGCAGGCTTACCCGGATAGACACTTTTCGCTTCCTGTGGATTTTCTGTTTCAGGAATCATTACTATATACCTCTATCCCCCTGAGACGGAATGTGTCGGCCCGGATCAGTCTGCGCGGACTGCGCAGGCTGATCTGGGTCGATACATTACGCAGAAACCATAACGTTGGTTTTCTCGCGGGACGGTTCAATTATTGCATTGTTGAGACTCGTTGCCTCCCTCTTATCAAGGCGTATGTGGATTATATGATTATTCTTTATTGTATTTTGGAAATTTGTTTTCCTTTTTAACGCTTACTCTCATATAGACTGATTTTGAGGCCTCTGTAGCAAGACGATTTTTTAAAACATTCAGACAAAAGAAGAAATTGCTCATGATTTCAAGTCTATTCAATGATCATACATGTGTTTCATTTTAATAGAGATTGTCCATATTTTTATCTACATGTTTTCGAAGTCGTCTGCTTCAGGTTAATGTTATGTGGGGAAAAAGCTTTTACCTGGCATCTAGACATATCCTGTTGATGCTTTTTATTGATTTTGGAATTGAAATTGATGCTTTTGTACCTATTTTATTTCGGTTTTATTGTGATCCGACGGAACGAAATGTATATGTTTCTAATTCTTTCATCATGAAATATCATGTTTATGTATATCACCAAGGTTTCAATCCCCATCATCCAGGTTCAAATTGTTATATCGACACAAAGTATAATATGATATGTATTGCCATGGTTATGTAACACGTCAGGTATGGGCTTTATACGGATCTCCGTTTGTTAAGTTAGATAGCTGTTTGTTTACGGTAGAAATTGTAATGACCGCTCGGGGATGATTATCGGTATTCATTTGTTGGTTTGTATCGTGTTTTGTGCCGCTTTCAACAATTATTTAGTTATATCACTACGTTTCTTGCTTAAATTACGGTACTTCTGACCCATTTGTCCGGACTACTTTTAAAAAGTATGGTAATTGCTGCCCCACCTTGGCGCTCAGAGTGGTGGGGTTAGAAAAAACGACTGACTGGCTGGTGTCAGGATAAATGGACCGGTAGTACAGGTATCTTACCCAGGAAACGCTGTGATAATACTAATAATTTGTTGAAAGTGATGTACAACACCAAACAATCAAGCAATCAACCTTTTATTATGATGCAAACCGTTATGCTTACTCCAAAAGCTCTGAGCGCCAAAATCGGAAAGCCATTACTTCCATTTTTTAACAATTTGGTATAATTTGGTCTCGGATCGAACCCGCGACTTGCCGAAGCCGAAGCGAACGCTCTACCACTACACTTGGGGTTTGGCCTCTAGCATCGATCGATGTCTGCCTCGATTTTTAATCAAATAATGTTCTCGCGTGTGTGAAGGGTCACACCCTGTCTTGAACTATCTTCTACCACTACCGCAGAAACCTCAATATCGCCATTGGCACCGAAATAGTTTTATCTCAATCATTAAAATAATGATATCATAAATACAGAAATAACTATAGTTTCTTTTAGGTAAAAATATGTCAAAGTTATTATCCACACAATTACATAGTCTTTGTCGTTTTGTCTCAATGAGTTCATAAAAGAAAACAATCTCATTAAAGCCAGGCATAAACTTCGCTGCAGTAGAAAATGCTCGAATTGATATAACAACAACCTTAAACATGTCGTCTCATATTGACTTTAGGATCAGCCAATCAAATTGTCGCCTACAAAATCGTTAGGTATCAACATGGGAGATATATAAACAATATATAGAAGCGGTGTTCCGTTTGTATAGCATGTGTTGAATGAATTTGGTCAATTCGAGACGACCTTTAATGCGATTGCTTCAGATTACATAAACATACAGCAAAGTATTTAAGGCTATTTCAATGGGATTGTAAAAAAGAGCATTAGTGAGATCACAATAGTATTTGTAAGGAAAGCTAAACAAATTAAGTGTTGTAGATTTAAAATGTGCCAAGGTAAGTGTTGTAGATTTGAAATGTGCCAAGATAAGTGTTTGTAGATTTGAAATGTGCCAAAATAAATGGTGTAGATTTGAAATGTGCCATGATAAGTGTTGTAGATTTGAAATGTTCCAAGATAAGTGTTGTTGATTTGAAATGTGCCAAGATAAGTGTTGTAGATTTGAAAATGTGCCAAGATAAGTGTTGTAGATATGAAATGTGACAAGATAAGTGTTGTACATTTGAAATGTGACAAACTAAGCTAACTGGGTTGATTTACTATGTAACATATTACATGCTCCGTAAAAGCATGATTAAGAAAACAATATTGTATTGTACATGTATACATGTATAGATATGTTTTCATGTTTGAAACATCATTGTTTTGCAAATATAAATATTCTTACAAAAAGTATAGGTATAGTAGGTTCTACGAACATCGTGTTATCACGAATACCAAGGTAAACACAAAATCCGTTCTTTTCTTTGTTGCACGCGCATGACCGGATGTTGTATGATTCCAGTAGGAAACTCGTTATCCCGGCTTTCAAACGCTACGATTTTTTTTCAAAATCTCAATATTTTCGGAAAAAGTACACATCATAATTGTTAGTCAGAATAAAAGAAAATCCTACATGCCATGACCACTCTTCAACAAAAACGTCAAATTTTTAGTAGAAAACCTGTAGTTTTCTTTTTCTTTCACATTTGAACATGTTGTCTATTAACTTTTAATGACATCATGGGAAATTGATGTCACATGATTTCATTACATAATGTTTCTCGGCTATAGAAAGCATGGAAGAAATTAAGGACCAAAAAGTTAAAAGATGAAATATAATTGTTTTTGCCTGTATGCTTGTGGTGGTTTTAAATGTGAAAATATATTTTTAAACTTCTAAATCGTATACTGTATTACAAAAAATAAGGATACTATTATGACTAAAAATTAACAAAGAAATGTCTTTTTTTTTTTAAATATGATTAAATTGTGTCAATAAGAAAATTAAACAAAATTAATTCTGAAAAAATTGTGTAAAGACACTTTGGAACAGTTCATAAATTATCATTTCAAATAAAATGGAATTGTTTTAGTGACATATGTTTCATAGGATGATCATTTTCAAATAAATTCACACAGTTTTGTAAAGAGTTGATACAACAGGATCACCATACTAATGCTTATTGTAATTACCCTGGAAAGTGATTGTCTCCCTTGATGTCAATATTCAAAATATTTGCATTATTAACAATTTCAAAATAAACCGTATGTACATCAATAATAGGGTGTTCCATCCTACTTTTTCAAATACCAAATATATTAAAAGTGAAGAAGTTGCTTCCCTCCTTGGCGCTAAGAAGTACTGGTAATTAACCCAGGAAACACCTCGATATAACTGAAAGACTGTTGAAAGCGGTGTAAAACATCACTTAAACATAACTGTTATTTTTACAAAGTCGAAAAACCAAAACTCACGGTACAGTACCTTTAATCATTTCCAGTATACAAACGCCCGCTGACGCCTCTGCAGCAGATGACATTTGAAACATTTTAGGAAAAAGGAGATCATGCTTATAACTCGATTCAACAGCTAAACGTTTTATTTTCAGCAGATCTGTATATGGTAAAGGGATAAACATCAGAATCAATACCACAATTTGTTCAGCCATATGATTCGTACTCGCTCCAATATTTCCTTTCATTCAAAGATCATAATTACTTACACCTCTTTGTCCGATGCAAGATACTTCAAGGCATCATGCTGTATGGGCACAGGCAAAGTAACACGAAAAACGATCTTTTAAATCGATCGGGTCAATTTAAAAAACTGTGGCAATGGCTTCCTTCCTTCAAGGCCGTTTTAAAATAAACTTCTCGGTACAAAATGTAGTTCTACCAATGTCGAATTAATTCAAGACAGCATGCTGTATAAGCACAGGCAAAGTAACACGAACAATGATCTTTTAGACCGGTCGGGTCAATTTTAAATATGGTGGAAATGGCTTCCTTGAAGCTCAGGGTCTTGGGGATAGCATTACAAAATATCATTGTAAGGATAAATACTACTGCAAATTTCCAAGAAAAGTTCGTTATATAGCTGGAATACCACAATACAAAACGTACAAATAAACTTCTGCTGCTACATTTACTGTTACTTGATATAGCTGGAATACCAAAATACAAAACGTACAAATAAACTTCTGCTTCTACGGTTACTGTTACTTCTTATAGCTGGAATACCATAATACAAAACGTACAAATAAATGTTTGCTTCTTCGTTTACTGTTATTGCAATACAATACCGCACACATACACATCTGCTTCTACGTTTACTGTTACTTCATATAGTAGGAATACCACAATACAATACCGTACAAATACACATCTGCTTCTACGTTTACTGTTACTTCATATAGTAGGAATACCACAATACAATACCGTGCAAATACACATCTGATTCCACGTTTACTGGTACTGCAATACAATACCGTACACATACACATCTGCTTCTACGTTTATTGTTACTTTATATAGTAGGAATACCACAGTACAAAACGTACAAATACACATCTGCTTCTACGTTTACTGTTACTTCAACAACCGCTAAGTACTACTTTTAGTGATGTACTAATACCTCTACGAAGATAGCACGATATTGTTATAGCAAACCCCTCAGTTTTACATCATATTTTGTTTCTCGGAAAACGGAATTGTTTTACATTTGACATTAGAACGATGGTATAAACACATACAACAAAAGAAATGGGTTTTTCCAAATACATAAAATGTGAACAAACGTGAAACAAAGCACTTTATATCAATTAAATCAGAGTTTTCTTTCACTTTTATCTTTTTATTCTGTGTTACTGATCTAATAAAACACCCAAAACAAACTTCGTTTGCACGTCAGGCACGTTTCTCAGATTTCTTACCCAAATTAAAAGAAACGAGCTTGAACTGGGAAAAGAATAAATTCGAAACAGAACTGATTTATTATGGAATGCTTCAAAGACTTGCTCGATAAATAAGAAAGCATTGGTGAGATTTAATTTGATAAGACTTATTTCGTTATATTAATTGAATTCGTGGCTTTTAGTATAATATCCATCTTAACATTTTTTGTCTTTGAGTTTTGTATTTTTTCCACCTTTTGTGTAATTTAGTACGGTATTTGTATTAATATTTTATTCTGTTATTTCGGTACATGTATTTTTATGAACGTATTTTTGCAGGATGATCACGAATTTCTATTAACTTTTCATGTTGTTTGGTCAGGTATCTTTTATTAACACACTCTGTGTGCTTAAGTCCAAAAATCATAAAAATCATTTCTTGCATTTGGATGAGATGATGTTAATTATATTTTGGGATGGTGATCAACGCCTGAAATACTGTAAACAAAATGCAGCAACTTCGAAATCCAACCAGCGCACCTTGAATTGGGTCAACCAATTAGTGGAAGATATACTTTAAACTTCTTCTGAACACTAAACCCATAGACTATCGACATCTGATGGGCATGATGCACAGGGAGACGAAGTATATCTCCCTTTTGTAAAAAAAACACGCTGAAGGTGTTTTCACCGTATGCATCTTGTGAGTTCTTGAATCATTGGAGATTAACGTCGTTTTCAACGGTAGTTCAGATATATCAGAACGGCTTTTGGTGAGTTTCCTGACTTTTTCGCACCTGTTTTTGACACAACGTTCTTCTCAGGTAACTGGCTGCCGTTTTGGAGCATCGTCTTGGTATAATTCATGTAGAATTAACAATGAATGTCTTCGAATGAATCAGTCCGACTTTATCTTGTCAGAAGCAAGGAAAACGATATTTTGAGATCTAATTTAAACTTACTTATCAAATTAACAATACGAGCTACTTCACATTAAAATCTAAATTGTATTAAACCACGGAGAGCGTCTGCCTCGAGAGTGGGGAACCCGGTTTCGATCTCCATGGTTGGGTCATACTAAAGACTGCAAGGATTGCATTGCCACTGATGCGCTGATGTCGGTATAAACTGACGAGCAGAACTGGCAATCAACAAATGACTTGATATGACTGAAGTACTGATAACAGCTGGTTATACTACATGTACCAACAAAACCCTTCAATTAAGACCATCGAAGTTAGAAATGAGCACACAGTACTCCCTATTCCCTTTCTGGTCAAGCTGCCTACTTATTTTGGTCGCAATGTCCTAATTGGGATCGATAATACGGGTAAACAAATCGACGGCAAAGCCGGCGATTTCCCCCTCTCAATAGGTAATGTGTATAAACTTTGCTTTACCGTTTGCCATACCGTTTATCCAAAAATTGTGTCCAGAATGGATTTTTCGATGCAGTCACGATACTCGTTCGTTTTGAATGGATGAAAAGAAAATATCGAAACAAAAAACACTTCTAGAGGAAATAATTAAATATGATAATAAGTACTCGATAAAGGAACGAGCACAAGTAATTATATGTGAGATCTTTTGCGTTTAATAACACTCGTCGTCTTTTTCTAAAACGAGTTCAAATAAGGGTTTTCTGTTTTTCCGGAAGTGACAAATCCAAATTCCTGCAATATGACGTCATTATATTAACGTAACGCAAATGATGAATATATAACCAAAAGGAAAACGACAAAAATGATAGGAAAGGATAGTTTGACTCGTCACAAATGTAGTTCCGTAAATTATGGAATCGTTTCATTTGAAGTACTTTATGAAGGGCAAGTTGATTTTCTTTTTGTACCTGTCATCATAATTTCATGGATTTAAAATCTTGGCCATATTTTAAAGTTAAATATATGCTTAACCTGCTGATGACTTTTAGCTTAGGTCGGTAGGAATCGTAAATAACTTATCGTGCTGCAAGCAAGGGGCTAACTGCAATTCACAGGGAATTATTAACCGATCTCAAAAGTTAATAAATGTTTACCCGAAATAGGTAGCACCTATACTCATATTACATTAGTTTAACCCGGTGTGGGTTTTATACCATGGACTACTCCTATCAACGGATATTAATGAGAAGACGGGTATAGATTTTAATTGTAATTTCACGAGTCTCTCTACGTCCAGTGAAAATATTAATAAAATTCGACAATGGTTTCATTATCTTCAGCGTTAATCAAACGCTACTTGTATTGAAATGTACGCGTGCACCTATTTCCACTTTGTTATGGTCAAGTTGACAGTTTACGCCTCATTTAACTCCACTGCTTATTTTCATTTTTTGATAGTGCAAGCAAACGCAAATGTTATCTATATACATGTCGTTGTTTTTTCTTCCAGATTGGAAATAAAGCTGGAAAGTGCATGTTAAACATCACTTATTAATGGGGATGTCAACGGTCGTATAATTGTCTAACCGGTTAATCGGTTTACCGGATGAAATCAGAGACAATCAATATTCACTTGCTTCCGTCTTTTTTTATGTACCTTTGTTTTATTATTATTGTTTTGTTTGAACTCGCATTTCCCGGTCATGTATGGATTAGACTGGAACGTCGTTATCGGAACGTTTCATTCATGTCAACCAACTTGTTTTTATTTCATTTATACGTAAAGAGCCATTTATTGGCTTACTGATAACATCTCGATGCGGATACCATCCGAGTAAAATGCATCACTGTATTATTTCACCGTTTAAAACAGTGAGATTATAATAAGAATTCTATGTCTCAATACTCGACTGAAAAGCATGTGATATTGACATGGTAATTATAAACCATTTCAGACAATGACAGATCCAATACTGCCTGAAGTGCGATTTTCTTTCAATCCGCTTCGTGTGATTTTTCTTGAGAATATTTCGCCTGTCGATAACCACTTATTGTTCAATTCTACACGTAGTTAACACTGCATCTCGGTTTTATTTTGCCATTTTCCACATCCTGTAGATGTGCAGCATACACATATAAAAGCGTCTAAGCAATTATGCTGAAATACTTTATGATATTGTTGAAAATTCGAAAAGGTTCGATATGAGGAATTTCTCCTTTTACAATAATGTTTTCGAAAATCTACTATTGCCCATTGCTTCAAAAAATCGGTATGATACATGCTATCAGACTTAAACCTAAACTTAGTTGCAAAAAACATTTAATAAAACTGACATGTTTAATTACCTGTGATGAAACTAGTCTATGACACTTGCATATTTAGATACATTATTCGATCATCTGCCTAAATGAAACTTGTCTATGACACTTGCATATATAGATACATCATTCGATCATCAAAGAATGCCATAGCTTTTTGTACGATAAAATAAAATAGAATGTAACAGATCATGTAAATGATCCAGCTTTTCAAAACCCATGAACAGTTACATATGCCATATATACTTACCTATTGGTATCCATGCTTTCCTACGAGATACTACGGTGTTCCATTAGGGCCATCGTTGTTTCGCGGTTTCGACCTAGGGTCGACAGTACGAAAACGCGATGCGATAGTACAAAGACGCGATGCGATAATACGAAAACGCGATGCGAGGAGGCGATATTAATATCGTACTTTCGCATCGCACTTTCGCATCGCGTGTTCGTACTATCGCATCGCGTTATCGTGGTTTCGACCTAGGGTATCGTACTATCGCATCGCGTTTTCGTACTATCGCATCGCGTTTTCGTACTTTCGACCTAGGGTATCGTACTATCGCATCGCGTTTTCGTACTTTCGACCCTAAGTGTTCCGTTAGGGCCATAGTTGTTTCGCGGTTTCGACCTAGCGTCGAAAGTACGAAAACGCGATGCGATAGTACGAAAAACGCGATACGATAGTACGAAAACGCGATGCGATAGTACAATACCCTAGGTCGAAACCACGATAACGCGATGCTAAATCGTGAAAGTGCGATGCGAAAGTACGATATTAATATCGCCTTCTCGCATCGCGTTTTCACAGTTCGCATCGCGTTTTCGTACTATAGCATCGCGTTTTCGTACTATCGCATCCCGTTATCAGACTGTCGACCCTAGGTCGAAACAACGATGGCCCTAACGGAACACCATAATATACCGACATCCTCTAAATCGTGTGAAATTGGAGCCGACGTCGTGACAGTGTAATCAAGGCTTTAGCAAGTCCCATAGCGTCATGATTTATTTCTGTATGCTGTTATATATTAGATTGGCAGACATGATGGATTTGTATGCTTATTTTTCCGGTGACATTTCGTTTAAAGCTTCAAATTGAAATAACAGAATCTTGTCTTGTGATCAGAACGTCATTTAACACTAGATATATCGATGACTGTCTGTTTAAAGGAGCATCTTTTCACTTTTTGAGTTTCAAATGTGAAATAACGGAATATTCTTGTTTACAAATCTGAACGTCATTTAATGCTAGAATATATCGATGGCCTGCCGCTTAGTTTTGTCCTGCTGGCTATGAATTTGGACATATTCTGATTACTATGAATCTTGTCATATTTTACACAAAGTGCTAACACAGGAGTATTACCTTTGACGAATGTTTCATCATTGCTTAAGATTAAAGGTGGATTTAAAATTGACTTGCTCATTTATCCCAGTGTGTTATTCAAGGATGTATTTAGATTGTACTAGTCGAGCTTGCACCTGAGGCAGTACTTAATTAACGGATACGGCTAGCAAACGACAGAGAAGCCGGTAGGTTAAGAAACTATATACACACTGGCAGTTAAATTGTTAATATTTGTAATTAGGAAAGTCTTTCAGGTGGCATCATATCAAGAAATGAACGAAGATAGTTTATAAATATATCTATTCAACATTTGGTAACTTTCTTAGTGGATATAAATGTCTATCAAAATACGTTTGATGTATGTGGTCTCTTAATACAGGTGATAATAGACATACTTTCATGCTTTCAAAAGTCGAATACTGTTGAGGCATCAAAAGTACATGTAGTCTGAATAAGCTAAACAAAAAGTTGAAATGGAAAAAATAAACATTGCTCGTGTGTGGTTCAACAAGCCTTATTGGGTTCACTGTAAAACACAAATATGGTGAAACGGCATTGTATTACGCCAGTAAATTACCCAAATAAATGTGAACCATATGTAAAGCGTCAGATCACTTAAAATAATAAATTATATAATAAATTATATCGCCTTTTTATCGTGCAGACTGATAGTTATATGCGTTGTTCTGACATCTAATTTTAAGCCTTCAAATGAAACATTGATTTATGGTTGTTTAAAATCAGAACATTTATGAGATAAACATAATAATTACGTTTCAAAATAACGCGATGAAAAACGATGCTTGGTTACAAACACAGTAATGGTAGGTTATATGTTTATCCATATATTAATTAGGGACATTAGTGATAATTATATTATCTCCTTTGTCAGATAAAGACCAAGGAAGACCAAATGGTTGGTAGGTCCTTTTAGTTGGAATCCTTTGTCTTTATCTCTATTTCGCAATGAGATATTGCAATTACTCTGTACACATTAATCATAAATGTGTTAATTAAAGTGATGATTCAAAAGAGAAAATTTACATTGCAGTGTTTAAAGAAAACAAATGTGGAATTACTAATCAATCTAATAACAGTTGGCCAAGAAAATGCAATTCATAAGTGCACCATCCAGTGCAAAGAAACCAATGATAAAAACAGAGGAAACCAAATGATAGGACCTAGCTAGATGTAGAGAGTATTAAAGGGAGATAACTGACCGATGTCTCCCATTACTGCAACTGAGTTTATTTTACCCGCCACAGTTAACTAAATCCTAAACCCTTTGTGCAAATACATTTTAGATCGTCTGGTTTTTCGAAGAAACAAAGTCGGGCTATTGTGATACCCTTGGCGTCGTTGTCGTCCTCTGCGCCGTCACAAAACTTCAACCGTAACTCATAAGTCATAACATTTTAAAATTAAACTTGGTACACATGTTCCTAGGAACAATACGCATGTCCGTACCATGTAACATAACTCTGGCTTGAATACCTTTTCAGATAAGCCCCCTTTTTCGACTTAGAAAAAAAAAAAAAACCAGACGATCGTTGGCGTTCGCTCCACGGCACTTTTGTTGTTTGAATGGTGAGTAACGGCGTTTTCAATAATAGTTCGAAAGTTATATCACGGCGTATCCTGAGTAAAATATACCAGTACAGCAAGTATCATTCCAATCTCATTAAAACCAGATCTTAACTCGCACACTCGTATATAGAAGTTTTTTTGGTCTGATTTGAATGAGATTGGTATCATTCCATCCTGACACTTATGCATCAGTCGATATACTAACTCCAAAATCCACGTGAGCCAAGGAGGGTAAGCATTACTACAATTTTCAATTGTTTGGCATGATCCGCAGGGGCGTAGCTCCCTTTAGGCACTGTAGGCACGTGCCTACACATTTTTCTCTCATAATGCCCCAAAATGCAGCTGCGGCGATAGACATCTGCGTAATGTATCGACCAGATTAGCCTGCGCTGTCCGCACAGACTGATCCGGCCGACACATTCCGTCTTAGGGGGATAGATATATAGAGTAGTTATTCCTGAAACAGAAAATCCACAGGAGGCGAAAAGTGTCTATCAGGGTTGGCCTAGGTGGCATGCTTAGGCTGATCTGGGTCGATACTTTACGCAGAGTCCACAATGTTGATTTTTCTCACGAGACGACCTACACATTGATTATTGCCAAGCTACGCCCCTGATCCGACTTTGGATCAAACTCTGGCCTTCTATTCCAGAGGCGGACTCTCTAACCGCTACCTTATGTGTAGACACATATTGTAATGGCATAAACGGATTAATATTGTTTAGCAACTTAAACATTAAACCGCTGTTCTGTTTAATTACCATTTACATATGTCGTAATCCATGATTTTACATTTCATCTTTGAACATTTCAGATGATCAGTGATTGATTGATTGATTGGGGTTTAATGCCGTTTTTAAAATTTTCTCGGTCATATCACGGCGGCCAGTTCACCTACTCATGTTCCTGGTTTTCTCACACCAGTACTCCACACAACAATCTTCCCAAGCAACTGGCTGCTTTTCCACATAGACTTAGCCCATTGGTGGAAGACGAATGAAGCATGTCGCATTGACTTTTGTCAATCGTCGGAAAGAAAGTTGTCCGAGCCATGATTCGAACTCACTACCCCTGGATTGACAGCCCGCGTCGCTACCGGCTGAGCTACCGGGGGCTCGGCAGCAATATATAAATATATATTGGTGGAAGACGAATGACGCATGTCGCATTGACTTTTGTCAAAAGTTGGAAAGAAAGTTGGCCAAGCCGGGATTCGAACTCACAACCCCTGGATTGACAGCCCGCGTCGTTACCGACTGAGCTGCACATTCTAATCTTTGTCAACATCGTTAGATACATGTGTACTATTATGTTGCAAAAGATTAATCAACACATTTACAAACACTTAAAAACTTAAACATACGAGTAGCAGACATCCAGCTGTAAAACTAATTTCAAATTGTTGTTTATTTCCAAATGTGAATGTTTATATAAACGATCAGCAAACAACTTATTTGCTGAAAATATAGATTTCGAACGAGGACGTAAATAATTTAAGAATTGACTAAGTCGATCCCCGGCGGGGGTATACTAAATAATTAAATAATGATAATAATGGCTTTTCAATAAAGTTTTTATAAATGGCGCTCAGTGCAATCCCCACTTAAAAGCAACCGGCAGTCTCTTAAGCCTATACGTGTATAATAATCCGATTTATCCATTTCTTGATTTCCTGGATCAGGAATATGGGTTTTATATATAAATGTCAAATCAGATTAAATGCAATACAGTAAGGAACTGTTCTAAGAAACAAAATTGATCCTCTCTTACATGCCGGTTCAAATTGACGCATCTGCAGAAGAAGACTTTTGTACGAATTGTGTAGCAAACCGTGCAATAGCTCAGGAAGAACATGCACTTTCTTTTGCTATTATCTTTTCAACTCGTTTTGAAAATTATTCTTTCATTTATAGAAGAAGCAGAAATTGCACATAATCAGTAACTTTGCCATTTGTCACATTTTTTCTTCATATATACTCAATAATAATATGTTCATGTACAGAGTTTCTATAGTTTTTGCCTAGATGTTTAACAAAGTGGCTGCTGCAGTTTAAATGATGCTGTATGTCGGAAAGGTTGAAATGTTCGCTTTCTTATACTTTTTAGTTAGTTTGCATAGAACTGATGTACATACAAAACAGAACGTTAGCTAAGGGGCGTATATTATGTTCTAAGAGATTATGTAACCTTCAAACCCTATCTTACTTGTACTCAAAATGATTGTGTTAATTAAATGGGTCGTGTATTCGCACATTGCAATTAAGACCTACACTGTTCACATATTACATACATAGGTTTGTTCGACTATTCTGTCAACTTGTATATAATCTCATAAGACTCAGCAGGGGGACACGATCAATTGAACCTATGTAGTGTACTGTTCAGAAATCCCAAATCGTATTTTTCTCTCATGCACTGGCTCATATATGCTATTTATCGTAATTGACCTTAATGTCTCTGATGGTCTGTTCAAGTGTGACGTGGCTAACATCTTGAAACGCGAAGATGTCCTTTAAAGGCTTCCCAACCAATTGTAGTTTTAGACCATTTGATAGTTTTCCCGTATTTAAAACGTCGTAACTTGAGAATATGTTTTTCCTCCAAGCAAGCAATACGTTACACGATTAAGGAAAATCTACTTTACAAATACGTCACTTTCGCCAATCAGAGACGTCCGTATAATAAACCTTTTAACTCCTTTCCAGCAGCAGGCGCATTATGACGCATTTACAGCAGACGACTGTAAGAAAAAGTGTGTCAAAAAAACTAAAGGTAAGTAATGAGCAAATGAGCACATTCTCCTATTGCCACAATGTTTTCAACTCTTCAAAAAATATTTCTGATCAAGGTGAACACTGTCATTTATTACTTAAACAGGCTAGTTATAAACATCTATAAACGTGTGTCGATTCTGACACGATGGAGTAGAGGTACAGGCTCGTCTGATCCTCTTAGCATAGACACGCTCATTTGATACTCGTTTTCAGAAGAAAATGCACACTATTCTTAACAAATAAATCAACGAATAGGAAAAGCGAACCTATGCAATTTAAGCTCAACTTATTGCGTGCATGTAAAAATGGATGCGCATGGATCGGTATGTAGTAGCTTTATAAATATGAAATACAGTGATGCAGTTGTAGGACGTCGGCCTCGATTACCAAACATCCCGAGTTCGTTTCCGGTGCGGAGCGACTTCTGCTTCTGGATTTCAATCGCATTTTAGATACTGGCATTATATTACAAGATTATGAATTGTTTAATTAAATTGTGTTTTACTCCGCTTTTTCATAGCATTTTAATTATATCACGCCGTTTCATTTGTATTCCATGCATATGTCCTATGTATCGTCAACTAAGAATCAATTTACTTCCAAAATACATGTAGTATCGATCTTGGCCATCGCTGTATGAATTTGAACAATTAATGAAAAATGATATAATTGGTATATCACGAAAAGTTAGTAATGTTGCCAATACAAAACGTGATTCTAAAAGGTATAAATCCGAATAAGGTGCTTTTTTTAGATTCACATAATAACTAATCTAAGATTTACCAAACTAATTACACTTTTCTCGAACATTATGACATTTTCTTTAAATTATACGATATGTATTACCTTACACATGTTATTTTTGTTGCAACAACATGTACAATTTTATTTGCAAATAAAGAAAATTGAATTGAATTGAATTGGTAAATTACCAGTACTACCGGTATTTATTATCCAGACCCGACGCATTTAAGCGCGCTACTACTATGTTAAACTCCAGATGGTGATCACAATTTGGAAATGTTGAAACTTCTGCAAATATTGCTAAAAGTGACAACACAATAAGTAATAAGTAGTTCAAAACAGTTTTGGCAGTAAATGTTGAAAAACTGTCAGTTGAAAGTAAATGAAAATGTACGAAATTTGGCTTACTGGGTATGTCTTCCCAGTAAAATGAAGCATAAACGATCAATATGTAGATGTTTATGGTACTGGAAAGTGAAATTATTACTCGCAGAATTATGATTCTAAGACTTCAAGGCAATGTTTGAACTTTTTAAAAACGTTGACTGTAATATATATGTTCTTTAGTTCAGTACCTTTAAAGTCTTTGGAATGACCCTACCGGAGATCGAGCACTGATCTCTCGCCACCAAGGCGAACAACATTACTACTAAACCACGTAGACGGTACAAGTATATGAAACACGTACCTAAAAAAAATGTTCAGATGACTGTACATATTCCGATAACGACGTTTCAGTACGGGTTATACATGCCCGAAAATGTGAGTCAAACAAGCCAGGTTACAAAACACAAATTGATAGATCATACCAGTTAATCACTCAGAATATCAAACGAGTAGCCGGTTGAGTAAAACTTAGAAACTGTTGGCATATACTGTATAGAGAAATAAAATGTTACTTACCAAACTCAGTGATATACGGACCATGTTTATATCCAGCAGTTTAAACTGGGAGTTTATATTCGGCAGTTTAAACTGGGAGTTAATATCCAGCAGTTTAAACTGGGAGTTTATATCCAGAATTTGAACAGGTAGTTTATATCCGGCCGTTTAAACTAAACGTTTATATTTCCCGGCAGCTCCTTTGCTATTTATTTTTGTTTGCAATATAGTAAATATTGACAATCCTAATTCAAAGGTGAACGCTTCAACCACAACACGACCGTAGAAGTATACGAAACAATGGCTACTCAACATATAGATGTGAGCCGTTCCACGTAAAAAAAAAAAAACAATGTGGATTCTGCGTAAAGTCTGGACCCGGATAAGCCTAAGCATGCCGCGCAGGCTAATCCGGAAATACACGTTTCGCCTCCTCTGGACTTTCTGTTTCAGGATTCATTACTATATACCTCTTTTCCCCCTGAGACGGAATGTGTCGGCCCGGATTAGCTTGCGCGGATTGCGCAGGCTGATCTGGGTCGATACATTACGCAGAGTCAATTATGTTGGTTTTCTCGTGTAACGGCTATTATATCAAATGTTACTTACCAAATTCAGTGATATCCGGTCCAATCTCTTTTTTTGACATATCCGGTGTCGATGCAATGTTTATATCCGGCACTTTAAACTGAAAGTTAATATTTACTGGCAGTTCCATATCTATTTATCTTTGCTTGCTATCTAATCAGATTGACACTCCCGTCTCTTTACAGAATTGTTAAAACAGGTTTAAAAAAATTGCTACATTCATATCCATCCCGTCATGTTTCCAGTTTGGCTTAATATTAAACAAGATATACCAGTAGTGTTTTGCTGGCTAATTAATTAATCTACGCTCCCATATGTGCTTACGGCTTTTCTTCTATCAAAATAGCTAAATCGGCTTTAGGTTGTGAGTTAGGTGGAGTCTTAATTAATACAGACTAAGCTTACTACATATATCCACGAATGTTAAATCGACTGTATTTTGTAGTATCAAAACAAGTAGAAACATTGAAGTATAACAGTCTTTGAAAAAACGACCTCTTACAAATTAGCATTGTAATTTATTTCTCACGAATTAAACAATGTCTGCTTTAATGCAGTAATGTCATTGTTGTTTTCAGAAAACCGATTTCTGAGACAAGGATTCTGTAGTAAGTGAATATTTGTTTTATATTATTTAAAATACGATCTTCCAAATATCAGAGAACTAAAACTCCGTTGACAGTAACACCAACTCTACTTGAACAACACAACCAAGTTAAATACCGCATGCCTTTTCGCTCGAAAACAAAAATCGGATATTCTTCGAACCTCGCTCACGATCGGATATTAAGCAGAAAGAAATATCTGGACGTTTTAGAACGCGCAATTAGTTAGTATAGCGTGATTAATTAGGTTGTCTTCTTTTCTAGAATAAAGCGATTGATTGGGGATTAACCCCGTGTTCAACAATGTGTCGTCATATCACGGCGATAAGTTCACCTACTCATATGTTTCCTGTTTTTTCTCACACCAGTACTCCACACAACATTACTTTCATTGGTGAAAGACGAACGTCGGAAAGAATGTTGGCCGAGCTTGGGTTCGAACTCACCACAACCCTTGATTGACAGCCCGCGTCGCTACCGACTGAGCTCCCGATTAAGAATAAGTTAGACACAATTATTTTGACCGTGAGTGAAGTGAGCGAAATACAGAGAGAGAGAGAGAGAAAGAGAAAGAGAGAGAGAGAGAGAGAGAGAGAGAGAGAGGAGAGAGAGAGAGAGAGAGAGAGAGAGAGGAGAGAGAGAGAGAGAGAGAGAGAGAGAGAGAGAGAGAAAGATATATATATATATAAGAGAGAGAGAAAGAGAGAGAGAGAGAGGGAGAGAGAGAAAGAGAGAGAGAGAGAGAGAGAGAGACGAGAGAGAGAGAGAGAGAGAGAGAGACAGAGAGAGAGAGAGAGAGAGAGAAGAGAGAGAGAGAGAGAGAGAGAGAGAGAGAGAGGAGAGAGAGAGGGGGGGGGGAGGGGGGTAGATAATATAGAGAGACAGACATACACAGGCATACACAGACAGACAATACAGAGAGAAACAGACAGCGAGAGAGAGATAGAAATAATAAACAAAACACGTATGTATACAAACATTTACGCTAAGGTTCGTTTAACAGGAGCACTGTTCAAGTAGTCATTGTAGATAAGTCTGTAGTTTTTGACAGACTTTTATGAGATCCTGCTTCCAAATCCTGACCTAGATAGATAGGCGCATACTTCTCGGAACACATTTATGTGTGATCTAAACCACTGTATTACATCACAACAACGAGGCAGTTTCTCGCCACAACGAGGCAGTTTCTCGCATCAACGAGGCAGTTTCTCGCCACAACGAGGCATTCATTCATAGTATCAGTATTATCGTATAAGGGATTATGTCTCTGAAAATGTTATCAAGCAGTTATCATTTGACAACAAGCTTCAGACACGTAATTATTACGAAATGTGTACGTTGCCTATGTTCAAACACCCTTCTTTCAAATGGGTTTATTTAATACATTGTACATACACTATCACGGAGAAATCACTTTTCTAAACCTTTTCCACATACATACGCTAAAGGACCCAGAATGACTTATTTCTCTTTTTGCCTAGATGTTACAACTTTATTCATTAACAGTTCTTTCTGCTGCAGATCCGTGAAAGGGTTAAATGGTTCAAAATTATCATCGTATTTGTTTATATATGAGCTGTGTCTTGTGATTGATGTATTGATCGATTGATTGTTTGGTGTTTTACGCCGCTTTCAACACTTGTCCAGTTATATCACGGCGTTTTCTGGATAAGGTACCAGTACTACTGTTCCATGCATCGTGGCACCAGCCAGTTAGTGTAATGCTTACTAAGCAACCCTGAAACTAGTATAGCCCAATTGGTCACATTCAAACACCCGTCTACCGTTGTAGATTCAATCCAGTGTACATACACAATTAAGATGAGAACAGTGTCTGAACCCCCCTTTCGCTAATACAATAAATCTTCAGCAGAGTGCTAAGAGAGATATCATATAAGAAATACCTATTTACTCCTCCTTATCTAGTCCTCTGCGTAAACTATCAGGAAGGAAACGGTTTCTTGAACGGTTCAAGTTAGTCTTGAGGGTCTTTCTTTATCTTCCTGAATATACATACAGCGACCATCCACACTGTTTCATAATAGCATACCTTTACAGCATGAATGTAGTATACATGTACATTCAAAAGAAGCTTATTTTAAGCAAAAAAGATAGCTAGTCGTACGGATAGTTGATTGATTAATAGTAGTTTAACAGCGTTTACAAAACACATTTTCAGTCATATGTCGACGGCCCGATAACATACCCATGTGTTTTCTGGTTTTCAAATACCAGTTCGCCAGCGAACATATTCTGTTTCATAATGCAGTTTCTGAATGCACACACTATTGATTTAACACTTTCCTACAAAATACATCTAAAAAAAACAGATTTTATTTTCGAAAACGTATTAGTACGGTATACCGTTAGGGCCATCGTTCTATCGTGCACACGCGATGCCACTATAGCACGATGACACGATGGTGATGACACGATGACACGATTACACGATGACACGATGGTGATGGTACGATGACACGATGGTGATGACACGATAGCACGATGACGATGGCGCGATGACACGATGACACGTGCAAGTGCGAGTCTATGCGCATGTCAGACAGGAAGGCGATGCTACGATAAAACGATGACACGATGACACGATGACACGATGGTGATGGTACGATGATACGATGGTAATGATACGATAGCACGATGACGATGGGGCGATGACACGCTGGTGATGATACGATGGTGATGGCACGATATTACGATAGCACGATGGTGATGACCTGATGACACGTCGGTGATGACACGATGACACGATGACAATGACGCGATATAACATCGCGTCATCGTCATCGTGTCATCGTGTCATCACCATCGTGTCATCGCGTTATCGTCACCGTGCTATCGTGTCATCACCGTCGTGTCATCGTACCATCACCATCGTGTCATCGTGTCATCGTGTCATCGTGTCATCACCATCGTGTCATCGTGCTTTCGTTGCATTGCGTGTGCACGATAGCACGATGGCCCTAACGATACACCGTATATAAGCACTAAATTGGAAACTGACTAAAAGTGCTAGTATATTATCAAATATCGTGGCAAAAGGAGAAATGGCTCATAATAAGAATTGTAAATAATTAATTTTTTAATGGTCATCTGAGGCGTGTGTATGTCAATGTAGCAAGATGAGAAATGTCTCGGAATGAAAACAAATTTGTCGCTGGTCTGCTGTGGAGGTCTCAATGCGTCTGTATGTGGGGAAAGGGTAAAAATATAGTATACCCAATTAGACAATTTGAAGCCTATAATAACTGGATTATAGGGCATTACTTGAATACAAAACAAACCCATTAATGTCTGTCTTGTTATTGGTAAAACATAGAGCCCTTGAATCTCTAGGAATTCCCAATACTCTGCTATTAAAATGTTTTGCCTAATGTTTGAATTTTTACAGGGCTCAGTTGAAAGTTCCAGACAAAAAGAATGCATCGTCGGAAAAGATCGGAGAATGTCCTAGACATAAAATCGTAAATCTGGAGTAAATGAGAAGTGTTCATTGTTATATATTTAATTAATTAACCGTGTTTCATATCATTAGCCCGTTTGTTTTTCGAAAAAAAAATATCGAAGTATTTCGTTACCCTTTGCGTCGTCATCTGCGGCGGCGTCGTCATCTGCGGTGGCGTCGTCGTCTTCACAAAACTTTGACCTAACCTCATAACTCAAAAACCCATTCAACATTTCCAAATGAAATTTGGCACACGTGTTACTAGGACCAATACACATGTTTATACCAATGCACATAACTCATAAACATTTAGTCATGCTCCTTTTTCGACTTAGCCGAGCCCCGGTAGCTCAGTCGGTAGAGACGCTGGCTGTCAATCCAAGGGTTGTGAGTTCGAATCTCGGCTCGGCAAACTTTCTTTCCGAGGATTGACAAAAGCCGGTCAATGCGACATGCGTCATTCGTCTTCCACCAATGGGCTAAGTCTATGTGGAAAAGCAGCCAGTTGCTTGGGAAGATTGTTGTGTGGAGTAGTGGTGTGAGAAAACCAGAAAAATGCACGAGTAGGTGAACTGGCCGCCGTGATATAACGGAGAAATTGTTAAAAACGGCGTTTAACCCCAATCAATCAATCAATATATCAATCAATCAATATATCAATATATCAATCAATCAATATATCAATCAATCAATCAATCAATCAATCAATCAATCAATCAATCAACATTTTTCGACTTAGAAGAAACAATCAGACGATTGTTGCCGTTCGCTTGAGGCGCTCTTGTTTCGTTTTGTATGAAAGTGATAAATATAACACGCTGAATATTTATTCAACCCTTTGCCTGATAGAACAAATCCGAAAATGAAAGTTGAATTACTAAATAGAGGTGAAAGCATTGGTGGTAAAAGGAAGAATTGCTATTTATGAGCACTTCCTTTTTTGGCAACAATGTTTTTAAAAAGACGCCTAATGCAGATGCGTAATTAACGCGAAAGTAATAGAGAAAGTGTTAACATCTTCGTAAGCCAAGGGGCATTTGTCCATTACTTTTCACTTAATTCACACGGGAGTGCAAATGTATGAGTATTCTTACCTACCAAAGATCCAGTATCATCAAAAGATATATTTCAATAAGGAAATCTTTTATAACATCAAGACTCTGCGCTGTAATATCGGCAATGAAAGTAGACATCAACTCCTTCCCACATACAATACATTTACAGACTAAGACATTTACGAGGCAAAACATGCAGAAAAAATAACTATAAATATAAGTATGAGTATTGAGAATGGATGCACATATTGTGTAAAAATGGAGAAATTGTTCACCAATAGCAACTTGTTCTTTTGTAACAATATGTTCAAAGGTCGTCTCCCAGATGCGTCAAATGCGTCTATACGTAGGAAAGTGTTATGGGTAGAGGTGAAAGAAGTTACATGGCTCTGGAATGTGGCATTAAAAGAAACACGTCATGCTGCTGATGTTTTGGCACGTAGTATTGCACGCGCTGCTTGTAAGACATTTGACATCGAGTTCTATATGACCCCGTGTTATAGATAAAGATAATATTTCTTTGCATCTAATGCCTTCCTAACCGGAAATTCACATTGCACAAAAAAAATCAAACTTACTGTTAAACTTCGCTTCAAAGTTTATTCTTTAAAAATTGATGTTCTGTTGTCGGATTCTTTGATTCTTGGGTTTAACAATACTGTAAACATGTATCTAGGTATTTCTATTAGAATTAGGAAAAAACATAATACATGTGTATACGTTTACGGGGGATAATATTGACAACTTTCAGCTTATTAACAAAAGAGGGTTCTAAAGAATACATATATGTGTCATCTGAAAATATGCCTGTTAATGATGTAACATTATTTTAAATGGTATTGCTTTTATTAAGTGAGTAAATCGCTAATGATATTGCGTTTATTGTGTGAGTAAATCGCCAATGGCATCGTTTTTATTTGGTGAGTAAATAGCCCATGACATTACTTTTGTTGGGTGAGTAAATCGTCAATGGCGTTGCTTTTTCCCGGTGAGTAAACCGCCAATGACATTGCTCTTGTTGGGTAAGTAAATCGCCAATGCCATTGATTTTATTTGGTGACTAAATAGCCAATGATATTGCTTTTTTGGAGTGAGTAAATCACCAATGGCATTGCTTTTCTTTTGGTGAGTAAACCGCCAATAACATTGCTCTGGTTGGGTGAGTAAATCGTTATGGCATTGCTTTAATTTGGTGAGTAAATTGTCAATGACATTGGTTTTGTTGGGTGAGTAAATCGTATGAAAGTGATAAATATAACACGCTGAATATTTATTCAACCCTTTTTCTGATATAACAAATCTAAAAATGAAAGTTGAATTACTAAATAGAGGTGAAAGCATTGTGGTAAATGGAGGAATTGCTATTTATGAGCACTTCTTTTTTTGACAACAATGTTTTAAAAAGACGCCTAATGCAGATGCGCCATTAACGCGAAAGTAAGTGAGAAAGTGTTAACATCTTCGCAAGCCAAGGGGCATTTGTCCATTACTTTTCCCTTAATTCACACGGGAGTGCAAATGTATAAGTACCCTTACCTACCGAAGAACCAATATCATCAAAAGATATCTTTCAATAAGGATGACACGATGTTGATGGCACGATAGTACGATAGCACGATAGTGATGACACGGTGGTGATGGCACGATGGCGATGACGCGATGTAATACCGCGTCATCGTCATCGTGTCATCACCATCGTATCACCGTGTCATCGCGCAATCATCATCGTGCTATCGTGCCATCACCATCGTGTCATCGTGTCATCGTGTCATCACCATCGTGTCATCATGCTATCGTGGCATAGCGTGTGCACGATAGCACGACGGCCCTAATGGTACATCGTATATTAGCACTAAATTCGAAACTGACTGAAAATGCTAGTATATTATCTAATATCGTGGCAAATGGAGAAATGGCTCCTAATAAGAATTGTAAAGAATTATTTTGTTAATGGTCATCTGAGGCGTGTGTATGTCAATGTAGCAAGAGGAGAAATGTCTCTCAATGAAAACAAAGTTGTCGATGGTCTGCTGTTAAGGTCGCAATGCATCTGTATGTGGGGAAAGGGTAAAACTATCGTATACTCAATTAGACAATTTGAAGCCTATTAGAACTAGATTATAAGGCATTTCTTGAATACAAAACAAACACATTAATTTCTGTCTTGTTATTGGTAAAACATAGAGCTCTTGAATCTCTAGGAATTCCCAATACTTTGCTAATAATTTTTTTTGCCTAATGTTTGAATTTTTACAGGGTTCAGTCGAAAGTTCCAGACAAAAAGAATGCATCGCCGGAAAAGATCGGAGAATGTTCTAGACATAAAACCGTAAATCTAGAGTAAATGAGAAGTGTTCATTGTTAGATATTTTAACAATACTGTATACATGTATCTAGGTATTTCTATTAGAATTAGGAAATACCATAATACATGTGTACACGTTCACGGGGGATAATATTGACAACTTTTAGTTTATTAACAAAAGAGAGTTCTAAATAATACATATATTTGTCGTCTGAAAATAGGCCTGTTAATGATGTAACATCATTTAAATGGTATTGCTTTTATTAAGTGAGTAAATCGCTAATGATATTGCGTTTATTGTGTGAGTAAATCGCCAATGGCATCGTTTTTATTTGGTGCGTAAATAGCCCATGACATTACTTTTGTTGGGTGAGTAAATCGTCAATGGCATTGCTTTTTTTCGGTGAGTAAACCGCCAATGACATTGCTCTTGTTGGGTAAGTAAATCGCCAATGCCATTGATTTTATTTGGTGAGTAAATAGCCAATGATATTGCTATTTTGGAGTGAGTAAATCACCAATGGCATTGCTCTTCTTTTGGTGAGTAAACCGCCAATAGCATTGCTCTGGTTGGGTAAGTAAATCGCCAATGCCATTGATTTTATTTGGTGAGTAAATAGCCAATGATATTGCTATTTTGGAGTGAGTAAATCACCAATGGCATTGCTCTTCTTTTGGTGAGTAAACCGCCAATAACATTGCTCTGGTTGGGTGAGTAAATCGTTAATGGCATTGCTTTAATTTATTTGGTGAGTAAATTGTCAATGACATTGGTCTTGTTCGGTGAGTAAATAGCCAAGGACATTGCCTTTTTTCGGTGAGTAAATCACTAATGACATTGCTTTTACTGGATGTATAAATCGCATTCAATGATAAATCACACAACATGTGCAATGTGTGCATTTCATTGACTGTACAGTGGTGTATTCAAAGTGTCCTAACACAGCAAGTGCTAGTCTAATGCTGCAATGTAAAAGGTTGATTTGTCTAGCATAACATAATATGACATGAACGATTTTACTCAATTCAACAAGACACATGAGTGTAATTATATTATTTATATATTAACAATTTCAGTGTCACATGGTGCCCGATATGATAATATCATGTGTTTCGAAATTTGACGGTATTTGACCCCCAGATATGTCATGTATATAAGTGTATGGATATTTTATATACTTATCTGTTATCATATCGAATAGTTATGGCATTAATAAAAACCTTACTCATTATTGGTTGTTTGTACATGCTAAACTAGTCCACCTGCCCTCGGTCCATCCTTTGACATGGCATTCTCACTGAGCAAGAAAAATAGTGTTTTATGCCTACATAAACTATTTTATGAATTGTTTAGGTTCTCGGCTAAGCTAAGGTGGCCGCATTTTAAACGTTTTCATATGTGGTGTATTAATAGGATTATTTGCATATCCAATCGTATCACAGTATCGGGTCACGTACTTAAACCACCATCTTTGTTTACTATTTTGGAAAAATAACACTCTTAAATCAAAGCTGAAATATACCACCTCCCATTCCAACTTCTGCTTCATTTATTATCTATAGCTTATTTAAATTTTCGTTAATTTACCCCAGATGATCGATGTTGTTTATTTGTTATTTTTCTTTCTTTTCCTTGTCAATTGTACAACTACTTATTTCATTTCTACACGCAGATTTCATGCTATATATTTCTTCATTTGGTAGTTTTGCCTTTTACTTTTACACATGCTTTACACAAGTTTGTGTTTATCATTTGTTGTTGAACCCAAGTCTTCGTACTTGTTTCATTCATGTGTTTTAGACTTATCTGGTGCGGTATTTGTCCCCAAGATATGTCATGTATATATGTTTAAGTATATTTTATATACTTATCTGTTATCATATAGAATAGATATGGCATTAATGAATGCCCATTTTCAGTCGAACTCATTCTTGGTTGTATTTACATGACATACTAGTCCACCTGCACTCGGTCCATCTTTTAAATTGGCATTCTCCCTGAACGAGACATAACAATCATTTTAATATGTCCTAGGTATGGGTCATAGTATACTTCCGCTTCGATTGTTTACTTTTACGCTACAATAAATGAACAAAAAGCAAATAAAACGTATTGAAAAAACTTAAAATGTACAGTGGGAGAGTGTACATTTTGTAACCGACGAGCAATGTAAGATATAATAACACAATCAAATTGACTAATTTGTCAATCTGTGTCAGAAATGAAGACAATAATGATTGAGACTGGTTCAATATGGCGTTTTGGTCTCCAAACAGACAGAACTCATAAAACTTTTCTATTTGGCAGGACATATTTTTCTCAAAATTTGGCATATTCTACACAGCAAGGACGCTCACATGACATAGAAAATAGAGCAACATGTAAATAACTTAGAAGGAATATGGAAATTGCTACTGACTAACGTTGGCAATTCCATATTCAAGTTAAACCCGTGCTTAAGACCACCTTGGAATAGCAGTTCCCTTCTATATTGACCATCCTTTTAGTAACCAAATCAATACTTTTCTATACGAATGACCCTGCAAATAAAGACAAACCGTGCTTAAAGACCACATTGATATATTTCCAATGTAGGTCTTATACACTGATTACATGGTACTTCTAATATGATAAACATTGATAGATATTTTATTATTTAAAGTGCAACCTATACATACAACACAATACAATACAATTTGATAATATATAATAGCCAGCATTCAAATGCTTACGAAGCACTTTCATATTTTTTCAACAAATGAATTCATGAAATGTTTACATTTATATGCCAATATTTATGAAAGTCACGTTATAGTTACGTTTAGTTTATCAATGAAAGTAAATGAATACAGTTATTATATTAAGTAGTTAATCGTATTAGTTTCTTTTATGCAAGTATTGAGAATTAATTCTCCTTTAGGCATTTATGAAAAATTAAATATCAATTATAGTCTTCTTTTTTGACTTCCGGTCAGTGTTATGGTGTAGCCACTTCTTCGTTCGATGGACTTCCTCATATATTACAGTTTTCGTATGAAAATGTTTTTTAATTATTTACCCTTTTCGTATTATTGTTTTGTCACACATACTGTCCTTGGTGATTGTCGGTTCATTGTTGGTGCAATATTGTTGGGAATCAGACGCCCCTCTTATTTCAGCCGGCGACACATCATGGTTCTACCTACCAGCTTTTTACATGACGATCTCAACTAGAGGTTCTAAATTTGGTCGCCATCCTGAAGTATCCCTGTTTTCTCTTTCATCCATGTATTCTGTTCTGGTTATCTTGTACATCGCCTCACTACTTATAAGCAGATCGGGCGACATTGAGCTTAATCCTGGTCCTTCGATACACTCTGATAGCTTGAAGACCTCATTCGTATCATATGCAGGACTAACTAATAGTGGCTTAAGCATCATGAATCTGAACATACAAAGTTTGAAACCGAAAATCGACATTCTTACAGTAGAAGCACAATCGTACGATGTTCTTGTCTTTACTGAAACATGGTTGTCAAGTAAATATTCAGACGAAGATGTCCAAATCCCAAACTTTAAAAAGCCATTTCGTTGTGACAGAAACGATCGTCTTGGTGGTGGAGTTGCTATTTACGTCCGAGATACTCTGCATGCCATTCCACGGAATGATCTTCAAGTTAATGGTGTCGAAGCTGTTTGGGTTGAATTACATGTTTGCCAGCGCAAACTACTTGTTGGTGGAATTTACCGTCCTCCTAACTCAAACAACACACAGTGGCTAAACATGGAACATTCACTCGACCAAGCTTTCAACCAGCATATTGACAACATACTTGTAGCAGGCGATTTTAATATCAATATCAATTCGAATCCGTCTAATAGGATGTGTAGATTGATAGACTCCTTAAATTCTGAACAGCTCATTAAAGCACCGACTCACTACACCGAGCACTCAAATTCACTGATTGACCTCATGTTTATCAAACATTCAACTCAAGTTATTTCAAGTTTCGTCGCAGATCCTTTCGTTCCAAATCTTGTTCGATATCACTGTCCGACTGATGCTGTCTTGAAATTCACTTAACCTAAACAGACTTTTTTTCAGCGAAAAATTTGGATATATGACAAAGGCGACTATGCAAAATACAATGACAAACTGAGATCCACTGACTGGTCATTCATCGAAAACAATCAAAATCGAGATGTTACCGCAGACACAATCGCTAATTCAATTTTACAAGCAGCTTCCGAAAGTATTCCAAATAAATATGTAATTATCCGTCCAGGTGATGTTCCTTGGATAAACAATGAGGTAAAAAAACAAATAAGAAAACGTAACAAATTACACCAAAAAGCTAAAAGTTCAAATAATGCGCAGATATGGGAACAGTTCAGAAACATTCGAAATGATACAACAAACATTATTCGAAAAACTAAAAAGGAATACGAACATAACATAATAATTAAAATTAACACTAATAATATAACAACAACAAAATGGTTCAAACTTGCTAAACAACTCACTCAAAAACAAACATCATCACCAATACCAACTCTTATTGAGGGAACAATTACGGCAGAGTCAGATGAAGAAAAAGGCCGATCTTCTAAACTCGTACTTTAGCAAACAATCAACCATAGATACCCAGCAACATCCTCTCCCTATAGATGCGAACGTTCCATCCTCTTTCCTTTCAGAAATAACTTTGACGAGTCAGGACGTCCGAGACGCAATTTCCTGTATCGATCCTAGTAAAGCCTGTGGTCCTGACTCTGTTAGTCCTAAACTTATCAAAGAAGGCAAAGAAGAACTTGCAGTACCGCTCTCAAATTATTTTAACAAATTGTTGACAAACTCTACGTACCCTTCTCCCTGGAAGTTGGCGAAGGTCTGTCCCATTTTTAAAAAATCTGACCCTTCCAACCCTTGCAATTATAGACCAATATTACTTCTAAGTTGTCTTGGCAAACTCATGGAGCGCTGCATACACAAACACCTCTACAACTACGTCATCTCGAATATACTTCTTACACCCTTCCAATCTGGTTTCATCAAAGGCGATTCTAGCGTCAATCAGCTAGCTTTTTTGTACAATGACGTCAGCAAAGCCTTAGATGAAGGGAAAGAAGTACGGGCTGTCTTTTGTGATGTATCAAAGGCATTCGATCGTGTTCGGCATCAGGGTCTCATTCATAAGCTGTCATCCATCGGTATAAGCGGTCCCCTCCTCCATTGGTTCACCTCTTATCTTTCCGATCGCAAACAACGGGTATTCTTATCAAACTCTGTTTCAAGAACCCTCACTATCAACGCTGGTGTTCCTCAAAGATCTGTCCTTGGACCGTTACTCTTCCTCATCTTCATTAACGACATTGTCAATGACATTGAAGCAAACATTCGCCTATTCGCAGATGACACCAGTCTTTACATTGTCATAAAAGATCCTGTTACCTCAGCAGCTGTCCTCAACCATGATCTGTCACAAATATCTTCTTGGTCGAAGAAATGGCTGGTAACTGTTAATCCATCTAAGACTGAATCTGGTTTTTTTTCTCGTAAGCATCAGAAACCAAATCACCCTTCACTTTATCTCGACAACGTTCCTATATCTCAAGTCAGTACCCATAAACATCTTGGGGTAACTTTCTCTCCAGATTGCAAATGGAAATCTCACATATCATCAAACACCAACAAGGCATGGCAGAGAATTGGGTTTCTTAGGACTCTAAAATTCGTTGTTTCTCGTTCAGCCCTAGAGAAAATGTATGTCACATTTATCAGACCACTACTCGAGTATGCAAATGTTGTCTGGGACAATTGTAGTAAGGCTCTTATAAACGACATCGAAGCTGTCCAACACGAAGCGGCTAAAATTGTAACAGGAGCTACCAAACTTTGTAGTATTGACCGACTCATATCTGACCTTAACTGGGATACGCTGGCGGAAAGGAGACGTAAACATCGCCTCATCCTGTTCTTTAAGATGAGAAATGGTCTTTCACATTTGATTCCCCAGCAACCAGAACAACCATATGCCCTACGTCCCCGCTCAGATGTTCCAAACATCCCTTGTAAAACTCAAGCCTATGCTGCTTCATTTCTAACTACTCGCTAATGGAATACACTTCCTGAAGATGTCAGAAACACACCTACTCTCAGCAAATTCAAAGCCAAACTTAAAACAAGACCAAAAAAATCACAAAACCTGTATAACGTTGGAAGTAGACAAAATCAAGTCAATCATGCTCGTTTGCGATTAGGATGTAGCTCATTAAACCATGATCTTCACAGAAGAAATATCGTCCCTTCCTCCCACTGTGCTTGCGGTGCCGTTGAGACTGTGTCGCATTATCTCACCCAATGTACAATATATCAAGTAATGCGTGATCGTTATATCCATGGCCTACCTTGTGCTCCTACATTAGAAAATCTTCTTTTCGGTAATGATCGCAATACCCAAGATACAAATACAAGCGTGTTTTTAAAAGTCCAGGGATACATTGCAGTAACAAAGCGTTTTGACGCTTAACATTTGACCACCTGTGGTGTATCGATCTTCTTCCTCTGGACGGTGTGTGTGACAGATTACTTTTACATTTTTTCCTCTTCCAAAAATATTCAAGATAAATTTAAAAACTGCCTTAACAGTTCTTTTAAAATTTACTACAAGGCTTAATTATATAGATATTATTCATCATACTGAGCACATCATACACTGATTTTCTTTGTATTTTGTTGCTGTACACTCCTGGAAAGGAATTAGTATAAGCAATAACATTGCTTGTTTTCCAATCCATTTCAACCTACTTTTGTTGTACTGTTAATATTGTAAATATGAACTGAATAAAATATGTTTAAACTAATTATAGTCTGTTTCATCACAACATAATGTATACGATTTATTACGGTATGAGTAATCAAATTTAGGTGGTTTAATGTTTTTAATAAATATCCCTGGCGATACTTTAATATATGATTTCGCTCTTCGTATGATTCGATAAGGTAGTTAGCGATTGATTTAGAGTCAATATTTCTCATCATTGTTTTTACAGTGTCCGTTTCACTGTCCTGCCATACGATATCACCAAAATGTTTATGTCGTAGTTCGTTGTAAGCCAGGCACGACACAAGGAAGTGTGTTTCGTCTTCGACTTGTCCTTGGTTACAGGCCAGATATGATAAACATAGCTATTTCAAAATATAAAACGAATCGTTCTGACATGTGTATGTCTACAAAAGAATTAAAAACAATGCTCCACCACATACGAAATCAACTTAATAATAATATAATAGAATTGAAGATTATTTATAAACTTACACAACACACATGTATCTAGTCATACAAAACATAATATAAATTAATTAAAAACATTTAGTAAGATTTCTTTTATACCATAATTTTTCTTTTTTATACTACATTGAGGATGAACAATTTCGTACATAAATATGATTATATGCATGGTGAACATGGAATTAGAACCCTACGCAAATTCGTTCTAAAAATCCAACTCGTAACTGCTTAACATAAGTTTTTTTTAATCCTTTACGGTCTAATAGGCGAACAGCTTAGAGTCAGATCCTTCTCCCCATGTACGATGGCTGATCTGGTTGTACATTTGTCGTTACTGTCGAGATACGATGGCTTTAACCGAGTTAGGACTAACTGCATTAATTAACATCAGTGGTGTATGTGTAGTGCGTCCGCCTCGGCTGCGAGAATTCGGGGGTTCGATTCCCGGCCGGGTCATCAAAGACGTTAAAACTGGTAGTAATGGCTGACCTACGACTGTCTGGCTGGTGTCAGGACATATGTACCAGAGGTTCTGGTAACTTATCAAGTAAAAGTCGTGATATAACTGGAACATTGTTGAAGGCGGCGCAAAACATCAAACAATTAACTAAACATCATGTCGAGGGCTTGGCGTGAAACGGTTGTAACTAAAAACCTATTTTGAAAACCCTGGTTTAGGGGCAATTTTGACCCCTTTGTAAACAATGAAAATTTAGGTGCCATTGCTCAAAACGTGCAATGGCACATAAATTTACATTGTTTACCCAAAAAAATGATATAACGCTTATAAAGACTTTATGGCGAGGTGATTATCCTTGGTAAAAAAATACCAAATTTAGTTACAACCGTTTCACGCCAAGCCCTCGATGTGTTGCAAACATAATATTTTTTGTAAAGAATTTACCCAGATTGATAAAATAACCTATAGTATGTTCTCTCTAAAGTACACCGCAGATCGTCTCATGCTTGCATATGTTTTGGTGCATCTTTCTTGCACAACATCCTGTGTCATAATTATTGTAGGATATGGCAAATTATAGGTTACAGAAACATACTTTGTTGTTACAGGGTTCAATCAAGTACTGCGTCTATTTTATGCAATGAGTGTTCAATATATTTAGTCGAGTCGCTATAGCTCACTCGGTATCGAAAAGGATTATTTATCCAGGAGTCGTGAGTTTAAATTCATTGGTTACTTCCTATAGTTTAAAGTAGCCATTGTGACTAGCGCCATTCGTCTTCCACCAATTGGCTCAACGTGTACATATGTACGAAAAGTAGCTAGTTGCTTGTGAAGTATAGAAGCTAGAAAATCGGGTAACGTGATCTGACCGCCGTGATAGGAAAGTAATACTGCTGAAAACGGCGTGTGTTCTCAAATAGTCCAATACAGGCTTGGACACATATCAGCCAAGAGTCATAGCATTGTATCAAACTATGGCTATATTCCACTAACCATTTGTACCGTATTTAACTATGTAAAAACAAAAGTGTTATAATTATGAATGTGATATTTCGGGTATATCTTTCAAAGCTGTTATTTATCTAATCTATCTTGCAGCATAAACATCCGATTGTCAATGTAATTGATATATCGATACAGTGTGAACTCGAAGTGGTTGATAGTTTGGTGTTTAACGCCGCTTTTCAACAACGTTTCTGTTACATCACGTCGTTTTCTGGATAAGTTACCAGTACTACTGGTCCATTTACCCTGACATCGGCCAGTCAGTCGTAATGCTAACCCCGCAACCCTGAGAGCCGAGGCGGAAGCCATTACTTCCATTCTAAAAGTATTTAGTATGACTCGGCCGGGGATCGTACCGACGACCTTTTGCACCCGATGCGGACGTTCTACCACTAGACCTACGAGACGGTCTGAACTCATCGTGAATGGCATTACTCTTTATTAGTACAGCACCTTCAATGAATTATATTATATTGTATCAGTTCAAGGACGACATTAAATGTCGAGCAGATAATAACCCTCATGATGCTTTGCACACTTTCAATATCGTTGCAACTTTATACAAAGATCACGATTAGCATGACAGTATACATTCATATCTTGGTCTACACAAATGTACTACCGTATAACTAATCATATACACACATGTACATGTACGTATGTATTCAACCAGTATGCTAATAGTTACAAATGATAAGGTTTGTTGAATGCAGGTGCATAAATTCAACTGAATATAAGAGTTAATTGGAGATAGAAAGCATTGGCAGAAGTTTCTAGGAATGTGTCTGAAATATTAGATAATTTATTGGAGGACTGCGTCGTGCGATAAGGCAACTTATCGAATTTAATGTGCGAGCATTGGCGAAGAGTACACGGACGAGATTGTTCTTCGATGCAATCTCACACGAATATTATTTCTACTCATATATACATGTACTAATATATATTGAACATGACATGTGGCAATGACCCTTCAAATAAAACACATACGTTTCACATAACCTACACGCAGTACACTTATTGATATAGATACATTATACCAATTACTTTATGCTATCTTTCTATCAGTTAAAAATGTATAAGTTTAAATTATTGTTTTAGATGTTTTAACGTACCGCAGATGTTATGCTTTACCACTTGTCAATGTATTTAAAAAACATTTAACAAATATTTTTATACAAATATTTAAAACTGCCATTGAAATAACATATAAATACAGTAAAGCCCCTATTTGAAGACGCGGCTCAAATATAAAATAGATTAATAAGGCCTGTTAATACGGCAGCTCTAAAGGGACACACACGATTTTTTTTATCTCGTTCGCACGACATAGTATCTTTATTTTTTTTTCTTGTGCGCACGAGATACTTAGTCGTGCGAACGAGATACTATCTCGTGAGATACTATCTCGTGCGCACGAGATTAAACAAAAAATCGTATGGAATTTATAAAAATGTGTGTGTCCCTTTAGAGCTGCCGTATGTTAACTCTTTCCAACAAACTAAATAACTCTATCAGACAATTTTGAAACAGTTGAATTGCTTGGGAAGATTGCTGTGTGGAGTACTGGTGTGAGAAAACCAGGAAATGCATGAGTAGGTGAACTCGCCGCCGTGATATAACTGAGAAATTGTTAAAAACGGCGTTTAAATCCCAATCAATCAATTAAAACAGTTGAAATTCTCTAAAACTGAACACATACTCATTGGATGTAGATGAAACGATTGTGACTAAAGGAGATATTGCTCATTAAATAATCAAAATATCAAAATATCTTCATCAGACAACTTGGAAACGGTTGAAATTCTGTAAAACTGCAAACATAATTATTGGATATATGTGAAACTATTGTGGCTTAAAGAGAAATTTCGATCATTTTTGCCTTTGTCCCAATGTTTTCAAAAGTATGCGATCAAAAATACAGATCGTCTTGTTAAAGACACATGTCCTTTCAACCAATATCCGACTCATATACTGCTTGTACTCAAACTAAATGTCTCTATTGACTATTGTTTTGTGTACCAACAATAATGGCTTTATGGAAAATTAAAGATCTCAGAAAACTGAAATACAACCCTTACGTAGAGTGCTTTTCGACCAAAATATGATATTCCTGATTCCAATAAATTCCTAGTCCATGCCCTGGTTATGCCGTTAACATATTGTCGACGATCACAGCGTAATAGTATTTTGATATATTACAAGAATGCATCCATGCATCATTTACAGAGAGAGTTCGCCCCGGGAAAGACAATTCCAGACACAACGCTTTTGACCCCGTACTGTGACCTAATCTGTTAACGTAACCTGGAAACTATTTTATATCGGGATTTAATTAGAATTCTCGTTAAATACGTGATCTGGAACGAATATTATGTAACAGTTATTTTAACCCTTTCCAACTTTCAACAATTGTGCAAAAGACGACTTTGAAAGCATTTTGGAAAAAGAAAGGTATTTTTTTTACATATGAAAGGATACTTATTTGATAGTGTTTAAAACATTGTGTCTCAGTATTGAGTAATTTCTCCTTTTGCGTCACTGTTCTAAGAAGTCGCGTTCTGCATATGCGTTAAAGTGCGTCTTCAAGTTCGAAAAGGATAAAAATGTTACAGGCCATGTTATAAAAAGTCCAGCCTTAATAGGCTATGATATTGAATAAATATTCCAGTTTGTTTGTTGCGATAATATTCATGATAATGTTCCGTGCTGTCCGATCTCGATCGTTCCAGTGCACGATCCTATCATAGCAACACTGAACCCGATTGAATGAATAAGTCAGTATTTCCTGATAGTAATGCATTTGCAAGCAAATCTGAACCATGGATTATTTCTAGGCATAGAGTATATTCAGATTGACTTAATAGAATCGTATTTGACCCTTCCTATATACAACACAATTGCTGCCGACGACCTTGAAAGCATTTGGCCAAAATAATGGAATTCGCTATAAATAAAACTATAAATGAATATCGAAGAGAGTTGAAAACTTTGTGGCAAAAGGAGAAATAGCTCATTTTGAAGTGTGAAAAACAAGAACATCAGATGTTGGAGCAAGCGTTTACGTCGTGATTCACATGGCAAGACGTCTCGGAAATGTATTCCGCGAATGTTCACGTAAACCCAACTGGACTCGATCACCATTAAACCTATATGCATGTCCAGTTAAATGACGGGCACACGCGCATATGAGTCCATAGTCACATACAATTCAGGTCCCAATAAGATTTCTTTCCGATTTTTGATCAAACATGCATCCGAAGAACTTTCTCCAGATCTAGCAATCTTAAGCATTGCTATAATTTCGAGTTTTCAGGAATTTGAACCGTACATACACCAATCCTCTAAATTTATTATGTTTGTTTCTTCGTTTAATAAAGGTTTTACGCCGTTTTAAACATTATTTTAGTTATATCACAGCGACAGTTCACTCTAATTCTGATCCCTAGGAAAACAAACCAGTACGAGGCTAGAAATTGCGCATTGCCCAAGAGCACTCCACAATGACCGTTGCAATTTGGAATCTGGATTTTTTTTCATCTCGAAGTCTCGAAGGTCGATTTTCGTTTGACGTGTCTCAAATGTACATTGTCCTCATTCATCTACAATAACCCCATGATCCTTTTATATCGATGTACTTTGCCGGATATCCATCAACGTTTTATTCATAACAAATTCGTGTCATGATAATATGAAACGCTGTAGGTGCCTTTTGTCAGAAATTACAAATACAGAAATCTCGTTTCAAACAAATGATATATCAATTAGCCAGGTCACATGGCAACTGATCCTCGGATGGTGTGAAATTAATGACATTAACGATGATGTTCTCATATTGGGTCAATTTAACACTTAATGCAGTTAAGGAATTATGTGGTTTTTAATGGTACACAATCGATATAAAATAAATACATTGTCTGTATACAAACAAAAAGAAATTTAAAACAGAAAATATTGTTTTAGTATTGCAGTAATTCAATAAATACTACAAAATGCGGGCCATTGAAAAAAAAAAAAAAAAAAAAAAAGAACTTGATGGCATGAACATTCATTATTTCTCTCGAAACATGCATCTAAAACGTTGAAACAAGAAACTTGACTTTTTAACATTCATAATTTCCCTTGAAACACGTCTTTTATCTTTTTAAGCAAGAAAGTTGATTTCATAGACATTCATTATTAATCGTAAAAAAAAATATCACGCATATGAAACCTTTATGAAAGAAAATGGATTTTATAAACATTAAGTATTTCTATTAAACAATCACATCCTGAAAGCGCCGCAGTGCAAACGCCAAAGCCCGTCTGATGTTTTAAGTCGAAGAAAGTACATTTCTGAATAATTATTATGTGACTTAATATGGACATGCGTATTGTTCCTAGGAACATTTGTACCAAGAATATATTGAACGGTTTTTGAGGTATGGGCAAAGTAAAACTTTGTGTATGAACTCTAAGTCCAAAAAGGGGCATAACTGAATAATCATTAAAGCCAGAGTTATGTAATTTCGTTTAGAAATACGTATGGTTTTTAGGAACATGTGTCACAACGACGACGACACTATTTTTCTTCGAAAAACAGACGAGCCAAATATTCATCTCAAACATATAAGACATATAACATATTCTGTTGATTAAGATTTACTTTAAATCACGACCACACTATTGACTTAAATATTCTCAAAATCTAAATAACAAGATTGATTGATTGATTGATTGATTGGAGTTTAACGCCGTTTTCAACAATTTCTCAGTTATATCACGGCGGCTAGTTCACCTACTCATGCATTTCCTGGTTTTCTCACACCAGTACTCCACTCTCGTTCTTTCTCTCTTGTGTGTGGTCTAATGAATACGGTGAGGGAAACGCCATATCCGAAACATTAGGAATGGTAATATCGTGGCAAAAGACGACATTGCTCATTATGAGTAATTTCGTCTTTTAATACAATATATTCAAAAGTCATGTGCTGTAAATGCGTCAAAATGTATCGGCACATGGAAAGTGTTAAATCGAAGAATATAGTTAACTAAGAGGTTCTAACATGCGTTTATTTAATTATTTCATTAATAACTCATCAAATAAGTCAAGATAGTAATTGATTAATTGATATAAACACCGTTTTCAACAGTTGTTTAAAGTATATCATTGCGATCAGGTTACCCACCATGTGTTTGTTACCTCCTCGAACAAAAAGTCTAACACCACTAGTATAATGTAACTGGCTACCTTCTAAAATTGATAATTGTTTATCACATTTGTAGAAGACGACTGGCGCTAGTCATCACCATTCCTTTGTCAAAAATCGGACATAATTAATAGCCGAACCAAGGTTCGAACTCACGATCCCAAGATTGACAGCGACCGTCGTTACCGTTAAAACTATGATAGCTCGACCACGAATAAGTACACATCGTTGCCGAAATGAGCATTACTATTTATTTGAAAGTATATGTTTTTATGAAACTTCTTTCCCCTTGCCTGCCAACCGAATGGCCAGTTGATCACTACACAATTTAGTCTTTAGACTATTTTGGTCAGAGCACCAATAGGCCGTGGAATTTCGTACAAGGGTTACACACCATGATCGCCGCAGCAAACTACGGTTAAGACCCTCTAACACAAGCAAGGTAAGACAGTCCTCTCTTGTCTCGTTCCTCTTAAGCAAACCGATATTTAACTGAAATTCGCACCAACCATCTGTTACGAAATTGTCTGTAAGTATTGCTAGTATATGCGAACTCGAGTGAATAGCATCGAACATGATGTTAGCCTTCGAGCCGAGCGGCGCATCTCTATGCCAAATGTAGAGCTTCAAACCAAGTTCTTTCTCGATAAGGTCACATATATCGTGGTGAACGAACCGAGAGTCGTCATCATGGTATATGACGTAGGTGTAAGGTTCTATAGGATAACCTGCATCGCCTAGTAAAGAACTTCTTTCAGGATCGTGTTTGGTTCCTTTAGTCAGTATGTGTGCCATGAACAACTGTAAGTGCACTTTGTACCACCGAAAACAAACTGGAACTGATACAATTACAATCAATGCTATTAAATTGAGGACTCCAAATATAATAAGGATCAAACCATTCGTTTGACAAGAAGATTCGATTGGTCTAAATGTCTTAAAAAGTATTCCAGTCCACGTACTTGGTGTGCGACATTTGTACCGCCATGGCCATCCACTCAGTGATATATTTGTGCCTGCAGGCTGTCCTTGATCACCTACCCATTTTCTAAACCAAAAATTGTCACAACTACACTCAAGAGAGTTATCAGCTAGGTTGAGCATCCTTAGGGTCTTTCTAATATTCTCCGGGAATGATTGTTCCTTCAAAACCCTGATATTGTTCCCCTGGAAACTAAGGCTTCTGAGTTTAGTGAGTCCATTGAACGCATCGCCAAAATCCTGAATGCAATTGCCATCCACTTTTAGAAATGATAGATTTGTAAAGTTTGTTAAAAGATTTTTCGGAATAGATCGAAGATGCGTGGATACCATGTAAAAAGTCTGTAATTGTGTCAACGGAGAGAACAATCGAGCTATTTCGTCATCTCCTAACCGAACGAGATTATTTTTACTTATATCAAGGAACGTAAGACCCCTACAAGTTTCAAAGAAATTATGTTCCAAATGATACTTTGTGAATATGATATTATTCGACGATATAACCAAACGGCGCAAGCTCGTGCTATTGAATGCAGATTTATGTATTCGCATTGAAGTTCCTTGCAATCTTTGCATACGATTAACGCGTAATTCAGTTAGAGACGACAAGTCAACGATAACGTTTCTTGGAATTTGCCGAACATCATTTCCACCAATGACAAGAAGTTCTACTGAATTGAGGCACTTCCATGAATCACGATAAAGGATACTGATGTCATTGTGATCTAAATATAGATTCTTCAGGACAGGAAACACGCTGTGATTGGTTGGACATAAAAAAGGTGGATACCGCGGAATCTCATTCTGGGTCAATATTAATGTATTCAAACGTGGATGCCCGGCGTTCGCATCAAAGTTCTTTATACGATTATTTGCCAATCTGAGATATTTTAAATGTGGCAGATATTTAAATGCCATCATATTCACATGTTTTAATTTATTTTTGTCTAACACTAAGTGTGTAACACTAACGTTTTGTAATCTTTTGAAAAAGTCAATTGGTATAGTGTTGCCAAGGCTGTTGTTTTGTAGATTCAGCTTTTGCAGATTCGGAAGGCTTCCAAAGGATAGAGATAACTGCCTTCTGTTTATATTCCTATTTGAGCTCAATTCTAATATTGTCAGATGCCCAATGTCCTTAAACGCATCCTCGGTAATATTCACAACTTGGTCAGCCTTAATGAATAAGTGTTTGATCTCCACAGTACTGATGTTAGCGAAAACCTCTCTAGATAGTTCGGGCAGAAAATTGTTTCCAAAGTCTAGGCTACGTATTCTGTCCGGTAATTTCGGTATATACGGTAAAGGACAACCTTGACCTCTACAGTATGTCAGGTTATTGAAGCAACAGCATAAGTCATTACTACAAGGGATGTAGTCATTCTTACATAACTTGCCTGTTTCTTCGCAAGCCACATTCTGCAAAACCATAAAGCCAAAGAAGACCATCGCGAGAAGACTGATGTAATGCATTGCTTATTATCTTTGTCAAAACACTATACGCATCGGGTTCACCTGAAACAAAAATCGTGATTATTAGTGTTTATTTAGACGATGGCATTTAATTGGTAACATATCGATATAAACGGTATTGTTTAACCTGACACGGATCCGTTAGTCGAAATGCTATCCACTCTGAACGCCAAGGACGTGTTGTAACTACTACCATTGCTAATGACATTTGTATGACTCGACGGGGGAACGAACCCTGATCTACCGTGCTGAAGGCAGACGCGATATAACCTCTACACCACGGTGTACATCATGATTCATAATGTGTTTTCGCATTAACCCTTATCCTGCTGCAATTGGTATTACTTTATGCATTACGGAAAGTCTTAATGTTTGTTATTATTTATATAGTATTTTACGCCTCTATATACAACGTTTCAGTTAGATCACAGTTTGTCCTTGGTTCGTTCTACTGGTCATTGTATCCTGACACCATCGACTCAGTCCGACAATCCTGAGCGCGAAGGTAGTTAACCCAACGCAAATGAGCCATGTTTGGCGAAAACCAAACTCTTGTTATTATAACAATTGTAGTTAAAGATCAATTTGCGTACCATTAATATCTGATTTAAATATAAACTGTTTGTAAGAGGTTTCTCGGATGCTTTTTTGACCCATTTACGGACATATTAGAGACTGATATCCCACCAAGAAAAACATAAAACAATATCCAAAAAATCCGACTTGACCCGGTCTCGATCTTAGACCTACTGATCCGAAAGAAAGTTCCATATTAAGGCAATACATATACCCCTTTGAGAATGTTGTGATACGTCTATGTAATATCTTTGTTGGGCGCCATTTCAACATTTCAAAAAGATCCGATCTGACCAGGGCTCGAACCTTAGATCTTTTGATCTGCAGGCGAGCGCTCTACCATGTCGCCATAAAACATACAAGGCGATATAAATGTCGACTTATATATATATATATATATATGCAATATACATGATTTAATAGGGATTTATGTTAATGATATATACGAGTAGTTATAGTTATTATAAACTAATTAAACATGGTAATGATAAGTACCTTAAACACGTGTAACACGTGTAACACAACTTAAATGGCGAAATGAATAATAAACAACGGAATGTCGTTAGATGAAATAAATAATGAGCTACGAATTTATAAATCCTTGACCAAACTACGACAAGAATAATATGATAAGTATGTCTTCGTATTTGTCATGAATTCGAATGTCGTTTACATTCTTTCCGACGTTTCGACAAAAGTCAATGTGACAAGCGTCATTCGTCTCCTATCAATGGGCTAACAGTCAGTTGATTGGAAAGAAGGATGTGTGGATTACTGGTTGAAATTAGCGTTAAACTCGAATCAATCAAGTATGATATATAAAGAAAATGTGTATACGCTGAACTATAAGAGCTAGAGTAATCTAATGGGTAACACAACACAATGAGAGAAGGGTTATTTAAATACTTATACAATACTTAAATCTATACCAACTAAAATAGGGCGAAAAGGTGTGTGTACATATTGATTCAGTGTTGGCCCATTACAAGATTAATGGAAATGTATATATTGTTTAGATCGTTATTTTCTGATTCATGAAACTTTAAACGCAAATATAATGTCCCATTAATATTTGCAATACACTTTTAAAGTATAATATTTACATGGAACCATTACAGCTTTATTTAAACGGATCACTAGCAAATTCTTTCAACCTTGCATATAGTTGGTAAATAGGGTTTACTGATATGAAAAAATAATCGTTAAATCCGTTTTTATTTATTTAACATAATGACACTTTGCTATTCCCGAAACTTCAGTTATAACTATTTATATAATCATGCCCTTTCAGTCAGGTTGATTGATTGATTGATTTATTAATTATTTAATTGGAGTTGCAGGAATAACGTAACGATTGATGATGCGGTGCAAGGATCAATGATACCGGTTATAATGATACATATTACACGAAACAATGTGACAAAACGAACATGCTGTTAATCGTGGCTTCAAATGCCATTCAACCTAACCGTTAACGAAACTACTTTAGTATGTTCTCAGCATGTTATGTAATTATTGCACTGCACAAGGGATTCATATAATTTTATTTTGGTTAGTTTTAATAGATCGATTGATTGATTGTTTAGGAAATAGATCTCAGTTTGAATGATAAACCGGCTCGTATATCACGATTTGGAGGTCAGGCGTGTAGTATTTAATCACGAAGGCCGAATGACCTGAGTGATTAATTTATACACACCTGAATGACACATCGTGATACAAGAGCCGGTATATCACTCAAAATGAGATCTTTTTCAATTCTAGCACTTTTTGGTATAGCTTAAAGGGATACAAATGAAACGGAACTATGTTTTGACATGACGTTGTTTTCCTTGATAACATCACGTGTAGGCTTTTCTATCTTTATTCTATCTTTACTCCCCATTGTATTTGTTTTGGAAATATTCGATTTGTTCAACTAACAAAACATTTTGAAATCAGTATTATTAACAGTCTATGAACATTTTATTTTTACTATACCTTTTTCAATTGTTCTTAAACTCAGCATGGGCAATTTGTTACTGTCTCATTTTAACACAACGTTTTCGACCGGTAAACAGTATGCTGTTGTCATTAGTAGTATAATTTGTGCTTTACGCCGCTTTTAAAACAAATCAGTTACATCACGACGGTTCCTGGATCAGTAAATATTACTACCGGTCCATTAATCCTGACACTAGCCAGTCGGTCGTAATAATAACCCCGCAATACCCAGCGCCTAGTACGGCAGCCATAACCATTTTTACAGTTTTTGGTATGACCCGATAGGGTAATCAAATCCACGACCTCTCGCACCCGAATGTATCGATTTAAATTCGAAAAAATATATAAACAGGAGTGTTTTTCTCAAAATTGTATTTTTATTATCCTATGGCTTATTTTAAGAATGTAAAACTAAACACATTGATGTGATCATCCAACGGGTTCAAGCCTGGTTTAAACGGCGCAGGCGGCTGATCAGGCTCTTTTCGCGTGACAAAGAATTCACAACCTCTATGCAAGCAGTCAGGAAGTTACCATTAACACTGCTACTAGTACGAGGCTTCGTTCCCAATACCCGCCAGTACACAATTTTGTCTTAATACGTAATATCTCTGCTCAACTTCATCAGAGTATGCCTCATACACTAATTGGTGATAGAAGGTTTCTAGGAACTAGTGGAGAAAAGTATCTTATTGGATCCTTCAGTATGAATGCACAATCAGAACGGTGTTTTTCTACACTGAAACGTTAAGTTGAAGTTAATTCGCTCATATACTATCCCTTTTCTTGCAGAATCCCTGCAACTTGTGCACAAACCTATAATTCGAATGAGTTATTAGGATGTTATATGCTTGTTGGTACGGTTTCATGCCGCTTTAGAGATAATTTTAGACATACCACGGCGTTCCTTACCAGTACTGGATGTACTGTTTATTCTGTTGACATCGCACCCGTTGTATAACTGTATCACTGCAAACTTAAGCGTCAAGGAAGAAAGCCACTACTACCGTGTTTAATGTTTTTTGTATGACCCGGTCGGGGATCGAACCGTCCCCTTTAAGGCGAACGCTCTAGCTACTACCCGCATATGCGGTTTCTTACGATTTAGGGATACAATAATGTGTTATTTTATGATTCAATATGGCAAGTCCATATGAGTTATGCACTGCGAAAACTACCATCATGGCACTGCCGCGGTGGTGAAATGGTAGAGTGTCCGCCTCGGTGCGGAAGGCCGTTGGTCAGATCCACGGCCGGGCCATACCAAAGTCTTAAACATGATAGTAATGGTTCTGTCTTCCTGGCGCTCAGGATTGTTGTGTTTTCATTACGACCGACTGGCTTATAATACAACTTGTGCATGTACCAGTAGTTCCTTATATATTGTTTAATGTGAATATAAGGTGTGAGACTTATATCAACGTTCATGTCCGCCGCGATATGACGACCCTAGCTGTTGAACGCGGCGTAAAACCAAAAAACAATAAATAAATCCAAATCATTTAGGCAAACACAATTCAAACCATTGACTCGCGATCGTTTATTTCGAACTACATAATATTTTTTAGGACGGATCAGTCTTTTGAAAAAAACAGTTTAGCAGCTGTTTTGATTACTCACACGAACTATCAGAACTAATGCTGCTCTGTGTTTTCTGGATACCTTGATGTGAATATAAGGTGTGAGACTTATATCATCATTCCTGTTCGCCGGGATATGACGACCTTAGCTGTTAAAAGCGGGGTAAATCCAAAAGCAAATAAACAAAACCAAATCATCTAGGTAAACACAAGAACAAACAGTTGACTCACGATCTTTTAAGTCGAACTATTTTCTGGAACGGATCTGTCTTTTGAAAACAGTTTACCAGCTGTTCTGATTACTCACACGAGCTACCAGAACCGCTGCTGCGCTATTTTCTTGGTATTATTTTATCACATGCTTTTCGTGATAGACAGATAAGAATAAATGATTAACGAAGCTGTCAATACATAAATCATTTACCATTAATCAAGCGATCACACGAACACGCCGATTACTCGAAATAAGTCAAGGGGTTTATTTTCAGTTCGAGATAACGCAAGTTTAATGTTCATTGTGAGATAACTGAAATACCAAAAAGAAAACTACACTTACATTTTCCAACAAATAAACAACAACTCAAACACATCCTAATCCTGCCTTTTTTAGTTCTCGATTGATCAATTGACAAACTATAATTATATAAAAAAATACCACTCGTCTAACCAAATACTGATTTCAATTCAATGGTGTCTAGTTTCGCAAATTCTTTAATCGTCACTACACTTGTAAAGAAGCCGCGTTTGGTACTACAAGTGCATCTGTTTGGAGGTATTTCAGGAAGTGACCGAAGTGTTTTTTTTAAGTATTTGTTGACGTCATCATCATCATCATCACGCGACACTGAGTCATCAACATCACGAGATCATACGCTGACGACATCACTGGAAACACCAATATCTTATTTAGTGAGCACGTTAAATTACTACGATAGTCACATCATCAAAGCTTCAGCGGAATCAATACAATACAATACAATACAATACAATACAATACAATACAATACAATACAATACATTTTACATTGGCCTATAGTAAATTACAAACAAATATGTACAATTTACAAACGTAATCGCTATACGAGAATAAAAAATAAAGCAAAGTACTGAAAGTACTGCAATGCGGGGGATGTTGGCTCTAGAGTGTTAACAAGATTTTCCTTCAATTTGACCTAGTGACCTCTTTTAGAACTTTACCTATCATCAAGAAAAACAATTTGATAAAGTTTCAACATGCTCCAGCTAAAATGCAGTATCCAGAGTGTTAACAAGATTTTCCTTCAATTTGACCTAGTGACCTAGTTTTTAACCCGGCATGACCCATAATAAAACTTGACCTGGATATCATTTAGATATAATTCTGACCAAATTTCAAGCTGCTGTAGCCAAAAAAGACGCTTCTATAGAGTTAACAAGATTTTCCTTCAATTTGGCCTAGTGACATAGCTTCTGACCCAATGTGACCCATATTCGAACTTGACCCGGATATCATTAATACAAACATTCTGACAACATTTCAAACTACTGAAGCAAAAGGTGCGGCCTATAAAGTGTTAACAAGCTTTTCATTCAAATTGACCTAGTGACCTACTTGTTGACCCACATATCATCAAGACAAACATTCTACTAAAGTTTCAACATGATCAAGTTGAAAATAAGACTTCTAGAGTGTTAACAATATTTCCATTCAATTTGGCCTAGTAACCTTGTTTCTGACCCAGTATGACCCATATTCGAACATGACCTAGATATCATTATAACAAATATTCTGATAAAGTTTCAATATGCTCAAGTTGAAAAAAAGGCCTCCAAAGTGTTAACAAGATTTCCATATTCGAACTCGGCCTGGATATCATCTAGGTAAACATTGTGACCAAATTTCAATTTGGCCTACTGACCTAGTTTCTGACCCAATATGACCCATTTTTAAACTTGACCTAGAAATCATGAATACAAACATTCTAAATTCCAAACTGCTGAAGCAGAAATTGCGGCCTCTAGGGTGTTAACAAGATTTTCCTTCGAACTTGACTAACATCATCAAGACAAACATTCTGATAAAGTTTCACCATGCTCAAGTTGAAAATGTGGTCTCTAGAGTGTTACAAGATTTCCTTCAATTTGACCTAGTGACCTAGTTTTTGACCTCAAATGGCCCAATTTCGAACTTGTCTAAGATTTGATGGAGATGAATGTTCTGATAAACTTTCATGAATATCCGATGCCAAATGTAGCCTGTAGATTGTTAACAAGGGAAAATGTTGACGATGCACGACAGCCGTATTTCCGTATTTTTCATTGCAGGGATTTTCTCAAAAGGTTTTTGAGCTACCAGCTTTCAAGCTTCTCGTTTCCCATATATTTAAAAGAAATATGTAAGATCCTTATGTCTAACTTAAATTTCTAAATTATGTATACAACTTCATGGATTAAAAACTTTACATTGTGTACGTTTACTTTGTATAATGTGCATACTGTTTAGCTTGTTGTGAAACGTATTTAACTGATCCCTGGACAATCAAGAAAAATTGTCCATTTTGGAAAAACAGAGGGCAACACAAATCTTTTACAAATTTACACTTCCTGAAAGCTGGCCATGACAATATACGGAGGTATTCAGCAGAGCTGAATCCGCCGCGTAAAACTGAATATCAAAAAAAAAAAAAAAAAAAAAATCCGACAATAAACACAATGACTATCACAATAGAAAGAAATACAGAATAGAATAATTCCGCTCCATTACTCTCATTCTAAAAAATTGGTACTATTGAATATATTTGAGATTATTGTGGCAAATGCTCTGTTGCTCCGAAACAATGTTTTCAGTAGGCCTTTAGAGGATTCCGTATGCGTCTGTATGTGGGAAAGGGTTAACTATCTTCGTAGATCAATGTACGACAAATTATGTGTGGTCTGCGTCAACAAATGTGAACTGCGTCACAGTTATATCAGTTATATCACTGACACCCATTTTACATATGACCGTGTGTTTCCAGATTATCCCGCGCATGTATTTCACACATCATTCTTCTAAAGCAATGACGGGCTACCTTCCGACTGTCAGCTCAATTGATGAACATCGATTGATCCGAGTTACAATGGCTTTAGGAAATACTCGGAAAGAATTAATAGCCGACTTTGGATTCGATCTAAATGTTGACCTGGTTTTTACAGACTAAATTGTTTTGTTTTGGATTGTACGCCCCTTTCAACAACTAATGTCCTATTGTTGCGGACAGGGAAGATAATATCGGTCCCGACCCGATATGTACATCGAGATGAAAATGTATTTGTTCGAAACCAATACCATCCTCCCTACTGGAGCTCCAGAGTTGCATTGACTCCATTCGTTCAGACGCATTTAGCCGGCTCCTTCGGTGCAAGCAGACTGTGGCTGCTATTTTTTTTGTTAAGGGACCCCAGCCCAAGGGACTGACTATTACCGACAGAGCTATCGGGGTTCTACTATATATAATATATTTCATTTAATTCCCCTTTTCGTCGTTTCATCTCGGTGTTACATAAAGAAACATCCTCAAGTAAAAATGGAAGTTAATCCTCATTTCGCTGAAAACCCCCATTGTCAACGCTTGCGTTTTATGTTACAATGTATGCATGGCATTAATCTGCAATGGCACAAACTGTAGACCAAGATTAGCTCTGAAAAAGTTGTGCAGTATAAGGTTGGTATACCTTGCTCGCTATTCTAGCGTCAGTAATTAATATTTAGTAAAGCCCGTTTCATGAAAATGAAATAACTTGGGGGAAATCAAAGTACTGAAAGTATTGAAGGTAGAATTTCGATCGGTTAAGAGGTGACGCAGAACTATTTATCTAACAAAATCGACAACATGACAGACAAGTAATGATGCATCAGGCCAGATTGAAATATTTACAAGAAAATAAATTCTTGTTGGTCTTGTTAATATGAATTGACTCCAATTTCGAATATGCCATTCGGTACACATGGTTCTGGTTCCAAAAGCTCTATGGAAATCCCACCATGAACATTTATGACAATACAGTGCCTATATTTTTTATAAATTGAACAGTTTGGCAAATAGTGAAATTGTGTTTTTTGTGCATGTTTTGTGTTTGTGATTGCACTCAATTTTTTCGAAGCAGTTTAACAACCTCAGAGACATATAAATACATTGTGTTTATATGTCTCTGACACCCCTTAAGCATGCAATGTGAAGGGACTAAATTGAACAGACCTGTTTAATATCAGACATCATTGAAACAAACACCAAACTAATGGATACTGTTTTCTCTCCTTTCTTGATAATTTTGTCATTTCTAACGTGTACAAACTATTTTATCTTAATATGGCCTAGCGACCTGATGAACATGTGATTACCCGAACAATTTAGATTACAAATAGCCATTCTAATGAGCTAAAACGGTAGTACCAACTAGATTTTTCATAAATTTGGAATGGCCTAATTTTGAACACATCATGACCAGTTTCAGAACGTTATTAAAAAAATCACAGAGACAACATTCTGGTTAACTTACATTATTCTACTGTCAAAAGATACAGGGTTGATACATTCTCAAATTTACCCGCACCAGAGTGGACTATTATTGAAAATCGCAAGCCCTACACCGATATACTGCTTGTTACTTTGCAGGTTTTTCCCTACGATCGCCACTACAGTGCCACTGGCGCTTTGATTTTGAAAGTAATCGAACAAATATATGAATTTGAAGTATGGACTCAATTAATAATGCTTTTCTTCATCTAACTATACCAAAATAACGTGAATTTGTTCTCCCTACGTATGTTAATTCCTATGAAATATTCGCGAATTCGCCAAAAGGACATCAACCTAGACCACAAACAAAAGTAACTTCTATCGACATTTCGGAATCGTTCTTTTTTTTTCGTTTCGGTAATTGTAAAAGAGGATCAGTGAAGAAACCAATCAGACAAGCAGATTTATAAGAATGGAGTTTTTAACTTTATTCATTTTGCCCTTTCTGATAATTGTTCGCAGAGTGTGCCTGAATTAACATTTCTACAAAATAACCTATGAGACGCGAATTTAGAGAAGAAGAATATTGGGCATTTTTCTCCCTTTCTGATACCGCACAAACAACAGTTCTACATATATGTTGGAACATAATTAAGAAAAGGACCGCCAAAAGAACCTTCCTGTGACTTTTATTTTCTTGTCCAGTGGATAAGTATGAGATATCATTTGAAGCTAAAAGTTCAAGTTTCCCCTTTTCAGAAGCCACCTGGTTTCTATGAGTTCAACCAATTATTAAGACTTAAACATATGTAGAGGGTTACTGAATGAACATTTCAGATAAAATTATCTTGAAATCTGCAAACAAGCATGTTCAACCTTTCTGATGCCGCGGCAAGATCTTTGTGGAAAATAAATATACCGCGTAGATAATAACTATACCGCGCAATATCTTCTTTTGCCACAATATTTCCAAATAGTCGTCTGCTGTAGAGGCATCTGCATATGGGTAAGGATTGATATATCAGGTTTATTTTACTGAATAATTCAGAATAGCATAGAAAACATTGTGGCAAAATAAGATATTTTCAAAAGGTGTCTGCTGCAAATGCATATGCGAGTGGGAAAAATGCTATTCAAATATCAAAAACAAATCTTCTTTGTCAGAAGAAAGATTATGTTACTCCAATTTTCTGTTTATACATGTAGAGGGAACGAAGGGTTACAATTTACAAAGGGTAGTTTATCTAGGCAGTGTGTACCTACCTGAGTATATGAGAGGGGGAATCGTTGTAGTATCCTTATCCTTCATTACATTTAAATATGATAATTACACATTAAGACATTTGTAATTTTATTTGGTTACATGTACCTAGAATAAGTGGATTTGTTTTACTTATTTGACATGTGCTTATGTTTGCATTCGTCCTTTTTGCACTATATTTTTGGCGTACTGAATTTGGTGTTCTCAGTCATTTACATCACGTGACCTCAAAACATCAACTACTATGATAGCCTTGCTTACGCAATTCTACCAAAAAAGCAGTAGTGGCGATAAGTGTTGCATGAATTCAGGGCCACACGGGTTATGAAGTTATAACCTAAATTGTTTTTTTCATATGTCTGGTTTTTATCTTTGTTAAGTATTTATGAATGAGTTCAGATCAATATAGTCCAAGATTAGACTTAACCCTTTCCCACAAGCAGACGCATTTGGACTCCTCTGCCGCAGTCGCCATTTTAAAAATTTCCTTATAATGAGCAATTTCCTATTTTGTCACAATGTGTTCAACTCGATTCAATATTTATATTTTCATATATGGAGTGTCAATATTTGTGCGATGACGTTTTTAAGTTGTCTGCTGTAGATTTCTAATATGTGGGAATTGTTAACTTCCTGTTAATATTAATGCACTACCTTAGCCTAGCTTTCAATAATACATGAGTATTCATAAGGCCAATTATTATCCAGTAGTGAGAAGTGTCTCATTTTCACTTGACTGATTCAGAAATAGTTGATTTGTTGATGTTTTAAGCCGCTTTAAACAATTGTTCAGATATATCACGGCGTTTCCTGGGTAAGTTACCAGTAATAATGGTCCGTTTATCCTGGTTACGACTGACTGGCTGGTGTCAGGAATGGGCCAGAAAAGATATATCTCAGAAGATGTCAGGTCCTATTGACTATCGATAACTTAACTATTAATCCAGGAGTCGTGAGTTCAAATACCGGCTCGGTCATGGTTCCATTCGATGTATTACAATAGACATTGTGACTAGCTCCATCCTTTATTCAAGATATTAAGTCGAGTCGCGATTCGGTATCGACAAGGGTGCGATAGCTTATTCGGTATCGACAAGGGTTATTTATTCAGGAGTCCTTAGTTCAAATGCCGGCTCGGTCATATGTCCCATTCGATGTTTTACACTAGACATAGTGACTAATCTCTTTCGTCTTTCAAGATATTAAGTCGAGTTGCGATAGCTTATTCGGTATTGACAACGATTATTTGTCTAGCAGGCTTACTCGGTATCGACAAGGGTTATGTATTCAGGAGTCCTGAGTTCAAATACCGGCTGGGTTATTGGTTCCATCTGATAGTTTAGACTAGCCATTGTAACTAGCGTCATCCTTCTATCGTCCAATTGACTTATCGAATAACGATGTACAAAAAGTAGCCATTGGACTGTGAAGTACCGATGCGAAAAAAAACACATGGTAACCATGGTACCATGATCTGACTGTCATGATATAACTGTAATATGGTTGAAAATGGCGTTGTACTCCAATCATACAACACAGGTTTGGACACATATCAACCAAGAGGCATTGCATTGTATCAAACTATTTCTATCTCCCTCTGATCATTTCTACTCTATTTTACTATGTTAAAAAAAAAGAGTGTTATATCTATGTGATATATTGGGTATATTTGTCAATTTTACTTTTTATCAAATGTATCTTACAGCAGAACTATCTTATTGGCGATGTTATTGATAAATCGGTACAGTGTGAACTCAAAGTGGTTGATTGTTTGCTTATTTTCGTCGCGTTTAACCTTTGTTCTGTTATGACTCGGCGTTTACATGGTAAGTTACGGGTACTACAGGTCCATTTATCCTGATACCAGCCAGTAAGTCGCAAAGCTTACCCCGCAACCCTGAGCGCCAAGAGGGGTGGGGGGAAACCATTACTTCCATTGGTATGACTCGGACGGGGATCGTCCCATGATCTCCCGCACCGACGCGGCCGCTCTACCACTACACCACCGAGACGGTCTTAACGCATAGTGGATTGCACATCTTAATCAAGGATGAAATTACTCTGTACTTGTACAGCACCTTCACTGAATAATAATTTAATCAAGGCTGACATTGCACACTTTAAATAGGTTTGCAACTTTATACACAGATCAAGATCGGCGTGACAGTATTCATTCATATCTTGGTCTATACAAACGTATTTCCCTAGAACTATTCACACACACACACACATGTACGTATTCAAACAGTATGCTCATAGTTACAACCGATAAGGTTTGTTGAATGCAGGTCCATACATTCAACTGAATATAAAAGTTAATTGGAGATAAAAAGCATTGGCAGAAGTTTCTAGGAATGTGTCTGAAATATTTGATAATGTATCAACGAGCTACATCGTGCGATAATGGACCTTGTTAAATTTAATGTGCGAGCGTTGGCATAGAATACACGGACGAGATTGTTCTTCCATGCAATCTCACACGAGCTTTCTCTCTACTCATACATACATGTAGATCGAACATGGCATGTGAGATATGGGTTTCCATATAACATACAAACGTTCCACATAACCTACATGCATTCTTTACGACTTGTCTATGTATTGAAAAAACAAGTAACATTCTATTTATATACATATATTTAAAACTGCTATAAAGATAACTTATACATACAGTAAAATCAATAAAGACCACATACCTCTAAACCACTTGTCTATATGTTAAGCACTTACAAGTTCAAATATATTTATACAAGTATAATTCAACCTGTGTTTAAAGACTAACCATGGGAGGTGAACAATATACTCTTTCTTCACAGGTTTTCTTTGTATACAGGGTCATTTATGCAGAAAACGAGAAATTTGGAAATTAAAAAATGTGTTTATTATAGACAGGGAATTGCTAAACAAAGGTAGACTTTAACACAGGTTTGACTGTATTTATTTAACACTGGCATCGATGTATCGTCTGACCAAAGTGTTAAGTCTATCCGCACGAGTTTCACGTGTACAGAACCTCGTGCGATGCCGGTACAAAGATGCATTAAGACCCCTTTTTGACTGACGCGGCTCAAATATAAAATAGATTAATATTACCATCATACAAACTTTCGTTATTTATATATTTAGGATCATCCTTGGCTTGTTAACCCTTTTTCAACAAACAAAGTATCTCTAGCAGACTTTTAAACGGTGACATTTCTGTAAAACTGAAAACATAATTATTGGATACAGATGAAACGATTGTGGCTAAAGGAGAAATTGCTCATTATAAAATAAAAGTATCAATATATATCGAGAAGACAACTTGGAAACGGTGGAAATTCTATAAAAGTGAAAAAATAATTTTTGGATATAGTTGAAACTATTGTGTCTAGAGGAGAAATGACTCATTATGGGCAATTTATCCTTTGTCCCATTGTTTTCAAATGTCGTTTGCTGAAGATGCATTCAAAAATATAAATCGTCTCGTTAAGGAGGAGTTAACGGGTCTTTTCAACCAGTATCTTACTCACTACCAAAACAAAACACATTTTGTAGGTACTCATAATAATTTCATCCGTAGACTATTGTTTTGAGTATCAACAATATACAGGTTTAGTAATGGTAAAATAAAGGCCTTAGAAATATGAAATACAACCCTTTCGACCAAAATATGAAATATGTGATTTTAATAAATTCTTAGTCCATGCCCTGGTTATGCCGTTAATTTATTGTCGACGATAAAATGGATTAGTATTTTGATATATTACAAGAACGCATCCATGCATCATTTACCGAGAGAGTTCTACAAATGAAAGAATAATTATTGAATAGTGTAGAACACATTGTGGCTTAAGAATAACTTTTTCTTCATGATCAGTTTCTCCGTTTGTGACATTGTTTTAAAAAATCTCATTTTGTATATGTGTCAAAATGGCAAAAAATGAGTAATTTCTACAAATGAAAGAATAATTATTGAATAGTGTAGAACACATTGTGGCTTTAGAATAACTTTTTCTTCATGATCAGTTTCTCCGTTTGTGACAATGTTTTAAAAAATCTCATTTTGTATATGTGTCAAAATGGCAAAAAATGAGTAATTTCTACAAATGAAAGAATAATTATTGAATAGTGTAGAACACATTGTGGCTTAAGAATAACTTTTTCTTCATGATCAGTTTCTCCGTTTGTGACAATGTTTTATAAAGTCTCATTTTGCATATGTGTCAAAGTGGCAAAAAATAAAAAGTTTCTACAAATGAAAGAATAATTATTGTATAGTGCAGATCGCATTGTGGCTTTAGCATAACTTTTTCTTCATGATCAGTTTCTCCGTTTGTGACAATGTGTTAAAAAGTCTCATTTTGCATATGTGTTTAAGTGCGTCTACACATTTGAAAAGGGAAAGAAATGTAACAGACTGACCACGTTGTAAAAAGTCTAGACTTAGTAGACTATAAACATATAGTGTATACATATCCCAGTTCCTTTGTTTCGAATATACGACATTAGCCCTTTCCTGCTGCGGACGACCTTGAACACATCTTGGCCAAACTATGGGAACTCGCTATGAATAAAAATATAATTGAATATTGAAGAGAGTTGAGAACGTTGTGGCAAAAGGAGAAATTTCTTATTATGATGTGTGAAATAAAAACATCAGACGTTGGACCAAGCGTTTCGTCTCGGAAATGTAACACGAGTACACGCGCATATGAGTCTATAGTCACATACAATTCAGTTTCGAATAAAGTTCCTTAACGACCTTTGATCAAACATGCATCCGAGGAGCAGTCTCCAGGACTAGCAAACTTAAGATATTGTTATAATTTCAAATAACTGGATATTTGCCATCTTCTCTCAGGTGTTCAGGAACAGGAACCGTCCTTTAAATTGCCGAGTGTTTGTTTGCTTGTTTTATTTGGATTTTACGTTGTTTTTAACTTGATTGCAGTTATGCCACAGCAACAGTTCACTCTACTCATGATCCCTGGGAAATCAAACAAACCAGTACTAAGCTAGGAAATATGCATTGCACAAGGGTTCTCTAACATGACAGCCGCGACTATGAATCGAACCCGAGAAACCCGGTTCTAAATCCCAAAGGCCAACTTCTCAACTACGGTTGATTTCTGTTAATTATCGTTCAATTCAATAAAGGTTACATGCAAGTTTGATTTACACGTGACGGACATTTTTACTGTCCTGCTGCTGTTCTGGTGTTGGTTGCCCGTGCACCTTGCTATATAGTCATTTGGGAGTAAATTGTCATAGCCCATGAGAATGGTCAATTATTACACTAACCTATATGACATTACAAGTACGAACTGAACACTGTCGGATATATTTTAAAATTGTAAAGCGTCAGAAACCACCAGAAGATTCACTAGGCTATCGAGCATTGTTTTCTCACTTGTTTTGCGGATTAGCATAACTCGGGAAATAATTTTCGTTTTTATGGAATTCGAAGCATGATTTAGCTTATAAGTGATGCAATTATAACAACCTCTTTCTGGTAACTAAATGAAACACGTCGTCCGAAATATGCTCTTTAGAGGTTTGGCAAATAATGACAATTATGATCGAATTGTAAACGTATGTTTACAAAGTAAATATTTAGTCATAACTGTTCCAGACTTCAAATAGCTTAACCTATGCCGAACATAGAAGAGTCATATCATGCTGGGCGTCAGAGCGGTCTGGATCTTTGATGATCTCAATATCTCGAAGGTCGACGTGTCTTAAATGTATACTGTCCTGATTCAACGCGAAATCATGACCCGTCGACTCATCTACAGTAACCCATTGTTCCTTTTATATCGATGTACATTGCAGGATATCCGTCAACGTATCATTCATGACAAATTCGTGTCACGATAATATAACAGCCTGTAGATGCCTTCTGTCAGACATTTCAAGTGAAGAAATCTCGTTTGAAACAATTGACATATTAATTAGGCAAGCCACACGGCAACTGATCCTCGGATGTTGTGAAATTAATGACATTTACGATGGTGTTCTGATACTAGGTAAATTTAACACTTAATGCAGATAGGAAAATATGTTGTATTTAACGTTACACAATCGATATAAAATACATACAGTGTCTGTATACAAATAAAAAAAACCATTACAAATAGAAAGTATTAGTGTGTTTTAGTTAAACGGTAAGTCAATAAATAATATAAAGTTTGGCCACTGAAGAAAAAAAGTAACTCGATGTAATGATCATTCATTATTTCTCTCAAAACATGCATCTACAACGTTGAAAAAAGAAACTTGAATTTTTAACATTCATTATTTCTCTAAAAACATCTATCTGAACTTTTATAAGTGATAACTTGATTTTATGAACATTCAGTATTTCTCTTTAAAGAAGGACGTCACAAGAGCGCCGCGGACCAAACGCCAACGCTCGATTGTTTTTGTTTTAAGTCGAAAAATAGGCATTTCTGGATAATTATTAAGCCAGAGTGATGTGACTTGGTATAGACATGCGTACTGTTCATAGGAACATGTGTACCACGTTTTGTTAGAAAATGTGGACCGTTAAACTTTTCGTATGTATTTTTAAGTCCAAAAAGGGGAATAACGGAATAACTATTAAAGCCAGAGTAATGTGATTTGGTATAGACATGCGCACTGTCTCTAAGAACACTCGTAACAACGACGACTATTTTGTTTCCTTCGAAATACAGACAAGCTTAAATTACATCTCAAACATACCTGACATCTGAAATATTCGGTTGATTAAGATTTACTTTAAATCACGATCAGATTAATGACTTTAAGATTCTCTAAATCTTAAAAACAATAACAAGTCACAATTGAAACTTGCATTATTGTTAAGACGTTTCTCAGTAAGTAAGGCTTTGATTAGTGGAAGAAAGAAGTGCGACAATGTTAATTTAAATCTCGCATTTTTCGCAACAAAATAATCAGGGTCAAACTGATTAAACATTATCATAAGTGTTAACATTTGAAAAAAAATAATGTGACAAAGAAACAAATAAACATTATTATAAGTGTAAACATTTGAAAATAATAATGTGCCAAAAAAACAAAATAAATAGCTCTTTTATTTTGGTTTGTGTGGTCTTAACAATACGGCGAGGAAAACGCCATGTCCCTAACATTAGGAATGGAAATATCGTGACAAAAATAGGAATTGCTCATGATGAGTATTTCCGTCTTTTTTTAAAATAGATTCAAAACTCATCCCCTGTAAATGCGTCAGAATGTCTCTGAACATGGAAAAGGGTTAAATCGAAGAGTAAAGTTAACTAAGAGGTTCAAACTTACATTAATTAATTCAAAGATTGCTTTGTTGACATTTTAGCATAAATAACTCCTAATACAACGAGTCAAGATAGTAATTGATTGATTAATCAAACGTAATTTCCAACAGTTATTTCAGGTATATCACAGCGACCAGGATAACCATCATGCGTGTGTTTCCTCCTTAAACCAGCCTTGAAACACCATTAGTGCAAGATAATTGGCTTCCTTCTAAAAAGGATCATTGTTTATCTCATTGGAAGAAGGCAACTGGGGCTTGTCATCACCGATTATTGAGTCAAACATCGGACAGAATTAATAGCCGAACCGAGGTTCGAATTTACGATTCCAAGATTGACAGCGATCGTCGTTACCGTTTAAACTATGATGGCTCGACCACGCTTAAGTAAACATCATTGACGGAAAGAGCATTACTGTGTCTATTAAAGTATATGTTTTTTATTAATCTTCTTTCCCTGCCAACCGAGTGGCCAGTTGATAACTACACAATTTAGTCTTTATACTATCTACGTCAGAGCACCAATAGGCCGTAGCATTTTTTACCAGGGTTACACACCACGATCGCCGCAGTAAGCTACAGTCAAGCCCCTCTAACACAAGCAAGGTAAGGCAGTCTTCTCTTTCCTCGTTCATCTTAAGCAAACCAATATTTAATTGAAAATCGCACCAACCATCTGTTACGAAATTGTTCGAAATAATTGCCAGTATATGCGAACTCGAGTGAATAGCATCGAACATGATGTTTGCCTTGGAGCCGAGTGGCGCATCTCTATGCCAAATGTAGAGCTTCAAACCAAGTTCCTTCTCGATAAGGTCACATATATCGTGGTGAACGAACCGAGAATCGTCGTCATGGTATATAACGTAGGTGTAGGGTTCCAAAGGATAACCTGCCTCTCCTAATAAAGCTCTTCTTTCAGGATCCTGTTCGGCTCTTTTACTCAGTTTGTATCTCATGTACTGTATGTGCCACTTGTATCGATAACAGACTGGAACTGATACAGTAACAATAAATAGTATTGACCCCAGGATCACAATTATAAGGATAAGTAAATGATTCGTTTGACAAGATACTTCAGTTGGTCGAAATGTCCTAAAAATTTTACCGTTCCACGCACTTGGTGTGTGACATTTGTACCGCCATGGCCATCGAGTCAGTGATATATTTGTTCCCGCGGGCTTTCCTTGATCACCTATCCATGTTCTAAACCAAAGATTCTCACAACTACACTCCAGAGAATTATCAGCTAGATTTACCGTCCTGAGGGTCTTTCTAATATTCTCTGGAAAGGATTGAGGTTTCAAAACCCTAATATTATTATCCTGGATACTAAGCATTCTGAGTTTCGTGAGTCCTTTGAATGCATCGTAAAAATCCTGAATGCTATTGCCGTCTACATTTAGAAATGCTAGGTCTGTAAAGTTTGTTAAAAGGTTTCGCGGAATAGATCGAAGTTTCGTTGCTACCATGTATAGATGGTGTAACTGTGTCAATGGAGAGAATAATCGAGCTATATCTTCATCTCCTAACTCAGCGAGATTATTTGAACTTATATCCAGATACGTAAGAGCACTACAAGTTTCAAATAAATTATGTTCCAAATATTTTTTTGTGAATCTAATATTATTCGACGATATATCCAAACGCCTCAAGCTCGTGCTACTGAATGCATATTTACTTATACGCAATGAAGATCCCTGCAATCCTAGCATACCTTTAACTCGTAATTCAGTCAGAGACGTCAAGTCAACGATGACATACTTTGGAATTTTCCTAACAACATTTCCACCAATGACAAGACGTTCCAGTGAATCAAGGCATTTCCATGCAGCAGGATACAGGATACTGATGTAATTCTCATTTATATATAGATGTTTCAGAACAGGAAACACGCTGTGATTGGTTGGACATAACAAAGGTGGATACCGTGAGATCACGTTATGGGTCAACACTAATGTGTTCAAACATGGATGCCCGGCGTTTGCATTAAAATTCTTTATTAAATTTGTTGCCAAACTGAGATATATTAAACGTGGCAGATATTTGAATACCGTCATATTCACAGATTCTAAATTATTTTTGTCTAGCCACAGGTGTATAACACTTGTATTTTGTAATCTTTTAAAAAAGTTATTTGGTATAGTGTTGCCAAGACCGTTGTTTTGTAGATTCAGATCTTGCAGATTCGGAAGGCTTCCAAAGGAGAGAGATAACTGCGTTTTGTTTATATTCCTGTTTGAGCTCAATTCTAATCTTGTCAGATGCCTAATGTCCTTAAACGCATCCTCGGTTATATTCACAACCTGGTCAGCCTTAATCTTTAAGTATTTGATCTCCACAGTGCTGATGTTAGCGAACACCTCTCTTGATAGTAAGGGCAGAAAATTGTTATCAAAGTCTAGAAAACGTATTCTGTCCGGTAATTTCGGTATATACGGTAAATGAGAACCGTGCCCTCTACAGTATGTCAGGTTTTTTACGCAACAACATAAGTCATTACTACAAGGGATGTAGTCATTCTTACATAACTTGCCTGTTTCTTCGGCAGCCACATTCTGTAAAATCATAAAGCCATAGAAGACCATCTCAAGAAAACTGATGTAACGCATTGCTTATTATTGTTGTCAAAACACTCTAAGCATCGGGTTCACCTGAAATAAATAGTCGTGATTATAAGTGTGTTTATTTAGACGGTGATTTAAACCGATTTCAACAGTAGTTCAGTTATAACATTGTTTGTACTGGGTAACATATCGATACAAACGGTATTTATCCTGAACTTTAATCTTTAAACTCAAAGGAGGGAAGTTATTACTACCATTGTTAAATTCTTGATTTGACTGAACCGGGGGTCGGAACCTGATCTCCCGTTTTACATACAGACGCTCTTTATCCCCTACACCACGGTGTAGGTCAAGATTCCAATTATCTGTTATTTGATTGTATACTTTTATATTTTTCTATATATTTTCCATTTGGAGAAAGGATGCAGTTTCCGTCGATATTGCACGGGTCGATTTTGCACGTATTGATATTGCACTCAGATCTTTTTCACGTGCTGCTAAGGACGGAACTATTTCCATACAGTAACGCTACAAAGCGCTCTCATCCAACATTTGATTATTTAGAAACCAGCTAACTTCTACTTCTACTTTGTTACTGCTTAGAGCTTAGTTCATCGCAGGCAAGTGACGCCATCAAAACGTTAAAAACCAGCATTTAGGCATATTGACCAAAACATATGAAATAAAAAAAACATCTGTGTTGGTTTAGGATGTGTATGCCTTCAGACGGGACTTGAATCAGTCTACAGACGTGATCTGCGCAAGATCCGGAGGAAGGGGGTTCCAGTCTCTGAGAGTCCTTAGAAAAACATGTGCTTATACTGTTCGTAGTTCAGTGTTTGGTATATCTTTTATAGATGACACGAAGAGAAAAATCGATAAAAATACAAAAAAAACAATCTGATCTATTTATATCGTTAGCTGTATTTGTAAATATCTACGTAGTTTCTGACGCAATAATGTCACGTGTAGATCAATTATATTGCTCGATTGTAAGGACGTACGCTATAAAGTTGATTCATACACATGTAGTTGGGCTAATAATGTATTTGATTAGACAATTGAAAGACAGAAAATTCGCCACTTACATGTTAAAAACCCCCACCTCATACCTGTCTTTTAAAGTCCAGAATCAAAATAAACCATCACTTTCATGTGAAATGTTATACCACTCGCCGTATCATTTGTTTTAATCTCAATTACTCACGATCATATAATGACCATGCTGGAGTCGCTTCTGGTGAGTTGGGGTCTTGTTGTCTCTCGGTCTTGGTATCATTAAAAGTTATATTGTCGTCAAATGAATAGGACTACACGTCTAGTCTTTTGCCAGAAGATGCAAAATTACGTCAATGTAATAAGAAGCCGGACGTTGAAGGCTCTGGTGAGATTATGCGTAAGCACAGATTCGTCTAAGTCTTCACTGTACATAACTACAACAAGACCCCCAACTCGACTGACTTGGCTTAAAAAAAAATACAATGCATGACATGTATGATTCAGACACAGGACAATAAAACCGTAAAGGTTTTTTTCCGATTACTTAAGATCGAGGTCGTTCCGCAACTGCACCGGGATATACCTTCTTTCGCCTGTTATTACGTACACACATGAGACCGACAGACATACCATTGTATTAACAACGCGTACAAAGTACATTGAATAGAAATATTCACGTATTATAAACCTTGTCCTGATGAGTAGAATAAACGAAAGCGGTTGGTACGTTTAAGACCGACGTTTAAGACCGATGAAGTGTTTTAATTCTTTGTTAACTATTTATATATGTAATATTCCTAAAACGTCTGAACTGACCAGGACTCGATCCTTAGACCTTTTGATCCGAAACATACCAAGGCAATATAAGTGAATGTTATGATACGTTCTCGAGGCTTTCCCTACATGTATGTAGTCTCTTTGTTGGGCACCATTGCCAAAGTCCTAATATATCCGACCTGACCAGGGCTCGAACCTTTTGATCCGCAGGCGAACGCTCTACCCCTTTGCTATAAAAACCAGTTCCATAGCAAGGCAGTATAAATGTCCCCGTATACATATTCCTTGGCTACATATATACATACAGTATACATGCAAGGACAACACACATGATTTGATTTTGATTTTATATTATTATATATACGAGTAGTTAGGGTTATGATAAATTAATTAAACATGGTAATGATAAGTACCTTAAAAACGTGTAACACTACTTAAATGGAGAAATGAATAATAAACAACGGAATATCAAATCATGAATAAAACAATAATGAGCGACAAGCACGTCGATGAATGAATGATTTAATTAAATCGTACGAATGAATAAATCCTTGACCAAACTACGATAAGAATAATATAATATGTCTTCGTATTTGTCATGAATTCGAATGTCGTTTATTTGTGTGATATTTAAGCAGAGCGCCGGTAGCTCAGTCGGTAGTGACGCGAGCTGTCAATCCATGGTTTGTGATTCCCGAAACTTCAGTTATAATTGTCTATATATCCAAGCCCTTTCAGTCAGGTTGATTGATTAATTGATTTATTGATTTTGTGATTGGAGTTTAGTTCTTATTTATATTTCATTACAGTTTATTCGACGCAGCGAATTCGGCATCGACATAGTTAACATTTATAATAAGGGTTTTCTTCCTTAACGCTCAGGGTTGCGGAAATAACATTACGAATTACATTTATGACGTGGTGCCAGGATAGAAAATGCCGGTATTAATTATCAATCATACATGAAACTATGTGAAATAACGAAAATGCTGTTAATCGTGCTTAAAATGCCATTCAACCTAACGGTCAACGAAACTACTTAAGTATGTTCTCAGCATGTTATGTAATTATTGCACTGCAGCAAGGCATATTAATTATGTTTAACTTCGGTTAGTTTTCATCGACCGATTGTATTGATTGTATGGTGTTTTAGGCCGCTTTCAACAATGTTAGGTTATATAATGGTGTTGCCTTGGTCAATTACCTATATAACTGGTCCATTTATCATGACACCAGCCAATTAGTCTTTATGCTAAACTTGCAACCAGTACCAAAGACGACAGCCATTACTACCATTTTTCATTGTTTTTGTAATGACCCGAACGGTGTTCAAACCATCGACCCTCCGCAGTCGATTGTATTGATTTAAATTCGCAAAACTATAAAAACAGGAGTGTGTTTCTCAAAATTGCATTTGTATTATCCCATGGTATATTCTAGGAATGTTAAGATAACCACATTTAGTTGATCCTCCAACGGTATGCAGTCTTGTTAAACGGCGCTGGCGGCTGGTCTGGCTCTATTCTTGCATAACAAATATTCACAACCTCTATGCAAGCAGTCGAAGAGTAACCATTTACACTGCTGCAATTATTATGCTTCGTTCCGATTGCATTCCAATCGAGTGGCCAGTTGATCACTTCAAACTTTTGTCTTAATACTATGTTGGTCAAAGCACCAATAAGCCGTGGCATTTCGTACCGATGTTACACACCATGATCGCCGCAGTAAACTACAGTCCAGATCCTATAACACAAGCAAGGTCAGACTTCTATTTTCTCGTTCTTTTTAACTAGACCGATATCCAACTGAAATTCGAACCATCCTCTGTTACGAAATTGTTCGAAATTATTGCCAGTACATGCGCACTGGAGTGAATAGCATCGAACATGATGGTTACCATAGACCCGAGTGGCGCATCTCTATACCAAATGAAGAGCTTCAAACCAAGTTTCTTCTCGATAAGGTCATATATATTGTGGTGAACAAACGTGGAGTCGTCGTCATGGTATATGACGTAGGTATATGGTTCACCCAGGGAAAAGTCTTCCTTACCTAATAAAGCCGTTCTGTCAGGGTCTCGTTCGTTGCTTTTACTCAGTTCGTATGCCATATACTGAATGTGCCACTTATACCTCAAACAGACCGGAATTGTTACAGCTACAATACATAAAATTGATCCGAGACTCACGCATATAATTAAAATTATATGATTCGTTTCACAAGCAACTTTGGTGGGTAGAAATGTCTTAAAAGGTTTACCGTTCCAATCACTTGGTGTGTGACATTTGTAACGCTTAGGCTAGCTTGTTAGTGATATATTTGTGCCCTCGGGCTTTCCTTGATCACCTATCAATGTTCTAAACCAAAAATTCTCACAACTACACTCCAGAGAGTTATTAGCTAGATTTACCGTCCTGAGGGTCTTTCTAATATTCTCTGGGAAAGATCTAGGTTTCAAAACCCTTATATTGTTCCCCTGGACACTATGGTATCTGAGTTTAGTGAGTGCATTGAATGCATCACTAAAATCCTGAATACATTGTCATCCACATTTAGAAATGCTAGGTCTGTACAGTTTTTTAAAAGGTTTCGCGGACTAGATTGTAGATGCGTTGATACCATGTACAGTCTCGGTTATTGTGTTTACGGAGAGAACAATCTAGTTATTTAGTAATGTCCTAACTGAACGAGATTATTTTTACTTAATGCCTAAGACTAGTGCTGTTAAATGCAACCTTGTTTATGCGTAACGATTCTCCCTGTAGGCCTAGTATGCCATTAACTCGAAATTCAGTTCAAGATGTCAAATTAAATATGACATTTTTTGGAATTGCCCGAGCAACATTTCCACCCAATGCAAGAAGTTCCACTGATTTGAGGTATTTCCATGCATCATGTCTAAGGATACTGATGTAACTGTTATCTTAATATAGATGATGCAGATCGGGAAACACGCTGTGATTGGTTGGACAGAATAAAGGTCGCGTTCTGGGTCAAATGCAAAGTTTTTAAACAGGGATGTCCGCCATTGGCATGAAGGTCTGTATCCGATTATTTGCAAGTATGAGATAGTTTAAGCTTGGTAGGTATTTGAATACCGTCATATTCACAGATTGTAAGTCATGTTTGTCCAAGACCAGTTTTGTTACACTGCTAAACGGCAAAGCCATAGAAGACCATCGCGAAGTGAATGCTGTAAATCATTGTTTATTATTTGTGCCCAAAAAGTATAAGTATCGCTTTCACCTGGAATAGTTAGTCATGATGCTCATTATTTCATTTGTGTTACACAACTTGATCGGTGATCTACGATATCCAGCCTTAAGACATTTGCGTAGACATAGTAAATCTGGTCAGCTTCATTAGGGTATGCGTCATTCACCAATTGGTGATAGAAGGTTTCTAGAAACTTGTGGAGAAGAGATCCTTATTGGAGCCTTAAGTATAAATGCACATACACAGTACTTTTTTCTACACTGGAAATAATTAAGTTTAAGTTAATTCTGCTCGAACATCGCTCATATAATTTAGAATATAGAATCCTTGCAACTGGTTCACATACCAAAAGTTCAAAATGAGTCATTACGGTCTTATATGTTTGATGGTACGTTTCATGCCGCTTTAGAGATAATGTAAGACATACCACGGCGTTCCTCACCAGTACAGAACGTACTGTATATTCTGTTGACAGCGCACCGTTGTATCACTGCAAACTTGTGCGCAAAGGAAGAAAGCCACTACTACCGCATTTTATGGTTTTGGTATGGCCCGGTCGGGGATTGAAGTGTCACCTTCGAGGCTAACGCTCTAGCTACTACATATGTATATGTACACTACCTATGCGGTTTCTTACGATTTAGGGATACGGCAATGAGATATCTTATAATTCAATACAGTAAGTGTATATGTGTCATGCACTGCGAAAACTACCCTCATGGGACCTCCGCGGTTGTAAAATGGTGTGGAAGGTCGTTGGTCCGATCCCCAGCCGAAAAAAACCAAAGGCTTAAATATGATAGTAATGGTTTTCTCTTCCTGGCAGGTTTTTTGTGTTATCATTACAACTGACTCGCTTGTGATACATATTGTGCATGGACTAGTAGTACTGGTTACTGACACAGGACACGCCGTGATAATACTGACTAATTGTTGAGAGCGGCGTAAAATAACATACAAACAAACCTCAATGGTAAATTAATAAATGTACATACATATCATTGTACACACCCAAAGTACTGTATCTGATCTAAATATAAAGAAGTATGTGAGAGCTTCTTAGATTCAAGAGTGATATATTTGTGCCCGCGGGCTTTCCGTGATCACCAATCCATGTTCTAAACCAAAGGTTCTCACAACTACACTCAAGAGAGTTATCACCTAGGTTGAGCATCCTGAGAGACTTTCTCATATTCTCTGGGAAGGACTTTGGTTTTAATACCCTGATATTGTTCCCTTGGATACTAAGGTTTCTGAGTTTAGTGAGTCCTTTGAATGCATCGCCAAACTCCTGAATGCCATTGCCATCCATAGTTAGAAATGCCAGGTCTGTAAACTTTGTTAAAAGGTTTTTCGGAATAGATCGAAGATGCGTTGATACCATGTACAGTCTCTGTAATTGTGTCAACGGAGAGAACAATCGAGCTATTTCGTCATCTCCTAAATGAACGAGACTATTTTTGATTATATCTAAAAACGTAAGACCCCTACAATTTTCAAAGAAATGATTTTCCAAATGATCCTTTGTGAATATGATATTATTCGACGATATTACCAAACGGTGCAAGCTCGTGCTATTGAATGCAGATTTCTGTATACGCATTGAAGTTCCCTGCAATCGTAACATACGATTGACTCGTAATTCAGTTAGAGACCACAAGTCAACGTTGACGTTTTTTGGAATATGCCGAACATCCTTTCCACCGATGACAAGAACTTCCAGTGAGTCGAGGCACTTCCATGCATTACGATAAAGGATACTGATGTAATTGTTATCTAAATATAGATTCTTCAGGACAGGAAACTCGCTGTGATTGGTTGGACATAAAAAAGGTGGATACCGCGGAATCTCGTTCTGGGTCAATATTAATGAATTCAAACGGGGATGCCCGACGTCGGCATATCAGTTCGTTATACGAAGTCATTTGGTATAGTGTGGCCAAGACCGTTGTTTTGTAGATTCAGCGCTTGCAGATTCGGAAGGCGTTTTGTTGATATTCCTGTTTGAGCTTAATTCTAATGTTGTGAGTTGCCCAATGTCCTTAAACGCATCTTCGGTAATATTCACAACCTGGTCAGCCTTTATGTATAAGTGTTTGATCTTCACAGTACTGATGTTAGCGAACACATCTCTAGATAGTACGGGCAGCAAATTGTTTCCAAAGTAGAGACTACGTATTCCGTCCGGTAATTTCGGTATATACGGTAAATGAGAACCGTGCACTCTACAGTATGTCAGGTTATAAACGCAACAACGTAAGTCATTAATACAAGGGTTGTAGTATTTATTACAATGGATACCCGCTTTTTCGCCAGCCACATTATGAAAAACCACAAAGCCGTAGAAGACCATCGTGAGAAGACTGGTGTAATGCATTGCTTGTACATTTTTGCCACCCTGGTCACTTGAAATAAATAGTCGTGATTATTAGTTATTGTTTGAACGGTGCTTCAATCCGCTTTCAACATTAACTCAATTATAACATGGTATTTACTGGGTAAATGATTGATACAACGGTATTATTTATCCTGGCACGGATCCATAAGTCGAAATGCTTTTCCAACAACCATGGACGCCAATGAGGGAAGTTATTACTACTATTGTTAAAGTTCTCGATTTGACTGGACCGGGGGTCAAAACCTGATCTCCCGATTAAAATGCAGACGCTCTTTAACCCCTTCACCACGGTGTAGGGGAAGATTCCAATGGTCTTGTATTGTATTAAGCCATATCCGGCTGAAGTCCTGCAGCTCTTGGCATTAGTGCAGTACGGAAAGTGTAAATGCTTATTTTATTTGTATAGTATCTTACTCCTCTTTATACACTGTTACATTTAAATGTCTATGTATCCTTGATACGTTACCAGTGCGACTGGTCCATTTAGCCTGATACTAGCGACTCAGTCCTATTGCTATTCCGACAATCCTGGGTGTCAAGGGAGGAAACTCATTACAAATGAGTCGTGTTCCGGGAAAACCAACGTCTTGGTATTTTAACAATGAAGATAAAGATGACAATTGTAGGTAAAGTTTAATTTCCTCACCATTAATCTCTGATTTAATTACAGGCTGTTTATCAGAGCATTCCGGAATGATTTTTTGACTCATTTACGAACATATCGGATACTGATATCCCACCAAAACTAAATGTCCTTTGAAACAAATGTGTATAGGATGTTGAACAATACATTTTTTTACGGAAATGTATTCTAACTAAGTATCTTTGTTTTATGTATATATGTAAGATCGCATTTAGTAAATATTGATTTAAGCTTAAAGTAATGTGGCAAAAAGAGAAATTACTCATCATGAACAATATATCCTTTTGCCACATTGTATCCAAATGTTGTCATCTGTAGATGTGCCATAATGCGCCTGTATATGGTAAAGGAACAACAAATGTCCGACAAAGAATAGCATTACGAATTGCAGCTTTGTGTTGATTCATACACATTTAGTTAAGCAAATAATGTATTTGATTAGACATTTGAAAGACAGAAATATCGCCACATAAATGATAAAAAAACAAACTCATACCTGTCTTTTTAAGTCCTCGATTGATAAACACTATACCCAGAATAAAAATAAACCATCACTTTCATGTGAAATGTTATACCACTCGCCGTATGATTTGTTTTTATATCAATTACCCACGATCATATAAGGACAATAATGGAGTCGCTTCTATTCTGTTTTTTTGGGGTCGTGTCGTCTCTCCGTCTTGGTATCATTAAAAGTTTTATTGTCGTCAAGTTAATAGGGCTACACGTCTAGCTTTTTGTCAGAAGATGTTATGTTGTCTATGTAATAGGTAGCCGGACTTTGAAAACTCTGGTTAGGCTGTGCGTAATCAAAGGTTCTTCTGAGACTTCACTGCACGCATGTACACAAAGACGCTCAACTCGACAGACTTGGCCTAAATATGCAATACGTTATTTGTATGATTCAGACACGGAACATTAAAACTGTTAGGGGCTTTCCGATCCCTTCAGATCAAGGTCGTTCCGCAACTACACCCGGGATCCCCTCGCATTCGCCTGTCTATACGTACAAACATCAGACGGACAGACAGATCATTTTATTAACAACGTGTACAAAGTACATTGAATAGAAACATTCACGTATTACAAGTGTTGCCCTGCTGAGAAGAATACACGAGACCGGTTGGCACTTGTAAAACCGATGTAGTGTCTTTTTTATTGTTTTACTATTTATATATGTCACAGTCCGATCTGAACAGGGCTCTAACCTTAGCACTTGTGATCCGAAAGCTAGTTCCATAGCAAGGCAATATAAGTGAATGTTGTGATACGTTCTCGAGGCTTTTCCTATGTAGTATCTTTGTTGGGCGCCATTGCCAAAGTCCTAATAGATCCGACCTCACCAGGCTCGAACCTTGTTATCCGCAGGTGAACGCTCTACCAAGTTGCTATAAAAGCCAGCTCCATAGCAAAGGCAGTATAAATATACCCCTATACATATACCTTGGCTACATATATACATACACTATACATGCAAGGACAACACACATGATTTGCTTTTGATTTATAGTTTATATATGATAGATACGAGTAGTTAAGGTTATGATAAATTATATAAACATGGTAATGATAAGTACCTTAAACACGTGTAACACTACTTAAATGGCGAAATGAATAATAAACAACGGAATATCAAATCATGACGTAAATCATGAGCGACAAGCACTCCAATGATTGATTTAATTAAATCGTACGAATGAATACATCCTTGACCAAACTACGACAAAAACAATGTGATATGTCTTCGTGTTTACTATAACAGATAGAGTAATCTGTTGGGTGACACGAATTAATCGTCGGAGAAGGGTAATTAAAATACGTATACGAAAGCAATCTTTCAATCTAAACCAACTAGAACAGGAAGTTTATAGAAGGAAACATATGAAATTTAACGCAGTTAAAACTATTTGAGTCGAACCGGGAAGTAAACAACCACTTATATTGGTGACCCCTTTTTATCTGGAGCGGTTACTCCCCACTGAGTGTGTGTGTGTGTGTGGGGGGGGGGGGGGGGGGGGGGGGGGATTTTAGTTCTGGCCACCTGCAAGTCACGTAATGGGACGCGCTCCCTTCCTTGTAAGGATTACGTAATATGACGTAACAACCCCTAGGAAAGCGAATGCGTTATCAGTCGTCATCTTGTAATCAAAGCGCTAATGTAAGTTGAAAATATATGGCATAGATAATATGGACAAACATTGTTGAAACAATAAACAATGACCTTTAAAACAACCAAACCAAAAAGGTGTGAAGCAACATATACTGCCTGCCAATAACATATACCTTATTTATCAAAGTTTGACCCTTTTCTTGTATAAAAAAAAAAAATCAGGAAGGACAAAAGATTGACAAAAAAACGAGCAGCGACCCTTAATTAAAATATTTCCAGTTCAGAAATCACTAAAGATCCACAATGTATATTGTAATCATGCTGATAAATGAAAGACAATCGAAAGCATGCTAGAGTTATGTTTCGTTTTGCACTGCACATCTGTAGCTCAGAGTTCCCTATACACTAAGTCTTACATTGATACATTGGACATCTATTGAGACAATAACCGAAGAAATGAAAAAAATGAGTTTACACCTAAAAAACCAGATCAGATTTGTGTTCAAAATATTGTATCGATCTCCTAATCCCAATGTATACGTGTGACGAGTTTGAAATGGATCCGCGAAACAGAAACAAAGTTTGGACCCATTAATGCAAACCGTAACGGACAGACGGACGGATGGATGAACACAAAGACGGACAGGCAGTCAGTCGCTCCGGACAAAGTACACAGCTTGGGGGAAGCACTCATTAACGAACAAGGGCATTTCACGGAACGCATGTGTTGCATGGGAAAGTCATATTATAAGTGAGAACATGGAAAGACAAAAATATACACACTCCAAACGCAGCATGCTAAAGTTATGGTAATGGTGCACTGCAAATCTGTAGGTCATAAGTTACCTACAAACCAAGTTTGAAATGTATACAATGGAAATTAATTGAGACAATCGCTGAACTAAATAAGGAAAATTGGAGATAACTAAAATAAACAGACCAGAGTTATGTACCTAGTACTTTGCCGTTCTCCTTTTCACACGGTATAAGTGTGACCACTTTGAAATAAATATGCCATACAGTAACAACGTGTTGACAAATACATGCAATCCATGAAGTATTGATTACAGAAGTCGTACAAGGTTAATTTACAAAAACCTATTTAGACTACATTTCTAGTTTATTTGTCAACAGACACATCAAGGACTAGATTACACGTTGACGGACGATGAGTCTTCAATTAACGCAAATGCATATACATTATAAATCCTGTCCCAAAATCGCTAGAAGCGCCTTAATTATAAAATAAATAATGACCTTGCGGTTATAACTCGTGTGTATGTTGACATTTTCGGCCAAATTTCTTTCCGACGTTTGACAAAAGTCAATGCGACATGCGTCATTCGTCTTTCACCAATGGGCTATGTCTATGTGGAAAAGCAGCCAGTTGCTTGGGAAGATTGTTGTGTGGAGTACTGGTGTGAGAAAACAAGGAAATACATGTGTAGGTGAACGGGCCGCCGTGGTATTACTGAGGAAATGTTGAAAAAGGCGTTAACCCCAATCAATCAATGTTAACTTATCTCTTATTTGTAGATTTAATTTCTATTTCCTATTTTGAATAGTGTTGAAAACATTGTGGAAAAAGACAAACTTGCTGATTATCATTCATCTGTTAAGGTGATTCAAATGTGTCTAAAAGGGGCAACGGTTAACATAATAACTGTAGACAAATGTTTTCGTTATCTAGGTTATAAAAATAAATTGATTCATGTTTCAAAGCATTGTTTGGAAAGGAGGAATTGCTCATTGTCAGCAATTGCTCCGTTTGCAAATACACTTTCAACATTCGTATGTAACTAAGTAGCTATAACGGAAACGGTTCAACCCTTTCCCACTTACAGTCGCTTGTTGACGCATGTGCAGCAGTTGGCTGCAAGATTGTTTATCGTGACTCATTTCCTCTTTTTCCACAAAGGTTTCAACTATATATTTTTACCTTGCTCGTTATCACTCATCTCTAGCATGTTATTCAAAATGTGTCGAGTAAAAGAATTCCATAGTAAAACGTTCAAATATGAAAAGAATTAATTTGAAACGTGTTTGAAAGCATTGTGTGAAAAGGAGGAATTGCTCATTGTCAGCAATAGCTCCATTTTCAACAATATTTTCAATATTCAAACTGTTATAGTATCACGTAAAGGATTCCGCTTACATGGGGAGGATGTAACCATTTTCCGCTTACAGATGTGCAGCAGACGACAATCGAAAACATTGTGACAAAAGGAGAAACTTCTTATCGTAGGCAATTTCTACTTTTGCCACAATGGTTTCAACTCCTTTCAATAATTTTATTTACAGTGATTTGCACATTTCTCTATATAAGTCGACTGTTGTAAACTAATGGGGTCATAGCACGATCGACGCTACCTAACACCACTGACATTGAGGTCAATCATAGTTCAGAGTATGTTTCACGCGTTGGAACTATTTTGTCTCATTAAATAATGCAAGCGGAGGGTTTTTCGTGATTCGGTCAAACCAATGAAATCGTTGAAAAGGCAGATTATAACCGATTTTGGCGTAGGAATTCAATTTGAGTGGAATGTGGTTGCAGCCGTAATCCGACTTTTCGAAAGTAGCCTAAGTATGAGATAGTGGCGAAACGCCCCTATCCCAAAAACTAGATCAACACGGGTTTCTTTGCTGGGACAAGGTTCTTTAATTTACGGTGTTTTCTACCTAAAGATTGTTAAAGATAAGTACAATTTATAATCTTATCACAATTGTAACTTATTTTGTTGCACGAATAACCTCCTTTAGTGAGGTGTAGTCATGAGTTAGACGTATTGCGCAGTTTGTGTGTATAAATTTCGCCGTCCCGTGTTGACCTCCATTGTGTTCAGTCACAGGATTCCAAGTTAACAGGTTCAGATCTCGTTATATTGGATATAGGTTCCAATGAATTGTCGATAGCATCCTACTTGCCAGAACAGTTTGCTCTTGATTTGATAAGCTATGCTTCATTCTTAGTAATGGGACTAGGTGTATCTAGGGTTGCTATTCTCCAACAGATATGTCGTGAACGGCTCCCTTTCCAAGACTATGATGACCACATCGTTCGGTCCAATAATGCTGTACAAACTTTGGTTCAAGCCGCACACTTGTCGGTCGTGTTTTGGAAGCATCATGGAATGTGGAATTGTCACCTGTCAGTTTTAGGTCCCGTTGGAATCCATTTGTCGAATGACATTGGTAACCTCAAGTATATACGGAGTTTGAGAGATTGTGTAATTAGATTGTCACGCTGGAAAGTTGTCTCTGTTAATTTACAACAATATTTCCTTTTGGCAACAAGAGGCTGCTGTGTCATGTTTGATTTTAGAAATTTACCTTCTCTTTATAATGCTGTGTACCAATACATATTGTACACAGTAACAGTTGGTCAGGTGTTAGCTATTTCTGTGGCAAATAATTTTAATATTCAAATAAACATACAACATGGGTAGTTTATCTTGAGATAAATGGTCATGCCTTTGAATTGCTATGTACATTATTTATGTCTATTGTGTTTAATAATGCATGCTTGTATTAGCATCTTAAAAATATGCTTCACTAGAGAATGCATGTATTTGCATTTACTTTGCTGAGTCTATTTAGTTGCATCTGTGTCAAGTGAATTAAGTGAATATTTCAAATATATTGAGGCATGTATTTGCTTTTGCGTTGAGATTTTGCGCATGTATTTGCGACAAGTTCAATATTACGTTTATTGATATAAGGATGCATGTTTTTGCATTTGAGTCAGAATTTCGTGCATGTATTTCCAACGGATTCAATTGAACATATAATTTCTGATGTAAGAATGCATGTATTTCCATATAAGTCAACATTTTGCGCATGTATTTGCGACAAATTTAATTAAGCAATATTTACTGATGTAATAATGCATGTATTTGCATTTAAGGCAGAGTTCTGCGCATGTATTTGCGAAAAGTTCAATTATTTGCTAATGTCTAGTGCATGTATTTGCATTTAAATCAGAATTTTGTGCATGTACTTGCAACGGATTCCATTGAACATATCTTTACTGATATAATAATGAATGTATTTGCATTTCAGTCAAAGTTTTGCGCATGTATTTGCGACAAGTTCAATTATTTACTGATGTAATAGTGCATGTATTTGCATTTAAGTCAGAATTTTGTGCATGTATTTGCAACAGATACCATTAAACATAAATTTACTGATGTAATAATGCATGTATTTGCATTTCAGTCAAAGTTTTGCGCATGTATTTGCGACAAGTTCAATTATTTACTGATGTATTAGTGCATGTATTTGCATTTAAGTCAGAATTTCGTGCTTGTATTTGCAACGGATTCCATAGAACATATCTTTACTGATGTAATAATGCATGTATTTGCATTTCAGTCAAAGTTGCACATGTATTTGCGACACTTTCAATTATTTACTGATGTAATAGTGCATGTATTGCATTTAAGTCAGAATTTCGTGCATGTATTTCCAACGGATTCCATTGAACATATATTTACTGATGTAAGAATGCATGTATTTGCACTTCAGTCAAAAGATTTGGGCATGTATTTGCGACAAGTTCAATTAAGCAATATTTACTGATGTATTAATGCATGTATTTGCGTTTAATGCAGGATTCTGCGCATAACATAGCCTCCTTATTGAGGAAGTTTCTCTTCCCTTGTCTGGTACTATTATCGCTACCATTTACAGGTCTGATTCAGCAACATGCCACCCAAACCTAAAAAATAATAAAAAACAGGGCCAGACGGTATGTCTGCACGAGCCGGAAAAAGAAGACATGCAGATCCCACACCACAGACACATGCTGTAGACCATACCGCCATTAATAAATCGGTTGAAACAAGCACTATAGACCATGCCGCCATTGTAAATTTGGTCATAGATGCCCTTGAGCAACGTGGTGTGATTCCAAGCGCATCAAAGGAAACTCCTCCTGTGCAACATACACCAACTATCAATACTGGTACTGGTACTTCAAATCCCGAGGTAGTTCCAGACATAACAGACACAGTGTATGCTCTAAAGCATTATATTCGTTTACCACAGTTGAAATTGGTACAGTAAAACTATAATTGTGTCACTCCTCTATAGATGTAATCCATGTGTTGTAGTTTTTATTTTAAGGTTGTAATGTTAATATGTGACCTTGTATTAATCGGGTGGGTCAGCATAAGGCTGCTCCGAGTATTCCACAAGATTGTTGCTATAGTACATGCTTTTACTGCTATGTATATATGCATATTGGGTATAATTTCGTAAGGTCAACATAAGGCTGCTTTCGTTGTTATGCACAATTTAAGATTGTTTCGGGTTGTCCGTGCAAATCTCAGGTTTTTAATATTTTTAACTGATATTACCCTGGTAAGTCAACATAGGGCTGTTTCAGATTTGTACAAGGTCTTGCTATAAGAAGTCTATGTTTCTATGCATAATATGTATAATTACGTAAGGTCAGCATAAGGCTGCTTCCGTTGTTACACACATCCATTTCAAACTTACCTTGTTGCTCACTCATCATAGTCGTTTTCATCAGCAGCAAAACTTGAAAGTACAGCATAAGGCTGCTTTTCTTATTTTGTTTGACATTTGTATGCAAACATTTTGAAAGTTCAGCATAAGGCTGCTTTTCTTATTTTGTCTTGATATTTGTATGCAAAACCTTTGAAAGTTCAGCATAAGGTTGCTTTTTTTGTAGTTGTTGATATTGTTATGCCCTTAATATGCATTTAATTTATATCATCATTTATCTTTATCATTGTTTTTTTGTGTTTTTTGTTTTTGTTTTTATCTGCGAGTATACATTTCTGGTTTTCGTGTGGGTACGCAATGTTATTGCTTGTGGCGGATTATGTAACCCACCTATGTGTTAGCAACTCTTTACATGGGTTTATTATCAAACTCTTGATTTATATTTCTAGTCATTATTTTGGTAATTTTTAAATTGCTTACGTCATTTATTACTATTCCTAGTCCTTATTTTGGTAACTTTCAAATTGCTTACGCAATGAATAATAAATGACATTTTCAACACAGTAAAGTGTATTTATTTTTCGCCCTAGAGTTGCAACAAAAATAAACTCAATCAGTTATGTAGACCCGCAGTATAAGATAGCTATTGTGAGTTGAGCGGAGGGTTTAGAATGGACGGGGAGATTCAAATAAAATTTAACGCAGTTAAAACTATTTGAGTCGAACCGGGAAGTAAACAACCCCTTATATTGGTGACCCTTTTTTATCTGGAGCGGTTACTCCCCACTGAGTGCGGGGTGGAGATTGTTGTTCTGGCCACCTGCAAGTCACGTGGTTGGACGCGCTCTCTGCCTTGTAAGGATTACGTAATATGACGTAACAACCCCTAGGAAAGCGAGCGCGTCATCAGTCGCCATCTTGTATTATTATACCTCACGTGACTTTGTAATGTTAAATTCTAATATACTCATCATGGGCAATTTCTTACTGTTTCATGCTAACAGTACGTTTTTGACCGGTTAACAGTATACTGTTACATGGCAGGCGCGTGAAAATGTTGGTTATGCACGTGCATGACGTCATTTCAAACAATAACGTCACCTTTTAGATGCGCGTGCCATGTAACAGTATACTGTTAACCGGTATATTCATATGTGTGTGTTAGATCTACACATGTTCACCTACCCTTAAAAGGTACAGAATAAATTGAATAAACGTGTAATTTTGTTCGGTATAATAAAATAAATATTGCATGGCTTCCAGTGTGACAGTACATATTGTCAACATTCGGTAAAATACTGTTAACCTCGGCTTCGCCTCGGGTAACAGTATTTTCCTCATGTTGACAATATGTACTGTCACACTGGAAGCCATGCAATATTTATATAAAAGCTAGATCAACACGGGTTTCTTTGCTGGGACAAGTTTGTTTGTGGTTGTGGTGAAAAGGTGTGTTTACGTATTGATTCAGTTTACGCCCACCCATTACAAGATTAAAACGGATCACGGTTATATAATGACAGATAATGCGGTTGTAAAGACACGTACCACAGCACACATGTACCACAACCCTTTCTCACATCTGCAGCTGGCACCTTTGAAAAAAAATATATGCAAACATATGGAAACTCTCTATAAATCAAAGAATATTTATTCAATGCAGTTGAAAACATTGTGTAAAAAGGAATTATTGATCATTATGGGCAATTTCTCCTCTTACCTCAATGTTTTCAAAATGTCAGCTGCTGCAAAGGCGTCAGAAAGGGTTGCATATGATTTCAAGAGTTTTGAGACATATAATATTGTAAATTATTATACCTCACGTGACTTTGTAATGTTAAATTTTCATATACTCATCATGGACAATTTCTTACTGTCTCATGCTAACAGTACGTTTTTGACCGGTTAACAGTATACTGTTACATGGCACGCTCGTGAAAATGTCGGTTATGCACGTGCATGACGTCATTTCAAACAATAACGTCACCTTTTAGATGCGCGTGCCATGTAACAGTATACTGTTAACCGGTATATTCATATGTGTGTGTTACATTGTAGTAGATCTACCCATGTTCACCTCCCCTACAAATGTATAGAATAAATTGAATAAACGTGTAATTTTGTTCGGTATAATAAAATAAATATTGCATGGCTTCCAGTGTGACAGTACATATTGTCAACATTCGGGTAAATACTGTTAACCTCGGCTTCGCCTCGGGTAACAGTATTATCCTCATGTTGACAATATGTACTGTCACACTGGAAGCCATGCAATATTTATATATTATTATATAACCTATAAATAGACGCCTTTTCATTGGCTAAAAAGTAATTTTTTAGAAAAAATATCTAGCGATATTGACCGTTTTTTCTGATATTGACCCGTTTTATTCTGATATTGACCCGTTTTATAAATAGTAACAGGGGAAGACCGGGGAATCCCACGAGCCGCCTATTAATATCCTTCGCCTTTATCCGTACGCTACGGAATTTTCCGAGGTGCGTTCCGAATGACCACGGAAACTTCCGAGTGGTCATTCCGGTGACGTAATTGTTTTTAAATGACGTCATGCACGTGCATTACCAACATTTTAGACGCGCGTTTTAGACTGTTATCATGTCAAAAACGTACTGTTATCATGAGACAGAAATTTATACAACATACAACAGAAATGTTCATTGAGTGGTCCTCTGTTTTCTTTTCAGTTGATTAATATCAAAACAATATGATAAATTAAGGGTTATATAATAAAACAGTTATGGGCTTTTCAGCTGTTATACATGATGTTGATATGCACCAAAAAAATCATTATTGACCTCGGCTATCGCCTCGGTCAATAATGAATTTTTTGGTGCATATCACATCATGTATAACAGGTGAAAAGTCCATAATTGTATAATATTATATGTCTGAAAAGCCCATAACTGTTTTATTATATAACCCTCAATTTATCTTCGCCTCGGGTAACAGTATTATCCTCATGTTGACAATATGTACTGTCACACTGGAAGCCATGCAATATTTATATATTATTATACCTCACGTGACTTTGTAATGTTAAATTCTCATATACTCATCATGGGCAATTTCTTACTGTCTAATGCTAACAGTACGTTTTTGACCGGTTAACAGTATACTGTTACATGGCAGGCGCGTGAAAATATTGGTTATGCACGTGCGTGACGTCATTTCAAACAATAACGTCACCTTTTAGAGGCGCGTGCCATGTAACAGTATACTGTTAACCGGTGTATTCATATGTGTGTGTTACATGGTAGTAGATCTGCCCATGTTCACCTCCCCTACAAAGGTACAGAATAAATTGAATAAACGCGTAATTTTGTTCGGTATAATAAAATAAATATTGCATGGCTTCCAGTGTGACAGTACATATTGTCAACATTCGGGTAAATACTGTTAACCTCGGCTTCGCCTCGGGTAACAGTATTTTCCTCATGTTGACAATATGTACTGTCACACTGGAAGCCATGCAATATTTATATAATATTTTACGAAATTAATCAGATTAAATTTTAAGTTTAAATGATATGCGGTCATTTTAATGTTTTCGTTATGCTTTCTAAGTTAAGCGCAAATGTAATGTCCTATTACTATCTGCAGTACACATTTAAAGTATAACGTTTACATGACATCATTAAACATTTAATTAACGGATCACTAGCATATCCTTTTATCCTTGCTTATAGGTGGTATACCTTCCTGTAACATATGATTTACTGATATAAAACAAATCGTTAAATCCGTTTTTATTTATCTATCATAATAGCCTTGATTGATTGATTTATTGATTATGTGATTGGAGATAAGTTCTGTTTTATACTCCATTACAGTTCATTCGACTTCGTGAAATTCGGCATCGACAGAGTTAACCTTTATAATAAGGGTTTTCTTCCTTAACGTTCAGATAACATTTACGATTGATGACGCTGTGCCCGGACAAAAAAATACCGGTATTAATGATAAATCATACACGAAACTATGTGATATAACAGAAATACTGTTAATCGTGGCTTAAAATGCCATTCAATCTAACCGTCAACAAAACTACTTAAGTATGTTCTCAGCAAGATTTTTTTAAAATTCGATTAGTTTTCATCGATCGATTTTATTGCTTGTTTTGTGTTTTACGCGGCTTTCAACAATGTTCGGTTATATAATGGCGTTGCATTCGTCAATTACCTATAGACCTGGTTCATTTATCCTGACCCTGCAACCTTGAGCGCCAAAGACGGCAGCCATTACTACCACTTTTTATTTATTTTGTAATGACCCGACCAGTGTCCAAACCAACGACCTCTCAAAGCCAAAGGTATCGATTTAAATTCGCAGAACTATATAAACAGTAGTGTGTTTCTCAAAATTGTATTTGTATTATCCCATTGTATATTCTAGGAATGTAAAGATAAACACATTTAGTTGATCCTCCAACGGTATGAGGTCTGGTTTATACGGCGCAGGCGGCTGGTCTGGCTCTATTCCTGTGGCAATATATTCACAACCTCTATGCAAGCAGTCGAAGAGTAACCATTTTTACCGCTTCTATTATGAGGCTTCGTTCTCATTGCCTGCCAATCGAGTGGCAAGTTGATCACTACAAAATTTTGTCTTAATACTATGTTGGACAGAGCCCCAATAAGCCGTGACATTTCGTACCCATGTTACACACCATGATCGCCGCAGTAAACTACAGTCCAGATCCTCTAACACAAGCAAGGTAGGACAGTGTTCTCTCTTCTCATTCTTTTTAACCAGACAGATATCCACCTGAAATTCGCACCAACCATCTGTCACGAAATTGTTCGAAATTATTGCCAGTACATGCGCACTGGAGTGAATAGCATCGAACATGATGCTTGCCTTAGACCCGAGTGGCGCATCTCTATGCCAAATGAAGAGTTTCATACAAAGTTCCTTCTCGATAAGGTCCCATATATCGTGGTGAAGAAACGGGGAGTCGTTATCATGGTATATGACGTAGGTATATGGTTCACCCAGTGAAAAGTATTCCTCACTTAATCAAACCGGTCTGTCAGTTTGTATTCCAATGATTCGAGACATTTCCATGCATTATTACTAAGGATACTGATGTAATTGTTATCTTAATATAGATGATGCAGGACGGGAAACACGCTGTGATTGGTTGGACTGAATAAAGGTGGATACTCCGTGATCGCGCTTTGGGGCAAATACAAAGTTTTTAAACAGGGATGTCCGCCATTGGCTTGAAAGTTCTGTATCCGATTATTTGCAAGTCCGAGATATATTGTAAACGTGGTAGGTCTTTGAATACCGTCATATTTACAGATTGTAATTCATTTTTGTCCAATATTAGTTTTGTTAGACTTGCATTTCGCAATCTCTTGAAAAGATCAATTGGTATCGTGTGTCCAAGACCGATATTTTGTAGATTCAGGACTTGCAGATTAGGAAGGCTTCCAAAGGAGAGAGATAATTGCGTTTTGTTTATATTATTATATGAGCTCAAATATAATCTTGTCAAGTGGCCAATATCTTTAAACGCATCCTCAGTTATATTGATAACCTGATCAGCCTTTAAGTATAAGTATTCGATCTCTAAGTAGTGATGTTAGCGAAAACCACTCTAGATAACGTTGGCAGAAAATTATTTCCTAAGTCCAAACTGCGTGTTCTGTCCGGTAATTTCGGTATAAACGGTAAACGTTTACCGTGCCCTTCACAATATGTCAGGTTACGTCAACAGCATAAGTAATTACTACAAGGGATGTAGTCATTCTAACACGACTTGCCTGTTTCTTCGCCAGTCACATTCTGCAAAACTGCAAAGCAATAGAAGACGATCGCGAGTAGACTGATGTAAAGCATTGCTTATTATCTGTGTCAAAAGATCTAAGTATCTTGTTCTCCTGAATTATAAAGTAATGCTTATCATGATCTGATTTGTGTTACAAAAATTGCGCGTTGCAATATTCAGCCTTAAGACATTTGCGACCAGTGTAGATACAGTATTTTTGATCAGCTTCATCAGGGATTGCCTTATTAACCGATTGCTGATAGAATATTTCTAGAACATGTTGGACAATAGTATCTAATTGGATCCGTAAGTATGAATGCACAATCAGATTGATGTTTTCCTACACTGGAACGAATTAAGATATAGTCGAATATGCTGAAACTTCGCTTACGAAATATCCCTGTTCCTGCAGAATCCCTGCAACTGGTGCTCAAACCTATTATTCAAATGAGTTATTACGATCTTATATGTTTGATGGTACGATTATATGCTGTTTTAGAAGGCATTTCAGACATACCACAGCGTTCCTTACCAGTACTGAAAGTATTGTTTATTTTGTCGCACCCGTAATGTAATTATATCACTGCAACCCTGTTCGCTAAGCGGGAAAGCAACTTCTACCGTTTTTAATATCTTTGGTATGAACCGATCAGGGATCGAACCCTCATCCTCGAGGCGGATGCTCTAGTTACTACACTACCTATGCGTTTCCTTACAATTTAAGGATACAACAATGATATATCTTATGATATAATTGAGTATAAGTCATGCAATGCGAACACCACCATCATATGACTGCCTCGGTGGTGTAATAGTAAAGTGTCCGCCTCGGGTGCAGAACGTCGCGGGTCCGATCTCTGGCCGGTCATACCAAAGGCTTTAAAATGATAATAATGGTTTTCAATCCTTAGTGCTCATGATTTTTGGGTTAGCATTACGATTACATATTGTGCATGGACCAGTAGCTTACTCCGGAAACACCGTTATATTACAGATAAATTGTTGAGAGCGACGTTAAATAACATACAAACAAACCTCAAGGTAATTTAACAAATGTATATACATATCTATTTGCACAACCATACTACTGCATTTGATCTTAATAAACAGGTACATAATTGTATCAGGACGATAATTACACATAACAATACGTTTTCGTATTTTACGTTCCCTCACAGGCTAAACGTATACACCCTTTGAAGCAATTTCGCATGTCTTTTCTTACGAAAGAAATAGTCTCATTTTATCGTTTTGACTTATGTTTGTTAGAAAGAAGGAACGCATTTACGAAATTATCTTGGGACTGAACTATTGGAGTCAATGCAATTCTTGAACTCAGCATGTGGCGTGATATTTGTTTCATACCTTATATATTTGTTTATCGATATGAAGATATAAGGTGTGGGACGAATATCATCGTTCCTGTCCACCGCGATATTACGACCCTAGCTGTTGAAAGCGGCGTAAAACCAAACACAAATAAACAAAACAAAATTCTCTAGGTAAACAAAATTCAATCTAATGACTCGCGATTGTTTAAGTAGAATTATGTTTTGGAACGGATCAGTCTTTCGAAAACAGTGTAACAGCTGTTCTGATCACTCTTACGAGCTACCAGAACCGCTGCTGAGCTAGTTTCTTGGTATGATTTGATCACATGTTTTTCGTGATAGACAGATAAGAATAAATGATTAACGAAGCTGTCAATACATAAATCATTTACCATAAATCATGCGATCACACGAACACGCCGATTACTCGAAGTAAGTCATGGGATTCATTTCGAGTTCGAGTTAACGCGAGTTCTCTACATACACTGTGAGATAGCTGAAATACAAAAACGAAGTCGGCACTTACATTTTCCAACAAATAAACAACAACCTAAACACACATTAATCCTGCAATTTTAGTTCTCGTTTTATAAATTGACAAACTATAATTATATAAAAAATACCTCTCGTCTAACCAAATACTGATTTCACTTTGAATTAATTGGTGTCTAGTTTAGCAAATTCTTTGCTCGTCACTAACCATGTAAAGAAGCCGCGTTTGGTACTACAAATGCGTCGGTATTGAGGCATTTCAGCAACAGACTTTAGTGTTTTTTTAAGTAGTTGTTGACATCATCATCATCATCAACACACGACACTGACTCATGAACATCACGAGATCATACGCTGACGACATCACCGGAAACATCAATACCTTATTTAGTGAGCACGGAAAATTACTACGATAGCGACATTATCAAAGCTTCACCGGAAACATTCATACTTTACGTATAGTCACATCGAGAAATTACATGACGTCATACCCACACCATCGTGCTCTGACTGAAAATGTGTTAAAAACGGCATTACAGCCTCCAATCAAACACTCGTTGGCAATTTAAGCTATCATCTTAATGGTAGACCTCATTACATATTAGTATATGCTTTCAGTTTGTTTATCACATAGACCAACTACACGGCAGTTGACTTTGAAAATAAATAGGCAAATATATTGATCCTTCGATTTAATGAAAGTATTGACTAGTGTTGAAAACATTGTACAACAAGGCGAAATGGCTTATGAAGTAGAAATTACATTTTTTTTAACAATTGCTTGATTTCTCACAATATTTCAAAATCATTAGTTGCTATCAAGTAAATGATTTACACGTTTGAAGACTCATTTTGACTCATATGCTGCAGACTGCATTGAAAACATCGGGACAAACGCATAAACTGCTTATTTGAGCCATGATTTCAATACTTATAAATATTTCCGTGTATGCGGGAAAGGACTAAGCTCATATACAGTTTTCTCACACACATATCGACCCTTTTTATAAACAGACGGCGATGTACGCGTCTTGATTTGACTTTTTTTAACGAAAAGTATTGAACGATATAACATCCGTTAATCAGAAAGTTTGTCGTCACAGCTTTGTTTTTTGAAACCGATCTATATCCGATTTTATCGCGTACTAAGAAATTAAACGCTGAAACGTTATGAAGTTAACAATAAGCACTTGACTTGCCACTTAAAGTTCTCGAACCATCTTACTTACGACCCTTTTTTCAATCACTCTACGTTATTTTGAACTGCTTTAGTTTGTATTGGTTTTACGCCGCCTTTTACGTCTATTAAGTTATATCTCGGCGTTTCCTTGGTCAGTTATTAAGTTTTCATTAAGGTCAAAACAAATTTCTGTGTGTGTGTTTGTCCCGAACAAGCTCATTAGAAAACTAACTTCATTTACTTTAGATGAGCTTTACTTCGCCCGAATGAACTCCTGACGATCCTTAATTAGCTCCCAAAGCTCTTAAATTCGCTCGCGGCGCTGCTAAATGGGCTCCCGGGGGCCCCTGAATGAGCTCCCGGAGATCCTATATGCGCTTGCGAAGTTTTAAAATGAGCTCCCGGAGTTCTTGAATAAAAATTAAAAAATATAACCGACTTGCCCATCACTTCAAATGAATGACAGTTCCCGCTTCACAGCTTTATTTCTGGAGTAATAAAGAATCAACACATTTTATCGTCTCTTTGGTGTAGTGGTTATTGCCGCCACCTTCGGAGCGGAAGACCTGGGTTCGAGCCGATGTCGTGTCTACAAAAGACTCAAAAGGAGTAATGACTTTCCTCCTTGCGTTCAGGGTTGCGGTCATATCAGTACCACTGGTGCACCCGTGTCTGATATTACTGGTAATTTATCCAGAGGGCGCAATGATGTAATTGTGATACTGTTGAAAACTGTGTAAAACACCATTAAATATAAACAAGTTGATGACTCAGCAATTATGTTTTCTGATCTGAATTTCACTTGTTTGACCCTTTCCCGCCTACAATAAATCTAGGGAAAACATGGAATATTCCCTATAAGTAAAAGTGTAACTATTGAATACAGTTGAGATTATTGTGACAAATGCTCGTTTGCTCCGGTTGAAACAATGCTTTAAGAGGATTCATAATGCGTATGCATGTGAGTAAACGGTTAACTATCTTCGAAGATCAATTATAACAATTAAGTGTGGTCATCAAATATGAACTGCGGTGCAGCTGTATCAGTAATATCACTGAGACTCATTTGACATGACCGTGTGTTAGCAGATGCTCCCGCTCATGTATTGCACACACCATTCTTCTAAGGCAATGACGGGCTACCTTCTGGTATAGACTGTGTGCCCCATGGATGGAAATCGATTGATCCAAGTAACAATGGCTTTAGGCTATAATCGGAAAGAATCAATAGCTGACTTGAATTTTTTTTGAATTTTACGCCGCGTTCAACAGTTAAGGTCATGACGCGGCGGAGAGGAACTATGCGATCAGTCCCAACCCCTATTTTTACATCGAGATACATATGTATAAGGTGTGAAACCAACCTGCTTGAGCTCAAGATGGGCATTAACCCCAATCGATCATACCAATTTAGCCTGCTACTACAGGGTATATATGATATTAAACTGCGATGGCAAAAACTGTAGACAAAGATTAGTCCTGAAAAGGTTGTGCAGTATAAGGTTGGTATACCTTGCAAGCATCATTAATTAATATTTAGTAAAGCCTGTTTCATGAAAATGAAATAACTTGGGGAAAAAAAGCAGAAGTGGCGATAAAGGTTGCAGAAATTCAAGGCCACACGGGATATGAAGTTATAATCTAACTGGTTTTTTCATATGTCTGGTTTTTGGCTTGGGGCTTTAGCCCCTGGTCATAGTAATAATACCATTGTTTTTGAAGTTGGCAGCCTGCCAATTGCTGTTAGCACTAAACAACGCATTTTAGGGTGAGACTGCGCGACAGAAATAGTTATTCATGGATTCAACACAACTGCATTTAAAAGGTTAGGATCTCCCCCATAAATATAATTTTAGTGTTTTTGGAACATCAGTGAAAAACCTAAGGCGTGATTTCTCCAATATAAGTTCATGAAATGCTTTAGAAATTAATGCGCCGAGTTCAAATATGGACGCTTGTTAACATTATTAACATTCGCGAAGAGGAACGGAACAAAAGAAAGAAGTCGCGAGAAAAATACAGTGGCGGATTAACCTTGGCCGTAGGACAAGTGCGTCGAAATATTAATGGTAAACAAAGAAAATGCGTGGCAAATGTGGTCGCAGATTTAGCGGAGGAACATAGTGTCTGTGCCTGACTTCCCCCACCCCACAACACCCCGACCCGGTCGGGCATCATACATATCTGGCGAGCGCCCGGCCAAATTCACCGCTCAGAGCCCGGCCGGACACCGGGCAGACATTAGCCGGGGAAAGGCGGCGTCTGGCCGACCATCCAATGTGTCTCGCAGGTTATAAAAGCCGGGTCATCGCATCATTAATCAGATTCAAGTCGCGCTCTTCACAGAAGGTAGCAATTTAACACACAGTATATCACAAAAGTGTCGGAGTAACATTATCACAAGATACCTATTAAAGAAGGGAGGACCGAAGGAGAAGGAGAGGGCAGTACCCACAAGAGAGGGAGATTGGCAGTAAAGGGAATGAGACCTCACCTCTTCAGCCACCAATGCACCAATAACTAAGTTGTGGAGGTAGCTTGCAAACGCAAACTCTCCCTCAACCGTGCTGTGCAGGTGCCCGCAAGTGCTGTGGAGGTATCAACCGCATTTTCGTTAGAATGTTTGTCTTAATGATATCTAAGTCAAGTTCGAATATGGGTCATATTGGGTCAAAGACTAGGTCACTAGGCCAAATTGAAGGGAAATCTTGTTAACATAATGGAGGCTGAATTATTAACTTCAACATGTTGAAACTGTATTAGAATGTTTGTCTTGATGATATGTAGGCAAACTTTGAATACTGGTCATGTCTGTTAAAAAACTAGTTCACTAGGACAAATTGAAGGAAAATGTTGTCAACACTGTAGAGGTCACGTTTTTTTAAAATTTGGTCAGAATGTTTATCTTAACGATCTAGTCCATGTTCGAATAAGGGTCATACGGGATAAACAAAAATAGGTCACTAGGCCAAATGAAGGAAAATCTTGATAACACACTGGATGTTGCATTTTGAATCTTTATCAGAATAATTGTCTTGGTGAGTTTTGCATATTTCAAACACTTTCTCCCAGTCTAGTACATGGTATAGAGAACTATTTCAACTTGAGGGAATGTGATTTTACATTGACATATTTCTCAATATAATAATGCAGAAACTTCAAAATATTCTGCCTAAACCTGCTGTCAAATTACCCTTTGATTCTTCATGTGTTAAATGTGTATACGTGTGAGCTCTTGCACTCAGGTGAGCGAAATAGTGCCAACAAGGTCCTTCTGTTTTTAAATTGGCAGTTTACTATTTTTGACATTATCATTCAACTTCCTGACAATAAATACATAAACATAAGCTGCAATTGTTATTTCCCTTCACATTTCCCCTACTTCTCCAACCTTCCAGCAGCCCACAGGCCGTCAGCACAGCAGTGCTTTAATTATCTTTGGTAAGTATTGATGAATGAGTTCAAATCAATATAGCCCAAGATTAAGACTGCACCTATGTGCAGACTGATCTTGGTCAACATTGTTCGAAATTGTTGTTAAGAAACATTCGTAACGTGATGCGTGTATTATTGCTTAACATTTCCCCACAAGCCTACGCATTTGGACGCTTCTGCAGCAGTCGGCTTTTAAAACATTGATACAAAGAAGAAATTGCTCATATTAAACAATTTCCTATTTTGTCACAATGTGATCAACTCTATTCAGTAATTATATTTTCATATAGAGAGTGTCAATATTTGTGCGATGATGTTTTCAAGTCGTCTGCTGTAGATTTCTAAAATGTGGGAATAGTTAACTTCCTGTTAACTCTCTTATTCTCAAAGAATATTAATGCACTACTTTAGCCTCGCTTTCAAGAATACATGAATATTCATAAGGCTAATTAATATCTAGTAGTGAGAAGTGCCTCGTACATTTCGAGTGCTTGGCGTGAAACGGTTGTAACTAAAATCCTATTTTGAAAACCCTGGTTTAGGGGCAATTTTGACCCCTTTGTAAACAATGCAAATTTAGGTGCCATTGCTCAGAACGAGCAATAGCACCTACATTTCCATTGTATACCAAGAAAAAATGATTTAACGATTTTAAAGACTTTATGGTGAGGTGATAAACCTTGGTAACAAAATACCAATTTTAGATACAACCGTTTCACGCCAAGCCCTCGATTTTCGATTGTTTGACCGAGATAAAGTTGATTTTTTGGTGTTTTACGCCGCCAGTGTGACTAGTCTCCTTCATCTTTCAAGATATTTAGTCGAGTCGCCATAGCTTATTCGGTATCGAAAAGGGTTATTTATCCAGAAGTGGTGAGTTCAAATACCGGCTCGGTCATTGGTATTGGCATCCGATGATTTACACTAGCATCATTCTTCTTTCCACCAATTGATTTAACGAATAACGATGTACGAAAAGTAGCCATTGGCCTGTGAAGTACCGAGGCAAAAAAACAGGAAACACATGGTATCGTGATCTGTCCGCCGTGATATAACTGTACTATTGTTGAAAACGGAGTTGTGCTCCAATCATCCAATACAGGTGTGGACACATATCAACCAACAGGCATAGCATTGTTTGAAACTATTGCTATCTCCCTCTGATCAAGTTTACGCTATTTTAAAACAAAAGTGTTATATGTATGTGATATGTTTATCTTACAGCAGAAAAATCCGATTGTCAATGTTATTGTTAAATCCATACAGTGTGAACTCGAAGTGGTTGATTGTTTGGTGTTTTACGCCGCTTTCAACATCGGAATGCTAACCCCGCAATATTGAACGCAAAGAAAAAGAGCTATAATACTATAATATTTTTTTTTTTTTGGACCGTACCCTCAAACCGGAACGGATGCTCTACGACTATACGACCGAGACGGTCTTAACGCATAGTGGAGGGCACATCTTTATCGGTGACGACATAACTCTGTACTTGTACATCACCTTCACTGAATGATATTGTATTGTACCAGTTCAAGGCCGACATTAAATGTCGAGCAGATAATAACCCTAATGTATTGGGATTTTACGCCGTTTATAACATTAGTTCAGTTATATCACAGCGACAGTTCATCCTACTCATGATCCCTTGTAAAACAAACTAGTACCAGGCTAGGAAATGTGCATTACCCAAGGTCAATCAAACATTATCGCCGCGACTGGGAATCGAACTCGAGACTTACGATTCTTAATCCCCGAGGCTAACATCTCAACCATGATGGATACCTCTAAATTACCGTTCATCTCAATCAATAAGGTTACATGCAAGTTCGTTCTCTGATTGTGACGGACATTGTCATTTTCCGTGTAAATGTTCAATTAGTATACTAACCTACATGTATATGTCATGGCAATTACGAACTAAACCCTGTCGGATATATTTTCAATTCAGAAGTGTCCCAAACCACCAAGATATTCACTAGGCTATCGATCATTGTTCTATGTTTTGTTCTGTGGATTAACAGAACGCGGTCGTTCTTATGGAGTTCGAAGCATGATTTAGCTTATAAATGATGCAATTATGACAACCTCTTTCTGGTAACTAAATGAAACACGTCGTCCGAAATCTACTCTCAAGAGGTTTGGCAATAACAAATTCGTGTCACGATACTATGAAACGCTATAGGTCCCTTTTGTCAGAAAATACAACGACAGAAATCTCGTTTCAAACAAATGATATATCAATTAGGCAAGTCAGACGACAGCTGATCCTCGGATGTTGTGTAATTAATGACAGTCACGATCGTGAGCACATACAGGGTCAATTTGACAAAAAAAGACATTAAAAACAGAAAATGATATTGTGTTTTATTATTGCGGTAATTCGATAAATAAAATAAAGTGCGGGCCACTAGAGAAAGTAACTTGATGTTATGATCATTCATTATTTCTCTCAAAACATGCATCTAAAACGTTGAAATAAGAAACTTGATTTTTTTTAACATTAAAACACGTCTCTGAACTTTTTAACTTGATTTCATAGATATTCATTGTTAATCGTAAACGAAATGACGCATCTGAAACTTTTATGAAAGAGAATGGATTTTATGAACACTAAACATTTCTCTATAAACAATCACATAATAAGTGTGCCGCGTTGCAAACGCCAACGTTCGTCTGATTTTTTAAGCCGAAAAGGGGATATCTCTGATTAATAACTGAAGCAAGAGTTATGTGACTTAATATAGACATGCGTATTGTTCCTAGGAACGAACATGTGTACCAAGTTTCTTTAAAAAATGATGAACGGTTTTTGAGCTATTGGAAAAAGTAAACACATGTTGTATGAACTCTTTGTCCAAAAGGGGCATAACTGAATAATCATTAAAGAGCCATAGCTTCTATAAGACATTCTAGGAAAATGTGTAAACGACGACGACACTTTTTTTCTTCGAAAAACAGACTAGCCAAATATTCATTTCAAACATACAAGACATCTTAAATATTCGGTTGATTAAGATTAACTTTAAATCGCGGTCGCATTAATGATTTTTAGATTCTTAAAATCTTAAAAACAATAAAACAAACATGAACAACACAACGTCACAATTACAATTTGCATTTTTGTTAAGCCCTTTATCAGGAAGTTTATAAATTTGCCATTTTCCTTTAAACATGCTAGAAATGCTTTGATTAGAGGAAGAAAGAAGTGCGACGGGGTAAATTAAAATTCGCCTTTTTCTCTATAACATGTATATAATTTGTCAAAACTAAATACAAATAAAGCATTTTTCACAGAATTACAAATGGAAATCGTTTCTTTTTACGAAAGTTATAAGTGTAAATATTTAAAGAAAATACTGTGACAAAGAAGTAAAATAAATTTCTCGTTTTTTCTTTCTTTTGTATGGTCTCCAACATGCGGTGAGGGGGACGCAATTTCCATCACATTAGGAATGGTAATATCGTGGCAAAAGAGGAAATTGCTCCTTATGAACACCATTAGTGCAAGCTAGTTGGCTTCCTTCCAAAACAGACCATTTTTTATCCCATTGGTAGAAGGCGACTGGCGCTAGTCAACACCAATACCTGTGTCAAACTCCCAATATTGACAGCGATCGTCCTTACCGTTTAAACTATGATGGCTCGACCACGAATTAGTAAACAGCGTTGACGGAATGAGCATTACTGTTTCTTTGAAAGAATACGTCTTTTCTAAACTTCTTTCCCCTTGCCTGCCAACCGCGTTGCTAGTTGATCACTACACAATTTGTTCTTTATACAATTTTTGTCAGAGCACCAATAGGCCGTGGCATTTCGTACCAAGGTTACACACCACGATCGCCGTAGCAAACTACAGTCAAGACCCTCTAACACTAGCAAGGTAAGACAGTCTTCTCTTGTCTCGTTTCTCTTAAGCAAACCAATATTTAACTGAAATTCGCACCAACCATCTGTTACAAAATGGTTCGAAAGTATTGCTAGTACATGCGAGCTCGAATGAATAGCATCGAACATGATGTTTGCCTTCGAGCCGAGTTGCGCATCTCTATGCCAAATGTAAAGCTTCAAACCGAGTTCTTTCTCGATATGGTCACATATATCGTGGTGAACGAACCGGGAGTCGTCATCATGGTATATGACGTAGGTGTATGGTTCTACATGATGATCGGCCTCTCCTAGTAAAGCCCTTCTTTCAGGATCCTGTTCGGCCCTTTTACTCAGTTTGTATGCCATGTACTGTAAGTGCCACTTGTAACGCAAACCGACTGGAACTGATACAGTCACAATAAATACTATTAACCCCAGGAGCACACATATAATGAGGAGGAAATTACTCGTTTGACAAGAAGATTCGGTTGGTCGAAATGTCTCAAAAGGTCTACCGGTCCACGCACTAGGTGTGCGACATTTGTAACGCGATGGCCATCTACTCAGTGATATATTTGTGCCTACAGGCTGTCCTTGATCACCAATCCATGTTCTAAACCAAAGATTCTCACAACTACACTCAAGAGAGTTATCAGCTAGGTTGAGCATCCTGAGAGACTTTCTGATATTGTCTGGGAAGGATTTCGGTTTCAATACCCTGATATTGTTCCCTTGGATACTAAGGTTTCTGAGTTTAGTGAGTCCATTGAATGCATCGCCAAAATCCTGAATGCCATTGCCATCCACAGTTAGAAATGCCAGGTCTGTAAAACTTGTTAAAAGGTTTTTCGGAATAGATCGAAGATGCGTTGATACCATGTAGAGATTCTGTAATTGTGTCAACGGAGAGAACAATCGAGCTATTTCGTCATCTCCTAAATGAACGAGATTATTTTTACTTATATCTAAAAACGTAAGACCCCTACAATTTTCAAAGAAATTATTTTCCAAATGATCCTTTGTGAATATGATATTATTAGATGATATAACCAAACGGCGCAAGCTCGTGCTATTGAATGCTGATTTCTGTATACGCATTGAAGTTCCCTGCAATCGTAGCATACGATTGACTCGTAATTCAGTTAGAGACGACAAGTCAACGATGACGTTTTTTTGAATATGCCGAACATCATTTCCAGCAATGACAAGAACTTCCAGTGAGTCGAGGCACTTCCATGCATCACGATAAAGGATACTGATGTAATTGTTATCTAAATATAGATTCTTCAGGACAGGAAACACGCTGTGATTGGTTGGACATAAACAAGGTGGATACCGCGTAATCTCGTTCTGTGTCAATACTAATGAAAACAAACGGGGATGCCCGGCATTGGCATATAAGTTCGTTATACGATTATTCGCCAGTCTGAGATGTCGTAAGCGTGGGAGATATTTGAATACCGTCATATTCACAAATCTTAATTCATTATTGTCTAACACTAGGTCTGTAAGACTAACGTTGTGTAATCTGATGAAAAAGTCATTTGGTATAGTGTGGCCAAGACCGTTGTTTTGTAGATACAGCGCTTGCAGATTCGGAAGGCTTCCAAAGGAGAGAGATAACTGCGTTTTGTTTATATTCCTATTTGAGCTCAATTCTAATGTTGTCAGATGCCCAATGTCCTTAAACGCATCTTCTGTAATATTCACAACCTGGTCAGCCTTTATGTATAAGTGTTTGATCTCCCCAGTGCTGATGTTAGCGAAGACCTCTCTAGATAGAACTGGCAGAAAATTGTTTCCAAAGTCTAGACTACTTATTCCGTCCGGTAATTTAGGTATATACGGTAAATGAGAACCGTGACCTCTACAGTATGTCAGGTTGTAAATGCAACAACATAAGTTAGTAATACAAGGGTTGTAGTATTTATTACAATGGATACCCGTTTTTACGCCAGCTACATTCTGAAAAACCACAAAACCGTAGAAGACCATCGTAAGAAGACGGGTGTAATGCATTGCTTATATATCTTTGCCACACTGGTCACCTGAAATAAATAGTCGTGATTATTAGTTATTGTTTGAATGGTGCTTTAATCCGCTTTCAATATTAGTTCAGTTATAACATGGTATTTACTGGGTAAATGACCGATACGACGGTATTATTTATCCTGGCACGGATCCGTAAGTAGAAATGATTTTCCTACAACCATGAACGCCAATGAGGGAAATTATTACTACCATTGTTAAAGTTTTTGATGTGACTGGACCGGGTGTCAAAACATTGATCTTCCGGTTAAAATGCAGACACTCTTTAACCCCTACACCACGGTATAGGTGAAGATTCTAATTGTCATTTATTGTATTAAGCCTTATCCTGCTGAAGCCCTGAATCTGTTGACATGGCATTAATGCAGTATGGAAAGTGTAAATGCTTATATTATTTGCATAGTATTTTACGCATCTGTATACAATGTTTTAGTTAAAAAAAGCTGTGTATCCTTGGTAAACTACACGTGCGAATGGTTCATTTATCCTGAAACTAGCGGGACAGTCCTATTTCTATTCCGACAATCCTGAGTGTCAATGAAGGAAACCTATCGCAAATGAGTCGTGTGCCACAAAAAAAACACCAGCCACTGCGTATTTTAACAATGTAGATAAAGATAATGATTGAAGATAAATATAAATTTGCACACCATTAATGTCTGATTGAATTGCTGTTTATCAGAGCAATCCGGAATACCCTTTGGACTCATTTACGAACATATCAGAGAATGATATCCCAAACAAAGTATATGTCCTATGATACAAATGTGTATAGGATGTTGAACAAGACAAAACCTTTTTTTACGAAAAACCATATCTTGGTTTCCACAGAAAGTATTCTAACTAAGTATCTTTGACTTATGTATATATGTAAGAGCGCATTTAGTAAATGTATGGAAACACTCCGGAAATGAAACAATACTTATTGAATTAGGCTAAAAGTAATGTGGCAAAAAGAGAAATTACTCATCATGAACAAGTTCTCCTTTTGCCACATTGTATCCAACTGTTGTCATCTGTAGTTGCGTCTTGATGCGCTTGTAAACAGATGGTAAACGGACAATATATACCCGACAAAGAATAGCATTACGAATTGCAGCTTTTAGGTGGTTCATACACATGTAGTTAGGAAAATAATGTATTTGATTAGACTCTTGAAAGACAGAAAAATCGACACTTAAATTTTCAACAAGAAAACTCATACCTGTCCTTATAAGTCCTTGATAAGTACACAATATAACATAATTTGACAGAATCAAACTAAACAATCACTTTCCTGTGAAATGTTATAACACTCGCCGTATCATTTGTTTAAATCTCAATTAACAGGATACTGTTACTCACGATCATATAAGGACAATGCTGGGTTCGCTTCTGGTGAGTCGGGTCTTGTCGTCGCTCCGTCTTGGTATCATTAAAAGTTATAGTGTCGTTAAATTAATAGGGCTACACGTCTAGTTTTTGTTTAAGAAGATGCAATTACGTCAATGTAATAAGAAGGCGGACGTTGAAGACTCTGGTGAGACTGTGCGTATGCACAGGTTATTCTAAGACTTCGCTGTACGCAGGTACAAAAAGACCCCCCAACTCGACAGACTTGGCTTAATTATACAATGCATCATACGTATGATTCAGACACGGCACATTATTACTGTTAGAGACTTTCCGCCTGTCTATACTGTACACACATCAGACGGACAGAGGGACCATTGTATTAACAACGTGTACAATTTACATTGAATAGAAACATTCACGTATTATAAGCGTTGCCCTGATGAGTAGAATAAACGTGCAACCGATTGGTACGTTTGAAACCGTTGTTGTGTCCTTTTCCTTTTTTTTTATTCATATATGTCACAGTCCTAAGAAGTCCGAGCTGACCAAGACTCGAACCTTAGATTTTTTGATCCGAAAGCTAGTTCCATAGCACGGCAATATAAGTGAATGTTGTGATATGTACTCGGGACTTTTCCTATGTAGTCTCTTTGTTGGGCGCCATTGCCACAGTCCCGACAGATCCGACCTCACCAGGCTCGAACCTTGTTATCCGCAGGCGAACGCCCTACAACGTCGCTATAAAAGCAAGCTCCATAGCAATGCAGTATGAATGTCCCCTTATACATATACATTAGCTACATATATACATACAATATACATGCAAGGACAACAAATAGGTTTAATTTGGATGTATAGATATGATATATACGAGTAGCTATAGTTTAACTAATTAATTAAACATAGTAATGATAAGTACATTAAACACTTGTAACACAACTTAAATGGCGAAATGAATAATAAACAACGGAATATCAAATCATGAAGTAAATCAGGAGCGACAAAGACGTCGATTAATGAAGTTATGCTTAACTTAAAGTGTGCGAATGAATGAATCATTGACAAAACTACGAAAAGAACAATATGGCATGTGTTCGTATTTGTCATGAATTATAAACTATGTCGTTTTGTTAGTCGCCGGGCAGAAGCCCGCGACTTCTATTTTTAATAGGTTTTCGGAAATAACATGGGAGGGGGGATTATTATTAGAAAGAAACACATTTAGATGTCTTGAACATATTACAATTGTGTTTGTTTAAAAACACTAAGAAATGACACATCTAAAATGAAATAAATATTCCGATGTTTTAGGTATTTTTAGTTTCTTTATTTTGACTCGCATTTATGTTTTTTTGTTTTATTTACGAAGACAAAACAGTCCCTATTTGCTAGAATGAAATACTGTATTTTACACTATATACTACATGTAATCAAAAGGCTATAACTACAAACCTTTACGTCGCACAGTCTAATGTTGTTTACATACGCGCTCCTGCTGATGAAAATGACTTCGAATATTTTCCTTCTAATGGCAATTTTAACTTACTGAATGTTATTTTCATGTTCAAAGAGATGTCTTGATTTGTGAAGAAGGCATTTTATAATGTTTATCCATGTATATCTAAAATATGAACTGTTTCTAAGCTAAAACTGTTGATCGCGTGACTCGCGAATACCAACTGCGTAGATCAATCTCCTTTGCAGAGAGCCGCTCTTTACACTCACTTACAAATAGTAAATCATATGCGATTTAAAATGTTTATTTGGTTCGAAACAAATGAAGAAAAGAACAAACCGAGATAACGCTGGTTTAAATAGAAAAATTACTTTGAACGAACACTCTCTGCCTATAAAGAGAGTTTCAAGAACGACACCTCTGCGAATAAGAAAGAATCGGGTCTTTCGTACACAATTATTTCGTCCTTGACAATTTTAAATGTGTCATTTAATTCCCTAAAGGCATATTGCTTCCGATCTGCATATTGTTATGCATCATTGACACAAGGGCGCTCATCATAATATAATTTTAAAACATGAGTAGTTTGTTATTTTCATTATGAAAAAGGAAAGAAAGAATTAAAATAAATTAACATGTTGTAGGGCTCAGTTCATGTTCGAAATTAAGTTTAAATTATACAACAATTTCAATGAGATTTAACTGTTTAGTTGATATTATATTTCGAAGGTGGTCTAATTTATAAATATTGAACTACATTTCAACATTTGTTAAAGTATGATATAATTAGGATGCCAAGCTAATATCATCTTGAGAAAAAGAGAAAACTCATGTCTTCAGCGATTTAACCCTTATCTCATTGTTTTAAAGTAGATTGCTGCAAAGGTGTCCACTGTTGACTTTAATAGAGGAAAGGTAAAATGACGTTCTATTGCATGCAAATCCTAAATTGTCTGTTTTGTGGTTTTATTGAAAAATAATAAAATTCAAATATTCTGACAAACATCTTGAAAAGTGTATGTGGAATTCACAAATCTTATAATCATTCCTTAATGAAAGCACTGTATACATACTAAGACTAATGATTGGCAAGATTACTCATTTCCATTACTGTTTATGATCAATATTTAGTTGGTTGTGTGTATGGTCAACCTACTTTGGAATGGAGATTGATCATAAACAATGAAAGGCTTCAATTATCATTCACTTCGTTGACAAAACAATGCAAGTTATGATACATTTTCACTTGACCCCACCCCTGATGTTCCAATATGCCCTTCAGTTGATAACTGTTTATTCAACTACTATAATGTTAGTGTTATGCATGACTGCAGTATGGATTTCTGGCGACATTGATGCGTTGCATCAACTTTCTCTTGTTCTAAACATATAAAGAAAAAACTAAAAACAATTGTGTATACATTGAACTATTAGAGCTATTTATCTAATGCGTGACAACAAAAATGGAAGAAAGGTAATTCAAATACTTATACGAAAGCAATATGTTTATCTATACCAACTAGAACAGGAAGTTAAAAGAAAGTAATATCTAAAGGTTGGGGCGAAAACGGGAATGTACGTATCGATTCTGTTTATGCCCATTACAAGATTAAAGGAAATTTCTGTATGGTGTAGATCATTATTTTCTGATCTATGAATGGTAAGTTTTAAAAGGATCACGGTTATATAATGACAGGTAGGCGATTGTTAAGACACGTACCACAACACTCACGTATTAACCCTTTCTCACATTTGCAGCAGACAACTTTGAAAACATCTATGCAAACATATGGAAACTCTCTATAAATGAAAGAATATTTATTGAATGCAATTGAAAACATTCTGGCAATATTTAATCATTATGAGCAATTCCTCCTCGTACCAGAAAGAGTTTAATATTTACGAATTTGAAAATTTGAAATTTAATGATATGCGAACATATTGATGTTTTCTAAGTTAAACGCAAATTTAATGTCCTATTAATACATGCAATACACATTTAAAGTATAACGCTTACATGGAACCATTACAGATTTATTTAAACTGATCACTAGCAAATCTTTTCATCCCTGCATAAAGGTGGCCTTTAAAATATGGTTTACCGAAATAAGAAAATCGTTAAATCCGTTTGTATTTAACATATTAACGCTTTGATATTCCCGAAACATCAGTTATAACTGTCTATATATACATGCCCTTTCAGTAAGGTTGATTACTTTTGATTGATGTATTGTGTGATTGGAGTGTATTTCCGTTTTATACTTCATTACAGTTCATTCGACTTTGTGAAATTCGGCGTCGACAGAGTTAACAATTATAATAAGGGTTTTCTTCCTTAACGCTCAGGGTTGTATGAATAATATTACGATTGATGACGCAGTGCCAGGATCAATAATACCGGTATTAATGATAAATTATACACGAAACGATGTGATCTTACGGAAATTCTGTTTATGGTGGCTTAACATTACCGTTAACGAAACTACTTAAGTATGTTCTCAGCATGTTATGTGATTATTGCACTGCAGCAAGGCCTTAATGTTTGTTTTAACTTTGGTTAGTTTTAATCGATCGATTGATTGATTAGTTTTTGTTTTACGCCGCTTTTAGCATTTTTTTTCAGATAGATCATGGCGTTTTCTTGGTCAGTAACAAGTCCTACCGGTTCATTAATCATGACACCAGCCAGTAAGTCGGAATAATAACCCGCAATCCAGAGCGCTTAGGACGGCAGCCATTACAATCTTTTAAAGTATTTGGTATGATTTAAATTCGAAAATCTATATGAACAGGAGTGTTTTTCTAAAAAACTGCATTTGTATTATCCCATGGTTTATTCTAGGAATGTAAAGATAAACACATTGAGTTGATCCTCCAACGGTATGAAGTCTTGTTAAACGGCGCAGGCGGCTGGTCTGGCTCTTTTTTGACAAATTATTCACAACCTCTATGCAAGCAGTCGAAGAGTAACCACTTACACTGCTACTAGTACGAGGCTTCATTCCCATTGCCCGCCAATCGAGTGGCCAATTGATCACTACATAATGTTGTCTTAATACTTTGTTGGTTAGAGCACCAATAAGTCGTGGAATTTCGTACCAAGGTAACACACCATGATCGCCGTAGTAAACTACAGTCCAGATCCTCTAACACAAGCAAGGTAAGACAGTCTTTTCTGTTCTCGTTCTTTTCAATCAGACCGATATTTAACTGAAATTCGCACCAACCATCTGTCACGAAATTGTTCGAAAGTATCGCTAGTACATGCTCACTGGAGTGAATAGCATCGAACATGGTGGTTGCCTTGGAGCCGAGTGGCGAATCTCTATGCCAAATGTAGAGCTTCAAACCATCTACCTTCTCGATACGGTCACATATATCGTGGTGAAGAAACGGGGAGTCGTCGTCATGGTATACGATTTAGATATATGGTTCACCCCGGGTTTAAGCTTCCTCACCTAATAATGTCTCGTTCATTCCTTTTACACAGTTAGTATGCCATATATGATTCGTTTCACAAAAAGCTTTGGTTGGTCGAAATGTCTTAAACAGTTTACCGTTCCAATCACTTGGTGTTGTGACATTTGTTAAGATTAGGACAGCTTGTTAGTGATATAATTGTGCCCGCGGGCATTTCTTGATCACCTATCCATGTTCTAAACCAACGGTTCTCACAACTACATGTACACTCCAAAGATTTATCAGCTAGATTTACCGTCCTGAGAGTCTTTTTAATATTCTCCGGGAAGGATTGAGGTTTCACGATACATTGACGATAAGTACGATGTTACATCTTATGATTCAATACGGCAAGTGTATATGAGTCATGCACTGTGAAAAGCAACATCATGGGACGTCTCGGTGGTGTAATGGTAGAACGTCCGTCCCGGGTACGTAAGGTCGCGGGTCCGATCTCAAGTCGGGTCATACCAAAGGCTTAAAGATGATATAAATTGTTTTCCCTTCTTGGCACTGAGGAGTGTTGGGTTAACATTACGACTAACTCGCTCGTTGTACATACCGTGCATGGACAAGTAGTACTTGTAACTTACATAAGAAACCCCGTGATATTTCTTGAACATTGTTGAGAACGGCGTTAAATACCAAACAAACAAAAGAGGGCCATGATTGCTCTAGATCGCTCACCTGAATTATATTATGTGATTTCTAATGCAAAACACATCAAGACAATTATCCTGACAAAGATTAAAAAATGCCACATCCAGAGTGTTAACAAGATTTCCCCTCATTTTGCCTAGTTACCTTTTTTTTTAACTGATATGACCCATATTAGAACATGGATTATATATCCCCAAGACAAACATTCAGACAAAGTTTCAACTTGCTCAAAGTAAAAATGCATCCTCTAGAATGTTAACAAGAGTTTCCTTCAATTTGATCTAGTTACCTAGTTTTTGACCTTGCATGACCTATATTCTAACTCGGTCTAGATTTTTGCCTAAATTTGAATCTGCTGAAGCAAGAAATGCCGCTTCTACAGTGTTATTGGGACCTCCCTTCAATTTGGCCTAGTGACCTAGTTTTTGAACAAACATGACCAATATTCGGACTTGGACAACATATCATCAAGACAAACATTCTGATAACAATTCAACATGCTCAAATTAAAAATGTAGCATCCAGAGTATTGACAAGATTTCCCTTCAATTTGGCCTAGTGACATTGTTTGTAACCCAATATGACCCATATTAAAACTAGACCTAGATATAATTAAGACAAACATTTTGACAAAGGTTCAAGCTGCTGAAGCCAAACATGCGGCCTCCAGAGTGTCAACAAAATTTCCATCAATTTGGCCTATTGACCTAGTTTTTGACCTGGCATGACCCATATTCGAGATTGACCTTCATATCATTCAGATAAACATCCTGGCCAAATGTTAAGCTGCTGACCCAAAAAAGGCATCTTCTACATGTGTTCTACATGTGGCATATTGACCTAGTTTCTGACCCTTTATGAACCATATTAGTACTTGACCTAGATATCATTAAGAAATACATGTTGACAAAAGTTGAAACTGCTTAACTCTATAGTTTTAACAAGATTTTCCTTCAATTTGACATACAGTTAAGAACATCATGAAATTGACAAATTTATCGTTCACGCTGCGCTCCGTTCTGTTCAGTTCTGCTCCGCTCACGTTCCAATCCGCTCTTAGGTGGCAATACACAGTAGAAAGTCAATCTTCCCGTAAACGCTCGACCCTCTTCTCTGTTAACCCCAAAACAGCTGGCACAGAATCACTGAAATATAATAAACCATTTTGTTGCAACAAAGGATGTCAGAATTATTAGAAAATAACAGTAAATGAATGTATCAATCTGGATTTTGGAAATTTAAAGCACTTTCAAACGGCTTGCAAGGTCGCCAAAAAATGCAGAAAAATACCATTTTTACCCTTAAATCGAAAAATCACATGAAAAATTCGCAGGGGTTAGGGTTAAAAATCATCAGCTATTATGGGACCAAAACCTGAATGCAATCTGAGGATGCCTAAAAAAATACCACGTTACCTGCTCCTTTTTGCACAGTTTCAACTGAAAAATGGTACCTTTGTTTACATGCAACAGAATGCTCCTAGCTCACAAGATATAGATTCGCACTTCTGGCCATACACAAGTAGACTCAAAGATGAAAGGGTCAGATGGCAATATTCAATTTCTATTTTTACATAACACGAATATTCCGACTCCAAGTGTTATATGACCTCTTAAGGGAAATTAAATGTGCATGTGATAGGCAAAAGACACTGTATATCAATAAAACACACTAATATAAAATGATTTCAACCATTTTCAGTATGCTGAAGGCGCCGCAATTTGTTTTAAACGATTTCAAACCCTTCACTGAATTCACACATTTTATCCCAGTTTTTGGCAATTTTTTATCATTATTCCCCAACTGCAAGAAATGGATAAACTGTTCCGGTATGACTGCAGTACCAGTTTTGATCACATTTTCTTATACATATGTGCTCTTAGAGCTGGTATTGCACTGAATGCATGCAATGATTTTAACCTATAAGCTATTTGTTCCAAAATTCTCCGCTGTTCTATCCTTTCAATGTGCATTTTCAGTAGATTTTTCAAAGTTATTTTCAATATTTTACCCTGAAAGACCTGCTGATGAACAGAAAAAGACATACATAGTCAACTAGAATTAAAACAAGCTCACTTTATGTAAAAGAGAATAGCTTTCAGATAATTTCTGAGTCAATTTAACCCTTTCACAAGGTATTCTATAGAATGCAAGGGAAATAATCCATGCAGTCATAGTTTGAAAACATTTCATTTCCCCCTTAGTATCCAAATGTGAATTACCTGGACTGTTTATTTATGAAACCTGATGCTTCAGAAGATAAAACCACATATTTACAGTCCCTAATTGGTCACCTTATCATGTTTTCTATCAAGAAAAGACACAGACCAGCCAGAATGTTCACTTTTAGTAGTGAATTAGCCAAGGATAGAGGTTTAAAAGGATTAATAAGTGATTCAAAAGAGAAAACATGTCTGGAATATACAGAAAAAGTTTTGTTAGCAGTAGCAATTCCAGCAAGAAGAAAGCCACCCAATTCAAAAAAGGTGGAAAAGCGTGGAACAAAACAGTACAGAGGGCACCCTCGACGCCTGTTTTGACAGAATCTCATTCTGCATCGTTTACTATCACCCGTCTTGACAGTATGGTGGCAATGGATGTGTTGACAGCCTCTGAGTTGTCCTCGTCGTCTTATTCTTCTTCTTCTTCTTCTTCTTCTTCTTTTTCTTCCTCCGCTCTTCCATACACCCTTCGACCAAAACCCGTAACGGAGAAATGCAACGAACTTCAACATACTAACGAGAACATTATAGTGAATATGGGAAAAATGACAGAGTTGATCAACCATGTCCATGGATTTACGTGTGAAAATGCCAGCGGAAATTGTAAATAGGATTGGGCTGTGTGTTTCAGTGAGTGTAAAGTGTAACACTTGTCGCCTGGATGTAAAACCTCACCAGATGTCACATAGAGTGAAAAAGGATTCAGGACATCATGCAGGTACACTTAATTAAATGGCAGTGATTCCGTCTGTTAAAACTAAGATGGGGCTAACAGACGTATACACAGTATTTGCATGTTTAGACATTAAAGCGCCCAGTCTCACAGTTCTTCAAAGGAAGTTCAACTCACTCTGTGATAAAATGTCTGACCTAAATGAGAGGCAAATGATAGCAAATCAGCAATACTTAAAAAAAATAACATCACTGTTACCAGAGAAAACTGCAGCCATTCACACGCAGTTTGATGTTTCGTACTCCAGGCGGCCTCAGGGTGGAAGTGAGAAGGCGGAACAGAGTTTTGGCGTAATTATAGATCACTCAACCTGTCAAAAACTGCCAGTTGCAGCCGCAATAGCCAATAAGCACTGTAAATTGAGAGACTGTAATCACACGGGCGCAAAGTGCACATAAACATACTGCTCCGACAAATCTATTGCCTTAAGTGAACGTTCACTCTTACACGACACTCTTGATAGTGTGAAAGATGCCGGTCATATAACCATCAATTATGTCACAACAGATGCTAGCACACAGCTATCAAAGGCACTTAGAGATTTCAACACAGAAAATCACACAAGAATTTCTCATTATAAGTGCTTCATACACAGAGTGAGAACATTAGAGAAACATGTCCGAAATCTCACACTGAAAAGCATACCTAGCATATACGACAAACGTGCGTATCGACAGAAATTGTCACAGTGCGTGCGAGCCCGAATTAGGATGGAGCTTAGGAATTCCCGGGCATTGAAGAAAAGTGACCATGAATTTACGCGTTCCAGCGCTGCAGCAATAAAAATCATAGCATGTTGCTTAGCGGATGATCACCACAGTTGTCGGGAAAATTCCCTTGTCTGCAAAGGCCATCTTAGAACGTACACTACAACCTCACTGCCATATGTAGTACACTTAGAACTAAACAGGAATGACAAGGACACAGTTCAAAACGAAATAAATAAATATTTGATGAGGAAGGCCTAAAAAGTATGTACAAACTGTTCAATACGAACATGTGTGAGAGCCTGCATTCTCAAGTTTATAGACTCGCGTCAAAGTCAATCAGTTGGAGTCGCAACTTCCCTGGACTTTGTCATTCTGCAGTGCATTTCGCAACACTGGGATCCAGTAAATCTACCATACAATTAGCAGCAGCTGCCGGCATCAAAGTCAGCCAAAACTCAATGTTGTATGTGCAATTACAGTCTAAAGACCGACTAAGTAAATATCATTCCAAAAGAAAGACAACAGCAGAATTTAAACAGAGAAGATATTATATGCGAAAACGAAAGTCCTACAGGTCCCTATTTACAAATTCTCTGTACAGTGTGGAAAAGGCAGGCTCATCTACAGCTCAAGAACACAACTATGGCCTGTCATCATAAAACAAATTTGAAAATGAAATTTTAACAGCAGTTTCATCAGCAGTAACCAGCATTAACAAACAACAACAACGAATCAACCCAACATAACAATTCTTTACCGTTTCTCCGCAGAAAATACACCTTCTGAATCCTCTATGGCCAGTGCATTCCCCATTAGCCTGACATACTTTTCTGGCATTGTTGACAGAGTTGCTTTCATAGGATAGATGATCAAGATTAATGCACCGTTTATTATGGCACAAATGAGAGACATGAATGCATGGGCTAAGTTCAATTGGACTCTTCTCAATTAAATATGCTAGGCGATGAACAAGTAATTTCAACCGTTTACCACCAACAATGACCCGGTGAATACCATAGCCATATTTGTCAGTGGGACCAGTCCAAACTACACATTCACCGTAGGGCGCAGACTTGTCAAACAAAGCATGTCGTAAAATGTCGACTCTTCCACAAGGTATGTGGTAAAAGGCTGAAACATCCGTAATTATACAAAAAGTCATTCATTTGATACAAAGTGCCTGTAATTTCACCCCAAAAATCATAACAAAAGACTGCTTTAAATGCATGAGTTTCCTTAGAAATCTGCACTTTGTGTGATGTTTGGATTATCTCCCTTGTTCATATGCATTTTTTCATAACAAATAAGAGCCTTAGAGTCTGTAATTTCTTAAATTATGGTGTTTTGGGTGCAAATTCAAGAAAATGTCAAACCACAAATGTACCTATAAGGTGGTTATACACAGTAGAAAGTCAATCTTCCCGTAAACGCTCTCCACCCTCTTCTCTGTTAACCCCAAAACAGCTGGCACAGAATCACTGAAATAGTAAAACCATTTTGTTGCAACAAAGGATGTCAGAATTATTAGAAAATAACAGTAAATGAATGTATCAATCTGGATTTTGGAAATTTATAGCACTTTCAAACGGCTTGCAAGGTCGCCAAGAAAAGACCATTATTACCCTTAAATCGAAAAATCACAACAAAAATTCGCAGGGGTTAGGGTTAAAAATCATTAGCTACTATGGGACCAAAACCTGTATGCAATCTGAGGATGCCTAAGGAAATACCACGTTACCTGCTCCTTTTTGCACACTTTTCAACTGAAAAATGGTACCTTTGTTTACATGCAACAGAATGCTCCTAGCTCACAAGGTATAGATTCGCACTTCTGGCCATACACAAGTAGACTCAAAGAGGAAAGGGTCAGATGGCAAAATTAAAAGTCATGCTTCACGTCTAATGTTTACATTTATAACCTTAAACAAATACCTTTAGCCCAGAAATGTACCTAAAACTCACAGTTTTTCAGTATTTCTATTTTAGACCCTGGCCATAACACGAATATTCCGACTCCAAGTGTTATATGACCCCTTAAAGCGACTGAAATCCAGATGGCACGAAAAAAAAAAAAGAAAAAAATCTAATTCGCCCTAAATGTTATTCTTTATGTTATCCAAGTAAAACCAGGGTAGAAAATGTATCGTTTTTTATCAATAAAGTGAACTTGAGTCGTTTTCAATTGTCCCTATGGAGGGGTTTCCTATTTAAAAATGCTTACCCCGTTACTGACAGGGTAGAATTTGCGATGGAAAAAGTATCGAAAACAAGAAAATCTCACCATTATAGGGGTATGTAATATGTCAGTTATCATATTTTAATGCCCCAGATACAAAAATAACACTTATTTTCTTAAAATTGGAAATTTTATTTTTTTTCGACAGTTGGGTATCTGGAGTTCGGTCGCTATAATAATTGTGATTGCTTCTTTACGTGCCGTTCAAATTGATCGCTAGGATCGCTTTATTTCGATCAAAACTAGTTTCGTAAAAAAATTATTGAGTTAATTGTTGCAGCCGCTCAATGCTTTGCTCAATCAGCGAATCATTCAGTAATTGGTTTTCTTTTTCATTCATTATGACTTTTTCGTTTAGAGCGCAAAATTCCGTTCCGCTCTTAGAGCGTTCCAACTTCGTTCCAATCACTCTAACGAACCAATTACGTTATACTCTGACTGTCAAGTTCATGATGTTCTTAGCTTTAACAGTCATAACATCAAGACATTGACAATTTTACCATTCACACTCCGCTCCATTCCGTTCAGTCCCGTTCCGCTCCTGCACAAATCCGCTCTGAAAGAGTTTAGTCGTTCAAATGATTGTGATTGCTATTTTTCGTTCCATTGAAATTGATCACTTTTTTGCACTCACTGGGAGCGCTTTTTTTTCATCAAAAGTAGTTTCGTGAAATAATTATTGAGTAAATTGTTGCAACCGCTCAATGAGCGAACCATTCATGTTATTGGATTTTTTCATTCATTATGAATTTTCGTTCAGAGCGCAAAATTTCCTTCCGCTCTTAAAGCGTTCCAACTTCGTTCCAATCACGCTCACAATCCAATCACGTTCCGCTCAGATTGTCATTTCATGATGTACGGAACTGTAGTGACCTACTGTTTGACCCGACATGACCATATTCAAACTTGACCTACATAGCTCTAAGACCACCATTCTGATAAGGTTTCAACATGCTAAAGTTAAAAATGCATCATCCAGAGTGTTAACAAGATTCCCCTTCAATTTGGTCTAGTTACCTAGTTTCTGACCCCATATGACTCGTATTCAAATTTGACCTATATATCATTCAGACAAATATTCTGAAAGTGTTTCAAGCTGCTGAAATAAGAAATGCGAGAGTGTTAACAAAAATTTCATTCAATTTGGCCTATTAACCTAGTTCGACCCGGCATGACCCATATTCGAACTCGGCCTAGATAACTTTCAAATAAATATTCTGATCTAATTTTAAGCTGTTGAAGCGAAAAATGCTTAGTGACCTAATTTCTGACCCGATATGACCCATTCGAACTTGACTTAGATATCATTAAGACAAATATTCTGACCAAATTTCAAACTGCTGAAGCAAAAAATGCGGCCTATAAAGTGTTAACAATATTTTCCTTCAATTTGACTTAGTGACCTACGTTTTGACCCGACATGATCCGGGTTAAAGCTTGCCGTTCATATCATTAAGACAAACATTCTGATAAAGTTTAAACATGCTCAAGCTGAAAATGTGGCCTCCAGAGTGTTAACAACATTTCCCACCAATTTGACCTAGTGGTCTTGTTTTTGATATGGCACAGTTTCGAACTTGACTAAGATGTTATGGAGATGAATGTTCTGATAAACTTTCATAAAGATCTGATGCAAAATGAAGCCTGTAGAGTGTTAACAATGTAATTGTTGACAACGGACGACAGACGAACGCACGACGCACGAAAAGAGCATACTCCGATCAGACTGCAAATATATGCACCGTGATCTTGCTATATACTGGTGGTTAATGCACTAAAGTTAGTATTCGAATATCTTCTGCTCAATTTTTTTTTAAAGTCAAGTAAAGCTGTTAAGGTTTGTTATCGATTATGCCTTTAAAACGGGTATAGAATTATATCAGGACGATAATTACAATTAACAATACGTTTTTCCGTATTTAATTTTATGTCATCAATAGCTTTTGAGATAATTTACCTCACAGGCTAAATGTATTTACCTTTTGAAGCAATTTCGCATGTCTTTTTTTATAGAAGAAATATTCTCACTTAATCACTCTGACTCGTGTTTGTTTGCAAGTAGGGGCGCAATTACAAAAGCATCTTGAGTTCCGTAGGACTGGAGTCAATGCAACTCTAGAACTCCAGCAGAAGGTGTGATATTGGTTTCATACCTTATATATTTGTATCTTGATGTGAATATAATGTGTGAGACTTAAATCATCATTCCTGACCGCCGCGATATGACGACCTTAGCTGTTGAAAGCGAAGTAAAACTAAAAACAAATAAACAAAACAAAATCATAAAGGCAAATATTATTCAAAACGATGACTCGCGATTTAAGTAGAACTATTTTCTTGAACGAATCTGTCTTTTGAAAACAGTATAGCAGTGTAGCCGATTAATTACACGAAGGACCAGAACTACTGCTGCGCTAGTTTCATGGTATGATTTTATCACATGCTTTTCGCTCTGAAGAATACATGATACACGAAACTGTCAATACATAAATCATTTGGCATAAACTAAGCGACCACTCGAACATGGCAATTACTTGAAGTAAAACAAGGGTTTCATTTCGAGTTCGAGTTAACGAGAGTTCATTGTACATTGTGAGATAAGTGAATTATCAAAAATAAGTCGACACTTACATTTTCCAACAAATAAGTACAAAACCAAACGCAAACCCAACTTAATCCTGTCTTTTAAAGTCCTAATTTGATAATTGACAAACTATAATATAAAAGATATCTCTCTTCTAACCAAATACTTTTTCAATTTGATATCAATAGTGTCGAGTTTCGCAAATTCTTTAAGCGTCCCTACACTTGTAATGAAGCCACCTTTGGTTTGGGAGTAACATTTTATCTCCCTACTGGGAGTCATATTTACTGTCCGCTTTGGGATTATATTAACTGTCCACCGCTTTGGGAGTTATATTTAACCTCCTCGTTGGGAGTCATATTTAATCTCCGCTTTGGGAGTCACATTTAATCTCCGCTTTAGGAGTCATATTTACTCTCTTTTTGGGAGTCATATTTCATCTCCACTTTGGGAATCATATTTACTTTTCGCTTTGGGAGTCATATTTACTTTTCGCTTTGGGAGTCATATTTACTTTTCGCTTTGGGAGTCATATTTACTTTCTGCTATGGGAGTCATACTTAATTTCTGTTATGAGAGTCATATTTGATATCTGCTTTGAGAGTCATATTTAATCTCCGTTTCGGGTGTCTTATCTATTGCAATACACATTTCAAAGTTGATTTTCTGTTACCCGGGGACACCCAACATTAATTCTCTAAATACTTCTGATAATATCTTTTTTAATGCATTTCATGCATCAGGAGAGCAAAATTTATTAGGAACAAACTATATTTCACACTCTTAGTCAATAAAATGGAATAAATTAGTCAAAAACGTGGTCTGAAATAGGTTGAAAAAAGTAGGACTAAAAGAGCTCTAAAAATCACACAACAAAAGACCCAGGGGATTACTGTGGAATGTATCATAATCTTACTTTATTATGATTATATTAATTTTTGAATCTGGCCAAAATCCGAGTATCCTGACCGCAACTATTATGCATGTATGCCAGTTTGTGAGTCTCCATTACTCTCTTACTCTCCGGTCTAGGAGATTCATTTACTCCCCGGTATGTGAGTCATATTTACTCTCCGCTGTGTGAGTCTCAATTACTCTCTTCCTCTCCAGTCTGGAAGAAATAGTTACTCCCCGGTTTAAAATTCATATTTACTCTCTGGTTTGTGAGTCACCATTACTTTCTTACTCTTCGTTCTGGGAGATACATTTACTTCCCGGTTTGGAATTCATATTTACTCTCCGGTTGTTTAAGTCACCATTTCTCTCTTCCTCTCCAATCTGGGAGAAACATGTACTCCCCGGTTTAAAATTCATATTTACTCTCCGGTTTGTCACCATTACTCCCTTACACCTCGGTCTGGGAGATACATTTACTCCCCGGTTTGTCACCATTACTCCCTTACACCTCGGTCTGGGAGATACATTTACTCTCCGGTTTGTCACCATTACTCCCTTACACCTCGGTCTGGGAGATACATTTACTCCCCGGTTTGTCACCATTACTCCCTTACACCTCGGTCTGGGAGATACATTTACTCTCCGGTTTGTCACCATTACTCCCTTACACCTCGGTCTGGGAGATACATTTACTCCCCGGTTTGTCACCATTACTCCCTTACACCTCGGTCTGGGAGATACATTTACTCCCCTATTTGGATATCATATTTACATTCGGTGTCAGGGGACCCCTAAATTTGCAACTTTGCAAAATGTCCGCACCACTAGATGCTATTTGAGAAATTCTCAAAAACAGCATCCATCATACTGTCAAAACTATATCTCAATATATGGCATATAACATTATTTAAAAATCATGTAACATTTTAGCAACTCAACAGAACTGAATAAGCTTTTAAACCCTGTGTATTCTATCCAACCAACCCAAAATGCGGGCTAAAATGACACAATTGTGGCAGATTTTTATTCATGTCCTTACGTAATCACGTAATTAGTAATCAAGCCATGCATACCCAGGAAATGTATGCAAAATACCATGTCATCAGTATTATTTTAGTAGAAAAACTTATTTGAAATTTTCGTCCCATAACAGTTTCTCAAATGATATTAAGATTGACCGCAGAAAAGCTCTTCAACATGATATGAGCTGGCATATACAATTGTTCGTATTTTTTCACTAAATAGTATACATCAATTGATAGAAGTCAATAAAGAAATCAATGCCATATATTGTTATATAGTTAAGAAATTAATTCATTTTCAAACATTCCAAATATATGAGATATCGACCGGCGCCAAACTCGAATGTGTCCTCTGCCACCTTTCCACCATAACTCTCTTACTCTTCGGTCTGTGAGTTAAACTAACTCCGCGGTTTTGGGAGTCATATTTACTCTCCGGTTTGTGCGTCATATTTACCATCCGATTTGTGGGTCATCTTAATTCTCCGGTTCGGGAGTCATAATATGAATATAGGTGCTACTTATTTCGGCTAAACTAACACACCTGAATAGTCATGCCGGTTATCATGATTTTTAAGAGATATTTTTTTAATTTACGAGTCCTACCCTTCAATGCAAAGGAACTAAAACTCCTCAATTCTGTTAGCATATGTGACCAGCCATGATATTTTTGGTCCAAATGAGGTATATTGACGAAAATGAGTTATGACCATATTTAGTAACCTACATGTACATATGCCTAGAGTTAAAAAGTTGAAACATTTTTTGAAAATTCTTATTTTTTGCGAAAATATACATTCTTTTGTCTTATCACTATAACAACAATTGTATCAGATAATCAATGTTTATTACCAGTAATTGAACAGTTTTAAAGTTTAATAAAATCAAACTTAAATCCACATATTTTTATTTTAAAGTGTAGAAATATGTAAATGAACTTCAATGTCATTGTAAGATATCAATCATTCATGGTTACCATGGTTACCATGATAACAAATATACACTTTTGAGAAATATGTTTTTGGCGTGATTTCAAATGATTTATGCACTATTATGTAAGTGCATTTCAATGTCATTGTAAGATATCAATCATTCATGGTTACCATGGTTACCATGATAAAAATATATATAATTTTGAGAAATATTTTGATGTCATGATTCATGCACTATTATATGATGTGAGTCAAACAGTTATGAATATCAGCCAATTGTTGATTAACATAGTAAGATAGTTGTAACCTTTTCATATATGTATAAAAATAACACTCAATATTCAAGCTTTCGGCCTGACGGCCTTCTTCAGGAACTTTAAATTCGATTACTCAAAAAGCATGTATGTTACTAGTTCAATACTAAAAGTATAACTGACAAGAAAATACAACCTTTTCGTTTGACAACTTTCTGAATTGCTTTGTATTTGAATTACATGCTTAAAATTAAACACACAGGAAATATATTTTAAACAAGAGGGCCATGATGGTCCTAGTTCGCTCACCTGAACTAAGCAATGTAATGCAATGCAAAAAACATCAAGACAATTATTCTGACAAATAAAACGCAAAAACCTCCAGAGTGTTAACAAGATTTTACTTCATTTTGCCTAGTGATCTATATTCTTTTAAACGATATGACCCATATTCCAACATGGACTAGATATCATAAAAGACAAACATTCTGACAAAGTTTCAACTTGCTCAAAGTAAAAATGCTGCCTCCGGAGATTGAACAATATTTTAGTTTATTGACCTAGTTTCTTAACCAAAATAAACCATATTCGGACTTGACCTAGATATAATTCAGACACACATTCTGACAACATTTCAAGCTGCTGAAGCCAAAAATACGGCCTCCAGAGTGTTAACAAGATTTGACCGGCATCACCTGTATTCACGCTTGGACTAAATATCATAAAGATAAACATTCTGACCAAAATGCGGCTTCTACAGTGTTAACAAGATGTTCCATCAATTTTACCTAGTGACCTACTTTTTGACCCAACATCACCCATGTTCGAACATGACCTAAATATTATTAACCCTCTCCCTCATACGACAATTCTGCAGCAGACGACTGAACATATTTTGTAAAAAAGTAGAAAATCTCTATAATTGAATGGATAACCTATGACTAAAAGTGGAAAACATTGTGTCAAAAACGTTTTGTGCAATTTCTTCTTTTGTCATTATGTTTTCAAATAGCTGTCTGCTGCAGAGGCGTCAGAAAGCGTATATATGAGGGAAAGGGTTAAGACAAACATTGTGACAAAATTTCAAACTGCTGAAGCAATTTGGCCTGGTGACCTAGATTTTGACCCAACATGACCTATACTCGAACTTGGCCTAGATATTACTAGGACAAACATTCTGACAAAGTTTCAACATGGTCAAGCTTAAAATGCGGCTTCCAGAGTGTTAACAAGATTTTCATTTAATTTGATCTAGTGACCTAGTTTGTGACCCCACATGACCCAGTTTTAAACTTGGCATAGATTTGATGTATGTTCTGATGAACTTTCATGATGATTAGATGCAAAATGTTGCCTCTAGAGTGTTAACAAGCAAATGTTGACGAATGACGAACGACGGACAAAAGGCGATCACAATTCCTCACCTTGAGTACTTTGTGCTCTGGTGAGCTAAAAATAAGACAAGCTAAAAATACAGTGATTCAAACCAGGTACAAAACAAACAATAGGCAAATTATAAACACTTTCCATCATATAGACGCTTTTTAACGCCTCTGCAGCAGATGGCTTTTTGATAACATAGTGACAAAAGAAGAAATTGATCAAAACGAGCAATTTCTCCTTTTGCCACAATGTTTTCCATTTTTAGCCATAGGTTATCCATCTTTTGACAAAATATGCTCAAAGTCGTCTGCTGCAGATTTGTTGTATGTGGGAAAGGGTTAACATATTTAAATTAAAATTCAGGTTTTTTTTTGATGGCTCTTTAATGGTTTTGGGACAGCTGGTCTGGGGCAGGCACTGTTGCTGTTGTGACATAGAGGTCCAACTTCATCATACAGGTACCACTGTCTCTTTTCGGTCATGCCTGGCACCTGCAGTCTATCAGGGAAGTCTTCTCCAACTGTGACTCCTGCTTTCGAAATATTGACAGCAACCTCAGGATCTGTGGCATAGGGGCGCACAAACACAACCCCTGGATGATCAGAAGACATTCTGAAAAACAGGTTACAGATAAGAAAAAAAAAATCATTATAACATCAGGCCATACATGTACAACAATATATATAAAGAGGTATTTTTATTTGACAGATACAATTTGTACACGTATTTATTGTTTTATTTCAGGTTAAAATGTATTCATGAAACAATTATGTTATGACTGTAGCATCAAATGTGTCACAAGATGTTTGAAACTGATATAATTTATCACAAACCTGAAATGGTGGTATTTCTTTAGACTGGGAATAGGCCTGAAAATCTTCTTTAAAAAAGAGACCCAATTGAAGAAAACAACTGGCTTGTTTGGGTCTTCTACCAATTGTGGGATGTTATGCCCTTTTCTGGAAGACTCCTGGCAATATCCTCTGGGGTCTCCACTGTGGAGTGTCTCCATCTTACCTGAAGAAGAGGCGATGCTTTAAAATGGTGATAACAATAATGGATATAGACTTCATCACAGTCAAAAGTGTTTACCCTTACCCACGTCGTGTATGCATTTTCAAATACATCTGCAGCAGACGACCTTTGAAAACATTGTTGGAAAATGTGGAAACGCTCATAATGAATAATTACTCTTTTTGCCACACTGTTTTCATCTTAATTCAATGATTGGTCATCCATTTGTAAAGAGTTTCCATATTCTTGACTAAATGTTTTTAATGTTTTGAAGTTTTCTGCTGCAGATTTGTTATGTGTGTGAAAGGTTTAATAAGATCAGACACAAGTAAAAGGTAATGCATGTAGACATAGAACAAATGATGATAACCCTACAAAACATTAAAACTGTTCTTCTAAAGTACTGCAAAAAAGTCAGGTGCTCTTATATGTTGTTTTTTAAATACATGTAGTTTAATATACATTTATACTACCTACACTATTCAAATTAAGTTAAAAGATATAAACAACACCTTTGTTGTATACTTAAATTTTCAGTATAAAGAAAATCAGACCTAACACTTTCATTGCTTATTTTACATTTTGGATTTGAACTTGTTTACTTCTTCACAACATTAAATTAAAGTACATATATGTCTTTTTTTCAATGTGAAGTATGAATGTATTGTATACCTTTCAAAGCCCAAAATGCCAGTCTGGGTTAAATTTAGTGTGACCTGAGCTTCCATGCAGTTGAATTCTATCTCTGTGTGTAGGCCTACCATTAAGCGCCACACATGCCATACCTGAAACAATCAAAATAGTTTGAACAAGAGCTGTCGGAGAAAAACACGCTCGACTTTTTAGTGATTGCCAGTAAAACAAAACTTTTTTGGGTGACCAGTACAGAAAACATAACCAAGTACTTTATCATATTATTTCTATAAGCAGAGTACGTACTTTATTAGTCGAAAAAGGGTCATAATTTTTACATAAACCTTTACTGAATTAAGGATTCTTAGCTGTTGTTGGAGGTAATGATGGTAAAAAGATTTTTGTAAGTGTTTAAGTTTTATTCATAATTGTTTTTAAAAAGTTGATTTGGTATGAATAATTTAACCGAAATTCTAAATAAAAAAAGGGCCATAATTCTTAAAATAAACTTGACAGAGCTATGTACGCTTGTCTGTTGATGGAGGTAATGATGGTTAATAAGTATTGTAAGTGTATAAGCTATATTTCTAATGGTTTTGGGCCGAGCCCCGGTAGCTCAGTCGGTAGCGACGCGGGCTGTCAATCCAGGGGTTGTGAGTTTGAATCCCGGCTTGGCCAACTTTCTTTCCGACGATTGACAAAAGTCAATGCGACATGCGTCATTCGTCTTCCACCAATGGGCTAAGTCTATGTGGAAAAGCAGCCAGTTGCTTGGGAAGATTGTTGTGTGGAGTACTGGTGTGAGAAAACCAGGAAATGCATGAGTAGGTGAACTGGCCGCCGTGAAAAAACTGAGAATTGTTAAAAACGGCGTTAAACCCCAATCAATCAATCTAATGGTTTTGAAAAAAAGTAGGGTGGGTCAAAAAAGGGTCATAATTCTTACAAAAACATGGACAGAGTTATGTACTCTTGTCTGTTGACGGATGAAATGATGGTGAATAAGTGTTGTAAGTTTCAAAAAAGCAAATATCTATAATGGTTTTGCAGAAAAAGTGAATTGGTACTGAATCTGAGTCTGAATAACTACTGCTATCACTATCTCTATTTTCATCCACTATCTCTTCGTGTCCAAAATACAACAAATTTACATTTTCAAGTTCATCAATAAAATCCGGGTCGTACAGTAGTTCGAAATTAATTCATAGGGAATTGTACTAGCAGTAGACTGCTGACTATCACCTATTCTGAAATGAGTATTTAAAAACTATCTATTAAACTTTACTTGAGATAGACAGACGAAATAAACATACAACTGACATTTGTTTCACATCCGGGTCACATCAGTGCAATTTCTTTTCTAAAATCGAATATTAATTGGGGGAATTTCATCCACATAAACCAAGATGTATTGATATAATAAAATGCAGCGTACCTTCACATAATCCTTTCTACAATCCGTTCAGTCTTCATCGCGATACCACACAGAAAACAAATCGCTACCCGTGTAGAAAAATTAATAACAACAAGTGGTGGAGGTGAAGGTCGATAAGGGAAGTAAGAATATTCAAGGGAAACAATTTCATAATGGGGTGAACAAGGGTTTAAGAGTTTATTTCTTGATCATTTGGTAAGTTTGCATTGCTGCCAACTTGTTTATTACACCAAACACTGTAATACACTCACCCTGCATCAAATTAAGGTAGAAATAACTCATCAAAATTGGAAAAATAAACGACGTTGTTTAATGACGTTTATTTAGAAATACGACGTGCCTCATTTGACCCAAAAATCTCATGGCGCGTCACATATATGCAACTTTGAAATACGGCTAATATTCTAAATCCATGAAATAATGATGACATGTACATAAAATAACCGCCTTGCCCTTCATAAAGTACTTCAAATGAACAAATGAGTTTTTTCCCCTTCACAGCTTTGTTTCTGTATTTCTTTGTATCAACCATTTTTCTCGTCACCATGGTGTTGTGGTTAGTGGTTCTTCGGAACGGAAGAACTGGGTTCGAGCCGATGTCGGGTGTATCAAAGACTTGAAATGCGGTAGTTATTACTTCCCTCCTTGGCGTTCAATATTGCGGTGGTCAATACCCCTGGTACATCCGTGTCTAATATTACTGGTAATTTATGCAGAGAACGCAATGATGTAATTGAGATACTGTTGAAAACAGTGTAGAACACCATGTAATATAAGAAGTTGATGACTCAGCAGGTATGATTTCTGATCTGAATTTCACTTGTTTGACCCTTTCCTGCCTTCAATAAATATAGGCAAAATATGGAACATCACTATACTGAATACTGTTGAGATTTTTATGGCAAAAGCTCAGTTTCCCCGTTTGAAACAATGTTTTCAATAGGCCTTCATAGGAGTTATAATGCGTCTACAAGTGGGAAAGGGTTAACTATCTTCGAAGATCAATGTACGAACAATTATGTATGGTCAACAAATGTAAAATGCGTCACAGTTATATCAGTTATATCACTAAAACTCACTTGACATGACCGTGGGTTTCAAGATTCTCCCGCGCATGTATTTCACACATCATTCTTCTAATGCAATGACAGGCTACCTTTCGGCATAAACTATCAGCCCCATTGTTGAAAATCGATTGATCTAAGCACATGTAACAATGGCTTTAGGCAATACTCGGAAAGAATCAATAGCTCACTTTGGATTCGAAGTCAATGCTGCCTTGGTTTTTACCGACTGAATTTGTTTATTTTGACTTTACGCCGCTTTCAACCGCTATTGTCCTATAGCGACGGAGTTGGAAGATGCCCTATTTGTACATCGAGATAAAAATGTATATGGTATGAAACCAATGCCTTTTTGGAGCTCAAGAGTTGCATTGACTCCAAGAGTTTGGTTCAAGCAAGGATCAGACTTTGGCTGCCTTTTTAATTAAGGGTCCCAAGTGCCATGGGCCGACTTTTACCGACTAAGCTATCGGGGTTCTACTATGTATAATATATATCCTTTAATTCCCCTTTTTATCGTTTCATATCGGTGTTAGATAAACAAAAAACATGCTCAAGTACAGACGGAAGTTAATCCTTAATACGCTGAAAACCCCCATTATCAACGCTAACGTTTGATGTTACAGTGTATACATGACACTACACAGCGATGGCAAAAACTGTAGACCAATATTAGCCCTGAAAAAGTTGTGCAGTATAAGGTTGGTATACGTTGCTCGCTATTCAAGCGTCATTAATTAATATTTAGTAAAGCCTGTTTCATGAACATGCAATAACAAAACAAACACAAACAGAAGAGGTGATAAAGGTTGCAGGAATTGAAGGCCAAACGGGTTATGAAGTTATAACCTAAATTGTTTTTTCATATATCTGGACTTTATCTATGATAAGTGTTGATAAAGGAGTTCAGAGCAATATAGCCCAATACTGCAAGCATGTGCAAGGTGATCTTGGTCAACATTGTTCAAAATTGTTGTTTAGAAACGTTCGTAATATGATGTAATATTGCTTAACCTTTTCCCCAAAACATACGCATTTGGACGCCTGTGCAGCAGTCGACTTTTAAAAACAATAAACAATGTTGTAAAGGAGAAATTGCTCATAATGAGCCATTTCCTGTTTTGTCCCAATGTATTCAACTATATTAAAAATTATATTTTCATATAGCGAGTGTCAATATTTGTGCCTCGCTTTCAATTACACGAATATTCACTAGGCTAAGTATTATCCAGTAGCGAGAAGTGTATCGTGCATTTTTGCTTGACTGACCCAGATAAAGTTGATTTGTAGGTGTTTTACGTCGCTTGCAACAATTGTTCAGTTATATCACGGCGTTTCCTTGGTAAGTTACCAGTAATACTGGTCCGGTTATCCTGACTACGACTGACTGATTGGCTGGTCTTTAGAGGTTTGTCAATTGATGACAATAATCATCGAAAAGTATGTTTATAAATTCTTAATTGCTTGCAGATTTTAAAATACTTAACCTATGCCGAACATGGAATATTCAGATCATGCTGGGCGTTGGAGTAGTCTTTTCTGGATGTTTGATGATCTCAAAGTCTCAAAGGTCGGTTTTCGATTGACGTGTCTCAAATGTACAATGTCATCTTTCAATGCGAAAGCATGACCCCTCGATTCACCTACAGTAACCCCATGATCCTTTTATATAGATGTACTTTGCAGGATATCAATCAATGTATCATTCATAACAAATTCGTGCCACGATAATATGACACCCTGTAGGTGCCTTTTATCAACAATTACAAGGACAGAAATCTCGTTTAAAACAAATGATATATCTATTAGCCAAGCCACAAGACAACTTATCATCGGATGTTGTGGAATTAATGACATTTACGACAGTGTTCTCATACTGGGTCAATTTAACACTAAATTCTGATAGGGAAATATGTTGTATTTAATGGTACATAATCGATATAAAATACATACAGTGTCTGTATACTAATAAAACAGACATTCAAAACAGATATTGTGTTAAAGTAATACAGTAATTCAATAAATAATACAAAGTGTGGGCCTAAAGAAAGTAACTTGATATCATGATCATTCAATATTTCTCTCAAAACATGCATCTTAAGGATGTACTGAACTGAAAAGTGGATTTTTCATAATATTTAACTTTTGTTGTAATATTGGTTTTTTGAAAGTTGGATATATGTTAAACTAAAAAAAAAAAAAAAAGGTATGGTAGTGGGCTTTTTTCTTTGCTAGATCAATTTATAAAAGCCTTATGATGAGCTTTTTTTTGCTTTTTCAGCCCATGAAAAAAAAAAAAAAAAAATCACGCAAATTGCCGATATTTGAAAGATGATATGCTAATTGTTTATCTTCGTGTGGTTTTAATCTCATTCTGAAGGTATTGTATCCATATCTTTGGAAGTTCATGCAATACATTGTAGTTAAAGCTAAAAAATAGACACTATTTGACACTAATGAAAATCCATATTTGTCAGATTTAAGAATAGGCAATTTCAAAACTTTGAATAGGGAAAAAACATATTTGTAATATTTAACTTTTTCTAAAACTTCTCTAAGTTATTTCAATTACTATCATTTATCAGATTTTAATAAGAAAAGTATATGTCATTGGGCAATATTTTCAGTTGTTCTCTTTGAATGGCTAAAAAATGTTAAAATATGAATATATATTTATTAATTTTTCAAACATATCTTCAAATGTCAAAAAAGTTTTCCAATATTTTCTACTTTATTTCAAAACAATATGATACTATACAAGTTCTAGATTAAAATGTATATACATGGACTTTAATATGTTCTTTTTGCCCAGTTTTATTTCTTAATGAAACACAGCAACTGGACAGCGTCTCACGAAAAAATTGAAGGCTCGTGAAAAAAATAGGCCCTTTATCTCAAGCAAATTTTATCCACTTTTTTTTAAATTTTGAAGAATTATAAAAAGGTATAATTACTAAACAGGTTTTAATTGATAACAAAATAAGAAGAAATTTTTTTTTTTTAAATTTCAAAACCTCAGTTCAGTACATCCATAAACGTTGAAAAAGAAACTTGATTTTTTAACATTCATTGTTTCTCTTGGAAACACATCTCTGACCTTTTTACTGAAGAAACTTGAGTTCGTAAATATTCGTTATTTCTTTTTTTAAAAATCACGCATATGAAACTTTTTTGAAAGAAAATTGATTTTATGAACATTATTCACATCAAAAGAGCGCCGCGGAGCGAATGCCAACGCTCGGTTGTTTTTTCTAAATCGAAGAAGGAGCATGACTAAATACTTATAAAAGCCAGAGTTATGTGGCTTGGTAAAGACATGCTTATCGTTCCTAGGAACATGTTTACAAAGTTCCGTTTGAAAATTCTGAACGGTCTTTGAATTATGGACAAGGTTAAACTTTGTGTATGAATTTCTAAGTCCAAAAAGGGGCATAACTGAAAAATTATTAAAGCCAGAGTTATCTGACTTGGTATAGACATGCGTTTTATCTTTATGCACATGTGTAACAAGTTTAATTTGAATATGTGTAACATTTTTTAAGTTATGAGGTAATGTTAAACTATTTTGACGAAGACGCAGACGACGAAGATACTTCTCTTCTTTGAAAGTCAGACGAGCTAAAAATGACTTTTATTAAATATATAAAAAATAATAAAACAAACATGAAAAAACACAAAGAAACATATGCATCTCTCATTTTTGTTAAGACATTTCTCAGGAAGTTAGGCTTATTTGCCATTTTCCTTTTAATCATGCTAGAAATGCATTGATTAGTGGAAGAAAGCAGTGCGACAAAGTAAATTTAAATCTCTTTTTTTCTCTACAAGAGAATCATGGCCAAACTGAATAAAAATAATGCATTTTTCAAAGACATTTGAAGAAAATAATGTGACAAAGAAGCAAAATGATTATCTCGTTTTTTTCTTTTGAGGGTGTCAACAATGCGGCGAGGGAAACGCCATGGCACCATGACCCAAACATTAGGGATGGAAATATCGTGGCAAAAGACGAAGGTGCTCATTATGAGTATTTTCGTTTTTTAATACAATATATTCAAAAGTCATGCGCTGTAAATGCGTCAAAATGTCAAAATGTCTCTGAACATGGAAAAGGGTTAAATCGAGGAATAAGTAAATATCGTTGACGAAATAAGTATTACTGTTTCTTTAAAAGTATGTTTTTGTTAAACTTCTTTCCCCTTGCCTACCAACCGAGTGGCCAGTTGATCACTACACAATTTATTCTTTATACTATTTACGTCAGAGCACCAATAGGCCGTAGCATTTTGTACTAAGGTTACACACCACGATCGCCGAAGTAAACTACAGTCAAGACCCTCTAACACAAGCAATGTAAGACAGTCTTCTCTTCTCTCGTTCATCTTAAGCAAACCAATATTTAATTGAAAATCACACCAACCATCTGTCACGAAATTGTTCGAAATTATTGCCAGTATATGCGAGCTCGAGTGAATAGCATCGAACATGATATTTGCCTTAGAGCCGAGTGGTGCATCTCTATGCCATATGTAGAGCTTCAAGCCAAGTTCCTCCTCGATAAGGTCACATATATCGTGGTGAACGAAGCGAGAATCGTCGTCGTGGTATATGACGTAGGTGTAAGGTTCCACAGGATAACCTGCCTCTCCTAGTAAAGCCCTTCTTTCAGGATCCTGTTCGGGTCTTTTACTCAGTTTGTATCGTATGTACTGTATGTGCCACTTGTACCGCAAACAGACTGGAACTGATACAAGTCCAATAAATACTATTGAGCCCATGATAACAATTATAAGGATATGTAAATGATTCGTTTGACAAGATGCTTCAGTTGGTCGAAATGTCTTAAAAATTCTACCGTTCCACGCACTTGGTGTGTGACATTTGTACCCCCCTGGCCATCGAGTCAGTGATATATTTGTGCCGGCGGGCTTTCCTTGATCACCTATCCACATTCTAAACCAAAGGTTCTCACAGCTGCAATCCAGAGTGTTATGAGCTAGATTTAACGTCCTGAGGGTCTTTCTAATATTTTCTGGGAAAGATTGAGGTTTCAAAACCCTGATATTGTTCCCCTGGAAACTTATGTGTTTGAGTTTCGTGAGGCCATTGAATGCACCGACAAAATCCTGAATGCCATTGCCGTCTACATTTAGAAATGTTAGGTCTGTAAAATTTGTTAAAAGGTTTCGCGGAATAGATCGTAGATGCGTTGATACCATGTACAGATTCTGTAATTGTGTCAATGGAGAGAACAATCGAGCTATTTCGTCATTTTCTAACTGAATGAGATTATTTGAACTTATATCTAGAGACGTAAGACCCCTACAATTTTCAAATAAATTATGTTTCAAATGTTCCTTTGTGAATATAATATTATTCGATGATATTGTCAAACGCCTCAAGCTCGTGCTACTGAATGCATATTTACTTATACGCAATGAAGATCCCTGTAATCCTAGCATACCTTTAACTCGTAATTCAGTTAGAGACGTCAAGTCAACGATGACATACTTTGGAATTTTCCTAACAACATTTCCACTAATGACAAGACGTTCCAGTGAATCAAGGCATTTCCATGCAGCAGGATGCAAGATACTGATGTAATTCCGATTGATATATAGTTGTTTCAGAACAGGAAACACGCTGTGATTGGTTGGACATAACACAGGTGGATATCGTGGGATCTCGTTCTGGGTCAATACTAATGTGTTCAAACATGGATGCCCGGCGTTTGCATTAAAATTCATAATACGATTATTTGCCAAACTGAGGTATTGTAAACGTGGCAGATATTTGAATACCGTCATATTCACAGATTTTAATTTATTTTTGTCTAGCCACAGTTTTATAACACTTGCATTTTGTAATCTTTTGAAAAAGTTAATTGGTATAGTGTGGCCAAGACCGTTGTTTTGTAGATTCAGCGCTTGCAGATTCGGAAGGCTTCCAAAGGAGAGAGATAACTGTGTTTTGTTTATATTCCTATTTGAGCTCAATTCTAATTTTGTCAGATACCGAATGTCCTTAAACGCATCCTCGGTAATATTCACAACCTGGTCAGCCTTAATGAATAAGTGTTTGATCTCCACAGTGCTGATGTTAACGAAAACCTCTCTAGATAGTACAGGCAGAAAATTGTTTCCAAAGTCTAGTACACGTATTCTGTCCGGTAATTTCGGTATATACGGTAAATGAGAACCGTGCCCTCTACAGTATGTCAGGTTATTTACGCAACAACATAAGTCATTAATACAAGGGTAGTAGTATTTTTCACAATAGATACCCGTTTTTTCGCCAGCAACATTCTGCAAAACCACAAAGCCGTAGAAGACAATCGTGAGTAGACGGATGTAATGCATTGCTTATATTTCTTTGTCAAAATAATCTAAGCACCGAGGTCACCTGAAATAAATACATGTAGTCATGATTATTAGTGATTGTTTGAACGGTGTTTGAAACCGCTTTCAACAGTAGTTCAGTTTTAACATGATATTTACTGGGTAAATGACCGATACAACGGTATTATTTATCCTGACACGGATGCGTTAGTCGATATGCTTTATCCTGCGACCATGAACTCCAAGGACGTGTTGTTATTACGACCATTGTTAAAGTTTTTGATTTGACTAGACCGGGGACCGAACCCTGATCTCCCGGTTAAAATACAGACGCACTTTACCCCCTACACCACGGTGTTGGTCAAGATTTCAATTGTCTTTTATTGTATTAAGCCTTAAAATGTAAATGCTTATTTCATTTGCATAGTATTTTACGCCTCATTATACACTGTTACAGTTAAATGGCTGTGTATCCTTGATAGGTTACCGGTGTGACTGGTCCATTTATCCTGATACTAGAGAGTCAGACCTATTGCTATTTCGACAATCCTGAGTGTCAAGGGAGGAAACTCATCACAAACGAACCGTGTTCTGCGAAAACCAACCTCTGGGTATTTAAACAATTGTAGAAAAACATGACTGTTTATCAGAGCATTCCGGAATGGTTTTTTTTAATAATATTTGAACATATCACAGATTGATATCACAAACAAATTATATGTCCTATGACACAAATGAGTATAGGATGATGATCAAGACATTTTTTTACGGACAACCATGTCTTGGTCTCCGAAGAAAGTTTTCCAATTAAGTATCTTTGACTGATGTATATATGTAAGAACGCATTTAGTAACTATATTCATATACTCTGAAAATGAAACAATACTCATTGAATTAAGCTAAAAGTAATGTGGCAAAAAGAGAAACTACTCATCCTGAACAAGTTCTCCTAATGCCACATCGTATCCAAATGTTGTCATCTGTAGTTGCGCCATAATGCGGTTGTAGATGGTCAACGGACAATACATGCGCGACAAAGAATAGCAGTACGAATTGCAGCTTTTTGTTGAGTCATACACATGTAGTTAGGCTAATAATGTGGTTGATGAGACAATTGAAATAAAGAAAAATCGCCACTTAAATGTTCAACATAAAAACTCATACCTGTCTTGTTAAGTCCAGAATAAATATAAACCATCACTTTCATGTGCAATGTTATACCACTTGCTGTATCATTTGTTAAAATCTCAATAAACAGGAAACTGTTACTCACGATCATATAAGGACAATGCTCGGATCGCTTCTGGTAATGTGGGGTCTTGTCATCTCTCCGAATTGGTATAGTTAACTTGTCGTCAAATTAATAGGGCTACACGTCTGGTATGCTTTTGTCAGAAGATGCAATTAGTTCAATGTAAAAATCAGGCGGATGTTGAAGACCCACAACTCGACAGACTTGGCCTAAAAAATATACATATATGATTCAGACACGGGACAATAAAACCGTAAGTGGGATATTCCGATCACTTAAGATCGAGGTCAATCCGCAACTTTGCCGGGGTCCCTCGCATTCGCCTGCCATTACGTACACTCATCAGACGAACAGACAGACCATTTTATTAACATATTAACAACGCGTACAAAGTACATTGAATAGAAACATTCACGTATTATAATCGTTGCCCTGATGAGTAGAATAAACGAAACCGGTTGGTACGTTTAAAACCGATGTAGTGATTTTATTCTTTGTTACTATTATGTAACATTCCTAAAAAGTCCGACCTGACCAGGGCTTGAACCTTAGAACTTTTGATCATCCGAAAGCTAGTTCCATAGCACGGCAATATAAGTGAATGTTGTGATACGTTCTCGAGACTGTTTCTATGTAGTCTCTGTGTTGTGCGCCATTGCCATAATCCTGACATATCCGACCTCACCAGGCTCGAACCTTTTTATCCGCAGGCGAACGCTCTACAACGTCGCTATAAAAGCCAGCTCCATAGCAAGGCAGTATAAATGTCCCCTTATACATATACCTTGGCTACATACAATATACATGTAAGGACAACAAACATGAATTTATTTGTATCTATAGTTATATACGAATAGTTAAACGTGGTAATGCTAAGTACATTAAACACTTAAAACAAGCGTACGAATGAATGAATGAATCATTGACAAAACTACGACAAGAACAATATGGCATGTGTTCGTATTTGTCATGAATTCGAATCTGTCTTTTTTTTTATAAATATATAAAGAAATTATCAAAACAAATGTGTATACAACAATATATAAGAACTAGAGAAATTAAATGCGTGCCGAAAAAAAATGGAAGAAGGGTCATTTAAATGATTACACGAAGGCAATACTTCAATAAATACCAGCTTGAACAGGAAGTTTATAGAAAACATATCTAAAGGTTGGGACGAAAAGGGGAATGTACGTTATGATTCGGGTTTGGCCCAACCATTACAACATTAAAGGGCATTTCAATATGGTGTAGATCGTTATTTTATGATCTATGAATGGTAAGTTTTAAAAATGATCATGGTTATACATGTATAATGACAGGTAGGCGGTTGTTAAGACACGTACCACAACACTCATGTATTAACCCTTTCTCACATTTGCAGCAGACAACTATGAAAACATCTATGCAAACATATAGAAACTCTCTATAAATGAAAGAATAATTGAATGCAACTGAAAACATTGAGGCAAAAGGAATATTTAATCATTATGAGCAATTCCTCCTCGTACCAGAAAGAGTTTAATATTTTACGAATTTGAAAATTTGAAATTGAATGATATGCGAACAGATTGATGTTTTCTAAGTTAAACGCAAATTGAATGTCCTATTAATACCTGCAATACACATTTAAAGTATAACGTTTACATGGAACCATTACAGATTTATTTAAACTGATCACTAGCAAATACTTTCATCCTTGCATAAAGGTGGCCTTTAAAATATTGTTTACCGAAATAAAGAAATCGTTAAATCCGTTTTTATTTAACATATTAACGCTTTGATATTCCCGAAACTGTCTATATATACATTCCCTTTCAGTAATGTTGATTAATTGATTGATTTATTGTGTGATTGGAGTTTATTTCCGGTTTATACTTCATTACAGTTCATTCGACTTTGTGAACTTCGGCGTCGACAGACTTAACAATTATAATAAGGGTTTTCTTCCTTAACGCTCAGGGTTGTATGGATAATATTACGATTGATGACGCGGTGCCGGGATCAATAATAACGGTATTAATGATAAATTATACACGAACCGAAACTACTTAAGTATGTTCTCAGCATGTTATGTTATTATTGCACTGCAGCAAGGCATTACTGTTTGTTTTAACTTCGGTTAGTTTTAATCGATCGATTGTTGATTATTTTGTGTTTTACGCCGCTTTAAACATTTTTTTTTCAGATAGATCATGGCGTTTTCTTGGTCAGTAACAAGTCCTACCGGTTCATTAATCATGACACCAGCCAGTAAGTCGTAGTAATAACCCGCAATCCAGAGCGCCTAGGACGGCAGCCATTACAATCTGTTACAGTCTTTGGTATGACCCGACCATGGATTAAACCCACGACCTCCCGAACCCGAATGTATCGATTTAAATTCGAAAATCTATATGAACAGGAGTGTTTTTCTCAAAATTGTATTTGTATTATCCCAATGTTTTTTCTAGGAGTGTAAAGATAAACACATTGAGTTGATCAACCAACGGTATGAAGTCTGGTTTAAACGGCGCAGGCGGCTGGTCTGGCTCTTTTTTGACAATATATTCACAACCTCTTTGCAAGCAGTCGAAGAGTAACCACGTACACTGCTACTATTATGAGGCTTCGTTCCCATTGCACGCCAATCGAATGACCAGTTGATTAATGCATAATGTTGTCTTAATACTTTGTTGGTCAGAGCACCAATAAACTGTGGCATGTCGTACCAAATTAACAGACCATGATCGCCACAGTCCAGATCCTCTAACACAAACAAGGTAAGTCTTTTCTGTTCTCGTTCCTTTTAACCAAACCGATATTTAACTGAAATTCGCACCAACCATCTGTCACGAAATTGTTCGAAAGTATTGCCAGTACATGCTCACTGGAGTGAATAGCATCGAACATGATGGTTGCCTTGGAGCCGAGTGTCGCATCTCTATGCCAAATGTAGAGCTTAAACCAAGTTCTTTCTCGATAAGATCACATATATCATGGTGAACAAACGGGGAGTCGTTGTCATGGTATACGATGTAGGTATATGGTTCACCCCGGGTTTAAGCTTCCTCACCTAATGATGTCTCGTTGGTTCCTTTTACTCAGTTAGTATGCCATATACTGAATGTGCCACTTGTACCGCAAACAGTCCGGAATTGTAACAGTTACAATTAATAATACTGATCCGAGACTCACGGATATAATCAAAATGATATGATTCGTTTCGCAAAAAGCTTTGGTTGGTCGAAATGTCTTAACAAGTTTACCGTTCCAATCACTTGGTGTGTGACATTTGTAACGCTTAGGCCAGCTTGTGAGTGAAATATTTGGGCCAGCGGGCTTTCCTTGATCACCTATCCATGTTCTAAACCAAATGTTCTCACAACTACACTCCAGATAATTGTCAGCTAGATTTAACGTCCTGAGGGTCTTTTTTATATTCTCTGGGAAGGACTGAGGTTTCAAAACCCTGATATTGTTCCCCTGGACACTTAGGTATTCGAGTTGAATGCATCGCCAAAACCCTGAATGCCATTGTCATCCACATTTATAAATGCTAGGCCTGTAAAGTTTGTTTACATGTTTCGCGGAATATATCGTAGACGCATTGATACCATGTATAGTCTATGTAATTGTGTTAACGGAGTTATTGTGTTAACGGAGATAACTATCTAGTTATTTAGTCATCTCTTAACTGATTGAGATTAGTTTTACTTATATCTAGAGACGTAAGACCCCTACAGCCTTAAATACATTATGCTCCAAATGCTTTTTAGTGTATATAATGTTATGTAATGATAATACCAAACGCATAAGACTGGTGCTGTTGAATGCAGACGTGTCTATCCGAAACGATTCACCCTTTAAGCCTATCATGCCATTAACTCGTACTTTAGTTAAAGATGTCATATTAAAGATGACATTTTTTGAAATTTCCCAAGCAACGTTTCAACCAATCAAAAGATGTTCTACTGAGTCGAGACATTTCCATGCATCATGACTAAGGATACTGATGTAATTGTTATTTAAATATAGATGATGCAGGACGGGAAACACGCTGTGATTGGTTGGACAGAATTAAGGTGAATGCTGAGTAATCTCGTTCTGGGTCAAATGCAAGGTTTTTGGGATAGGGGCGTTTCGCGCCTATCCCATACTCATGCTGCTTTCGAAAAGTCGGATTAAAGCTGCAACCACAGTCCACATGTGTATACCTACACCAAAATCGAGTTTTGATTGGTTATAATCTGCCTTTTCAACGATTTCATTGGTTCGACCGAATCACGAAAAACCATCCGCTTGCATAAATTAATGATACAAAATAGTTCAAACGAGTGAAACACACTCTGAACTATGATTGACCTTAATGTCAGTGGTGTAAGGTAACGTCGACCGTGCTGTGACCCCATTAGTTTATAACAGTCGACTTACATAGAGAAATGTGCAAATCACTGTAAATAAAATTATTGAAAGGAGTTGAAAACCATTGTGGCAAAAGTATAAATTGCCTACGATAAGCATTTTCTCTTTTTGTCACAATGTTTCCGATTGTCGTCTGCTGCACATGCGTCTGTAAGCGGGAAATGGTTACATCCTCCCCATGGAAGCGGAACCCTTTCCGTGATAATATAACAGTTCGAATATTGAAATATTGTTGAAAATGGAGCTATTGCTGACAATGAACAATTTCTCCTTTTCACACAATGCTTTCAATCACGTTTCAAATTAATTCTTTTTATATTTAAACGTTTTACTGTGGACATTCTTTTACTCTATCTCCTTTCCGGACACATTGTGAATAACATGCTAGAGATTAATGATAACGAGCAATTTCGCCTTACATCAAGAGGAAAAATATATAGTTTATACATAGCTTTGTGGAAAAAGAAGAAATGGGTCACGAATAACCATTCTGCAGCCGTCTGCTGCACATGCGTCAAAAAGCGACTTTAAACGGGAAAGGATTGAACCGTTTCCGTTATAGCTTCTTAGTTACATACGAATGTTGAAAGTATATTTCTCTGGGTTTTTTTAGGTGTAAAACTCATTTTTCATTTCTTCGGTTATTATCTTAATAGATGTCCAATGTATCAATTTAAGACTTGTTGTATAGGAAACTCAGAGCTACAGATGTGCAGTGCAAAAGAAACTCTAGCATGCTTTCGATTGTCTTTCATTTATCAGCATGATAACAATATACATTGTGAATCTTTAGTGATTTCTGAACTGGAAATATATTAATTAAGGGTCGCTGCTCAGTTCTTTGTCAATCTTTTTATTTTGTTTTTACAAAAAAAGGGTCAAACTTTGATAAATTAGGTATTTGTATTTTATAGGCAGGCAATATGTGTACTTCGCACATTTTTGGTTTGGTTTGTTTAAAGGTCATTGTTTCAACAATGTTTGTCTATATTATCTATGCCATATATTTTCAACTTACATATGCCCCTATACCATCAGCGCTTTCAGCGCTTTGATTAAACAGGGATGTCCGTCATTAACATGAAAGTTCTGTATCCGATTATTTGCAAGTCTGAGATGTTGTAAACGAGGTAGATATTTGAACACTGTCATATTCACATAGTTTAATTCATTTTTGTCCAAGACTAGTTTTGTTACACTTGCATTTCGCAATCTCTTAAAAGGGTCAATTGGTATCGTGTTGCCAAGACCGATGTTTTGTAGATTCAGAACTTGCAGATTTGGAAGGCTTCTAAAGGAAAGAGATAATTGCGTTTTGTTTATATTATCATTTGAGCTCAAATATAATCATGTCAGTTGGCCAACATCTTTAAGCGCATAAGTATTCGATCCCCAAATTACTGATGTTAGTGAAAACCTCTCTAGATAAGGTTTGCAGAAAAATCCAAACTGCGTGTTCTGTCCGGTCGTTTGGGTATTTACGGTAAACGTTTACCGTGCCCTTCACAATATGTTTGGTCACGAAGGCAACAACATAAATCATTAATACAAGGGATGTAGTAATTCTTACACGGCTTGCCCCAGTAGCTCAGTCGGTAACGACGCGGGCTGTCAATCCAGTGATTGTGAGTTCGAATCCCGGCTCGGCCAACTTTCTTTCCGACGTTTGACAAAAGTCATTGCGACATGCGTCATTCGTCTTCCATCAATGGGCTAAGTATATGTGGAAAAGCAGTCAGTTGTTTGGGAAGATTGTTGTGTGGAGTACTGGTGTGAGAAATCAGGAAACACATGAGTAGGTGATATGACTGAGAAATTGTTAAAAACGGCATTAAACCCCAATCAATCAATCAATCTAACACGACTTGCCTGTTTCTTCGTAAGCCAAATTCTGCAAAATGGCAAAGCCATAGAAGACAATCGCGAGAAAAATGATGTTAAGCATTGCTTATTATTTGTGTCAAAATATCTAAATATCCTGTTTTCCTAAACTATAAAGTCATGATTATCATTATTCCATAATGTTACATACATGGAGCGTTGCTCTGCAATATCCACCTTTAAGACATTTACGACCAGTGTATATCCAGTACATCTTCTAAGCTTCATCAGGGTATGATTTATTCACCGATTGGTGTAAGAAGGTTTTTAAAAAACTTGTGGAGAACAGTATCTTATTGGATCCTTAAGTATGAATGCACAATCAGAAGGATGTTTCCCCACACTGGAACTAATGAAGTTAAAGTTGAATATGCTGGAACATCGACCATAGAATATCCCTTTTTCATGCAGAATCCTTGCAACTTGTGAACAAAACTTTAATTTAAATAAGTGATTAAGATCTTATATGTTTGTTGGTACGGTTTCATGCCGCTTTAGAGAGAATTCCAGACATATCACGGAGTTCCTTACCAGTACTGAAATTAATGTGTATTGTGCTGACAGCGCACCCGTCGTATAATTATATCACCGCAACTCTGTGCGCCAAGGATGAAAGCCACTACTACCGTTTTTAATATGTGTGGTACATGTATGACCCGGTCGGGGATCGAACCGTTACTTCGAGGCCAACGCTCTATCTACTATATATATACACTACCTTTGCGGTTTCTTACAATTTAAGGATACAACAACGTAACATTTTATAATTCAAGGCAAATGTATATGAGTCATGTACTGCGAAAAGCACAATCATGGGACCGTCGTGGTGGTGTAATTGTAAAACGTCTGCCTCGGGTGCGAGAGGTCTAGGGTGCGTTCCTCGGTCTAAAAATACTAAAGTATGTCAGAGCTTCTTTGATTCATTAACGAACAGTGCAAATTCCGATCAGACTGCACATTTGTCCAGCGTGATCTGGATATATACTGATCTATACTTATCGCAATTGCACTAAAGTTGATATTTGCATTTTCTTCCGCTCTAATAGTATTTAAAGTCATGTAAGTCTGTATCAGGTTTATATGAACTATGTCTTTAAAACGGGGATAGAATTATACCAGGACGATAATTACAGCTAACAATAATTTACCTCACGTGCTAAACGTATATACCCCTTGAAGCAAGTGTGCATGTCTTTTCTTACAGAAGAAAAACTCTCACTTAATCGTTTTGACTTATGTTTGTTTGCAAGTAGGAACGCAATTATGAAATCATCTTGTGGTTTTAACGATTGGAGTCAATGCAACTCTTGAACTCCAGCAGGTGGTGTGATACTAATTTCATACTTTATATGTTTTTTATCTAGATGCAGATATATGGTGTGGGTATGATTTCATCATATGCCTTTAGTAATAGACACTTCAGAATAAACGGTTAACGAAGCTGTCATTACATAAATCATTTACCATTAATCATGCGATCACACGAACACGCCGATTACTCGAAGTAAATCTAGGGATTCGTTTAGAGTTCGAGATAACGCGAGTTCACTACATACATTGTAAGATAAGTGAAATTAAAAAAATAAGTTGACAAATATATTTTCCCACAAACAATACAAACAAAATCAAAACGTATACCTGCCTTCTTAAGTCCTCAATTGATAAATTGACAATATATCATTATGGAAAAACCTCTCTTCTAACCAACCACTGTCCTTTTTGAGATAACTGAAATACCAAAAAGAATTAGTCACTTATATTTCCACACAAAAACCCCCAAAACAAACAAAAAAGTTTATCTGCCTTTTAAGTCCTCTATTGATAACGCAAATTCTTAAAGTGTCCCAACACTTGTATAGAAGCCGCGTCTGATGATTAGAGATCCTATTTACATCGCGGTTAAGGAGTCACATTTATTTTATGCCTATCGATGGATTATAGAGATATCTCAGTGGAATAGAAACTGGTAATCCACTTTTTCAAACAGTGAAATTACCATTTTCAAACAGTGAAATTACCACTTTTCAACCAACCACTTTTCAACCAGTGAAATTACCATTTTCAACCAGTGAAATTACCATTTTTTGCCGGAACTACTTTTTTTTCATGATTTATCTCCCTTTGTTTTTGTTGACAAATTATCTTCCTTCCTTGACGTATGCTTCAACTCTGAACTGTCAAAAATCTGTCATTTAAAACCCCCCCATCAAAATGGCAAATTTAAATGAAGAAACAATAAATGACATTTTAAACAATGTTAAATTTGAAGAGGAAGATGTTTTTGGTGAATTGCAAGTGTTGGAAATGCAACAAACAAGAAATATTAGGACAATATATGTCGATCAGTTTTTTGAAGAGTCAACTAATGTGCACACAAAAAGGAAGACGGACAGTGACATGAAAGTTTTGCTAGCATTCCTTAATTCAAAATATGAAATGAGACAACCAGAATTTATTCCACCAGACCTGTTAAACCAGTACTTGTGTGAATTCCTGCTGGCCATTACAAAATCAAACGGTAGCGAGTACGAGCCAACCACTTTGAGGGGATTTATTAGTTCCCTTGACAGATACCTGAAATCTAAAGACAGTAAGGTATCAGTTGTCAAGAACATTGAGTTTGCTAAAGCCCGAAGCGTTTTAAAAGGAAAGCAAAAGCAACTGAAAAAGATGGGCCTTGGAAATAATCCAAAGACAGCGGCTACACTCACAGAACAGCATATTGACCAAATGTATGCTTGTCAGAACGGGAAGCCCAAAATCACTTCTCCATTAGCTGTGGCTCATGTGCACCACATATTTCGGCATGCGCACAGGACAGGAATTACGGAGTTTGTGTTGGGGAGATGTAAAACTTGGCATAGATGAAGAGACCGGCAGCCAATATATTCAACTGACACTCCGCTGTGGGAGTCATATTTAATCTCCGCTTTGGGAGTCATATTTTATCTTCACTTTGGGAGTCATATGTACTCTCCGCTGTGGGAGTCATATTTAATTTCTGCTTTGGGAGTCATATTTAAACTCCGCTTTGGGAGTCATATTTACTCTCTCCTTTGGGAGTCATATTGACTCTCCACTTTGGTATTTGGGTGTCATATTTACTCTCCACTTTGAGAGACATATGTACTCTCCCCTTTTGGAAGTCATATTTAATCTACGGTTTGGAGTCATCTTTTATCTCCACTACGGAGGTCATATTTACTCTGCTTTGGGAGTCATATTTAAACTCCGCTTTTGGAGTCATATTTAGTCTCCACTTTGGGAGACATATTTACTAACCCCTTTCGGGAGTCATATTTAATCTTCGGTTTGGGATTCATATTAAATCTCCACTACGGAGGTCAGTAGATGGTGGCCTACTATGTTTTTGAACCAAAATTTCACCTCAGTAATGTTAAGTGCCTTACAAAAGGAAATATACCTTGTTGATGTAACCTCTTAGGTTACAGCATGTTTCCAACTCATGTTCAAGCAATCTTGGACGCTTAATCTTGTATTCAAATTTCCTTCTGAATTCACGCCTTGCTCAACAAGCCGTATTGGTAAGTGTCTGTCCTTAAACATATGGACCAGAAGGAGGAATGAGTTCAACCGCGAACAACAAACTCATGCTGATAGCTTACATTTCAAATTCGAAATCAATGAACAAAACAATATACCCGAAAAATGTACCAAAAACTTACTATTAAGTATTATTTCTATTTTTGAATCTTTCCAAAATCCGAATATCCTGACGAAAACTTTTATATGCTATCTTAATGCCCGGTTAAGGACTCATATTGAATCTTCGGTTTGGGAGTAACATTTACCCCCCGGTTTGTGGAATTTAAAATGACAATGACACATATTTATTGAAAGTAATTAGGCCACCGGCCCACAGTACAAAGCAATCTATTTAACAAATATAATAGAGCTACTACGAATGATGTCCTTATCATTTTTTCATTAACATATAGATGAAATATAAAAGTTGCTTCATTACATCAGGATTGTCGTTTTGAAGCAACGTAAAAAAAGTCATCAATGTTGGTGTCGCCTACATACCACTCATACAAAAGTACAGTTCTTAATTGATCAAACTTTTGGCAGTGAAATAACACATGAAAATCACATTCAACAACGTTTTTCTTTAACTTTTGAAAACAATAAATATGTATTCTTAGTTCACGATCAATATCATTTTGTCGACCAATGTAGATGCCAAATTTGTGGTTCGAGCAACAACATTTAGCAAGAGCTTTTCTATAAGTAAATGGCATGACAATTAACATATATCTGTCAGTATTTAGCAGAGATTTATAATACTTGTAATGATGGCAACGTCTAGATTCGTTGATTTGTATATGCCAGTTATGCTTCTATGAGCCGCTGTTTGAAACATTTATGAAAATGTTTGACGTTTCCAACTTCCTGTGTAATCCACACATAGCCAAAACCATAGAGAAAAGTACTAGTTTTGTATAAGTACTCCATGTTCTGCGTCCAGTGTCATCCAAGGAGTTTTGCATTAAATAACAATTTCGGCATTACTAATAAACGACACCAATATGTAATACAGTAAGAATAATAATCAATATAAATAGGATATCTACCACATTCTCACAATGCTACCATGTTATTTGTTTTACTATGTAATTTAAAATATTTTTTACATAAGTCAAAGAAGCACAATATTGGTTTTAACTTCGAGTCAAACAACTTAAAAAAATCTTTACAAGGAAAATAACAGAATGCTCTTAAATATTTATAAATAGAAAAAGGAGCTTTCTTGGCTTCAGCTCCAAGCTTGAAAACCATGACAGCATAGGAATAAAGATCAATCCCAAACATTTGTATTATGATGATATTCTGATTTGTTCTTTACCTAAAAACAATTTTTCATTATTTCTTTATAGGCCATAATTTCTGAAAACAATCCTGTCTGTCTTTTAACGATTATTTCTATACCTGTGTCAATGTAAAATTGGTCTATACTATAAAGTAGTTTTTGTAAATTAACGAGCAGTTGGCAATATCATCATATTTTCTGTTACAATTATACCGTTGATATAACCCTCTCTTAACCTTGTACAGAGTTGGTTGATAAAGAGAGAGAGAGAGAACAGAACAGAACAGAACAGAAGTTTATTCATAAGACTTGAACACATATGCTTCATCGTCAAAACATTTACAATATACATGTGCATACGAAAAAAAAAAAAAGAAATAGACATACAATACCAGCGTTTGTTTATTGACTCTTCAGCTTAGTCACCATAACTCTCTTACTGTCAATTGATTTTGTTTGATCTGGATTAAACGCCGCATTCAAAAGATTATGTCAGCTGTCGGGGTTCGACTATGTACATTAACTCCACTGTTCGTCGCTTTATCTCGGTATTAGATAAAAAAAAACATGCTCAAGTACGGACGGAAGTTAATCCTTACCATTGTCAAATCTTACGTTTTACTGTGCAATGTATGCATGACATTAAACTGCGATTGCAACAACTGTAGACCCAGATCAGCCCTGAAAAAGTCAAAATATCTTAGATATTGATATATAATTTAAAACGAGGCAAGGGGTCGCATTACGAGGCTAGTATAGAAACTACTAGTATTTCAACTAGATTTTTCCCCAGTTGGTTATGTCGTGGGTTATTTATTTCCGTTTGTATTACATGCGAATATATTTTCTTTCCTTGTCGATTAAAATAGAATTGTCACTCTCACACATTCACATACAATGTATCAAAATAAAAACCACGTCATAAACAAACACGAAATGACGGTTTTTACGATTAAATTTTACACGTTCATAAACAATTTATATTTCTGTCAAAGCTATTTTCCCGGATGCTCAAATGAGTCTTATACGACCACTTTGCAATCATTGCAGGACCTGATCAACTGTGCAAACTGATCTGATCCTTCATTAGTGGCAAAGTCCCTAAGTTCGGTTTGTATATGTCTTGCAATTACGTCACAAGGACATCGTGTGCTAATAGTTTGACCCTTTTCCACATACAACAAATCTGCAGCAGACGATATTTCGACTAGTATTCACATTTATGATTATAATTAATTTAAATGGTTATTGCGTGTTTGTTTGAATTGTGTTTTACTCCACTTTCACTCTTTTTAAATTATACAAATGCGTTTCCTACGGTATGTACCGCCTTTACCGGTATTATTTATCAAGGAACCGATGCATTCGTTTTAATCCTGCACGAAAATAAGGAAATCTCTTACTGCCATTGTTATGTCTTTGTTTTAACTCGATCGAGGATTGAACCCTGGTCTCTTGCTCCCGCATCTGACTCCGAAGCCAATACAGGACGGAGACGGTATGTGCGACATTTTGACGTGCCAAAATCAGACGGCATTTCAAAAACATTAAGTAATCAGGATAAGGAGAAATTGCTGAATATAACACGAAGATAACAATGTTTGTTTTGGAAATATGCTTTGATTAGCATTGTCGAATTTTCAGCAATTCTGTCAAACGTCGCAATATACATAGGCGTCAATCGTGGTCTGTACATTGTATCACGTAAAGGGTGAATTCATTGAATTCATTGAAGATGGCTCCGTCCGTATTTGTTTTTTGTTTTATTTATTGTTTTATGCCGCTTTCAATTTCATTTAAGCCGTTACACGGGAAAACCAACATTGCCTGTGAAGAAGGTAATGTGTGGGGTACTAGTGCGAACAAGTCATGATACACTATAGTTCCACTTGCCACCTGGATATAACTGAATTGAAGTTGAAAACGGCGCTACACACCAATCACATAATCAATCAATCAACCAATCAATCCATCAATCAACCAAGCAATCAATCAATCAATCAACCAATCCATTAATCAACCAATCAACCTGACTGAAAGTCCATGGATATAAAAACAGTTATAACTGAAGTGTCGGGAATAACATGGGGTTATTATGATATATGAGTTTATTCCAGCTCTTATAGTTCAATGTTTGAAGGTAGTTTTGTGATTTACCTTGTACGAAAAACGACCTGCGAATAAATGACACATACTAAGAAATAACACACTGTACTTGTTGAAGTTTGGTCATTCAAACGTACATTCATCATTCATTTTTACGTACATTCAAACATTTTCTCATTCAAACATTTTTACGTACATTCAAACATTTACTCATTCATTCCCTTGTTCATTCATTTATTCATGTGTACATTCATTCATTCATTCGTACGTACATTCAAGCATTTTCTTATTCATTCCCTTGTCCATTCATTAGTTCGTGTGTACATTTGTTGATCATTAACTCAATCAATCTTGCCTTCATTCATTAGTTAATTTGTTAATTAATTCATTCATACTTGTACTCGTGCATTCACTGGTACGTACCTTCATTTATGTGTACGTTCACATATTCATTAATTAATTCATTTAAACGTGCATTCCTTCGTTCATTCATTCGTACGTTCATTCATATATTAGTACATGTACATTCATTCATTTAATCATGCTTTAATTCATTTAGTTATTCATTTACTAATACATACATCTATTCATTCATTCATTCATGCGTGCAACATTCATATATTCATACATGTGTTTGTTCGTTTATACATTGATTTATTCATACGTTAAAATATGCATTCATATTTACGTTCATTCATTTATTTATAAGTTTGTGCGCGCATTCATGCATTCAGTTGTACGTTCATTCATTCAGTTATTCATTCATTTGTTTTTAAGTTAATCCGTTTATTCATTCATTAGTTCGTACGCTCATTCAGCAATTCATTCATTTGACACTCATTCATTCATTAGTTCGTACGTTAATCATTCTTTGTTCCTTTATTCATTGATTCTTTTCGTCATTTAGATAGTTTATAAATGTTTTTGTTTTTCACACTCGTATGTTTCCACATCGCAACGGTTTTTATCTCACTCACGCTTACTTTATTCATCCGAACTATAAATTCCAATTTAAATCATGTTTACTCGTATTTCATGGCATGTATATTGTGTGTTTTTAGCGCTTCCTCAAGTAGTCTCGTCCATGTTCACAATCGTTTATGTAATAAGAGGTGTGTAACATTCTACTAACTAAATGGAAAAAAAATGAGAGAGCTAGACAATGTACTTTATACACGTTATGTATCAAATGTTATGTCTGTATTTCTTATTCATCGGAACGTTTTGATCTTAACTGATCGGAGTGTCCCTTAAGAGTTTCGATTTTCCGTGTCTCATTCATGCATGTCATGCATTGTACAAGCACAGGTAGGTAAGTCATCATAAAACATATATCTGAACCACGTCATGGTGAGTTAGGGGTCTTATTGCGTATGCGTATAGTGAAGACTCATACGAGCCTGTGCTGTCTCAACCGAGTCTTCACTGTCCGCCTACATGATACTAAAACGAAAATGCATCTTCTGACAACAACAAGTAAGAAGTATATTTCTTATTGATTTGACGCCAATATAACTTTTGAAAGAAATGAGCAATTTGTCTATTTGCCACCATGTTGGCAACTCAATTAAATAAGTGTACATTCATTTGAAGGGGTTTCCAATTTGTTCGGATTTGCTTTCAAAGTCGTATGCTGCAAATTGATTGTATGTGGGAAAGAGTTAATGATACAAACACCATAGGGTCAACAAGACTCCAGATCAATAGATAAGGCTCCTGTATCGCCATTATATGACAGTGAGTAACCGGATGGTATTATACGTCGAGTGGTACAACGTGCCAATGTTTATTGGAAGCCGCCAAGAGGCGGCTTCCTGTAGGGATGCTTTTAATTTTCGGTCAAGGAGAATATTTAGACCTGCCAGCGTGACCACATATCTTGATTTCTCTTTGTCCTTTCTAAGTACATTAATTTAAGGTAATGACTTTTAAAACATCCCTTTTACACTCTATATACACTTGTACATGTGTGAGTTTTACAAATTAAAAACAAAAGACAAAGGCCAGTATATTAATTGAATGTATGTACATTTTTATTTAAGCAAAATTTGTACTTTATCTTGTCTAAACACTGAATTGGTTACCTGCCTCATACGCTTTTTTTAGTTCGATAGTATGTTAAACCGGGAAACACGAACAAAAGAAGGTACGCAGTAAATGTAATCTGTTTCTTGTTGTTGTTGTTTGGCGTTGTTTACCCTCGCGCTCGGCATTAATGCCATTCCGTTCCTTACATGCTATAATATATTACGCAGTAATTCTAGATGAAGAAGTGCAGACATGAACAAAATATCTGTTTCACAATAAATGTTGCCGTCTAGTTGAAATGTTAATGTTTATCAAGCTTATTCATACGAATCACAAGAAAAAAATCCTAGTAGTACTTAAAGGGAGGTAATTTGAAATATATACGCACAATTTAATTAAGTTCCCATTTGGTCTGACACCTTTGTCTAATAATACACATGTATGACGATTAAAATAAACAATTTAAAGGGAATACAAATATTGAACACAGTTAAACATTTATTTAAGCGAAATTCATACTGTATCTTGAACAGTGAACAAGAGAAGGCACGCAGTAAACGCAATCTGTTTGTTGTTGTTGTTGTTTGGCGTTGTTTACCCTCGCGCTCGGCATTAATGCCATTCCGTTCCTTACATGCTATCATATATTACGCAGTAATTCTAGATGAAGAAGTGCAGACATGAACATATATAAACCACAGAAATATCTGTTTCACAATAAATGTTGCCGTCTAGTTGAAATGTAAATGTTTATCAAACTTATTCATACGAATCACAAGAAAAGAATCGTGGTAGTACTTAAAGGGAGGTAATTCCTAGTATATACGCACAATTTAGCTAAGTTCCCATTTGGTCTGACACCTTTGTCTAATAATACACATGTATGGCGATTTAAATAAACAATTTAAAGGGAATATTTAACACAGCTAAACATTTAAAAACATGTTCAGCAGTTAACCGTTTCCCACATACAACAACCAATTTGGTAGAGGAAAGTTTACGTCGTGCCGGGTTAGGTAGTCGCAATATAAAATCGCAAATATTGGAAATATACTTATACACAAACGGACGTTTCTAGTTTCAGTACATACAAAAACGGTTCATTCTTTAATTTACTTTAACATGTTGGTATATTGAAATAGGTGTTTCTGTGAGATTCACAGACTTAGTACATTGAAATGAAAATATCTGTGAGATTCACAGACTTAGTACATTGAAATGAAAATTTGTTTATAACATTATAAATTTTATATTCATACCTATACATTAGGGTATCTACAAACAATTAATGAAATGTGTACTCATTTATCTTGGCTTAAATTTGATTTTGATGTTGTTACTAATTTAAATAATAGTTTTCATTCATATAATTTCAATGTTTATTAATCTTAATCACACGAATCACAAGGTAAATATCCTTGTATTGCTTACCGTCTACAGTTGTTTGTGGATTTAAAAAAAATTGCGGCTTCTCTTTGACGCTTTGCGTCAAACATTCGTCTTGTACTAATTTGTTTTGATTATGAGTATCTTGTTTATCAGTCGAGGACTGTAAACGATTGGTATGAATTGTTATGTAATATTGTCGATTTGCTATTAACTGTCTTTATATATTATTTACCAATATACTTAATTATTGTTAAGTGTAAACATCCTATAGGTATATGTATTCATATAAAAGGATTCTTAGATATTGAAGAAGTTTCTATTATTTGAATGTAAATTGCATTATCTATTATATATTTATAATAACTTTTCAATGAAGTTATTTGAAACTCGGCGCATCTATGCAGTCTGATCAGAGTATGCAGATATAGACATCCAACTGCGTAGTCGTCTCTCGTTCCGTTGGTGGATTGGTCCACTGCCGAAACCGACCATATTGGGCGGTTTATATTTAAATCTAGGATATATTTCACTGTTACTTTAATGCATGGCCCCATTTTATAAAGAAATATAAGTGAAATCGTATATCCATGTTCCGTCACCAACTCATTGATGTTCCTTTAGGAGTGTTTAGACTGCAAAGGTCCCAGGACACTGTCCTCTGCAACATCATAAAGTGTACAGCACACACTATTGAATAAACAGTACAAAGTGAGTGCTAATCATAAAAGATACATCGACCTGTACGGTTGAAAAGCGAAACTTAAAAGAAAATCTTGCTAGCACGATGATATTGAATGTTTTGGACTGTTCAAATATAAGTTGAACACCTCACGTAGTACTAGTATCTTAACGAGAACACACCGTGACCTAATTGAAACATTGTATACAAAGACGTAAAATACTTTACAAATATTAAGAAATATTAAGACTTTCCGTAATGCACACGAGTGCCTTTAGAACGTGGAACAGGTTTCGATCCCCGATCGAGTCATACCAAACACATTAACAATGGTAGTAATAAAGTAATAACAACACGTCCTTTGCGTTCAGTGTTGCGTGGATAGAATTTCGACTAATGAATCCGTGTCAGGATAAATAATACTGTTTACATCGAAATGTTACCCAGTATATGATATGTTATAACTGACTTACTGTTGAAAGCAGTTTAAAGCACCGTTCATTTATTGATTATATCGCCCCTTGCAAAATGGCGCACATGCTAAAGTAGCTCTCGAAGTTGTTATTGTTGAATAAGAAAATGGGTGTGGACATAAGTGTTTATCGTTATAGAATTTGTATTTTCAGCATGCCAGTTAAGGGCAGGAATACATGGACAGGTATGAGTGTACGTGGAAAAACCGTGAGTATGACTCGCCGACTAGCCGTTTTGATGTTAGTGCTGTTGACCTTGTTTGGGGATGTCGAGGAAAATCCCGGGCCTGATGAAGCTAATACTAGTGCCGTGACCAGTAGCCAACGACAACATGGGAATGCTCAACATGATTCTTCTCCAGTTTTCACCAGGTCTGCTAAGTTCAAGTGGGATTAATATGAAGAAGCCTACGAATAAGTAGACAACTTTAACATAAGCATCAACCACGCACAGACCTTTCTCGAAAAAAAAACCCACAGTGAGCCGGCGGGTAGTCAAGAGGCTTTCTCATCCTCTCAAACGACGCAATTAGAACGAAGAACTAACGAGCGACAACCTGTAGAAAGGAGAACTACCCGGCAAACGATATTGAACATTGGGGAAAAGGGTGAGGTTAGTGTTTCGGATTTGGACTCGAAGAATATTTAATCGGATTTGATTTTATCGCTCAAGCATGACATGAACAGTAATATGTACTCTATAAACAACCAATTGTCTACTATAACAACAACAATGTCAAACTTGACCGATAAATTGACAGATGTTGTAAGTACATATGAATCACTAAAGAAAGACAATATTAAACTACATGAAAGCAATACCTTTATCCAAAGCAAAGTTGATCATTTGGAAAGTAGCATAGACCACCTAGAAAACCAATCACGAAGATCAAACTTACTATTTGATGGGATTAAGTGATCCGCGCACGAGACATGGGACACAAGCGAGAGTAAGGTGTGTGATGTGCTGACAAATTATCTCTATTTACAGGATGCAGATCAAATAAGGATGGAAAGGGCTCATCGTCTGAGACATAAAAGGGAATCTCGAAAAACCAACAATCATCGTTAAATTCACTAGTTTTAAAGATAAACAAATGATCCTTATTGCTGCAAAGGAAAGCTTTACTCGTGATTTCGGTATTTCTATCAAGGAAAATTAATCCCCAGAGGATTCGTAAACATCGTTACTAATTAGGAAAGTGCATGATAGAAGCCAGACAGAACAACCAGTTTGCCTCAGTGTCATATGATCAGCTAAAAATTGATCGAAATGTCTACAAATATAATGAAAAGGATGATATTATTTTGCTACTGAGTAGGAGTAAACTTAGTAAACAATCAACACGTTGAGATCCACATGGTAATGCTTATTATAGTGAATCAGCCAATCAGGCTTATTAGACAGTAATCCGAACACAGAAGGCGAACTATTGCACAGCTTAAATACGTTTTTCTGGAAAGAAAGCAAAAATTATCTCTTTGTTTAAACTTTTACAATTAAATTTAACTTACTATATGATACGTTAACTACTTTGATTAAAAAGAACGTAAATGAGATGGTTTTATTATTAAACCAATTATATACATCTACAGCCCAGGAATTAGGTTTGAAAGTAAACAATAGAAGTTATATTGCAGTTAATAATAACAACCAACCGTTATGGTGGAGCAGTGAATTAGATCATTTGAAATGTAATAAATATTTTTCGTTAAAAGCATTCAGAAAAGTAATAAACAGGATGATCTGAAATTGGATAAGGAAAATAAAAAGATAGATAAGATAAGAGCAAAAAGAAACAAAACACTGCTAAGCATAACTGTAAAATGAAATTGATTATTGCTAGAAAAAACCCTTTTAAATTCTTGAAGTTAATACAAATAATGATGGTAAAACCAATCAAAAACCGAATATTTCGGTGTCTATTTGGATAAATAATTTCTCGTCTCTTTTAACAGGAAATGACATATCACACTACAATATTGATGAACTTAATATGAATTATTCGTTATTAAGTGACATTTTAAATGATGAAATATCTACAAAAGAGACATACGAAGCTATTTGCAAAATTAACCCGAACAAAGCCTCAGGTCGTGACGGTATATTAAGTACGTTTATAACTAATACTAAAAGTGTTACAGCTCTAACTTTAAAAAAACTATTTAATTATATATTGATGACGTTACAAATGCCACATCAATGGTCAGAGAGTATTATTTGTCCAATACACAAATGATCCAAATAATTACAGAGGAATATCTCTCGTTAATGTTATATACAAAGTCATTTCCTCCATTTTGAATAATCGATTATGTAAATGGGTCTATAAACAATCACATTGATGAATCTCAAGCCGTATTTCGTAAAGGTTATTCACCAATTGATAATATGTTCACTTTGCATGCTATGATCCAAAAATATTTATCGAAAAGAGGCCAACGTCAGTATATCATATTCATTGATTATGAAAAAGCATTTGATAATGTTTCACGTAAAGCCTTGTTTGAAATAAATCGTAGCACGTAAAGGACTATCTGGTAATTATCTGAAAATACTGTTGAGCATTCACAAGAACAACAACTCTTGCGTGAAAGTGTAAGATTCCCGTACTAGTTACTTCCCTTTTTCAAAAGGCACACGACATGGAGATTTAAGCTCGCCCATGATCTTTGATTTATTCATGAATGATATTTGGGCATATGTCTTGAATCAATGTAACGCAGGCATTTTCGTAACCACTAACATTCCTAATATTATGATGTTCGCAGATGATTTAGCATGCCCAGCTGATACAGTCGTACAATTGCAGAGACAAATAGATGCAATTGAAAACTATTCAAATACTGTTGGTATGTCTATAAACATAAACAAGACTAAGGTTGTAGTGTTTAGAAATGGTGTTCCTCTGAGAAAAAGTGAAAAATGGTTCCTTTATAATAAACCTATTGCAACAGTTACTTTTTACAAATACTTGGGTTCAATTTTCACCCCTAAACAAAAATGGTCTAAAGGCTTTTTTTAATCTGGCAGCACAGTCTAAAAATTCATTAAACTGTAAACGTGTTCAACATTATGGTTTTGGATCCTTTGATTACATAGATTATTTCAAAATATTTGATACAATGGTAAAACCAATTTTATGCTACGGGGCAAAGCTATGGGGGTACAAATACAGATATATATTCTTGAAAAGACACAAATCTCTGTCTTGTAAACAATTCCTTGGGGTAAATAAAGGAACTTGCAATCAAATGGTCTTAGGCGAATGTGGCCGATTCCCTTTATGTATGGAGTATTTTTTTAGATGTATAAGTTACTTGTCCAAATTAATGCAACTGCCAACCCATAGATATCTAAAGCAATTTTATATTTTGTTAAACAATTTAGATGATCACAACAGACATACATACGCAACAGAAGTTAGGAATTTATTATTTAGTTTCGGATACATCTGGATTTTTCAGGATATTGGAAATATGAATATGTTTATATCAGAATTCAAAATAAGGCTTAATGATTCTTTACAACAAGATTGGCATAACGCTCTACGTAATTCTAGTAAAACACATTGTTATATGCAATTTAAATCACTTTTAACTAGGAATCTTACTTAACTACTGATATACCTTTTTACACTTAGAGCATTGAGTGCATTATTCAGTAAAGGTTTTTGTAAGAATTACGACCTTTTTAGACTTATAAAGTACTTTGCTTATAAATAATATGAAAAGTACTTGGTTATGTTTTCTGTAACAGCAAACAAATGTTTTGTTTTATTGGCAAGCACAAACAAGTCGAGTGCGTTGACCTTCGACAGCTCCTGTTAATAAAATTGTGGAATAAGGAAACTTGCATGGCTGTTTACAAACTTGAACACATTTATTTGTTAACAGCTATGTAGCAAAGTTTTCAATAAATGCTTATTTGTTGTATAGAGTTGAAACCATTGAAGCAAAAAGTGAAACTACCTCTGCAAGTTGGACAGCATTCATATGACCTGATGTTCAAATTTGTACTTTTGTTTAAACCTTTTCCCACAAATATAAAGGCTTGATGAAGCCTCTGCAGCAGACGACTTTTGAAAACATTCTGACAAAAGGAGAAATTGCTCAAAACGAGCAATTTCTGCTTTTGCCATAATGTTTTCAACCTCTTTTCAGTGTTATAGATGTACCTACATTTTGAGTGATTTTCTGTGTTTTTGCCTAATAATTTCATTGTCGTTTGATGCAGATTTGTTGTATGTGGGAAAGGGTTAAGAATATATTTTAATGAATTAAGATTTCAAAGACTGTAACAAATAAATTGTAAAAAATGTGCAGGAGCCTTTTTCCATGTTCATGTTGAATGTCCTATTTCAAAATGTTTATCTATACAAGATCATTTCCATGTTTTATTTATAACCTTTTCCACATACAGCAAATTTGCAGCAGAAAGATATGATAACAAATTATGAATGAATGTATAATTTAACCATTTCCCACTTGCAGACGACTTTTGAAAACATTGTGACAAAAGGAAAAATTGCTCATGATGAGCAATTTCTTCATTTGCCACAATGTTTTTAACTGTATTTGACAATACAACTTTCATTTAGAGAGATTTTCCTACTTTTTGTCCTGAGTGTTTTCAAAGTCATCTGCTGCAGATTTGCTGTAGGTGGGAAAAGATTAAGAGTTAAGTTGAAAACGTTGTAAGAAAAAACAAATTATTCAATTTGCCAAGATGTTTTCAAATGCCGTCTGCTGCAGATGGGTCAACATTCGTCTGCTGAAGATGGGTCAAAATTCGTCTAGCTGGAAAAGGATTATCTCCATGTTCAGACCAAAATAATTTATATATTCGTTTGAATTGTATGATGTATCGAAGCTCTTACAAGGTTGTTTTTAGCTCGACTTTTGAAACAATGAGAGCTATTGTCATGACCCTGGCGTCGTCGTCGGCGGTGTCTGCGTCGTCGCGGCGTCTGCGGCGGCGTGGTCGTCCGGTTAAGGTTTTTTGTTTAGCTCATTTTTGTTTCTCCCTATCAGTCGAGCGTCTGTGCCGTACGCGGTGCTCTTGTAAAATTCATACAAGTTTATTTTCAATACATACAAGATTATACAAGCTTATTTTTCAAATGTGCACAAGCTAATATAAGCTTATTTTCAGATTCATACAAGCTTAAACAAGCTTATTTTCAGTTACAATATGTGCTTTTTTTCAAATTATAGAATGTTTGTTCAGAGTTCATAACTGACTTATGTATTAGTTTCAGAGTGGAACATTACGAGCTTAACCATTTCGCATACAACTAATATGCAGCAGATAAATTTAAATATGTCCCTGAAAAAAAGATGATCAATTATTAAAAGTTTTATTATTGAAAAAAGTTGAAAACCTTGCACAAAAGGAGAATGTGCTCATTATGAGCAATTTCTCCTTGTGTAAAAAGGTTTTCATAACACACCTGCTTCACATGTATTAAAACCGGACAGCAAGGAAAGAGTTACCCCTTTCACACATACAACAAAACTTTAAAAACATGTAGATAAAACTAGAGAAAATCTCTATAGTTCAGTATTAGAAAGCGTCTGTATTAGGGAAAGGGTTATTACTAAAATAGCCTGTCAATTTTAAGCATCTCAAGTGCTTTTTAATATGAGTGTGCAAGCTTACGAGCTCAAGCTTTTACACAAGAGCATAACAAGCTTGCAAGCTGATGTGCACCAGCTTTAGTTACACATCATTCACTAGATTTACTGTTTGATGAAGGACACAGACGACAGTTGACATTTCGATGGTTATTCAAGATGAAGTTACAACCGTTTTGCATGAAACCATCGAAATTTTGTATGACAGATGAATTTAAAAAACATAGTCGGAAAGGGAGGAGTTGATAACAACAACATTTTAGTCTCAAAAATTCAGATATTTTCTAATCAAACGCCTTTAAAAATGCCATAATTGGCTTGAGAAGGGATGATATAAAGAAAATATTACCTATTTTTTAAATAACACATTTTACACATTAAATGAAGTTAATAAATGGCGTCTCACAACCGCATTTTGAATGAAGTGAAAGCATATTTTATTAACATCCCATTACCATATTTGAAATTTTGATCTGGTATGATGTTCTGGCGCTTGACAATGTTCGTGTACTTGTGCTAGAACATATGCAGCTTCAGTCCAACCTGTGTTTAAAGACAACCAATGGGAAGACAACAGTATGGTCTTTGTTCACAGGTGGTCTTTAAATACAGGGTCATTTATGCAGAAATTGAGCTATTGGGAAATTAAAAGTGTGGTTGCTATAGACGGGGAATTGCTAAACAAAGGTCGTCTTTAGCACAGGTTTGACTGTATATGATAAATTGTGTTATTCTTATTAAAGGTTGAGGGTACTGGGAAACAGAGTATATACACATGTTTAAATGTTCTTTAAGAGCTTCGTGAATGGGAGATTTGCAGCCCAGACATAGCGGCCTCTATTGAATACTGCCGAGAGCGAATCGAGGAATATGAGCTGTGGTAGGGTTCAGCATTTTTTTTTTTTTTTTTTGTCTGTTTTCACAGATCTGTTTATTATGTTTAGTAAACCATTCTACTTTCCAAGTCAACTAGCATGATGACATTACATTATGTGACTATTAGACGACAACTAAGCTGCGCTTCATGAAGAATATTACCGTATTTATTACAAATGTATAGTAACCATTTTACACATACTGATACTTTCTGATGCCTCTGCAGCAGATGATTTTTTGAAGAAATTGCATATTAATCAGTTTCTCCTTTTGCCACAATCATTTTAACTCTATTTGATTATAATACTTTCATTTATAGAATGTTAACATAATTTTGCCTAAAGATGTGTTTACATAGTCACATCTGCAGCTGCTAGCAGACAGCTTTTAGAAACATTGTGACAAAAGGATAAATTTATCATAAACAGAAAATCCACAGGTGGCGAAAAGTGTCTGTCCGGGTAAGCCTGCGTGGCATGCTTAGGCTGAACCGGGTCGACACTTTACGCAAAGTCCACAATGTTGATTTTCTCGCGTGACGGCTCATATGTGCTATGATCTTATCAGAATCTACACAAGTTGATAGAAACTTCTAAACAAGCTTGTGAAACTGTTATGTGAACTGTGTAAATCTTGATCAGACTTATCAGGCTATACACTGTTTACAAAATTCAACTTGAACCATTTCCCCCGGTCTCATTAAAAGCGGACCGAAATACTGCCCGTCATGTACATTTTTCTCAACGAGCGATAATATAGGCCTGGTTTCCCACATTTAGATTTCGTTTTCAATTTTTTTTAAAAATGGTAGTAATGGCTGCCGTCCTTGGCGCTCAGGTTTGCAGGGTTCGTATTACGACTGACTTGCTAGTGTCAGGTGAAATGGGCAAGTAGTGATCGTAACTAACACCGTGATATTATTGAAAAATTGTTGAAAGCGGACAAACACCAAACAATGTATTCTCAAAATGAAAGCAAAAGCAGTCAGAACAAAAATGGTCATGGATTAACGTTAAGTTTGTTAACCCTTTCCCATATGAAACATCTCTATTAATGGAAATGTTGTAATTGAATAGAGAGGAATAGAGATGAATAACATTGTGGCAAAGGAGCAATATTTACTGCATATTATGAGCAGTTTTTCTTTTGTCACAACATTTTCAAAAGTCCCCTCCTGTAGAGTTAATAAAATGTGTCTCTATGAGGGAAAGGGTCAATAAAACCAGATCAGCAACATCAAGTTATGACATGACATGGTTGATACATTAATTATTTACATCTCTCAGTTGCCAGTTTGTTAGGCAAATATGATATATATGTAACCAACTAGCTACTAACCATTTCCCACATACATCAATTTTGCAGCAGACGTCTTCGAAAAAAAATCTAGACAAAAAAAGCGAAAAGTATCTGTAAGAGGAAGTATAATTATTGAATAAAGTTGATAAATATTTCTCCCTTTGTCACAATGTTTCTAACTTTCTTAAAAAGTTGTCTTCTGCAGAGGCCTACAAATATGTCTAGATTAGGGAACGGGTTATTAAATACAACACATGGGAAATTTGAGTTTCACAACCTTATTTTGTTGAAATGTTATTTAAAGGCGTATCCTCTGAATTTTTCAAATGGACAGAATTTTCTTAAATTTTGTCCAGAGCTTTCTTACTCAAAGACTAACTCAAAACAACATTCAAAACAATGGGTCGCGGATCTACTTTTTTTGCTATGCACTCTTTTAAAACCCATATATGTGCTCAGTTTAAGGAAATATAACAGAATGTAGAGAAACAACACTATTTCATACCAGTGAACACAAACACATACATTTATATATCAACATGTTTTTATTTCATATTATAGGAATCAATCATGTGTCAACTTCATCAATATTTACCAATTTTTAAAATATTTTTATTTTAACACTTCATATACAATAATTCAAAATGGCCACCATGATCGTATTTGTATAAAATTGAGCACGGGTACAATACAAAAGTTAGAATTTAAGAAATTATAGTGGACAGATTTTTTTAATACTTTTCATATGAACACCTTATTATAAGGGTTGTTGAATGAAACAAAAAAATATATAGGTCGCGGTGCTAATTACAGAGATATTTCCTATTTAATTACCTCCCTTTATGATTTTTTTTCATAAAATTAGCCCAGGAAAAATACAATTTTGAATTAAATATCTCTTAGGGCAGTATTTTTTTGATGAATTTGTAATATGAATAACTGGTTTTAAGGGTTCTTGAATGAAGCTTAAAACAATGGTTGCAGTGCTTACTAGTTGAATTTTACATTGGATTATCTCCCTTTATGATTTTTTTTAATAATAGCCCAACAAAAAATCAATTAAAAATTAAAAGCTTTTTAGTGGAGATATTTTTTCAATATTTCTCATATCAATAACTTGTTAAATGGGTTGTTGAATTAAACAAAACAAAACACTGTTGGCTTTGTTCTTTCGATAAATTTCACATTGAATTATCTCCCTTTCAGAATTTTTTTTTTTGGAAAAATTACAAATTTGAAAATCTTCTAATCTATATATTTCTTCAATAACTCTCACTGTCTCACATGAATTATGTTGACAATACACATATTCATTTCAACTTATGTTGACGCCTCTGCAGCAGACAGCCTTTGAAAACATTGCGACAAAAGGAGAAATTATAGCATTCAATCATTGTATGTGGGAAAAGGTTAAGCAAATAAACCACTAGTTGCTGTACATATTACCAGGAACAATTTTACTGATGTATTTCACATTGGATAAAAAACAAAAATAACAAGCAAATTCAAAGAATCATGGTCCCCCGCCAGGGTCAAGGTCACAAAAATTGGTATTGATGGAAAGGGGTTGTCACAAGGAATACACATGTGAAATATGAAAGCAGTACCTATTACGGTTCAGAAGTAAGGGCCATAACTCCGTGAAAAATCATCCAACCGGAACGCAAACACGATATGCGCATCTACACTTGGTGGTGATCCTTCCTATGAAGTTTCATAAAATTCCAAAGAGCGGTTGCAGAGAAATAGCCCGGAAATGAATTTAGTCATACATAGCCTGATGGTTGAGTAAAGGGCCATAACTCCGTGAAAAATAATCCAACCGGAACGCAAACACGATATGCGCATCTACACTTGGTGGTGATCCTTCCTATGAAGTTTCATAAAATTCCAAAAAGCGGTTGCAGAGAAATAGCCCGGAAATGAATTTAGTCATACATAGCCTGATGGTGGGGTAAAGGGCCATAACTCCGTGCAAAATAATCCAACCGGAACGCAAACACGATATGCGCATCTACACTTGGTGGTGATCCTTCCTATGAAGTTTCATAAAATTCCAAAAAGGGGTTGCAGAGAAATAGCCCGGAAATGAATTTAGTCATACATAGCCTGATGGTGGAGTAAAGGGCCATAACTCCGTGAAAAATAATCCAACCGGAACGCAAACACGATATGCGCATCTACACTTGGTGGTGATCCTTCCTATGAAGTTTCATAAAATTCCAAAAAGCGGTTGCAGAGAAATAGCCCGGAAATGAATTTAGTCATACATAGCCTGATGGTGGGGTAAAGGGCCATAACTCCGTGCAAAATAATCCAACCGGAACGCAAACAAGATATGCGCATCTACACTTGGTGGTGATCCTTCCTATGAAGTTTCATAAAATTCCAAAAAGCGGTTGCAGAGAAATAGCCCGGAAATGAATTTAGTCATACATAGGGGTAAAGGGCCATAACTCGTCAGGGTCAAGGTCACAAGGTCAAAAAAATTGGTATTGATGGAAAGGGGTTGTCACAAGGAATACACATGTGAAATATGAAAGCAGTACCTATTACGGTTCAGAAGTTATGACCAAGGTTAAAGTTTTTGTGACAGCGTGACTGACTGACGGACGGACTGACGGACTGACGAATGAGAAATAATAGTCCCCAGCTTTCGCTAAAAGCGGGGGACAAAAAGTACCTCAGTAGGAAAAGAAGGCAACAGGTCAATTTGAAATCCTCAATGACTCCCTTTCCCACATACAAACCTGCAGCAGAAATTCAGACAAAAATATGGAAATTCTATGTTAATGAAGGTAGCATAGAAGAAAAGAGTTGAAAACATTGTTGCAAACATATTGCCCACTATGAGCAAGTTATCCCTTTGTGACAATGTGTTCATAAGTCATCAAGTGCAAATGCCTCAAAATGCTCTGTAAGTGGGAAAGGGGTATTGCATTTCTGCAAAAAAGAGATTTTGTATAATTTGTTACAAGCATATCTTTAGAAATAAAAGCTGTGTTGAAACTATTGGTTTTCTTCCTTATTACATACAAATTACTTTTAAGATTCTATCAGTGTTGTTAAGTGAAAATATAACCCACTAAACTGTCAAACATACATACATTCAGCAGAAGACTATACAAACATATCTAGACAAAAATATATCTTAGTATAATCTATGATGTGGCATCTAATCTTTTTCAAATAAAAAAAATCTTATGTCATTCTCAGACTAACATTGGTGGAAATCAACTATATTGTGAGGTTATCAGTTCTAGACACAGAGAAAGTATGAATTCATCAATCTTCATTAATTTTATAAGTGAGTCTAAAACACTGACAAATTGAGTAGACCAAGATCAGAAGACAATATTGCTCTAAGCTGGGTATGCACAGTGTACTCTAAAACATTTTTCAGTTCAACTTCATACTCCTAGTGTCAACATATTTCAAAATTCATACATCAACCTTCAACAACAAATAATATGGTTTCTGTTTATGATTGGGGTTTTATGCCATTTCAACAGTATTTCGGTTATATCCCAGCAGGGTCTTTCAAATAGTAATCCTACTATTTGAAAGACCCTGATCCCAGCAACAGTTTGCTTATACATAATACAATTTCATTAGTTAGGCTATGAAAACTTCCTTGCCTACAGGCAATCTACCAAGACCTGCTGTTGGCAGGAATCAAAACTGCCTTTAAAGCTCTCTACAATAAACATCAGTCTGAGCATGCATATGATCTGATCAATCAGATCAAGTTAGACAGAGGTGCAGGTTGGTCTGAATCTATGCTAGTCACAAAGACCTTCAGTCTGGTTCTCACAGAATGACACTCAAATATACTATTGAAACTGTTTCATTTTGTGCATATAGAAATACAGCAAACAGTGTCTGTACACATATCCATTGGCAAAAAATGAAGACTCAGATTAGGTTCACAACATAGGAACAAATTACAGTTTTATGTTATTCAAAATGAACATTTCTTCTGCAAAGTTACTCACAATGTTTATCTGTAGAGCATTACAAGCATGGGTGTATTATTTTGAAAGCTGAATTATAGAATAGTTAAAAAAAATATTATGAGCAAGATGTCAAAGTTCATACATCAACCTTAAAATAAAAATACAATAATTCTATTTATAATTGTGATTTACACCATTTCAACAGTATAAATTTCAGTTATATCCCAGCACAGTTCACTTATACATGATACATGGTTTTTCAAATCAGTACTAGCAGGGACATAGATACTAGGTTAAGAAAATGTGCCTAGCCCACATGCACTCCACCATGATCTGCTGTGAGCGGGTAAAAAGGCTGGCACACATAGTTTTACCAGATAAGAGGCATGTTAACCCTTTCCCACATTCAACAAATCAGCAGCAGACAACTTTGATAACATTTGGGTAAAAACATAGAAAGTCTCTATAAATGTAGGTATGCTTACTGAAAACAGTTGAAAGTATTGTGACAAAACTGAAAAGAAGAAATTGCTCAATTGAACAATTTCTCCTTTTATCACGATGTTTAAAGTTGACTGCTGCAGAAGCAATTTAGCATAAGAAAACGTCTCAGGTCTGTATGTAAGTAACACTGACAGTGCTCTGTGAAAACTACCCTGATCTTACAGCAGACTCATGTCATGATAGTCGAACAAAGGGAAACAATTGGAACAGTTTGATAGCCTCTGCTCTCCAAATGAGTTTGGGACAGTTTGATTTAAAGATCTAGCAAGTGCATATGGATCACACTTATTCTGCATTACAGCCTTACTAAATCACGTTTGAAAATACTTCCTTGACTTGAGTACTGAACTGTTAAAGAGTTTTTTCAATAAATTGTACAACTGGTTTCCTTCATGTTTTTCTTGTCTTGTTGTTTTTGTCTGACCCTCTTTGTACAAAATGGGAAACTGTTTCTTGAATTTTCACCATGGTTGATGCATGATCGTCATCCATAATTACAACATAGACATTCACATTCCTATTATCTTTCTCGAGCACAAGACAGCGCGCCACATCTGGTTCAAAGATTTAGAACTACCATGCCAGTTTCTTCAACACTGATGGATGGGCATTGATTCACCTTTACTTTCATGAAAGCTACATTGTCTACAGTCTTGAGATCTAAGTTAAAATGCAACACATTTTCCTGACTTGCTCCCCACTAGAGTGGCAGCCACTCTATATAGCTCCATCCGATCCACCCTTCTGCGAACCCATGTCATATTTGAATTGAATATATGGAGTCTTGTCTACAGTACTGAAAAATAGAACAAAGAGGTTGATAAATACCTGGCTTTGATATAATGTTAACTAAATCATATTGCAATCTACTTTTAAGACATATTAACACATGTGTAATCATTTATGACTATGATAGAATATTTTGTGTGTATGTTTTATTTCTAAAGTGTTATTTCATAACCCTAATTGGGGCCCCATTCACAATAAAAAGACACCTCTTTTTTTCACAAAAGTAGGCCTAAATTTCATAAAAGCTGACTTTCATCACATTTTACATGTCACTATTTTCGTAATTGAAAGGGCCCTGGTCAGAAAACAGCATAAAAAACACACTGATTTCTACAAGCTACATTGACAATAAGTTGGCTTTGTTTTATTGAGGTAATTTGGGGTATTATGCTGTTTTCAACATTATTTCAGTTATATCACAGCGACAGTTTACTTATTCATGAATCCTTGGTAAAATTCCTTGAAATTTAACTGAATGTGTTCAATTTGATAATATATCAAGATAAAAATCAGTTAAATGACTGTCAGACGAACCCCCCACCCCCTTAATTTTTTGTAAAATCATAAACTAATAACATCATAGAAAATTATAATTAATAGTAAATTACCTAAACTAAAGTTGCCCCTTTTGCTCGGCTGGTGTCGTTTGGTTGTTTCGACAGCATTCACAGTTCCACATACTATAAAGAGGCGTAGCCATGTCTGGTTTCAGGAGAAATATTACTTAAGATAGTGTTATTTCACACAGTCTTCACAAACAGGCTGATCTTTCAAGTAAACGAGTTCTAGTCTACAATTCTCCTTCCCGGCATGTTTTCCGCTTAGTTTGCGGCGAATCCGATACCGATTATCCAGTATCGATGCAAGTTTCCGTCAATCTTTTGAATAGATTGCGATTGCTTTCGCTTTCTGCAGGTTTAAAAGATAAAAATCTGCCACTCTTTAGCCTAGCTTGCGCGGACATAATGATTTTACACCGAATTTACACCTTATTGATATCGTGTTCCGGATATTGACAGTTTCACTATTTAATTGAGTGCAATGAGCATAACAGAGCAAAGCACTAAAATTAATCGGAAAGGACATGCGCAAAAAAGATGCGCAGTAACACACCGACGATACGCCTTTAAGTATAATACAACACAGGGGAAATTTGAGTTTCACAACCTTATTTTGTTGAAATGTTATCTCATAATGTCAGCTTCTAGATTAAATCTTGTTTGTGCATGTAGTTGTTTAATGATAATTTATTTGATATTTCTCCATTCAATGTCAGATTCCTTTCATTACATGACGAAACAGAAAAAGAAAATCGGGTTTTCCAAATCTATTTTAATTTCGTAAGTAAACCGTATAACAATGCCGCCACAAATTATGCCGAGGTCATATTCAGCTTAATTAACGAGTTTATTAAAAGTGATAATAAAATAAACAATCATGAGATATTCTATTTATCACATAAAGTGATTATGTGGCATATTTCGATAAAATGAACATAACGTTTATAATATTTCTAGATTAAATTTACGGATTAGCGTTATGACGTCAAACCGCAGACTTGACGTCATTTCCTTGTGTTCGGTCATGTTATATTACATACATTATATATAAAGAAATACATAATAGGTATATTAGATCGGATACAAGCATTGTCATGTGATAACATATTCTTCTTATCCCAAACTTTTCAAATTATGAAATGAGCAGATTCCTTCAACCTATGTTGATTGGTCAAAAAAGATGGCCGCTATGGGACAAGCTGTTTAGCCTTATATGGCTGGTTTCATTTTTCCATCGGACTTCAAGCAAGAGTGGTACTATGGCAACATATTACAAGCAATGTATCCAATTGTAATTCAATAATTATACAGATTTTCCATTGTTTTCCTTTAATGTTATCAAAGTCATCTGCTGCAGATTTGTTGTCTGTGGGAAAGCGTTAAAGTACAATGATGCAATTGAAAAACAGTCCAACCTGTGTTTAAAGACCCCTCCCACACGGGAAGAGAACAATATGGTCTTTATTCACAGGTGGTCTTTAATTACAGGGTCATTTATGCAGAAAATGAGTTCTATCGAAATTAAAAAAATGGGTTGCTAAGACGGGGCATTGCTAATTAAAAGGGGTCCTTAGCACAGGTAAGATTGTGCATCTTTGTCAGAGGTTACATCCAGGGCTATACTACAAGAAGACTGACAGTGAAGGTTCTGTTGAGATTGTTTATTGTGCACGGAATTCCCTGGGTCTTCACTGTATGTATATGCTACTGCAACAACAAACACAAGTTTTCAGATATATTACTTACTTTTATTGTATTATTATCATGTATAACATATACTTCAAAGATTTATAGAAATATCGAATATTTATAGAAATATCGAAGATTTACACAAATATCGAAGATTTATAGAAATATCGAATATTTAAAGAATATTTATAGAAATATCGAAGATTTAAAGAAGATTTATAGAGATATCTAAGATTTATAGAAGATTTATAGAAATATCCGTGGATGTGAAAAATCTCAGTTTCCTTAGTGAGAAATAATTCCCCTGGGAAGTTATCAGTCGGTTGGATGATACCAAATTATATTACGTAAATGACGTTCTTATCTATGTCACTATACTGTCACTATACTTATTCACATCATGAAAGCTGCAAAAGCAGCTAAGTTTATCCAAATACAAAGGGGCGTAGCTCCCTTTAGGCACTGTAGGCACGTGCCTACACATTTATTCTCAAAATGCCCCAAAATGCAGCTGCGGCGATAGACAGCTGCGTAATGTATCGACCAGACCAGCCTGCGCTGTCCGCGCATACTGATTCGGCAGACACATTCCGTCTTAGGGTGAAAGATATATAGAGTAGTGGTTCCTGAAACAGAAAATCCACAGAAGGCGAAAAGTGTCTATCCGGGTAGGCCTGTGTGGCATGCTTAGACTGATCCGGGTCGATACTTTACGCATAGTCCACAATGGTGATTTTCTCAAGAGACGGCCTACACATTGATAATTGCAAAGCTACGCTCCTGATATATATGTCATTTTGCCTAAACCATCTCATGCAGGAGCACTTGTTTGTAACACGAGCATCAACCCTTTCCCACATACCACAACACTGCAGCAGACGACTTTGAAAACACAGTGGAAAAAACCTGAAAAATCTCCGTAAAAGATGGTTTAATTGTTAAAAAAAAGTTGAAAACATTGTGGCATCAGTGTTTTCAAAAGTCGTCTGCTGCTATTGCGTCTGCCGGTGGGAAAGGGTAAATATCACCCGGTATTGAATTCCAATATGAAAAGTTCAATCGTAAATAAACTTGATGTAGATTTTTCATTTACCCTTTCCCACAAACAAACACTTTCTGACACTACTGCAGCAGACGACTTTTGAAAATATTGTGACAAAAGCATCATTGCCCAGTGAATCCTTCATTTATAGAGATTTTCCATGTTTTTACCTAGATTTGTTCAAAGATACATTGTATCTGCCGCATACGTGTTGTATGTGGGAAAGGGTTAAACAAGAGAGTTTATATTTTCTGTTGAGTCAGGCTGAAGGAACACCGACCTTGGTATCTTTCATTGAATGGTAAATTAATTATTTTTTACAAATACCATGAATGAATATTTGATAGCATTTCTTGTAACTGCATGCCATTATATTTTGATAACTTTCCATTAACCTCATATAGACGCTTACTGAGGCCTCTGCAACAGACGGCTTTTTGAAAACATGGCGTCAAAAGAAGAAATTGATCAAAATGAGCCATTTCTTCTTTTGCCACAATGTGTTTAACTCCATTTAACCATTTCCCTCATATGACAATTCTGCAGCAGACGACTCTGAACACATGTTGTCAAAACATTGAAAATCTCTATAATTGAATGGATAACCTATGACTAAAAGTGGCAAACATTGTGGCAAAAGGAGAAATTGCTAATTTTAAGTAATTTCTTCTTTTGTCACTATTTTTTTCAAAAAGCCGTGAGATGCAGAGGCGTCAGAAAGCGTGTATATGGGGGAAGGGTTGACAAATAATAAAACACTCATTTATTGAGATTGTTCATGTTTTTGTCAATAAGTTTTGGAAGTCGTCTGCTGCAGAAATATTGTATGCAGAAAAGGGTAATTTTAGGCATTTTCATAGGGTGAATATGAATCATGCTGTAGGGTATGACATTATAAATGTTGACATGATTTTATAACAGCCAGGCGGACTGATAACATCCAATGTGATTTCTAACTATGAATGAATTATTGATATAGTTCCCCATCATTTCCATAAACCTGTATTATATTTTATATTTAATTTCTGAATTCAAACAAAGCATTCTGAATTTAAATATAGTCAGTGCAGACGACATTGAAAATAGGGCATTAGGGCAAATGAAGGAATTGTTCATCATGAGCAATTTCTTCTTTTGCGACAATGCTATACAAAATTTTCTTTTTTTTATATGCAATAATATATATATGTCTGTATGTTGGAAAGGTTTAATCAGTACACACATTTTGATATTTTTTAAACTATTTCCCATATAACAGCAGACGACTTTGAAAACATAGTGACATAAACCTGAAAAATCTCCATAAAAGATTGCCTAATTTCTAAGTAAAGTTGAAAACATTGTGGCCAACGAGAAATTGCTCATCATTACCAATTTCACCTTTGGCTACAATGTTTTCAAAAAGTCGTCTGCAGCAGATGCTACAAAATATGTCTACAAGTGGGAAAGGGTTAAGAGGATGCATTTCTCAATGTTAAACGGGATCTTAAAACAAATAGGTGATTTTGGACAGAGAAGACCCAGATCAGCCTGCTTATCAGCATCATCTGGTCAGGATATTTCCCGTTCCCCACCGAGTTATCCAAGCATTCATTGATATCTAAGCATCAGACTATACTTTCTAAAATATTTTTGAAGATGTGATTTTAGACAATTATGTGTTCTCTGTAGAAACAGTTTAACCTTTTCCTTTATACAGACGCTTTCTGACGACTCTGCAGTAGACAGCTCTTCGAAAACATAATGACAAAAGCAGAAATTTCTCAAATCGAGCAATTTCTCCTTTTTCCACAATGTTTTCCACTTTAAGTCATAGACTATCTATTCAATTATAGAGATTTTCCATTTTTATTTTTAAATTGTTTAAAATCATCTGCTGCATAAGGGAAATTGTTAATCCTTTCCAGCTTGTTGACAAGCTTTGGCCCATCTACAACTATTGACTTTTGAAAACAGTGGGCAATAGGAGAAGTTGTTCATGAAGACAATTTCTCTTCTTGCCACAATGGTTTCAACTATTTTCTACATTTCATTAAGATTTTCTATTAAACATTTTCATTGTATGTTTTTTCAAAGTTGTCTGCTACAAATCTTTTGTTCATGGGAAAGCGTTAAATCTTCATAATTATAAGGTATACTATCTTAGCCGATTACCCAAGTAATTAATATTTCGTTTTATTTGTGTACCTTAGATTACAATAAAGAGTAATTGCACGCAAAACTTTAAATATAAGAAAACAAGTGCAATAATTTGCATTCTATGGAGGATAGAGTGATCTCACTTGGTTGTGTATATAGTTGTGAAATTAATTGATTGTGTTCATTGCCGTGATGGTTGGGAAGGGTTATATTAAGTTTCAATGCAATGCATCAAGTAAAATCTGAGATATGGACTCTTAATGTAGTTGCGCACAAAACTTTAACCAGAAATTATATGTCGAAAAAGGGCCATAACTTGCATTAAATGCAAGATAGAGTTATCTAACGTAATACTCTACAGGTGTGATATGGTTGTATAAAGTGACAAGGCAATGCATCAATTAGTTTCTAAGATATAGTGTATTAATGTAGTTGCACACAAAACTTTAACTAGCATTTCTAAGCAAAAAAAGAGCCATAACTTGCAATAAATGTAGGATAGAGTTATAACTTGATAGTCTACATGGATGTGATAATTTGGAAGGGTTGTATAAAGTTTTAATGCAATGCATAACGTAAATACTGAGATATTGACCCTAATTGTAGTTGCACGCAAAACTTTAACCAGAATTTCCAAGTAAAAAAGGGGCCATAACTTACACAAAATGCCGGATAGAGTTATCAAACTTGATAATTATTATTGGGAAGCACTGTCGCAAGGTTCGATGTAATACTTGTTAATGATTATTGGGAAGCACTGTAGAAAGTTTCGATGCAATAATTGCATGCAAAGCCTTATTCAATGTGTTACTCGGACGCCGACGCCGATGCCAGGGTGAGTAGAAAAGCTCTGATATTGTCAGAATAGTCGAGCTTAAAATAGGTTTCTATTTATATTCCACAGAACTCCTTCATTTTAAATTCCACAATGTGCGTTCTGACGCACAACTATTTTATGACGGCATTGTGATAAAAATAAATTTGGTCGATAGATTTTCTGGAAATTTATGTAAATGGTAGAAGAAATTATAAATATTTATCATAACAATCTCTCAAACAGACCATGTACTCTAATGCTTCATTACAATAGTATGGAAATGTCAAACATTGCAAAATATTATTCATCTGAACATTACCGACTAGTCGACGGACAATAGCTTTCTCTTACGACTTTACCGACGTTATACGGAAATCCCCGAGCCCATAAATGATGTTCCTTCGTTGAATTTTTTCAACATTTTCTATGTGTCAAGCTGCAGGTTTTATGTGTATTCATTGAATGACGTAGAATGCTTTTCGTATGTTTGTATGGTGTTTGACACCGCTTTCAACAATTGTTCAGTTATATCACGGCGTTTCACGGGTAATTTACCAATACTACTGGTCATATTTATCCAGAGACTAGCATCAGTTAGTTGTAATACTAACCCTGAACGCCAAAGAAGCCAAGTCATTACTGTAATAAATTCTGTCGTAGAATGTAGTATGCTTTAAAATCGAAAAGTTAAATAAGTGATCTATTGAAAAGCCGCTGTATCTATTGGCCAGTATTTGAGTGGGTTTATTTTTCCAAAAAAAAAAAAAGAAAGGAAAACACAACATACAAAATAGACCTTTAAAGATACATGTAGGAAACGGAACGTGGATTCGGGGTTGTCTTCTCCAACCTCAGCGCTTCCTCCATTACAACATTGTTTCCGACGTTTGACAACACTTAATAAGACATTCGCCGTTCGTCTTTCACCATGACCCAAAGTTCACCCAAAACAGAATCCCATTAAAATTCTTCATGAAAACTTTATACGCAAAATACTTGGTTGCATATGCTCACTGTTACAAACATTTCTAAGAAGGCGATATAATGAAGTCAAAATACAAAACAGGGTAATGTAACTTTTGTAACTCTTTCTCAATTCTAATTAACAATTTAATAGTGAACAAGTTTGTTCAAGTTTCAAAGTGAAAGCTTTGATATTTGTATGTAGGTGACCTAAACGCAACATGTTATCCACGCCGACGACAACGACGACGATCGAGTGACGACAATAGGGTGTCATTTTTTTTCTTTTTTAAATCAGACGAGCTTCAAATAGATCAGACAATAGTATGTGCATGGGTTATATTGAGCTTCGGTAGCGACGCCGGCTGTCAAGCCAGGGGCTGTGAGTTCAAACCAAAACTCGGCTAACATTCTTTCCCTCGTTTTGCAAAAGTCAATTCCACCAGCGTCATTCGTTTCCCAACAATGGGCTTACAGTGTATATTGAACAGCAGTCAGTTACTTGGAAAGACTAACATGTGAGGCACTTGGTTAGAAAGCCTGGAAACATACGGGTATGTAAACTTGAAAATGGCGTTAAACCACAATCAATCAATATAGTGAAACTATTAAACACAGAAGTTTTTAAAAAAAGATGATCCCTACGTCGATTTGAAAATGTTCAAGTTGTCTTTTGTGAACAGTGTAGATGCAGAACAGCCTGTACATCCACTCAATTTTGATCAAGATCAACAGTGTTCACATATGACTTACACAAGCTTGTGAGAATAATTTGTTGGCACCGTAGTGTAGATTATGATACGACTAAGTAAATGTACAGGACAATCTGAACATACACTGTTCAGAAATGCAATCTTTACCATTTATCCTCGTACGGGCTCATTTATGTTACCAGCGACTGCAAAGCATGACTGTACTACATCGTTACAATTACCAATGTAATTGTCATTTATGTTACCAGCGACTGCAAAGTATGACTGTACTACATCGTAACAATTACCAATGTAATTGTCATTTATGTTACCAGCGACTGCAAAGTATGACTGTACTACATCGTAACAATTACCAATGTAATTGTCATTTATGTTACCAGCGACTGCAACGTATGGCTGTACATGTACTACATCGTAACAATTACCAATGTAATTGTCATTTATATGTTACCAGCGACTGCAAAGTATGACTGTACTACATCGTAACAATTACCAATGTAATTGTCATTTATTTTACCAGCGACTGCAAAGTATGACTGTACTACATCGTAACAATTACCAATGTAATTGTCATTTATGTTACCAGCGACTGCAAAGTATGACTGTACTACATCGTAACAATTACCAATGTAATTGTCATTTATGTTACCAGCGACTGCAAAGTATGACTGTACTACATCGTAACAATTACCAATGTAATTGTCATTTATGTTACCAGCGACTGCAAAGTATGACTGTACTACATCGTAGCAATTACCAATGTAATTGTCATTTATGTTACCAGCGACTGCAAAGTATGACTGTACTACATCGTAACAATTACCAATGTAATTGTCATTTATGTTACCAGCGACTGCAAAGTATGACTGTACTACATCGTAACAATTACCAATGTAATTGTCATGTATGTTACCAGTGACTGCAAAGTATGACTGTACTACATCGTAACAATTACCAATGTAATTGTCATTTATGTTACCAGCGACTGCAAAGTATGACTGTACTACATCGTAGCAATTACCAATGTAATTGTCATTTATGTTATCAGCGACTGCAAAGTATGACTGTACTACATCGTTACAATTACCAATGTAATTGTCATTTATGTTACCAGTGACTGCAAAGTATGACTGTACTTCATCGTAACAATTACCAATGTAATTGTCATTGATGTACACCTTTTAATCATTTCCTTTATGCATACGCACGTTGACGCAATTGCAGCAGTCGACGTTTAGAAAATGTATGTTAAAGGGTAAAATTGCTCATACTGAACAGTCACTCCTTTTGCCACAATGTTTTCAACTCTTTTCATTAATTATACTTTCTTTTTTAGATAATATCCATATGTTAACCTTAATGGTTTTCAAAATTGTCTGCTGCAGATGTGTTGTATATATATAGGAAAGGGTTGATAGTTACACCGATTGCATGATACCCTTTTCTGAATCGGAGGCCAAGGTAAGGAGGGTTGTTTCATACTAGTTTTACCTAATTAGATCACATGTTACAAACGATTCATTTGACTACCCATAACATAGGTTTAGATGATCAAATAAAAACTTTATAGCATGAGATACGTATCTTTTTAACTATATTGATTTCTGACTCTGAGTTATTCTGTAAAAAGTAAACTTAACCCTTTCCAAAAAATATATACAGGAGACAAATTTGAAAACATATAGGCAATACATATGGAAATTCTCTGTAAACGAAAATATATTTAAAGAATGATTTTGAAATAGAGAAAATGCTCATTATGCGCAAGTTCTCATTTAGCTGCAATGTTTTCAAAAGTGTTGTCAGCCGCAGATGCTTACCATGATATGATATTTCATAGTATTAACATTGACTGTAAAAAACCAGGATGTGATATTTCATAGTATTAACAGGGACGTAGATATTTACGTTCCTAGTATTAACATTGACTGTGATAAACATTATATCCCACATACCACACATCTGAAATAAGCGACATTAAAAATATTGTACACAAATATTAAAAAATATTTATAAATTAAAGTGAAGTTACTGCATAGTGTTGAAAAACATTGTTGCAAACGAAGAAATTGTTCATTATGCGCAATTTCTACGTTTGTCCGCAATGTTTTCAAAAGTCGTCTGCAGCAGATGCATCGCGATTCGCCTGAAATTGGTTAAAATGGGTAAGGTACGTGCTGCAAAGACATCTGACATTGTCTATAAGAGGTAAAGGTTGTTAATCTGCTGCAGTAGCTACTAAGTCAATTTAAATGCCTGTGCCTCAGTATCTTTGGATTAAAGGGCCTCTGATGAAATCTCATTAAAAGCAGACCTGAAATTCGCTGCAGTAGCAAACTAGCGACCGAAGTCTAATAAAAAGCTAGATATAAACTACAGTCAAACTTGTATAAAGAGACCACCCAAGGGAACTGCTGTAAGGGGTCTCTTACCACACGTGGTCTCTTATTGAGGTACATAGGTATGTTTCGTTTTTTTGTTTTTTTTGTCAAGCAGATTCTTATAAAAAGTTAGGTATAAACTATTTATAACAATCGAATTCGGATTTAGAGACAAAATATAAATGTTTGTAATTATTAAAGGGGTGGCCGTATCTAAGTTGTGAGCACTTGTGGCCAGACCCGTTTGCCTATATCATGTATATTTGTAAATCAGAAGGTTATTCTGTATGTATATTTTGTGGCCAATAAAATGTAAGCGAAGTCTTTTGGTCCGATTTCAATAAGATGATGATTCATCATTTTAAGATTAGAACTCAATAAGTTTGACACATACCGACCGTGTAAACTTCTTCTGTAATCATTGTTTTGTCATTAAAGTGCAATAGGTCATTCGCTTTCAACAGTTTGTCAGGTATACCACGAAGTGTTCTTGGTTAATTACCAGTACTGCTGGTAAGCTTGTCCTGACACCAGTTCATCAGTCGTTATGCTATTCCCATGATACATAGCGCCAAGGGGAGAAGCCACAACTTCACTTTTAAAGTCTTTGGTACGACCTAACCGGAATCACACCCGGGTCTCCCGCTCTCGGCGCGTACGCCATAACGTCTACATCATCGAGGCAGTCTCAGGTCATTTAAATATTCGTGTATGGCTATATATTAAACAGGTAATGTCCTGATTAGACTGTGCGGAACTGATGACCGATGGTCACAGGCTGATACAGATGACCGTTGGTCGCAGGCTGATACTGATGATCGCTGGTCGCGGGTTGATACAGATGACCGCTGGTCGCAGGCTGGTAAAGGTGACTGCTTGTCGCTGGCTGATACTGACGACCGCTGGTCGCAGGTTTATACAGATGACCGCTGGTTGCAAGCTGATATTTATGACCGCTAGTCGCAGGCTGATACTCATGATCGCTGGTCGCATGCGGATACAGATGATTGGTCGCATATGATAATCATGACCGCTGGTCGCAGGTTGACACAGATGACCGCTGGTCGAAGGTTAAAACAGATGACCGCCTGTCTCAGGCTGATACTGATGACCGCTGGTCGCAAGGTGTGACAAAGGTCGGTTTTCGTATGGCGTGGTTCTAATCTTATGTAAGTCTGAATGTTTACAAAACTGCTGCAGAGGCGTCAGAAAGCGTCTGTTTGTTTGGGAAGGGCTTAATGTCTTCATAAATTCCTATTCAATGTTCAATCATTAATCACATACAGAAATAATCTACTGTCCACTTATTGGCTGCATTTCCATTCCATGCCCTCTTGGCGGCACTCCAAGTCCAGTAGGTTGCGAACTGCGTGACTTGGATATGCAGGATACTTTACACCGTAGAACATTCTGCAATGTTGCCCGGAATCTCTTATTCCAAATTGCATAGATAAAGAAATTTGCGGTGAATGATAGAACCATTAATATGTCAATTGTGCGAAAACATATAACTATCGTGTTAATGTGAACATCTGGAATATCGAAAGCCAACTTTGTAAAAGTAGCGAGTGCAAACAACACACGGGGAACTTCCTGTATCAAGAAAACAACGGCAATCACTATGACCGTTTTTGAAACTTGTCTATTTTCTTGTCTACGACTTATTACACTTGTTTCCTTGACGTATAACTGGAGGACTAGCAATACATTGGTGGTGGTTAATAATACACACGGACTAATGTGATCTAATAAGAGTATTGCGAGCAGGTATACACAAGTTTCATAACACGGCTTCTCTACCCTATAACCACATTCATCGTTATTCACTGTATCCTTTACCAAATACCAACTATGACAAATCGAGGCAGAAAGTACAATAACAGCACATACAATAATATTGTTTCGTTTTGTAAAACGTACTTTTCTTTGAAACGGATATTTCACAGAAATATATCTCTGGATGCCTAAGTACGTTGTTAACCAGGATGACGTGAATTGAAAAACCTTTGACACATACACACACATCCAGTATGATCTACAAAGCGTTTTGCTTATAGTTATTGAAATAAAGAAGGTATCCGTCGTATTTAATGTGTTATTTCGTGTAGGAAGAAAATCTTTATAAGCTGCAATAAAAGTTGGTAGAATCACCACAGCGGCAAAGGAATCGGATACCGCGATGAAAATAAATAACAAAGTTGTATTGCTTCTTAATCCTTTCCGACTGAACACATAGATCACAAAAACATTCGCAGTGAGCGTCGTTGCCACTAGTATAGGGAGCACATACACACATATCAGTCGCTCAAATTCGAAACCATAGAACAATATATCCTTATTGCCGGTATTATTTAAATCGCCCATTGTTTATTTATTTATTAAAAAGACCGAATAAGTTCCCTATAATAGGTCTGTCCTTACTGTCCGGTACTAACACATTATTTGACGTATTTTAATAATATGCTGGCCAGCATTGTTATTGGAAGAGGACACCCGCATGACAAGTCAATATTATAAATAATCATCGACACTATTCATAGACGTGTGAGCGGTGTCTGACGATGTAAAGGCAGTCTGAACACTTTCTCAAATACAAAACAAAAACACCTTATTTGCAACGGCCCAGACGGTGGCTTTATTGTTAGACAGAGCAACCAATATGCGTAAACAGCGCATGCATATTATATACATACATAAATTTACATGTATTAAGGTTATCCAAATCTACCAACTTAGGTTATGACATAATATCTTGTACATATACTTAATAAGTAATTTTCGTTTAGCAAGCTTAACATACATGTATCTCCCATCAAAAGGGTCCTCGTCGCCCACGTAATCCTCCCCCCCCCCTCTCACTTTAAAAAGAAAAAAAGGAACCGCGCATCCGTGGCATATGCGAAACAACAATATATATTTTCAGAATACCTCTAGGGGAATCAGGCTGTCGGAACTCAACCTTGTTTAATGAGTAAAGCAATATAACTTTCAAAATAATCGAATATCATTCTGTGTAAGCAGTCTAACGAGCGAAGTCTAGCGAGGAACTGACAAACACGCCCTATAACTAACTTATATATACTCATACCCGAGCGCGCATTCCGTGCAACTACAATACACAACAACCCCTTGTGTGTTTACAGTGTTTAGACAATCACTCTCTGTTTTTCTACGTACCACAGATCATTTGTAATTATTGTTTGTTTGTATGGTATTTTACGCCGTTTTCAACATTTACTTCAGTTATTTCACGGCGTTTCCTTGGTAGGTTACTAGTACTATTCGTCCATTTATTCTTACACCAGCGAGTCAGTCGTAAGTAACTCCACACTCGAAAGCGCAATTCAATTTCAATTCCAATTAACTACCAGTTTAAACATATTTGGCATGATCCGACCGGAGATCGAACCCACAATCTCTCGCACCCGATGCAGATAATTTACCACTACACCAGCGAGGCTGTCGGGATCTTATTGACTTTACATGACGGGATTACAATAAAGGATATATAAGAGGTTCGACTTTAATCCTGGGATATGTCAAAGGTCAATATACATACATATAATTGAGATAAAGATTACCATCTGACCTTTGACATGCTAGGGTCAGAATTTATAACAAGAACAACTATAATTCGATCTGGGTTTTTCCATCAGAAGTTTAATGTTGGTCTATAATGCTTGCAAAGGATAGAATTGCATCTGGTGAGAATGCGTGTATACATAGACTTACCCAAGCCCTCATTGAACGCATATGCAACAAAACTACCAAACTGTCAGGTACCACTCATATCTAGCTGATTCACGAATAATCTGTCAGATATCACTCACGTGTAGCTGATTTACTACCAAGCTATCACATTCCACTCATGTGTAGCTGATGCACAACCAAACTGTCAGATACCACTCATTTGTAGCTGATTCATATGTAGCTGATTCACGAATAATCTGTCAGGTACCACTCATATCTAGCTGATTCACGACCAATTCAATGATTTAGTGGATAGAGCGTCCACCCCGATGACTAGGTATTGCTGCCTGTTTTGTTACACACTTAGGCGCTACTTGAAATGTTAGTCGTGAGTAACTTATTGGCGCCACTCGTATTTGCGGCAACCCCGTCAGATTAACCGGTGTCAAAATAGACAAACCACGTCTGATTTACCGGTGTCAAAATAGACAAACCTTGTCTTGAGAGTAGGAGATAAGGGATCTATAACCTGTTTTCATACCAAGCACTTTTAAAGTGGTAGTAATGGCTTCCCTCATTGAAGCTCAGTGTTGCTGGGAGAGAATCACGATTGATAATTAATCAAAATAGACAAACCTTGTCGTGAGAAAATCAGGGTCCTATCATCGGTCGGGTCATACCAAGGACTTTCAAAATGGTAGTAATGGCTCCCCTGATTAATGCTCAGTCTTGCCGGGAGAGAATCACGATAAATGCATAGATATCAGGATAAATTAACGGTAGAATTGGTTATTTACCATGAAACGTCGGGATATAACAGGAACTACTGTTAAAAAACAGCGTTAAACACCATTCCCAAAAAATCGTTAATTATTCCTGAAATGTCGTCACATAAATGCAATATTGTTAAAAGCAATGTAAAAACTCATACCTTATGATTCTCTTCAAGTTGACAAAGTGACCTAGATTTTTACCTCCAAAGAAGTTTAAATTGTCACCTTCGGCTAAATTATTCCAAAAGGACACATCATTAATACAAAATTACATACTGATGTAGTTTTTGCCGAAGTTGAATGAAATTGTGCGTAAACTGAGGTCAAGTCTTCAAACCTCATCAAGATATTCCACTAGCCGCCATAAAAAACCAAAGGACTTGCTGAAGACGGGTGGACAACTCCCGATATTTTCTCTTTTACCAGAATTGAAGACCTACGGGTGAACAACGCTTCAGTATCCTCCCGATATTTTTTCTGTTACCAGAATTGAAGACCTACGGGTGAACAACGCTTCAGTATCCTCCCGATATTTTCTCTGTTACCAGAATTGAAGACCTACGGGTGGACAACGCTTCAGTATCCTCCCGATATTTTCTCTTTTACCAGAATTGAAGACCTACGGGTGAACAACGCTTTAGCATCCTCCCGATATTTTCTCTTTTACCAGAATTGAAGACCTACGGGTGAACAACGCTTCAGTATCCTCCCGATATTTTCTCTTTTACCAGAATTGAAGACCTACGGGTGGACAACGCTTCAGTATCCTCCCGATATTTTCTCTTTTACCAGAATTGAAGACCTACGGGTGAACAACGCTTCAGTATCCTCCCGATATTTTCTCTTTTACCAGAATTGAAGACCTACGGGTGGACAACGCTTCAGTATCCTCCCGATATTTTCTCTTTTACCAGAATTGAAGACCTACGGGTGGACCATGCTTCATTATCCTCCCGATATTTTCTCTTTTTCCAGAATTGAAGACCTACGGGTGGACAACGCTTTAGCATCCTTCCGATATTTGCATTTTTTACCAGAATGAAAGACAATACTGGGTAGAAAAAAGAGCGGCATTGATTGCTGTTCTATATAATTATTTCCGACGACGGCCCCTTCGAATCAATACATCTTACAACGTTGGCAAGAGCATATAAAAATGTGATCGATTGGAGTTTAATAATGCCATTTTCAGATATATCACGGCGGTCAGATCGGCTTACGTGATTGCCAGACTTTCCCACACCAGTATTCAACACACATTTATGGCAACTGGCTACATTTCCAAGTGCTCCGGTGAGTTAGAAATGCAGTCTCTGGTGTGGGATGACCCTTATACTCTAGAGTGTTATACACTGGGATGACCTATATTCTCTAGGCTGTTATACACGGGATATGATGACACATATTATCTAGAGTAGTATACACAAGATGACCCATATTCTCTAGAGTATTATACACGAGATGACCTATATTTCTAGAGTATTATACATGAGATGACACATACTCTCTAGAGCGTTATACACAGGATGACCCAAATCTCTAGAACATTATATACGGTATGACCCATATTCTCTACAGTATTATACACGGGGTGAATCATATTCTCTAGATTTCAATACATGGTTGATTCTTTTTGTCTAGAGTGTAATCCACGAGATGACACATATGCTCTAGAGTTTTATACACGGGATGACCCATATTCTCTAGATTTTACACGGTTGACCCTTTTTGTCTCGAGTGAAATACACGAGATGATACATATTATCTAGAGTGTTATACATGGGATGACCCATATTCTCTAGAACATTATACACGGTATGATCCATATTCTCTCTAGAGTATTATACACGGGATGAACCATATTTTCTAGAGTTTAATACACGTGTTAACCCTTTTGTTTAGAGTGTTCAACACAGGATGACCCATATTGTCTAGAAAAGTAAACACTGGATGACTCATATTGTCTAGAGTGTTATACACGAAATGACCCATATTCTCTAGAGAGCTATACACGTGATTACCTATATTCTCTAGAGTATTATACACAGGATGACTCATATTCTCCAGAGTTCAATACACGGGATGACCCATTTGTCTAGAGTGTAATACACGGGATAACCCATATTCTCTAGAGTATCATGCACGAGATGACCCATATTATCTAGAGTATTATACACGGGATGACCCTTTTTAGCTAGAGTGTAAAACACGTGATGACCCGTATTCTTTAGAGTGTTATACACGGGATGACCCTTATTCTCTATGATCTTATACACGGAATGACATATATTCCCTAGAGTTATTTACATGGGATGACACATATTATCTAGAGTGTTATACACGGAATGACAAATATTATCTAGAGTGTAATACACAGAAGTACACATATTCGAAACGAGCCAAGATATCACAAAGACAAACAATCTGATGCAATCTGAACATGCTGAAGTTAAAAATTCGACTTCCAAAGTGTTAACAATATTTCTTTTTAATATTTGAAGTTTTTGACCCAATAAGGCCCATGTTCCAACGAGCCTAGATATCACAAAGACAAACAATCTGATGCAATTTGAACATGCTAAAGTTAAAAATGCGACTTTCAGAGTGTTAACAATATTTCTTTTTAATATTTTAAGTGTTTGACTCAATAAGGCCCATGTTCCAACTTGTCCTAGATATCATCAAGATAAATAAACTGAATAAGCTTCATGAGGAATGGGTGAACACAGTGACCCCAAGAGTGGTAACAAAGAAGTTGTTGACGATGCTAACCGAAAGGCGATCATTTTGTGCCTGGGTTAGCTAAACTAATGTTCCACAGCAATTGCATGGGGATTTTCCACATAGTTAGTCACTGCCCCTTGAACATTTTTGACAAATAGCATGATGTTCTGTTGACCTTTATTGAAGATGTTAATTGAATTATGTCAATGGTTATTGTGATATCATCATCGATATCTAGAGCAAGAGTACCATGGTGGCCCTATAGCTGTCACCTGAGTACCATGGCTCAATATGATAAGGTGTCCATAAACAATTACTTAAAAGGTATTTGTTAAATATGTCAAACATGAGACTTCTAGTCTTAAAGCGTCCTAAATAATTTTGTTAAGTTTGGCCCAGCTAAAGACGTGGTCTTTTAACAAGCACGGGTAAAATATGGAGTCTCTAGAGTATTCAATAGATTGTATTTAAGTTTGGCCTAGATACCTAGTTTTTACCTGGCATTGCCGATATTCAACCTGACCATAGATATGATCAAGACAAATAATCTGACTTTGTATCATCATTCTTGAATGAACGAAGTGCGTCCATCATATTAGTTTTTAAATATTTTTCTTGCTGACATTGTTTTATATTTCGACCTAAACTATATCAAAACGTTGCTTAACTATCATTTATATATAAACGTTCTGACACACTTTCATTATTACACAGTCAAATATTCACATCTAGGGCGTTCACAAGACTTTTCTTAAATCTCACCCAGAGACTTTTATACCCAGCATTTATATATATGTATAATTTTGAAAGAGGAACACCAAAGAAACAGTCCTGTGAAGTTAGTTGAAATTGGTGTAAAGATAAAGATATGTTAATTCAGGCTTAAACGTAATTTAAAACAATTCGTTAGATACCTGCTACCTGTCCTTCAACCAATCAATATGAATTGGAAAAAATATGAAGCGAGTCAATGCATGAACGTTTCTAAACAATTATCTTGAAATCAGAAAAGCACTTTCATCACAATGGAATTTCAAATTTTGTCATTTTCCACTTTGCTGATGCCGTCTGGCTTCCATGTTTTTCAACCAATCATTGTGACTCTTTGTATAGGGTCACCCAGGGAACAGTTCTACCAAATTAATATGAAATTAGACTAGCGGATTCACTGAAGAAGAATTCGGCTGACCACCTTTCTGATGCTGCAACATCATATCATTTACTTAATTGAACACGTTTTAAAGTGGACCAGCAACGGATCATCCTGTATAATTTGGATTAAATTGTTTAAGTGGTTTAGGAGGAGATGTCGTCTAAAATAAACCCACCCAACAATACCTTAGATATTGCTCAAACAGACGGACCGATGCCGCCAAACTATTATCCCATCTGTTTGGATTTCTTTTCTAAAAGTTGACCCAGTGAACGTTTTTGACCATTCATGAACAAGAGTTGATTATATTTGAATATAAAAACAATCTTCTTGGTAATAGTATATAGTTACGGGAGGTAACCTGTTAACAACTAAAGTCAATTAAGATTTAGTTGTTGACCGGTTATCTTTCTTTACATGTAAGATTGAAGGCTATTAAGTTTTGTTCCTAACCTGATGTAAATGACTTGGTCTGTGACTTCTTTTCTTTTTCTCGAATGGAGTAATTGCTGTTAACGAACAGTGCATTTCTTTCCAACACTATTTTCACTTCGAACCACTATATTCTTAGCTTCTTTTTAATGTGTAAAATTCTGAAAAAGCATATCAGGTTATTGGTGAATCAGAAAAAGTGTCTACGACTGATTGTGGATACATATAACTGTTTTATAAAAGGGTTTTTCACTAGAAGCCTGGATGATAATGGGATTCCATAAAATATAATGGCTTCATGCTTAATTTGTAAAGATTGTCAAGTTTAGCTTCTAGTTTCAATACGTATCCCTGCTGAGATTTTACCTCAGAACTCCTTGTTAGACTAAGCATTTTACTATTAAACTAGAGGACCTAATTTTACTTTAAGCAGCAGTTTATGGTATTATGTGTGATTTTAATACCGGTATGTAAAATTTATTTGATACAATGTACACAAACCAGTTTTTACTCTGTTTCGGTGGTATTTCAGTTATAGCTAGGCAACAGAACACCTGAGCGTGTGAGGTCCCTGGGTGTCCCTGGGTGTCTATTTACTAAAAAACAACTCTTAATTGCTTTTGAATTTACATTATAGTCTTTCAATTTCAATTATGACAGTAATACTTTCGATGTATTCTTCTTTGTTGAAAACAAGGCCAAGTTATCTACCTTTTATATTCATACTGTTTATTTATTTGTTTTTATTAAACATAATTGAGCCATTCCACGAGAAAACCAACATTATAGACTCTGCGGAACGTATCGACCCAGATCAGCCTACGCAGTCCACGCAGGCTAATGCGGGCCAAAACATTCCGCCTCAGGGGGAAAGACGTAAAGAGTTATGATTCCTGAAACAGATAAGTCACATGAGGTGAAAGGTGTATGTCCGGGTTAGCCTGCGGGGTTGATCCGGTTCGATATATTACGCAGAGTACATAGTGTTGGTTTTCTCGTGGAACAGCTCTTTTTCTTTAATTTAAAAGAGATTGATCCTCTTCATCAGAGCTACGATCTACCACCGAAACACAAAAAAAAAAATCGGGAGTATCAATATTTGTGCGATGTTGAGTTTAAGTCGTCTGCTGTAGATTTATAATATGTGGGAATAGTTAACGTCGTGTAAACTGTCTTATGCTCAAAGAACATTAATGCCCTACTTTAGCCTCGCTTTCAGTTACACGTGAAAGTAGTATCCAGTAGTGTGAAGTGTCACGTGCATTTTCGCTTGACTGACCCAGATAAAGTTGGTTTGTTGGTATTTTACGTCGCTTTCAACAATTGTTCAGTTATATCACGACGTTTCCTGGGTAAGTTACCAGTAATACTGGTCCGTTTATCCTGACTACGACTGATTGGCTAGTCTTTAGAGGTTTGTCAATTAATGACAATAATCATCGAAAAGTATGTTTATAAGTCTTAATGGTTTGCAGACTTCAAAATACTTAATCTATGCCGAACATGGAAGATTCAGATTATGCGGCGGTTCGGACCCCATGATCTCACTTATATGGATAAGTAAATGATTCGTTTGACAAGATGCTTCAGTTGGCCAAATTCTTTAAAGTTCTACCGTTCCACGCACTTGGTGTGTGACATTTGTACCCCCATTGCCATCGAGTCAGTGACATATTTGTGCCCGCGGGCTTTCCTTGATCACCTACCCATGTTCTAAACCAAAGGTTCTCACAGCTGCAATCCAGAGAGTTATCAGCTAGATGTTACGTCCAGATGGTCTTTCTAATATTCTCCAGGAAGGATTGAGGTTTCAAAAACCTGACGTTGTTCCCCTGGATTCTAAGGTCTCTGAGTTTCGTGAGTCCATTGAATGCATCGCCACATTCCTGAATCCCATTGCCATCCAAATTTAGAAATGCTAGGTGTATAAGGTTTGTTAAAAGGTTTCGCGCAATAGATATTAGATGCGTTTATACTATGTGGAGATTCTGTAATTGTGTCAACTTAGAGAACAATCGAGCTATTTCGTCATCTACCAACTACAATTTTCAAATAAATTATGTTCCAAATGTCCCTTTGTGAATATAATATTATTCGACGATATATCCAAACGCCTCAAGCTCGTGCTACTGAATGCCATTTTATTAACATATTAACAAGGCGTACAAAGTACATTGAATAGAAACATTCACATATTATACGCGTCGACCTGATGAGTAGAATAAACGAAACTGGTTGGTACGTTTAAAATCAATGTAGTGATTTTATTCTTTGTTTACTATTTGTATATGTAACATTCCTAAGAAGTCCGACCTAACCAGGGCTTGAACCTTAAAACTTTCGATCCGAACGCTAGTTCCATAGTAAAGCAATATAAGTGAATGTTTTTATCCGTTCTTGAGGCTTTTTCTATGTTGTCTCTTTGTTGGGCGCCATTGCCAAAGTCCTGACAGATTCGACCTCACCAGGCTCGAACCTTTTTATCCGCAGGCGAACGCTCTACAACGTTACTATAAAAGCAAGCTCCATAGCAAGGCAGTATAAATTTCCCCTGATACATATACCTTGGCTACATATATACATACTATATACATGTAAGGACAACAAACATGAATTATTTGGATTTATAGTTATATACGAATAGTTATAGTTGAACTAATTAATTAAACATGGTGATGCTAAGTACATTACACACTTGAAACACTACTTAAATGCCGAAAGACATGATAAAAAATGAAATAACAAATCATGAAGTAAACTTAACTTAAAGCGTGCGAATGAATGAATCATTGACACAACTTCGACAAAAGCAATATGGCATGCGTTCGTATTCATCATGAATTCAAATATGTCTCTTTCTTTATAAAGATATAAAGAAATTATAAACAAAAAATGTGTATACATTAAGCCATAAGACCTAGAGAAATCTAATGCGTGCCGAAAATAGTGGAAGAAGGGTAATTTAAATGCTTATAAAAAAGCAATATGTCAATTTATACCAACTTGAACAGGAAGTTTATAGAAAAAAAAAATTCTAATTGGGACGAAAAGGGGAATGTACGTATTAATTCGGTTTTGGCCCATTACAAGATTAACGGACATATCTATATGGTGTAGATCGTTATTTTCTGATCTATGAAGGGTAAGTTTTTAAAAGGATCACGGTTATATAATGACATGTAGGCGATTGTTAAGACACGTACCACAACACTCACGTATTCTTTATATACCCTTTCTCACATCTGCAACAGAAAACTTTGAAAACATCTATGCAAAAACTCAATATAAATTAAATAATAATTATTGATTGCAGTTCAAACATCGTTGCAAAAGAAATGTTTGATAATTATGAGCAATTTCTCCTTTCACCACTAATCTGAATGTTTCCAAAAAGTCAAAAGAATATTTATTGAATACAATTGAAAACATTGTGGCAAAAGGAATATTTAATCATTATGGGCATTTCCTCCTCTTACCAGAAAGAGTATAATATTTAACGAATATGAAAATATGAAATTTAATGATATGCGAACATATTGATGATGTCTTCAAAGTTAAACGCACATTTAATGTCCTATTAATACCCGCAATACACATTTAAAGTCTAACGTTCACATGGAATCATTACAGCTTTTACTGAAATAAAACAGATAGTTAAACCCGTTTTTATTTAACATATTAACGAAACTTTAGTTATAACTGTCTATATACGCATGCCCTTTCAGTTAGGTTGATTAGTTGATTGATTGATTGATTTATTGTTTAATTGGAGTTAAGATCCGTTTTATACTTCACTACAGTTCATTCGACTTTGTAAAATTCGGCATTGCGGGAATAACAGAGCGATTGATGACGCAGTGCCAGGATCAATAATACCGGTATTAATGATAAATTAACGGAAGTACTGTTAATCGTGGCTTAAGACGCCATTCAACATTACCGTTAACGAAACTACTTTAGTATGTTCTGAGCATGTTATGTGTTATTGCACTGCAGCATGGCATTAATATTTTGTTTTATCTTCGGTTAGTTTAAATCGATCGATTGATTGATTACTTTGTGTTTTACGCCCCTTTAGAACTTGTTCAGATAGATCACGGTGTTTTCTGGGTCAGTAACCAGTACTACCGGTTCATTAATCATGGCACCAGCCAGTCAGTCGTAATAATAACCCCGCAATTTTGAGTCTAGGACTGCAGCCATTACAAATTTTCAAGTCTTTGGTATGACCCGACCGTGGATAAAACCCACGACCTCCTGCACCCGAATGTATCGTTTTTAAATCGAAAATCTTTATAAACAATGGCGTTTTTTCTCAAAATTATATTTCTATTATCCCATTGTTTATTCTAGAAATGTAAAGATAAACACATTGAGTTGATCATCCAACGGAATGAAGTCTAGTTTAAACGATGCGAGCGGCTATTCTGGCTCAATTCGCGTGGTAAAGTATTCACGACCTCTATGCAAGCAGTCAAGTAGTGACCACTTACACTGCTACTAGTATGAGGCTTCGTTCTCATTGCCCGCCAATCGAGTGGCCAGTTGATCACTACATAATTTTGTCTTAATACTCTGTTGGTCAGAGCACCAATAAGCCGTGGCATTTCGTACCAAGGTTACGCACCATGATCGCCGCAGTAAACTACAGTCCAGATCCTCTAACACAAGCAAGGTAAGACAGTCTTTTCTGTTCTCGTTCTTTTTAATCAGACCGATATTCAACTGAAATTCGCACCAACCATCTGTCACGAAATTGTTCGAAAGTATCGCTAGTACATGCGCGCTGGAATGAATAGCATCGAACATGATGGTTGCCTTGGAGCCGAGTGGCGCATCCCTATGCCAAATGTAGAGCTTTAAACCAAGTTCCTTCTCAATAAGGTCACATATATCGTGGTGAACAAACGGAGAGTCGTCGTCATGGTATACGACGTAGGTATATGGTTCGTTCCGGCGATAAGCTTCCCCACCTAATAAAGCCCTTCTTTCGGGGTCTCGTTCGTTCCTTTTGCTCAGTTTGTATGCCATATACTGAATGTGCCACTTGTACCGCAAACAGACCGGAATTGTTACAACTACAATACATAATATTGATCCGAAACTCACGCATATAATCAAAATTATATGATTCGTTTCACAAGAAGCTTTGGTTGGTCGAAATGTCTTAAAAAGTTTACCGTTCCAATCACTTGGTGTGTAACATTTGTAACGCTCAGGCCAGCTTATTAGTGATATATTTGTGCCCGCGGGCTCTCCTTTATCACCTATCCATGTTCTAAACCAAAGGTTCTCACAACTACATTCCAGAGAGTTGTCAGCTAGTTCCAACGTTCTGAGAGTCTTTCTTATATTCTCTGGGAAAGATTGAGGTTTAAAAATCCTAATATTGTTCCCCTGAACACTAAGGTGTCCGAGGTTGGTGAGTCCATTGAATGCATCGCCAAATTCCTGAATGCCATTGCCATCCACATTTAGAAATGCTAGGTCTGTAAAATTTGTTAAAAGGTTTCGCGGAATAGATCGTAGACGCATTGATACCATGTAGAGTCTCTGTAATTGTTTCAACGGAGAGAACAATCGAGTTATTTCGTCATCTCCTAACTTGACGAGATTATTTTTACTTATATCAAGATACGTAAGACCCCTACAGCCTTCAAATACATTATGCTCCAAATGTTTTTTTGTGTATATAATGTTATTTGATGATAAGACCAACTTTCTCAGACTAGTGCTGTTGAATGCAGACTTGTCTATGCGTAACGATACCCCCTGTAAGCCTAGCATGCTATCAACTCGTAATTCGGTGAGTGACGTCAAATTACTGATGACGTTTTTTGGAATTCTCCTAACAATATTTCCACCAAGGGCAAGATGTACGAGTGAATCAAGGCATTTCCATGCATCATGATTTAGGATACTGATGTAATTGTTATCTAAATATAGACGATGCAGGACGGGAAACACGCTGTGATTGGTTGGACAGAATGAAGGTGGATACTGAGTAATCTCGTTCTGGGTCAAATGCAAAGTTTTTAAACAGGGATGTCCGTCATTGGCATGAAAGTTCTGTATCCGATTATTTGCAAGTCCGAGATATTGTAAACGTGGTAGGTATTTGAATACCGTCATATTGACATAGTTTAATTCATTTTTGTCCAAGACTAGTTTTGTTACATTTGCATTTCGCAATCTCTTAAAAAGGTCCATTGGTATCGTGTGGCCAAGACCGATGTTTTGTAGAGTCAGCACTTGCAGATTTTGAAGGCTTCCAAAGGAGAGAGATAATTGCGTTTTGTTTATATAATTATTTGAGCTCAAATCTAATCTTTTCAGTTGGTCAATATCTTTAAACGCATCCTCAGTTATATTAACGATGTGGTCAACCTTTAAATATAAGTATTCGATCTCCGAATTACTGATGTTAGCGAAGACCGCTCTAGATAAGGTTTGCAGAAAATTATTTCCAAAGTCCAAACTGCGTGTTCTGTGAGGTAGTTTGGGTATATACGGTAAACGTTTACCGTGCCCTCTACAATATGCCAGGTCACGAAGGCAACAGCATAAGTCATTACTACAAGGGATGTAGTCATTCTTACACGACTTGCCAGCCACATTCTGCAAAACGGCAAAGCCATAGAAGACCATCGCGAGAAAACTGATGTTAAGCATTGTTTATTACTTGTGTCAAACAATCTATATCTCTTGTTCTCCTGAAATATAAAGTCATGAATATCATTATTCCATAGTGTTACATACATGGAGCGTTCCACTGCAATATCCAACCTTAAGACATTTCCGACAAGTGTAGATCCAGTACATCTGCTAAGCTTCATCAGGGTATGATGTATTCACCGAATGGTGACAGAAGGTTTCTAGAAACTTGTGGAGAACAGTATCTTATTGGATCCTTAAGTATAAATGCACAATCAGAATAATGTTTCCCTACACTGGAACTAATGAAGTTGAAGTTGAATATGCTGGAACATCGCTCAATAAATATCCCTTTTCATGCAGAATTCCTGCAACTGGTGAACGAAACTTTAATTTAAATGAGTGATTAATATCTTATATGTTGGTTGGTACGGGAGAATGTCAGACATATCATGGAGTTACTTACCAGTACTGAAATAAATGTTTATTGTGTTGACAGCGCACCCGTCGTAAAACTATACCACCGCAACCCTGTGCGCCAAGGAGGAAAGCCACTACTACCATCAAACCGTCACCTTCGAGGCGGACGCTCTGCATGTAGCTACTATATATGTACACTACCTTTGTGGTTTCTTACAATTTAGGGATACAACAACGTAACATTTCATAATAATTAAAAAAAAGGCAAGTGTATATGAGTCATATACTGCGAAAAGCACAATCATGAGACCGACGCGATGGAGTAATTGTATTTAAAATGTCTTCCTCAGGTGCGAGAGGTCTCGAGTGCGACCCCCGGTCGAGTCATACAAAAGGCTTAACAATGATACTAATGGTTTTAATCTCCTTTGCGCTCTAGATTGCTGGGTTAACAGTACGACTGACTCGCTGGGGATACATACTGTGCATGGACCAATAGTAGAGGCAACCTACCCAATAGAGACGCCATGATATAACTGATAAATTGTTGAGAGCCGCGAAAAGTATCATACAAACAATCATCAGGATACTTTAACAAATGTACATACAAATCAATTTGCATACCCATACAACTGTATCTGATATAGATATTAAGAGCAATTTCAGGGTTTCTTTCACTCACAAACAGTGCAATCTCCGATCAATTCCGATCAGACTGCAAATATGTCCAGCGTTATCTTGATCTATACTGATCTATACTGATCGCAAATGCACTAAAGTTGGTATTCTCATTTGTTCAGCTCTAATAGAATTCAAAGTCAATTAAGGCTGTATAATGTTAAAATGGATTGTGTCTTTAAAACGGGTAGATAATTATACTAGGACGATAATTACACCTAACAATAATTTACCTCACAGGCTAAACGTATATACCCCTTGAAGTAATTGTGCATGTATTTTCTTACAGAAGAAATATTCTCACTTAACCGCTTTGACTTATATTTGTTTGCAATCAGGAACGCAATTACGAAACCATCTTGAGGTCTTAATGATTGAAGTCAATGCAACTCTTTAACTCCAGCATAAGGCGTGATATTGATTACATACCTGACATATTTTGTTATCTTGATGTGGGTATGATTCTATCATATGCTTTTCGTAATAGACACTAAATAATTAATGATTAACGAAGCTGTCAATACATCAATCATTTACCATTAATCATGCGATCACACGAACACGCCGATTACTCGAAGTAAGTCAAGGGGTTTATTTCGAGTTCGAGACAACGCGAGTTCACTACATACATTGTGAGATAACTGAAATTAAAAAGAAAGGAGAAAAATATATTTTCCCACAAACAATAAACAAAAAATCAAAACGTATACCTGCCTTCTCAAGTCCTCGATTGACAAAATGACAATCTATTAAAAGAAAACCACACAAACAAAAAGTTTGTATGCCATTTTAAGTCCTCTATTGATAAATTGACAAAATAATTTTATAAAAAATACCTCTTGTCAAACCGAACACTGATTTCAATTTGAATTCACTGGAGTCAAGTTACGTAAATTCTTAAAGTGTCCTAACCTTTGTACTGAAGCCGAGTCTGATGATAAGGGGTCCTATTTACATCCCATTTTGGGGGTACTATTCAATCTCCACTTTTGGGAGTTATACATATATAGAAAAACCTCTGAAATTGATGTTGCTCTACTTTGTTTCGAAACCAAAATTTCACCTCAGTAATGTTAAGTGCCTTACGAAAGGAAATATACCTTATTTATGTAATAGTTAGTGGAATTAATTTAAAGATTTTTTTTACAATTAAATCTTCTATGTAATAGTAAAGTGTGATTTGTTTGACTGGTACTTATGGTAGGAAATAGCATGTTTCCAACTCATGTTCAAGCAATCTTGGACGCTAAAGCTACTATTTAAATTTATTATTTACATTCAAGCCTACATTTTATAGCTCAACAGGCTGTATTGGTAAGTGTATGTCCTTAAACATATAGACCGGAAGGAGGAATGGGTTCAACCGCGAAAATCAAATACTGAGAGCTTACTTTTCAAATTTGTAATCAATAGAAATAACAATGTACCCCAAAAATGTACCAAAAAATACTATTTATCATTATTTCTATTTTTGAACATTGCCAAAATCCGAATATCCTGCGCGCAATATGTCAGCTTAATGCATGATTTGGGAGTCATATTGAATCTTCGTTTACGGGGTAACATTAACCCCCCCCCCCCCCCCCCATCCCCCCGGTTTGTGAGACATATTGGCTCTTCGGTTTGGGAGTGACCATTACTCTCTTACTCTCCGACTGATTTTGTTTGATCTGGATTTTACGCCGCTTTCAACAGATTATGTCATATTGAGGCGGACAGAAAAAATGATATCGGTCCCAAGCCCAATATTTACATCGAGAAATTGTTTTATAAGGTATGAAACCATTACCATCACCTGCTGGTTTTCAAGAGATGGTCCCCAGACAAAGGTGCAGACTGTGGCCGATATTCTTAGTGATGGTCCCAAGCCTCAGGGACCGACTGTTACCGACTGAGCTATCGGGGTTCCCCTTTTCGTCGCTTTATCTCGGTGTTAGATTAACAGATATATGTCCTAGTATAGACGGAAGTTAATCTTTACCATTATCAACGCCTACGTTTTACTATACAATATGTGCATGACATTAAACTTCGATGACAACAACTGTAGACCAAGATCAGCTCTGAACAAGTTGTGCAGAATAAGGTTGGTAAGGTTTAGTAAAGCCTGTTTCATGGACATGCAATAACTTGGAATAAAAAAGGTTCTGGCGATAAAGGTTGCAGGAACTTAGCGTCACACGGGTTGTTTTCTAACTTGGATTATTGTTTTCAAATTGAGTGTATTTATATTTGCTAAGTGTTGATCAATGAACAGGACATTAAAGATTAGACTGCATCTATTGTTCAAAATTGTTGTTTAAAAACATTCGTAACATGATGTGTAATCATTGCTTAACCTTATCACACAAGCATACGCATTTGGACGCCTCTGCAGCAGTCGCATTTCAAAAACGTTATAACGGTTAACTTTTTACACTAGGAATAAGTGATCGAGACTAGACCCTGCCTATGTTAAAACTATCTTAGATATTGATATCGTATTTCAAACAAGGCAAAGGGTCGCATTACGATGCTAGCGTGGAAGCTACCTGTATCTAAACTAGATGTCCCCTTTTGTTTATGTCGTGTGTTATTTTACTTCCGTTTGTATTACATACCAATATGATTATTTTCCTTGTCTATTCATATACAAATAAGCCATTCCGTGAGAAAACCAACATTATCCAGTGTTATTGACTTTGCGTAATATATCGACCCAGATCAGCCCGCTTGTAAATAACTACGTAGTTTCTGACGTATTAATGTGACATCTACATCAATAATATTGCTCGATTGTAAGGACGTACGCTATTGTCGTTGACGATCTATTATAAGTGTATCAACACATACAGAGGGATTCATAACTGCTAGGATGAATAAGCAAATGATTGTTTTAAAGGTTGGTCTACAGATTTGTTTTGTTATCCTCCGATGTGAAGTTTATCAACGCAGTAGGCCTATAGAATACATGTGTTCGCTTTGCTGAACATACTGCGAGGTCAAAAGGGCCATCTAAATAGTAATTAAAAAAAGTAATATCCAGGCGTAAATACCAGAATAAGATATTACACGAGTTCTTAATGAAAAACACTGTTAGAAAAAGCGTTACACATCACTTTGTCGACGATTCAATTTCGAGTCGACAACAATGGCGGTTCGTAAAATATTTTCAACGACCCTAGCAACCATCGGAAAGGAAAGTATAATTGCGCGATATATCGTTAACGTTTATTTATCTAAACAATCCAAAACGAGTGTTAATTGTCTAAATTGTGAAGTGTTTAAAACAAACAAAACGAAAAAATTTAAATAGCCAATATCAGATTATACAATAAAGGGGTAATTGCATGATTATGGGAATCTATTGTGTCGGGACTCGTTCCTTCGGCGAAGTTCTGCCCTCGCAAGCTCGGGCAACTCAGCCGAAGGAATTTGTCAAACACAATATGTTCCCATATTGATTATATGATTATAATTAACTTAAAAGGGTTATTGCTTGTTTGTTTGAATGGTGTTTTACGCCGCTTTCAACACTTTTGAATTATACAAATACGTTTCCTACGGTATATACCACCACTACTAGTATGCTTTATTCAGGCACCGATGCATTCGCTTTAACACTGCGTGCCAAGAAGGAAATGTTTTACTGCCATTTTGATGTCTTTGATTTAACTCGATCGAGGATCGAACCCTGGTCTCTTGCTCCCGCATCTGACTCCGAAGCCAATACACGACGGAGATGGTGTGTACGACACTTGACGTGCCTAAATCAGACGGCATGTCAAAAACATAAATTTATCAGTATCAGTAGTAAATGCTCATAATTCTGATGGTTTTGGAAATATGCTTTGTAGGAGTCATTTGTGGTCTGTATCACGTAAAGGGTACATTCTTTGAAAAAAAGTGCCGTCCGTATTTGTTTCTTTGTTTGTTTTATTGAGGTTTTTACGATGGTTTCAACATTATTTGAGCTGTTTCACGAAAGAAAAACACATGATGGACTGTATCAACTCAGATGAGCCTGCGCAGTCTGCTCAGGCTAATCCGGGCATACACATTTCGTCTCTGGGAGACAGGGGTATCGAGTAACGAGTTCTGAAACAGAAAATTCACAGGAGGCGAAAAGTGTCTGTCCGGGTAAGCCTGCGCGGCATGCTTAGGCAGATCCGGGTCGATACTTTACGCAGAGTCCACATATTGGTTTTCTCGCGGAAGGGCTCATTGCATTTATACGGCAGGAGTGCAGTTATTCATGATACCTGGGTAAACAGACCAGTACCGTAACGCCGAGGGCTGTCAATCCAGGGATCGTCTGTCCTAACATAGGCGTTACTTGTCTCCAATCAATGGGCTTGATAGGATAGTGTATATTGAAAGGTAGCCAGTTGACTGTGAATAATTGTGTGTGGGGTACTGGTGCGAACAACTTATGTTATACACGTTATTTCTACTTGCCACCTTGATATATTAAACTGAAATGAGGTTGAAACGGCTTTACACTCCAATCACATGATCAATCAATCAATCAACCTGCTTAAAAGGCCATTGATATATAAACAGTTATAACTGAAATGTCGTGAATAACAAGGGGTTATTATGATAGATTAGTTTACTCCATCTCTTATAGTTCAAGGTATAAAGGTTGTTTTATTATTTACTTGCCTATACGAAAAACGACCTTCTTGTTGTTGTTTGGACAAGGTTTCATTCAAACGTACATTCATGCATTTATTCGTACGTACATTCAATAATTTACTCATTCTTTCACCCGTTCATTTATAAATTAGTTTGTACATTCATTTATTCATACGTTCGTACATTCAATCATTTACTTATTCATTCCCCTGTTCATTAATTAATTCATGTGTACATTCGTTCATTCATTTACTCAATCAATAATACGTTCATTCATTAATTCATGTGTTGATTAATTAATTCATACGTTTATTCTTTCATTCACTCGTATATACGTTCATTTATGTGTACGTTATTTCATTCATCCGTACGTTCATTTATTCATTTTTTAATTCATTCGTACGTTCATGCATTAGTTAACCCATCAATTCGTACGTTCAACCAGTTATTCGTACGTTCATTCATTGAGTAATCCTTTAATTCATTTAGTAATGTATTCATTAACTCATTCATACATCCATGCATTTATTCATTCATTCATACATTTATTATTTCATACAACATTCATATATGCATACATCCGTTGGTCGTTTATTCATTAATTCATTTGTATGTTAAAATATTCATTCATATTTACGTTCATTTGTACGTTAACATATTCATTCATATTTACGTTAACTCATTTATTCATTTGTTTGTGTGCTCTTTATTTCATTCATTTTTACGTCCATTCATTTGTTTGTAAGTTAATTGGTTCATTCATTCGTACGTTCAGTCATTCATTAGTTCGTGCGCTCATTTAGTAATTCGTTCAATTGACGCTCATTTATTAATTCGATAAATTGACGCTCATTCATTCATTATTTCGTACGTTCATTCATTCATTGATTCCTTTATACAGTTATTCATTGATTCTTTTCGTTATTTAGATTTTGTTTTCAAATCACAGTCGCAACGGTTTTATCCCACTCACGAATATTTCATTCATCCGAACTTTAAATTCAAAGTTAAATCATGTTGACTCGTATTTCTTGGCATGTATATTGTATGTATGTTTTTCAGCGCTGAATGTCCTAAAGTAGATTCGTCCATGTCCACAAACGTTCATGTAATACCAGTTTTGTAATATTTTACTAACTAAATGGCAAACAATGAGAGAGCTAGAGAAATGTAGTTTGTTCTCATAATGTATAAAATGGTATGTCTGTATTTCTTATTTATATTTGTAGGACTAGACAATGTATACGGCAGATACTGATGAGGTTTCGGAAAGTGTTTGATCTTAACTGATCGGAGTATCCCTTAAGTGTTTCAGGGTTCCGTGTCTCATTCATGCAGTTCATGCATTGTCCATGCAGCAAGTAGGTAAGTTATAATAAAACATATATCTGGCGGGTTAGGGGTCTTATTGCGGCTGCGTACAGTGAAGACTCAGGCTAGCCTGTGCAGTCTCAACAAATACTTCACTGTCCGCCTACATATTACTTAAATGAAATTGCATCTTCTGACAAAAAATGTAAAAAATGTATTTCCAATTTGTTTGATGCCAATATACCTTTTAACCTTTTCCCTCATGTAGACGCTTTCTGACGCCTCTGCAGCAGACGGCTTTTTGAAAACATGGCGACAAAAGAAGAAATTGCTCAATATGAGCAATTTCTCCATTTGCCACCATATTTTCAACTCAATTCAATAATTGTACGTTTATTTAAAGGGAGTTGTCAATTTGTTCGGGTATGCTTTCAAAGCCGTCTGATACATATGTATTGTATGCGGGAAAGGGTTCACGATACCAAACCATAGGGTCAACAAGAGGCCAGATCAATAGATGTGGCACCTGTTTCGCCATTATATGACAGTGAGTAACCGAATGGTCTTATAAGTCGTGTGGAATAACGTTTCCCATGTAATTAATGGTTTATTTTGATAATCAGTATCTTGTTTGTCAATTGAGGACTGAAAACGATAGGTATGAATTGTTATGTAATATTGTTGATTTGTTATCAACTGTCTTTATATATTATCTACCAATTTCCATATTATATTGTTATGTGTAAACTTCCTATATATATATGTAATCATGTAAAGGGATTCTTAGATATTGAAGAGGTTTCTATTATTTGAATGTAAATTGCATTATCTATTATATAGTTTTAATATCTTTTCAATGAAGTTTTATGAAACACGGCGCAGCTGTGCAGTCTGATCAGAGTATGCACTGTTCACTAATGTGTCAAAGACGCATTCACAGACACTTCTGACAGCGAAATCAGATCTACAGCTGACAACATTTGGGATAGCAGTCTCCGATCACAGCAAAACAAGCGGAAAAATACCTCGTTTTTCTGCGGAAATTATTGACCGAATCGCGCAAGGGGGTAAAATGCCGTTGCATACCTTGTCGTTATTATTACACTATATGGACGTATAGAGTGGCTATTTATAGTAACACGTGCGGGATTCACAAAATTACGATTACGATCATTGTTATCATAGCGTATAGACAATATAAAGAGACATTTTGAGTAGTTTAACGAGGTATTGTGTGATTTTCCGCTTTTTTTTGTTGTAATAGAAATTCAGACGCCTGTGCTCCGATATGCTCGTAAAAAAGTCGAAAAGGCATTCCGGAATGCTCTGATAGATAGTCTTTAAATCAGATTTTAATGGTGTGCAAATTTATCTTTATTTATTGTTGTTAAAATACCCAGAGATTGGCGGAAAGGCAATAGGACTATCTCGCTAGTGGCAGGATAAATTGACCAGTACGAGAGAGGTTCAACTTAAATTTGAACACTTTAAAATACTGTTGAAAGCGGTTAAAAGCACCGTTCATTGATTGATTATTGTACCTTGCAAAATGGCGCACATGCTAAATTAGCTTTCGAATAAGAAAATGGGTGTGGATATAAGTGTTTATCGTTGTAGTATTGTATGTTCAGCATGCCAGTTAAGGGCAGTAATACATGGACAGGTATGAGTGTACGTGGAAAAACCGTGAGTATGACTCTTCGACTAGCCGATTTGATGTTAGTGCTGTTGACCTTGTGTGGGGATGTCGAGGAAAATCACGGGCCTGATAAAGCTAATGCTAGTGCCGTGACCAGTAGCCGACGACAACATGGGAATGCTCAACATGATTCTTCTCCAGTTATTACCAGGTCTGCTAAGTTCAAGTGGGACCAATATGAAGAAGCCTACACATAAGCAGACAACTATAACATATGCAGACGTGTCAGCTTCTCCGATAAGTATACCTCACGAAGTACAGGAAATCACTATAACAACATCAACCACGCACAAACCTATCTCAAACAAAACACAGTGAGCAGGCGAGTGGTGATGAGGCTTTCTCATCTGCTCAACGGACGCAATTAGAACGAATAACTAACGAGCGACCACCTCATAGAAAGGACAACCACCCGGCAAACGAGATTTAACATTGGGGAAAATGGTTAAGTTAGTGTTTTGCAATAATTTATTGGATTTGATTTTATCGCTAAAGCATGACAAGAACAGTAATAATTACTCTATAAACAACCAATTGTCTACTATAACAACACCAATGTCAAACTTGACCGATAAACTGACCGAAGTTGTAAGTACATTTGAATCACTAGAGCCGGACAATATAAAACTACATGAAAGCAATACCCTTCTCCAAAGCAAAGTTGATCATTTGGAAAGTAGCATAGACCACCTAGAAAACCAATCACGAAGATCAAACCTACTATTTGATGGGATTGAGGGATCCGCAACATGCCCCAAATATATTTCGAGTGGTCTCAAGAGCTACGACACATTAAAGATAGTTTGGCGATGGGGACGCGACAGAGGAAAAAAGAGATACCCTGGTATTGTCGTGGGTGTATCGCAAGTCAGTTGTGCGACAGTCGTGGGACCATCTTGAGTTGTCGGACAGTATCGGGGGCCGTTTTTCAGGTGTTCAGATCATTGTTTACTCGTGGTATGCTCGTGCAAATGTCGTGCGACTGTTGCAAGACTCGTTGGTCACTCGTGGGACGCTAGCGCGTCTGTCTCCCGACTATATAACGAGGATAAAATGCTCTCAAGACTTTTCAGTGGAAACATCTGCCCGAATTTGACATGTGTCAACTTATCTTATTCAGCTATTTGCAAATTTAATCAAAGCATGTATCAAGGATGCCTACCAAGACAAAAAAAAAAAAAAAAAGTTGGTAACAGTGGCTGATGTGTACCAGACGGAGGGGCCCCTACCCCAAGCTGATAAAGGTGATGCCACAGATGACGACTCGATGGACTGCTGGTGACCCTTCTGATGGCGTACCTTAGACTGAGGCTGCCGAGGCGGAGGAGCCTGTAGGCAGTAGTGGTGGCGCTGAGAGAGCGAAGAAGGATGCGGGATGCAAGGCAAAGGCAAAGAGCAAGAGCCCAACCCCGACGACGACGGCGGCACTGTCATCAACATCGACTGCCCTGAGGACAATTCCGAGGAGCAGTAGTTGAAGATCGTGGTCTGGGTGGAAGATAACGAGATCATCTACAAACAGGCAAGCAAATACATCAAACACAAGGCAAAGAATAAACAGGATGTTCACGGAATTTAGGGCGACAATTTGTTTGAGTGGTGAGTGTATATTTCATATCTGTCATTTGAACAATCACTTTACCCTGTTGAAATTAAATTTTGTACTATTTTGTACCATTTTATGGATAAAATGTGGAATATTCCAGTGTGTAAAATGTGTTTTTCTATGTTGTTTTGTCGCAGGGATAAGCATAGACAGGTGGTACAAGAGTATGCACTCCTCTTACGTCGTATCAAGAAGGAGTTTCATAAGAGCGGCAATGCCCCTCCTGTCTGAAGTACAGGGCGGCTTGGATCTGGAAAAACCTGGCATTCCTGAAGCCCCATGTGAGGTGCAAGACCCCGGCGTCATCATTCTTTCCTGTGCATTTCTTATTCTACTACATGCTCCATTCCATACATTTGTCCTTGCTCTTGCTTCAGGTTGTGTTTACTGAACAAGAGGGAGAAGATGGTGAAGAAGAAGCAGTTGAAGTCCTGGATGCCGACGATCAGCAGTTTCCTCCTAGCAGAGCTTGCGCAGAGACAGCACTGATGTTTCGGCTATGGTTCAGGGCAAGCACAAGTCATCTGATTCCATAACGAAGGCCCGTACTAGCAGCAGCAATGCGGCCATGTCCACGCTAGATACCGTGCTGTCAAAGTACCTCAAGAAAACAGACCCAGAAGCCGCCAACATGCACAAAGAGGGAGTGTAAACATTGTCCTATGAACATACTAATAATGTTATTGTGTTGTATCTAATATTCAATTACCACACTCAGTTTTACAGGTGCAAGACTACCTGGATGCCCTGACACAGCAGGGGGATCATGCATCCATCTGTGGGGCGTCCCTCGTCATCAGTGCCCGGAGACTACCGTTTAACATTTTCCAGCGATCTCAGATGGACTCGCAAGTACTCGAACCGCTATTTGAGGATGGCAGAAAAGGGGAGGACAGGTCAAGCCGCAGCCACATACGTTCATGCAGCAACTGCAGATTGCACGTCCTCAGCACCAAAACAAGCAGCAGTACCCACAGCACGACAACCTGGCATCCCTACCCCATGTGACCCAAGCCCCTCCGCTGCTGCAGATACCCTTGGTAAGCTATTTCCTTTAGATTATTACCATATATTTTCAATTACTACCATACTTCAAGAATTCATTATAATATAAGTTTACTGCCTCTTTGTTATACGCCTAGATTACAACATACATGTACATAAATATATATAATGTTTCAGTTATTGTTATGTAGAAAAAATGAACTATGTATTTTTGTTTCAGGTGAACCTTGGCGCCCCGCGTTTCACATACACCACTCAGCAAGACCCGAACATGCCTATTGTCTTCGAGCATCTGACGCCGCGAGACCAGGCAGAACAACAGCAGCATCAGCAGCACATCACTCCAACCTCTGTCGGCAGTGTGGGCGCCAACAGATTACAACATACATAAATATATAAAATGTTTCAGTTATTGATATGTAGAACTAATGAACCAAGTTTTTTGTTTCAGGTGAACCTATGCGCCCCGCGTTTCACATTCACCACGCAGCACGACCCGAATATTCTTGCCTATCTCCGTTGACCAGCCGACGTCGTGAGACCAGGCAGCACAACAGCACAACACTCCAACCTCAGTCGGCAGTGTGGACGCCAACCCCGACAATGCGGCCACAGGAGACTCATCGCTTAACATCAGCTCTCTACTTCACACCATGGCCTCCGAGTGGTGCATATAGAGACAGTAGTTTTTACTTCCGCGGAACTCTAAGCGTCTTACTATATTTGTTTTTAGTTGTGAATATGACTTTAATAAAGTATGATTTTCCTGTTACATTGTATCACTTGTTTGTCTTATTATAATAATCATGATAAAATGTTCTAATAATAAAAGTGTCACTAAGAAATTAATTGCTAAGCGTTCATTCGCCCAAGCTTTATAACCATGAACAAAAAACGCAAGACTAACGCACGACAGATTTGCAATGTTGTGCGAGCCTCTTACGAAATATAATATTTTTGAGACAGTTGCAATCATGAGACAGTCGTACGACAGTCGTAATATTATTTGACTAAAAAAACCTCTTCTGGTACCCACCTCAAGATATTTATCTCACGACAGTCCTAAGGATGTCGCAAGCATGTCGTAGGATAGACTCACGAAAGCTACAAGACATAGATACCACATAAAATCGTTGATCAAATAATATGCATGTCCAATTTTGCCTCTTGCGACGACCCCCTATGCACCAGGGTTTGCTCAAATTGTATGTAGTGTCGTGGTAAAAATGCGTCGTGGGTTCGTTGTGACCAAGGCTTGATGTGCGTGATGTGCTGAAAAATGATCTGCATTTACATGATGCAGATAAAATAAGGATCGAAAAGGAATCTCGAAAATCCAACAATCATCGTCAAATTCACTAGTTTGAAAGATAAACAAATGATCCTAATTGCTGATCGTAATTGCTGAAAAGGAAAGCTTGACTCGTGATTCCGGTATTTCTATCAAGGAAGATCATTCACAGAGGAATCGTAAACATCGTTACGAATTAGGAAAGCGCATGATAGAAACCAGACAGAACAACCAGTTTGCATCAGTGTCATATGATAAGCTAATAATTAATGGAAATGTCTGCAAATATAATGAAAAGGATGAAAGTGTTTTGCTTGTGAGAAGGAGTAAATATAGTAAACAATCAATACGTGGAGATCCACATGGTAATGTTTATTATAGTGAATCGCCAATCAGGAAGCAGATAATATACTGTCTATGCATATTAATTAATTCGTCAACAACAACGAGAACACATCCAATCATTTACGAGACCATTACCCCGCTTAAGAACGGATGGACAGTGCACGTGCTCATTGATATTCAGGTCAACGCCCGATTTTGTATATAAACACTATAAACAGATTATATACCGTTTCTTGGAATATAGCTGGTCTTAAAAAGCTTGTGAATAACACTGATCATAACAGGTTTCTCTCTGTCAGAAACTCGGAGCGACAAGAAATCAGAATTTGATAACATCTTGTCTGAATACATGTGTTTTGATATTGTTAGGATCAAGATAAATCGTGCATTTCGAAACAGTGGTGGTATTTCTGTATTTATAAAAAGCAGGACATTTAGACAAATGGTTCGTTGTAGAATGCATTTTGGAAACAATTTACAAACAAATTATCTTGATATGCGTGTATACTTCACTTGAGGGTTCATACATATACGAAAATGATAGTTTGAATGGTATTGCAATAGTTTGTGATAACTTAATTGAGTTAAGAAATGAATACCCTGATTGTCTATTCTTTTTGGCAGGAAATTTTAATGCACAGACCAAAGACTATTTAGATTACATACTGGATGACTCTCTAGATTTTATTTTTAGTGAAACTTTTTATCTTGAAGATAGTTTTTCACTTCCAAGAAGTAACAAAGATATGAAGCACAATGGATTTGGGAACTATCTGGTTGAAATATGTTGTACTATGAATATTCATATTTTAAATGGGCGTTTATTTCAAGACAAAGATGGCAATATCACGTGTACTTCTGGTAAGGGAGCATCTGTTGTAGATTATTGTATTACATCTACAGAATTGTTCCCGTTTGTTACTGATTTTGAAATTCTTGAGAGAGATGACTCGGATCACCTTCCAGTTGAATGTACCTTAGCATTTCCCAGCGAAAAAGCTGTTGCTGTAATCTGAACACAGAAGGCGAACTATTACACAGCTTAAATAAGTTTTTACTGGAACGAAAGTAAAAATAATCTCTTTGTTTCAACTTTTACAATTAAATTTAACTTAATCTATGATACCTTAGATTAAAAAGAATGTAAATGAGATGGTTTCAATATTAAACCAGTTATATACATCTACAGCTCAGGAATTAGGTTTGAAAGTAAACAATAGAAGTTATATTGCAGTTAATAATTACAACCAACCTTCATGGTGGGAAATTGAATTAAATCATTCGAATCGTAATAAATATTCTTCGTTAAAGGCATTCAGAAAAAGTAATATACAGGATGATCTGAAATTGTATAAGGAAAATAAAAAGATTTTTAAAGATAAGTGCAAATAGAAACAAAACACTGCCAAGCATAACAGTAAAAGGAAATTGATTTAATGCTAGAAAAAAACATAGTAAATTCTGGAAGTTAATAACAAATAATGATGGTTAATCCAATGAAATACCAATATTTTGGAGTCTATTTTGGGTAAATCATCTCTCGTCTCTTTGAACAGGAAATGACATATTTCATTACAATATTGATGAACTTAATGTGAACTATTTGTTATCAAGTGACATTTTAAATGATGAAATATCTACAAAAGAGACATACGAAGCTATTTGCAAAATTAACCCGAACAAAGCCTCAGGTTGTGACGGTATATTAGGTAAGTTTATAACTAATTATAATTTATAACTAGAGGTTATTGTATCTGTATGGGAATATATTGTGTTGGACGAGTTCTTGCGAGGGCAACCTCCGCCAAAGAACGAGTCCAACACAATATATTCCCTTTCAGATGCAATAACCTTTTTATTGTATACTTTGATATTGTATTCGTGAGAATAATATAATAAATATTCCATTTCCTTCAAGTTTCAATTTAGATAAAAAACTAAATGACAAGTATTGATTTAATTTTGTTATCATTTGTACACATTTATATTCCTTTTCGTTACTTAAGAATCGGCGAAGTAATATATCCGTTGCTATGTTAACATGTAAACAAATATCAATGGCCGTCCTTATCCAGCGACTTTTTCTCGCTTCGATCTGAAATATGCATTTTCTGGAGCAACGTGTGTCTTTATCAGTCCATTTATATTGTAATTTGTTTGAAGGAATTAAAATAGATGTCAAAATAGTGTCTTTCCTTTGTTTCTATACTTTATTGTAAATATCGTGTCTGAATTGTGAGGCGACCTTACATCTTAGACTGTTTCCTTTCTTGGTATTATCCAAGTGAAAGAAACTTAACACTGTTAACTAATACAGACTGCATTTAAGTGTAGTCTGATCTTGGTTTACACTTATCGCTTCTTTTATGAATTAACATTATATATATTGCATCATTGTGTATGAAATTTGGCATAAATCGATGAAGCACTGACAGATAAAATATCCACCACTACCTATTTTGGTGAGGCGACTGTTTCCTTCCTTGGTCTGTTCCAGGTGAAAGAACATTATCAATGCAAACTTATTCAGACTGCGTGAAAGTGTAGTCTGATCTTTGTTTACACTTATCGCTTCTCATATAAATTCACATCATAATTATTGCATAAATCTATGCAGCACTGACAAACAAAATATACACTACATGTAGCCTCCAAACTGAACACATTCCGTTCAATACTGAATTGAACTTAAACTCAGCTAAGAGAAAAAGATAATAGTTCTAATTGGCAAGGAGTAATGCAAGATCATATCAATAAATGTATTTTTTAATTCAAATTATATATTAAATTTTTACATTAGATTAGTGAACATAGATATCAAATATTAAAAATATAGCTTACAACTTTTTATTATGAAAGAATGTGCAATTTTAGATCTTAGTACAGGTCTACTTTGTTTTACTATAAAACAGATATACCATTTCCATGTAAATATATCCTATCTAAGTGTAATATCTGTGAATCTCCGTAGAATTGTTGTGTCATATCTGAAATTTGTCACAGAAAACATGACCCAAAAATGCCTCAAATGATTTAAGATGCAACAATTTACATTCTAGGGGATGTATTTATATCAATAATTTCTGGCAGAATACTAAAAATTAAAAGTACAGCTATTAAAAATACAACTACTGGGAAAACAAGGTGTTCTATTTTGGCTGATCTGATTTTCTGACTTTGATGGGATTTCTGGTTTATTTTGTGCTTGGACTTGAGGTATGCTGTCTATAAACCTTTAATATGTCACATATCTTTATGTGGTCCTTTTCACTGAGTGCATCATCATAATGAGTAATTGATTGAATATTCCTATGTCCTGTAATCTTCATTAGTGTATGGGGTGTGTGTGTGGTGGTGGTGGGGGGGGGGGGGGGGGGGTTAAATTGATTCTGTGATTATGTATTTTTTAAGAAGTGTTCATAAATATGTATATAACTAAATAACAATTTCAAATCAGTGAACTAGTGTGATGACTAAAATATATATTGATTCAATACAAACAATATCCGATGAAGATTTGAAATGAATTGAAGTGAACAACTGTAAAATGTTTATGGAAAATAGTTCCATTGATACCAATATAGCATGTTTCTTATATTTCATTTCAGAAATCCAATTTATCTATATGAGTTTTATATCCAAAAAAGGCCAACATCACAGATGACACCTGGGAGTCCCTTTTGTCTTACCCCATTACCCCTGACTAGAATAACAGAGAGAGGAGAACCATGGTAAATACAAACATTTATACATAATATACACTAATAACATATACTCATTCTTAGATTATACTTGACATAATGAACTGTAATACAATGTGTTGTGTATACCAAGTATCGAAAGAATGACATTGTGTTTATACCTCATTAAATTTGCATTTCCAGATAAAAGAGAATGGAGAACTATTATTTTGTGTCTTCAGATTTGAATTCGGTAAAAAATATGTTGTTAATTAAAAGGAAATTAGTGGTATTTAATATATTATTTGAAACTAAGCATTTAAATATCAATTGATAATAGCAGTAATGTATCATTAAATTATCTTCATGTTTTATCCAAGGCCAATGTGAGAGAACACACTTGGACATTTGATGAAAGATGCCGCTTCCATGGCCAATATTGAAAAAAAAAGTCACAAACCACAGTGTCAGAAAAACCACAGTCACTTCTCCTTCTCATGCTGGTATTTCATGCAAAAAAGACTGCAGTTAGGAGTAATCCCCCTTCCTGTCATTGCGCCGACTTTTTACATGTTGCAACAGCATTAGCTGTGAGCAGGGATTCTCGACAACGTTGTCCGATTTCGGGTAGTACGAGGATCCTTGCGGGCAGGTGTACATTAGTTTTCCAAATAGATCTTGAGGAAGGATACAATATAAACCGGCATAAATCTTTTAGAGATTCGGGTTGAGACTAATGTGTTTACGGGATAATTCCTGGTTTGTCCTTTGCGTATCAATCGATTTAATAGCGAGCTGGCAGGGGAAGAGCTCTATATTGACGTACAGGTTTCGCGGGTTTTGTTTGCCCCGGGTCCAGATGTCGGTAATGTATGCATGCTAAATAAGCGATGCGAGCACGCTCAACAGCGGTGCAGATACGGCCGGTAGCTGGGTGCTCCTGCTTGGCCATGCTTTGAATCTCTATCAAATGAATGTACATGAAACCAACGACATGGAATACACAACCAAAGAAATGGAGCCCTGTGTAGGTAAACTAGGGTCCGGGTCTTCGTCAGGCGCTCAAGCTCTTTTTGGTAACCTAAATTATTGATTAATTGATTAAGGTTTAACGTTGTTTTTAACAATTTCTCAGTCATATCACGGCGGCCAGTTCACATACTCATGTGTTTCCTGATTTTCTCACACCAGTTCTCCACACAACAATCTTCCCAAGCAACTGGCTGCTTTTCCACATAGACTTAGCCCATTGGTGGAAGACGCAAGACGCATGTCGCAATTACTTTTGTAAAACGTCGGAAAGAAAGTTTGCCGAGCCGGGAATCTAAATTAAATAACGTCACCAATACATAAAACCAAACATGAAATAATTTAGATTCAAACATTAAATTTTGGGCCATAAGAGAGTTCCTCCACGTCGTGTGGCCTGGATAAAATATTTCGCAAAAAAGCCCACCCAAATATGGTTTAGTTTGATTCTATTTTTGCGGAATGTAGTAACTAAACACTCTCTTTAATTTCATATAAATTACTTTTAAGTTAGTATAAGTATTTGGTTTAATTAATGTTAACACTAATCTGATCACACCTAATAATTAGTTGACGCATAAAACATCGTATAAAATGATGTATTTATTACTTTATAATGACCAGACTCTACCAGTGTCCATGTTCACGCATATCATATTTCTGTATACACTCGAAATTGAAGTAAAATAGGCAAATACATAAAAAATAAATTATTTTACCACGTTCTTTTATGCATTTTATTACAAAAACACAACAAAACAGTGATATAATGGGCTATTTGACCACCGGACTCTACCAGATTCTACCAGACTCTGTTTAGTGACACCGCTTCTGGGGTAATATGGCAGAATTTGTTTGGTTGTCTCCCCATCCCTTGTTTCTTGAATTCAATTTTCTTGAAGTCAAAGCTTTTATTGCCTTTTGAAACACTCTGTCTTTCAGAGAATGTTTATATTCCTTGTCCTTGAGGTGTCTCTTTATGCTGTTTTTCATAGCATCTAATGAAACTGGTTCATAATGTTTTGTCCATCACTTTTTCTAATGCATATAAACATTACAGCCGAGAGATCATTTAAGTGGTGAGCTGGAATATTTTCAATATACCTTGGCTCTCTCTTGTTGTCAAACAACCATCTTTGTACATTCTTCAAATCGCGTTCCGTACTCAGTCTTTTATTTTTATTTTATTTTGATCGTCAATGAACAGATCTATGTTCACACCCTGCAGATCACGGGATTTCTTAGGCTCAAATGGCTCGAACATTTCATCAATTTCTTTTTCTGTAAGTTCCTGAAAGACAGCGTCAGTAAGCGAAACGCCTGCATCGACGTCCATGTTTACATCGAATGACAGATGGCGCGTCTCTTTGACAGCGTAAGTAGTTCTGTCCTTGGTGCACGTGAAAAAGATTTCAGTGCAAAGTCAACACGTGGAATATCAAATGATATTGCATCCTTTGTTCATATGGAAACAAGAAGGAAAAATATCAAAGTATACAATAATAAAATTGATGTAACTCCAACTTTAACAAAACTATTAAATTATATATTGATGACGGGACAAATGCCACATCAATAGTCAGAGAGTATCATCTGTACAATACACACATCTGGTCAGATGAATGATCCAAATAATTACAGAGGAATATCTCTCGTTAATGTTATTCACAAAGTGTTTTCCTCCATTTCAAATAACCGATTAAATGTAAATGGGTATCTATAAACAATCACATTGATGAATCTCAAGCCGGATTTCGTAAAGGTTATTCTCCAATTGATAATATGTTTACTTTGCATGCTATGATCAAAGTTTTTAATCGAATAAAGGCGGATATCCGTATATCATATTCATTGATTATGAAAAAGCATCTGATAATGTTTCACGTAAAGTATTGTTTGAAATTTTAGAACGTAAAGGATTATCTGGCAATTTTCTAAAAATAATGTTGAGCATTTACAGGAACAACAACCTTTGCTTATAAGTGGAAGATTCCCGTACTAGTTACTTCCCTTATTTAAATGAATGAATGAATGAATGGGGTTTCAAAGCCCGTCGACAACATTTAATTATTCACTAACTGTAAATGATGAAATAATTAAATTGAAACATAAACAACGAGTCTATTAGACAACACAATCAAACTTGATGTATGGAATACTTAACATTAACATAAATCAAAATGTAAGCCAATATAAAATAGAATAAAGGTAAACAAGCCAAACATGACTATGTAGTACTTTACATAAAGATAAATAATATCTGAGAAAATGTGAAACAGGATCAGTAAGAGTAATGAATGTGCAAAAGCACGATTAAGAAGTAATCATATATTATTAAAAATACTAAATTCCCTAAGGAAATCAAATAAAAGTTCGTATTGGGGCGAAATTAGCACATTCCAAAAGAATGTGTTTTGCTGAAAGTTGTGTAAAACATGGAATACAATGAGGTGCTTCCTCACCTTTCAGTAAGTATGCATGAGTTAACCATGTGTGTCCAATGCGTAAACGAGCAAGAACAACTTCTTCTCGGCGGCAGGATTGCATAGCTGGCAGCCACTCACCAAGTACTGACTTGATTGAGTGTAGTTTATTATTTACTTGCTCATTCCTATCACTCAGCCAATCATCGTAAAGTAAAACATTTATTAAAGGTTTAACATCGGAATAAGGTATATAAAAGGTAAAATATCTTGTGAAAGAGCACATTTTGCTGCCAAGTCAGCTTGTTCGTTACCGTTAATGCCCGTATGACTGGGGATCCAGCAAAATACTAAATGTGATGTTGCACAAACAAGTGATAACTTAGAAAGAAGGTTAACAATGAAATGGTTCTCTTTTTTGTCATTCTGAAGTGCCTGCATAGCAGACAATGACTGAGTAAAAATAAGATATCGCCAATAACCCTCACATTCAATATGGTCAAAAGCCAAATGAATCGCCTTTAACTCGGCAGAAAATATAGAAGCATTATTTGGCAACCGAAATGTTATCACATCGCCATCAGGCACTGCGGCGGCAGCAGCATTTTTGGCATCCTTAGAACCATCTGTATAAAGTTAAAATATGTATTTTAATTTCAATATACTTCGATTTAAAAACAATAGTATATGTGCAGACCTTTTTATCGGTCGCAACATCATAAATGAATGATAGACTAGTTAGAGTCCAAGGTGGCACATCTGAAATCTCCTGCCACGCGATGTCGTCAAGATCAACTTCAAGCTTAGCAACAACTGGACCGTAACGGATACCAACAGGCGGTATTACCCGTTCCTTCTTTGAAAATAATTCCTTGTATAAAGGTTAAAAAAAGAACTCTATGAGTGGGATTTGAAGGGTTAGTTTTAAGTTTTAGAAGATACTGCATAGCTATTTTTTGTCGGCGTATATATAAGGTAGGTTCATTGGCTTCTACATAGAGACTTTTGACGGACAATGTTCGATAAGCGCACAGGGCTAGCCGTAAACCCTGATGACGAATGGTATCAAGTGCAATGTATGATTTTTGTGCCGTGCCAAAGACAATGCACGCATATACTAAATTTAGATCGTATTAATGACCTGTAAAGTCACAAGAGAACTTTACGTTCAGCTCCCCAGTCCATATGGGACACAACGCGTAACAGATTTAAAGCTGTTTGGCATTTATTGTTAAGGTAATTTATATGAGCAATAAAAACAGTTTCGGATCGAATAAAAGATCAAGGAATTTAAATTCAGACACAATGTCATTACGAGTGCCATCTAGTGTTAAATCAGGATGTATGTGGTGTTTACGAAGTTGACCAAAACTGCATACATTTGGTCTTGCTTTTAGAAAATTTAAAGCCATTTTCGTTTTACCATTTTTTTTAATTTATCTTAAACTTGTTGCAATTGTCTTTCAGTTGTATGCAAATTTTTTGATCTGTAACAAATACAGAATCATCAACATATAAAAAGCATTCAACTCCAGGGTTATAAGGGGAGAAACCATTACTTCCATTGGTATGACTCGGCCGGGTACCGTACCCTTGACCTCCCATACCAGAGGTGAACGCTTTACCACGACACCACCGAGGTGGTCTGAACCCATAGTAGATGGCACACCTTAGTCAGCGATGAAATTACTCTTTACTTGTACAGCACATGCACTGAATAATATTGTTTTGTACCAGTTCAAGGCCGACATTAAATGTCGAGCAGATAATAACCCTAATGTATCCCCGAGGCTAACGTCTCAACCAAGATGGAAACCTCTAAATTATCGTTCGTCTCAATCAAATAGGTAAAATGCAAGTTCGTTCTCTGATTGTGACGGACATTGTCATTGCCCGTGTGAATGGTCAAGTATTATACGAACCTACATGTATATGTCACGGCAATTACGACTTAAACCTGTCGGCTGTACTTTAAAATTGAAAGGTTTCACAAACCACCAGGATGTTCAATAGGCTATTGATCGCTTTTCTCTCACTTGTTTTGCGGTTTAACATAACTCGGGAAAAAATGATCGTTCTTATGGAATTCGAATCATGATTTAACTTATAAATGATGCAATTATGACAACCTCTTTATTGTAACTGAATCAAACACGTCGTCCGAAATCTGATCTTAAGCCGTTTGGGGTAAATATTTAGTCATAACTGTTCAAGACTTCAAAATGCTTAACCTATTCCGAACAAGCACTATTCAGACGTGTAAAATGTACAATGCCCTCATTCAACGCGAAAGCCTGACCCCTCGATTTATCTGCAGTAACCCCATGGTACTTTTATATCGATGTACTTTGCAGGATATCCGTCAATGCAGTACTCTACAGAAACCCCAAGATCCTTTTATATCGATGTACTTTGCAGGATATCCATCATCGTATCATTCATAGTAAAATGCGCTGTAGGTGCCTTTTGTGAGAAATTACAAGCACAGAAATCTCGTTTTAAACAAATGATATACCAAATAGCCAAGCCACTCGATACCCTATCCTCGGATGTTGTGAAATTAATAACAGTTACGATGATGATCACATATTGGGTAAATTTGACACTTAATGCAGATAGGGAAATATGTTGTAATTGATGGTACATAATCGATATAAAATGTAAACATTGTCAGTATACAAATAAAAAAGAAGTATAAACAGAAAATCATGTTGTATTTTATTATTACGGTAATTCAATAAATAATACAAGGTTTGGCCACTGAAGAAAGTAACTTGATGTAATGATCATTCATTATTTCTCTCAAAACATGTATCTACAACGTTAGAAAAAGAATCTTGATTGTTTTACATTCATTATTTCTCTCAAAACATGCATCTACAACGTTGGAAAAAGAATCTTCATTATTTAACATCCATTATTTCTTTTAAAAAATCTATCTGAACTTTTTACGTAAATCATGCATTATAAACTGTTATGAAAGAAAATGGATTTCACGCATTATTACATTTTATGAAAGAAAAAATGTTTGTTTTTAACAAGCACATCACAAGAGCGACGCGGACCAAACGCAACGCTCGATTTTATTTCATTTAAGTCGAACAATAGGTATTTTTGGATAATGATTAAAGCAGAGTTATGTGACTTGGAATATAAATGCGTATTGTTCCTAAGAACATGTGTACCAAGTTTCGTTAGAAAATGATGAACGTTTTTTTAGATATGGGCAAAGTTTAAACAATTTATATGTATTTTTAAGTCCAAAAAGGGGAATAACTGAATAATTGTGAAATGTGATTTGGTATAGACATGCGTACTGTTTCTAGAAACATTTGTAACAGCAACGACGACGAGCTTAAATTTCATCTCAAACATACATGACATCTAACATATTCGGTTGATTAAGATATATTTAAAATCACGATCACATTATTGACTTTTAGATTCTTAAAATCTGAAAAAGCAACAAAACAAACAAGAAAAACACAAAGTAATAATTGAAAAGTGTATTATTGAATAGACGTTAATCAGGAAGCTTATTTGCCATTTTCCTTTAAACATGCTAGAGATGCTTTGATAATTAGGAGAAAGAAGTACGACAAAGGAAACTTAAATGTCGCATTTTTTTCTGCAAGATAATCATGTTCAAACTGATAAAACATAATAAGTGTAAACATTTGAAAAAAATAATATGACAAAGAAACAAAATAAATATCTCTTTTGTTTTCTTTAGTGTGGTCTCAACAATGCGTCGAGGGAAACGCCATGTCCCTAACATATGGATGGAAATATCGTGGCAAAGAAGAAATTGCTCAATATGAGTATTTCCGACCTTTATTAAAATATATTCAAAAGTCATCCGCTAGAAATGCGTTAAAATGTCTCTGAACATGGAAAAGGGTTTAATCGAAGAATAAAGTTAACTAAGAGGTTCTAAGATACATTAATTCAAAGATTGCTTTGTTGACATTTTGGCATACATTACTAATACTACAACGAGTCATGATAGTAATTGATTGATTGAATCAAACGCCATCTTCAACAATTATTTCAGTTATATCACGGCGACCAGAATACCCATCATGTGTGTGTTGACTCCTCCAACCAGCCTTCAAACATCATTAATGCAAGATAATTGGCTTCCTTCCAAAATAGTCCATTGATTATCCCATTAGTATAAGGCAACTGGCGCTAGTCAACTTTAATTATTGTCTTAGATATTGGACAAACTTAATAGCCGAACCGAGGTTCGAACTCACGGTCCAAAGATTGACAGCGATCGTCCATACTGTTTAAACTATGATGGCTCGACCAGAAATAAGTTAACATCGTTTACGGCATGAGCATTACAGTTTCTTTAAAAGTATATGTTTTTTATTAAACTTCTCTCCCATTGCCTGCCAACCGAGTGGCCAGTTGATCACTACACAATTTAGCCTTTATACAATTTTCGTCAGAACACCAATAAGCTGTGGCATTTCGTACCAGGGTTACACACTAAGATCGCCGCATCAAACTACAGTCAAGACCCTCTAACACTAGCAAGGTAAGACAGTCTTCTATTTTCTCGTTCCTCTTAAGTAAACCGATATTTAATTGAAATTCGCACCAACCATCTGTTACAAAATTGTTCGAAAGTATTGCTAGTACATGCGAGCTCGAGTGAATAGCATCGAACATGATGTTTGCCTTAGAGCCGGTTGGCGCGTCTCTATGCCAAATGTAAAGCTTCAAACCAAGTTCTTTCTCGATAAGGTCACATACATCGTGGTGAACAAACGGAGAGTCGTCGTCATGGTATATGACGTAGGTGTATGGTTCACCCACGGGATAGCCTTCATCTCCAAGCGACGGCCTTCTCTCAGGGTCGCGTTTGGACCTTTTACCCAGTGTGTATGCCATATAGAGAATGGGCCACCTGTACCGCAAACAGACTGGAATTGATACAGCTACAATGAATAATATTGAGCCTAAGCTCACGCAGACAATTACAATTCTATGATTCGTTTCACAAGAAACTTTGGTTGGTCGAAATGCCTTAAAATGTTTACCGTTCCAACCACTTGGAGTGTGACATTTGTAACGCTTAGGCCAACTTGTAAGTGATATATTTGTTCCCGCGGGCTTTCCTTGATCACCTATCCATGTTCTAAACCAAAGGTTCTCACAACTACAATCCAGAGAATTATCAGCTAGATTAACTATCCTGAGGGTCCTCCTAATACTCTGCGGGAAATATTGCGGTTTCAAAATCCTGATATTGTTACCCTGGACACTCAGGTATCTGAGTTTGGTGAGTCCATTGAATGCATTAACAAAATCCTGAATGCCGTTGCCGTCCATATTTAGAAATGCCAGGTCTGTAAAATTTGTTAAAAGGTTTCTCGGAATAGATCTAAGACGCATTGATACCATGTATAGTCTTTGTAATTGTGTCAATGGAGAGAACAATCTAGCTATTTCGTCATCTCCTAACTTAACGAGATTATTTTTACTTATATCAAGATACGTAAGACCCCTACAGCCTTCAAATACATTATGCTCCAAATGTTTTTTTGTGTATATAATGTTATTTGATGATAAGACCAACCTTCTCAGACTAGTGCTGTTGAATGCAGACTTGTCTATGCGTAACGATACCCCCTGTAAGCCTAGCATGCTATCAACTCGTAATTCGGTGAGTGACGTCAAATTACTGATGACGTTTTTTGGAATAATCCTAACAATATTTCCACCAAGGGCAAGATGTACGAGTGAATCAAGGCATTTCCATGCATCATGATTTAGGATACTGATGTAATTGTTATCTAAATATAGACGATGCAGGACGGGAAACACGCTGTGATTGGTTGGACAGAATGAAGGTGGATACTGAGTAATCTCGTTCTGGGTCAAATGCAAAGTTTTTAAACAAGGATGTCCGTCATTGGCATGAAAGTTCTGTATCCGATTATTTGCAAGTCCGAGATATTGTAAACGTGGTAGGTATTTGAATACCGTCATATTCACATAGTTTAATTCATTTTTGTCCAAGATTAGTTTTGTTACATTTGCATTTCGCAATCTCTTATAAAGGTCCATTGGTATCGTGTGGCCAAGACCGATGTTTTGTAGAGTCAGCACTTGCAGATTTTGAAGGCATCCAAAGGAGAGAGATAATTGCGTTATGTTTATATCATTATTTGAAAAAATAGTGGAAGAAGGGTAATTTAAATGCTTATACAAAAGCAATATTTCAATTTATACCAACTTGAACAGGAAGTTTATAGAAAAAAAATATCTAATTGGGACGAAACGGGGAATGTACGAATTAATTCGGTTTTGGCCCTTTACAAGATTAATGGACATATCTATATGGTGTAGATCGTTATTTTCTGATCTATGAAGGGTAAGTTTCTAAAAGGATCACGGTTATATAATGACAGGTAGGCGATTGTTAAGACACGTACCACAACACTCACATATTAACCCTTTCACACATCTGCAACAGACAACTTTGAAAACATATATGCAAACATATAAAAACTCAATATAAATGAAATAATAATTATTGATTGCAGTTCAAACATCGTTGCAAAAGAAATATTTGATAATTATGAGCAATTTCTCCTCTCACCACTAATCTGAATGTTTCCAAAAAGTCAAAAGAATATTTATAAAATACAATTGAAAACATTGTGGCAAAAGGAATATTTAATCATTATGAGCAATTCCTCCTCTTACCAGAAAAAGTATAATATTTAACGAATATGAAAATATGAAATTTAATGATATGCGAACATATTGATGTCTTCAAAGTTAAACGCAAATTTAATGTCCTATTAATATCTGCAATACACATTTAAAGTATAACGTTTACATGGGACCATTACAGCTTTATTCAAACTGATCACTAGCAAATACTTTCATCCTTGCGTAAAGATGGTCTTTAAATTATGGTTTACTGAAATAAAACAGATAGTTAAAACCGTTTTTATTTAACATATTCCCGAACTTTCAGTTATAACTGTCTATATACGCATGCCCTTTCAGTTAGGTTGATTGGTTGATTGATTGATTGATTTATTGTTTAATTGGAGTTAAGATCCGTTTTATACTTCACTACAGTTCATTCGACTTTGTAAAATTCGGCATTGCGGGAATAACAGAGCGATTGATGACGCAGTGCCAGGATCAATAATACCGGTATTAATGATAAATTAACGGAAGTACTGTTAATCGTGGCTTAAGACGCCATTCAACATTACCGTTAACGAAACTACTTTAGTATGTTCTGAGCATGTTATGTGTTATTGCACTGCAGCATGGCATTAATATTTTGTTTTATCTTCGGTTAGTTTAAATCGATCGATTGATTGATTATTTTGTGTTTTACGCCCCTTTAGAACTTGTTCAGATAGATCACGGTGTTTTCTGGGTCAGTAACCAGTACTACCGGTTCATTAATCCTGACACCAGCCAGTCAGTCGTAATAATAACCCCGCAATTTTGAGCGTCTAGGACTGCAGCCATGCAGCCATTACAAATTTTCAAGTCTTTGGTATGACCCGACCGTGGATAAAACCCACGACCTCCCGCACCCGAATGTATCGTTTTTAAATCGAAAATCTTATAAACAGGCGCGTTTTTTCTCAAAATTATATTTCTATTATCCCATTGTTTATTCTAGAAATGTAAAGATAAACACATTGATTTGATCATCCAACGGAATGAAGTCTAGTTTAAACGATGCGGGTGACTATTCTGGCTTAATTCGCGTGGTAAAGTATTCACGACCTCTATACAAGCAGTCAAATAGTGACCACTTACACTGATACTAGTACGAGGCTTCATTACCATTGCCCGCCAATCGAGTGGCCAGTTGATCACTACATAATTTTGTCTTAATACTTTGTTGGTCAGAGCACCAATAAGCCGTGGCATTTCGTACCAAGGTTACGCACCATGATCGCCGCAGTAAACTACAGTCCAGATCCTCTAACACAAGCAAGGTAAGACAGTCTTTTCTGTTCTCGTTCTTTTTAATCAGACCGATATTCAACTGAAATTCGCACCAACCATCTGTCACGAAATTGTTCGAAAGTATCGCTAGTACATGCGCACTGGAATGAATAGCATCGAACATGATGGTTGCCTTGGAGCCGAGTGGCGCATCCCTATGCCAAATGTAGAGCTTTAAACCAAGTTCCTTCTCGATAAGGTCACATATATCGTGGTGAACAAACGGAGAGTCGTCGTCATGGTATACGACGTAGGTATATGGTTCGTTCCGGCGATAAGTTTCCCCACCTAATAAAGCCCGTCTTTCGGGGTCTCGTTCGTTCTTTTTACTCAGTTTGTATGCCATATACTGAATGTGCCACTTGTACCGCAAACAGACCGGAATTGTTACAACTACAATACATAATATTGATCCAAAACTCACGCATATAATCAAAATTATATGATTCGTTTCACAAGAAGCTTTGGTTGGTCGAAATGTCTTAAAAAGTTTACCGTTCCAATCACTTGGTGTGTAACATTTGTAACGCTCAGGCCAGCTTATTAGTGATATATTTGTGCCCGCGGGCTCTCCTTTATCACCTATCCATGTTCTAAACCAAAGGTTCTCACAACTACATTCCAGAGAGTTGTCAGCTAGTTCCAACGTTCTGAGAGTCTTTCTTATATTCTCTGGGAAGGATTGAGGTTTCAAAATCCTAATATTGTTCCCCTGAACACTAAGGTGTCCGAGGTTGGTGAGTCCATTGAATGCATCGCCAAATTCCTGAATGCCATTGCCGTCCACATTTAGAAATGCTAGGTCTGGAAAATTTGTTAAAAGGTTTCGCGGAATAGATCGTAGACGCACTGATACCATATAGAGTCTCTGTAATTGTTTCAACGGAGAGAACAATCGAGTTATTTCGTCATCTCCTAACTTGACGAGATTATTTTTACTTATATCAAGATACGTAAGACCCCTACAGCCTTCAAATACATTATGCTCCAAATGTTTTTTTGTGTATATAATGTTATTTGATGATAAGACCAACCTTCTCAGACTAGTGCTGTTGAATGCAGACTTGTATATGCGTAACGATACGCCCTGTAAGCCTAGCATGCTTGTCATGCCTGTTAGACATAGGAAATTTTCTATATACGTTGCTGATACTCGATTAATATATTTTCCATATCTCAGTAATACCTTAGGTACTTTGAAGGGATTAATTCCCTTGAATTTCGCGCTTCGTTTTGATTACGTTTTTTGAGACGGCATGCTTGCCCTTTGTTCTACATCGCTTGGCGATAAAGACATTTTAAAGCTTTTCTTGAGTCAATGACCCCCATAGAGTAAGTTGTTTATGATCATTCTACGCTATGAAATGCATTATTTGACGTACATCAATGTTTTAGAGATTGTTTGAGCTTGTATGTGTTCACGCCCGGTTAGTTTCGCTACCGTTCAGGAGAACGATTCGTCCTATCGGGTTTCGATACATACGGTGTTTGCTTAATATCTTCGTAATATTTAATGATTTATGCTGAGGTATATTTTCTTTGAATCTGTTACTCATAACTGCGTTTATACCCAGTTGCTTTGACACCGTTTAGATGAATGACTCAACAGCAACTGGTTGTCTAAGACTTTTTGGGCGTTGACTCAGGATTGCTTATTTTTCTATTTCAGTTTTCTACTGAACTTGATTTGATGATGATTTTGGGAACTACAACAGAATAAGAGACAATTACGAAAATAGATTCAGTGTGTTTTCTTTGATCTTCCCGAACGTATACAATCTGTCTAAGCACAATTTAACAATGCAGGCTTAATAGTAGAAAATCTGGCTGTCGTTACGACGTAGCCGATAATTTGAAAATAAATCTGTACAACATAGACATGTTCCAGATGTTCAACAACATGGTGAAAGATGTAGGTCTAGAACGACTTAGATTAATGTTTAACATAGGATGTTTTGATTCGTTTAGTGGTACATTTTAGAAATTACACTAACATTAAGTGATATATCATGGCTACCCTGCAACAGGACAAAGAGACTAGTGATGTCACTAAGCCTAAAGGTTCAAGGAGGTCAGTCAAATCCAATAGGTCTAGTAGTAGTAGGTCAAGTAGTCATTCTGCAACTTCTATACTATTAGAGACTAGAGCAAAAGCAGAGTCTGCAGAGGCAAAAATATCTTTTATCAAGAAAGAAGCTGAAATTAAACGTCAGGTTGCGAGCTTACAAGCAGATATGGAAGTAGTTCAGGCAGAAAAAGAAGCAGCCATTGCTGTCGCACAATATAACAGTATTAAAGATGAAATGTATGATAGTGACATTATTTCAGAAGATGATACATCTGTTTGCTCACGTAAAATGCCAATGTTGAAAAGATTTTTGTCATCAACATTTGAAAATGCTGACAATAAAACACCAAATGTGAAAACATCAACTCCTCTTAATCCATGTGCGCCTAAATTTGAATTACCTGAAAATAATTGTAATCAGGGTTACTTTGAATCCACACCTACATGTTCGAGACCTGTTATCTCTGAACATTTACAGAACTATCCACCTATAACTTTGGAAACTGAACACCCCACAGTTCATAATACAACTTTCATTCGTGAACCAATGACAACGCAGATTAAATCACCACAGCAGTTCAGTGGATCAACAAATTTGGGAGTTTCTGATCTGTCCAATTACTTGATAAAACGAGACTTATTGGTACATAGCTGTGTTGAATTTAGTGATAATCCTGAGAGTTACCAATCATGGAAAAACAGTTTCCATAGTATGATATCTGATCTCAACCCAACCGCAAGAGAAGAATTTGACCTTTTACTTAAGCATTTGGGTCCTGAATCCAAAAAACAGGCTATCAGCATTAAGTGTGCATATTCTCATTCTCCAACGGAAGCAGTTAAGAAACTATGGTCAAGACTTGAAGACAGATACGGTAGTCCAGTACTTGTGGAAACGGCTTTGAATCTGCGTTTAATTAGTTTTCCAGATATTGGGTACAAAGACATGAAAAGACTCTATGACTTAGCCGATTTATTGGCGGAAATACAAGCGCGCATGAATGACCCAGTTCATCAAAGATCTTTAAGATATTTTGACTCGTCAAGTGGCATGCGACCTATAATAGCCAAGCTACCATACAACCTGCAAGAAAAGTGGACATCACGCGCCTCGAGTTACAACCAGAAAAAGAATGTGTCATATCCCCCATTTTGTGTTTTAGTCGACTTTATCAACGAAATGAGCAAAGTGCGAAATGATCCAGGGTTTGTTTATTATACAGACAATAAAGCTGCACCTAAATCTAACAGCAACACTCAGAAACAGCAGTCGACCTTTAAAAAAGATGGTGTTCATGTGAAAAAGACTTCAATAGATCCTGTTTCAGAGCATAGTGATCAGTGTATGCTCCATAGTTCTAAACATAGCTTGAATGAGTGCAAATCATTTCAGAAACTTACTATTAATGAAAGGAAAAAGCTTCTTAAGGACTACAAGTTTTGTTTTAGGTGTTGTAGCACAACAGTGCATAGTTTTAAAGATTGTAAAACTGCCCTTAAGTGTCATACTTGTGGTCGCACAAACCATGCTACCGCATTACATGTTGATTCGTACAGTGGGACATTACATAGTACTGACACAGGTTCAAGATCTGACAAACAGCATGGCGGGGAGAGTCCAGTTGTTTCAAAATGCACCGCCATATGTGGTAAATATAGTGGACGGTCTTGCTCCAAAACAATTCTGGTCAATGTTTACCCAGAAAATAGGCCAGATCTTGCAATCAAGACATATGCTTTACTTGATGACCAGAGCAACTCGACACTCGCCAAGGCGGAATTATTTGACAGCATGAATGTCCCATGGTCGACCGCCACATCGTACTCATTGTTGTCATGTGCGGGAAGAAGCTCAATGACAGGGCGTCATGCATCCAACTTTACTGTAGAGTCCTATGAAGGCTCCCATCATTTGAGAATACCAAAGATCATTGAATGTAATGAAATTCCGAATGAAAGATCTGAAATTGCAACACCGGATATCACCAGTCATCACAGACATTTGAGTGAAGTTGAAATTCCACCATTGGATAATGAGGCCGAGATACTACTATTAATAGGTCGTGACGTACCAGAGGCACACCACGTACATAAGCAGTGTACTGGGCCTAAAGGAACTCCATTTGCCCAAAAGATGACGTTAGGTTGGGTACTGGTTGGCAACGTTTGCCTGAACAAGAAGCATCCTCCTGAAGATCTTACAGTGCTAAAGACTACCATCAATAAGAATGGACATAGATCGATTTTTGAGGACTGCAAGTCTAGTTTGAAAATTGAAGACCAGCATAGTCACCTATTCACAAGAGTAGATAATGATAACATACTTGGACCTTCTGTCGAGGATAGAATTTTCGTACAACTTATGAATGAGCAATGTATTAAAGATCGGTCAGGACATTGGATGGCCCCACTTCCTTTTAGGACACAGAGACACTATTTACCGAACAATAAATCTGTTGCCTTGAAAAGAGCAATGGCATTGCAAGCCAGTCTTCGTAAGAACCCTGTAAAGTGTGAACACTTCATAACTTTCATGAAAACCATATTTGACTGTGGCTATGCAGAAAAAGCTTATCCAATAGAGAACACAGAGTGCTGGTATTTACCCATTTTCGGAGTGTACCACTCGAAAAAACCAGATAAGATCCGCGTAGTTTTTGATTCCTCGTGTAAGCATGAAGGTACATCTTTAAATGACGTCCTTTTACAAGGACCAGACCTTCTTAACAGATTAGACGGAGTGTTGCTTCGATTTCGTAAAGAACCATATGCTATTATCGCTGATATCGAGCAAATGTTCTTTCAATTTCTAGTAAATGAACCTCACCGAAACTACCTGAGATTTCTGTGGCATAGAGAAAACAACCCTAAATATGAACTTGAGGAATACAGGATGCGCGTCCACGTTTTTGGAAATTCCCCATCGCCTTCAGTGGTAACGTATGGTTTGCATCGATGTGTAAACGACGACGAATTTCCTGTCGACAGCGAAGTCAAAGAATTCGTATCTAGGAATTTCTACGTAGATGACGGACTCTCATCGTTCCCCACAGTCAAAAAAGCAGTCGAAGTATTACAAAAGACTCAAAAAGTATTATTTCAAAGTGGTAAGCTAAGACTTCACAAGATAGCTTCAAACAGTGAAGACGTTATGTCGCATTTCCCTTCATCTGAACTGGCAAAAACAATCGAGCCTCTCGAACTGAACCGAGATGACCTACCGTTACACCATAGTCTTGGACTCAGTTGGGAACTTTCGACTGACACTTTTACTTACAAGGCATCCCATGACCAGAAACCATATACTAAACGGGGCATCCTTTCAACTGTGAATGGTCTATTCGATCCGTTGGGCCTTATTGCTCCTGTAGTATTACAAGGCAAACTTATTTTGAGAGATGTTGTAGATCATGGAAGTGATTGGGATGAACTATTACCCCCCGCATTCTTGAATTCCTGGAAAACATGGGTAGACGTACTGACACGACTTAGTGAAATTCACATCCCGAGATGCTTTATTCCTGTGTCATATTCCGCATGTACCGACAAGACTTTACACATATTCTGCGATGCATCGGAAAAGGCTATTTCGTCATGCGCGTACTTGAGAGGTGTTACAGATGAAAGTACTGTTCACGTGGGATTTGTTTTCGGTAAAAGTAAGGTGGCACCGAAGAGCGGCCATACTATTCCGCGATTAGAACTATGTGCTTCGGTACTTGCTGTGGAAATTGGAGAAATGTTGTCACGAGAACTTGACATGCCATTACAAGACATTCACTATTATTCCGACAGCAATGTAGTGCTGGGTTACATATCAAATGAGCGCAGACGTTTCTTTGTATATGTCAGTAATCGCGTAGCCCGTATACATAAGAGTTCAACACCAGATCAGTGGAATCATGTACCTACAGATTCGAACCCAGCAGATCAAGGAACTAGAGGGTTATTCCCAGAAGACATTATGAACAGTCAGTGGCTAAACGGACCAGCGTTTTTACACAGTCATGCCGAAGATGTACGTAATACATTATTTCCACTGGTGAATCCCGACACAGACGAAGACATTCGGCCAGAAGTGAAAGTTTTAAATACCTTATCTTCGGGTAAACAACTGGGGTTATCACGTTTTAAGAGATTCAGCAGTTGGAAATCACTACTTCGAGCCATTAAATACTTACGATTCAGATTACGACGGCAGATAGACAACCGTGAGAGGCCATCTACAGACGACGTTGAACGTGTTATCATTAAACTGATTCAACAAGAGCACTTTGAGAAGGAATTGTCAGCTTTGCGTAATTCCAAGAATCTTCCTTCAGACAGCAAATGTCTTGTCCTGTCACCGTTTTTAGACGAAGATGGATTCTTACGGGTTGGTGGACGTTTAAAGCATGCTGACATGGCGTTACAAGAAAGGATGCCACTATTGATTCCTGGTACCAGTTACATCGCTAAGTTGTTAGTGTTACATTACCACGAGAATGTACGCCACCAGGGACGTCATATAACTGAAGGTTCGATTCGCAGCGCTGGCTTATGGATAACTGGCGTCAAAAGACTGGTAGCCAATGTGATACATCATTGTGTAGTATGCCGTAAACTACGAGGAAAGAATGCTTCACAGAAAATGGCAGACTTGCCAAAAGACCGCCTCACTATGACACCACCGTTTACATATGTTGGAGTTGACGTATTCGGCCCATGGGAGGTCTCTACGCGACGTACACGGGGTGGCAGCGCAAATTCCAAACGTTGGGCTGTTCTATTTACATGCTTATACAGCAGAGCGGTTCACATTGAACTTGTGGAGGAGATGTCTACATCCTCATTTATCAACGCTATGCGACGTTTTGTTGCTATTCGAGGAAAAGTTACTGAATTCAGATCTGATAGAGGGACTAATTTCGTCGGAGCAGTGTCCGAGTTGAAACTAAATACAATTAGTGTAGACAGTGATCAGATGCTATCATATCTAGAAGATAATAGGATTACTTGGCATTTCAACCCTCCCCATGCTTCACACTTTGGTGGCGTGTGGGAACGCATGATTGGTGTGTCACGACGTATTCTGGATGCTATGTTACTCGAATTCAAAGGGAAAAGCCTAACTCATGAGGTATTAGCCACGTTTATGGCGGAAGTTAGTGCAATAATAAACTCTAGACCAATTGTCCCGGTATCAACATATCCTGACATGCCATTCATACTAACTCCCGGAACTTTACTAACACAGAAAACAGCAGATACCACTGTGCAATTCGAGGCTATTGACATAAAAGACATATATCGCAGTCAATGGAAGACTGTCCAGTTACTCGCGAATACATTCTGGAAAAGGTGGAAAAATGAGTTTCTCTCTTCGCTCCAGCCGCGTAAAAAGTGGACAACATCGCATGATAATCTGAAGCCAGGCGACATAGTGTTATTACGCGACAAAGAGTGTGCGCGAAACGACTGGCCCACGGGCTTAATTACTCAAGTGTATCCAAGTGAAGATGGCTTAGTTAGAAAACTAGAGATTCGCGTCATGAAAAACGGAAAATCATGTACCTATCAAAGGCCAGTTTGTGAAGTGGTTCCGTTATTAGAAGCATAAGATTTTAAACAAAGGAGATGCTTTCGACACATTGTGAAATTAGTGATCTGTAATACAAATGTTAATTTGTGAAGTTGATGTCTGAATCACAAATTGATAAATTGCAGCATAAAGCCATAAACATACATGTTCAAATTGAAAATATTGCACATACAGTGATTTGCAATTGATGAAAAAATCAAGAATTTCATACAATATTTCCTGGTAGATTAATAGATATTGCCTGTATCATACAATATATTCAAAGGTCTTGCCAAGAATTGTTGTGATCAGATTTCAACTGTTATCCATTGTCGACGTTTTTGTTGCAGTATTGTTTGGGAATTTTTAGTTACATATATGTATATGTTCAGAAACATGCTATTATTGTGTATTGATAGTATCCATTATTTGAAAACATTCCTTCTTGGAAAGTTGCTATTCTGAAACATCTGTAGTAGAATACTTCAGTGGTTTTTGAATTCCAATAAGTATAATATTTCATTAACAACTCAATAAGAGTTTCTTTGTAAAATGTATTTGATATGTGTTAGAATCAGTAAGAATTTCAATCAGACTGATTATGGCTGCCAGTTCGATAGAGAATATGCAGCTGGTTGTCATATGATTTAGTCTATAGTTTGGGTGATTTACATCAGGCGGGGAGTGTCATGCCTGTTAGACATAGGACATTTTCTATATACGTTGCTGATACTCGATTAATATATTTTCCATATCTCAGTAATACCTTAGGTACTTTGAAGGGATTATTTCCCTTGAATTTCGCGCTTCGTTTTGATTACGTTTTTTGAGACGGCATGCTTGCCCTTTGTTCTACATCGCTTGGCGATAAAGACATTTTAAAGCTTTTCTCGAGTCAATGACCCCCATAGAGTAAGTTGTTTATGATCATTCTACGCTATGAAATGCATTATTTGACGTACATTAATGTTTTAGAGAATGTTTGAGCTTGTATGTGTTCACGCCCGGTTAGTTTCGCTACCGTTCAGGAGAACGATTCGTCCTATCGGGTTTCGATACATACGGTGTTTGCTTAATATCTTCGTAATATTTAATGATTTATGCTGAGGTATATTTTCTTTGAATCTGTTACTCATAACTGCGTTTATACCCAGTTGCTTTGACACCGTTTAGATGAATGACTCAACAGCAACTGGTTGTCTAAGACTTTTTGGGCGTTGACTCAGGATTGCTTATTTTTATATTTCAGTTTTCTACTGAACTTGATTTGATGATGATTTTGGGAACTACAACAGAATAAGAGACAATTACGAAAATAGATTCAGTGTGTTTTCTTTGATCTTCCCGAACGTATACAATCTGTCTAAGCACAATTTAACAATGCAGGCTTAATAATGCTATCAACTCGTAATTCGGTGAGTGACGTCAAATTACTGATGACGTTTTTGGGAATTCTCCTAACAATATTTCCACCAAGGGCAAGATGTTCGAGTGAATCAAGGCATTTCCATGCATCATGATTTAGGATACTGATGTGATTGTTATCTAAATATAGATGATGCAGGACGGGAAACACGCTGTGGTTGGTTAGACAGAATAAAGGTGGATACTGCCTGATTGAGTTCTGGGTCAAGCGCAAGGAGTTTAAACAGGGATGTCCATCATTGGCATGAAAGTTCTGTATCCGATTATTTGCAAGTCGGAGCTTTTTTAAGTACGGTAGGTATTTGAAAACCGTCATATTCATACATTGTAATTCATTTTTGTCCAAGATTAGGTTTGTAACACTTGCATTTTGCAATCTCTTGAAAAAGTCAATTGGTATTGTGTGGCCAAGACCGATGTTTTGTAGATTCAGCACTTGTAGATTCAGAAGGCCTCCAAAGGAGAGAGATAATTGCGTTATGTTTATATCATTATTTGAGCCCAAATCTAATTTTGTCAGTTGGCCAATATCTTTAAACGCGTCCTCGGTTATAGTCACGACCTGGTCAGCCTTTAAGTATAAGTGTTCGATTTCCAAACTACTGATATTAGTGAAAACCTCTCTAGATAACGCTGGTAGAAAATTGTTTGCAAAGTCCAAGCTGCGTGTTCTGTCCGGTAATTTGGGTATGTAAGGTAAAGGTCTACCGTGACAATAAGTCAGGTCACGTAGGCAACAACATAAGTCATCACTACAAGGGATGTATCTATACCTACACAACTTGTGTCTTTCTTCGCCAAAAACATCCTGCAAAGCGGCAAAGGCATAGAAGACCATCGCGAGGAGACTGATGTAAAGCATTGCTTATTATTTGTTTCGTTTTCACCTGAAATACAAAGTCATGGTTATCATTATATATTTTGTGTTACATACATTGAGCGTTGCCCTGCGATATGCAACATTAAGACACTTGCGACCAGTTTCGAACCCCATCTCGGCCAACATGACAAAAGTCACTGTGACAAGCGTCATTTCTCTCCCACCAATGAGCTAACAGACTATGTCGAAAAGCAGCCAGTTGCTTGGAAAGTATGTTGTGTTGATTACTGATGTGAGGAAGCCAGGACACATATGAATAAGTAAACTGGCCGACGTGACATTACTGGAAAATTGTTGAAAATTGCGTTAAACCTGAATCAATCACCAAATCCACCAAATCAATTAAACGCAGTAAATCTGGTAAGCTTCATTAGGGTATGCCTTAGTCACCGATTGGCGAGCAGTATCTTATTGGATCCTTAAGTATGAATGCACAATCGGAATCATGTTTATCTACACTGGAACTAATCAAGTTAAAGTTAATTCTGCTTGAATATCTCTTTTCCAGCAGAATCCCTCCAGCTGGTCAACGAAACTTTAATTCAAATGAGTGATTACGATCTTATATGCTTGTTGGTACGGTTTCTTGCCGCTTTAGAGAGAATTCCAGACATATCCCGGCGTTACTTACCAGTACTGATCGTACTGTTTATTTTGTCGACAGCGTACCCGTCGTATAACTAGATAACCGCAACCTTGTGCGCCAGGGAGGAAAGCCACTACTACTATTGTTAATGTCTCTGGTATGACCCGATCGGGGATCGCACCGTCACCTTCGAAGCGGACTCTCTAGCAACTACATATGAACACTACCTATGCGGTTTATTACGATTTAGGGATACAACAATGTGATATCTTATTATTCAACACAGTAAGTGTATATGAGGCATGCACTGCGAAAACCATTATCATCAGTCCGCCGCGGTGGTGTAGTGGTTAAACGTCTACCTCGGGTGTGGGAGGTTTCGGGTACGATCCCCGGCCGGGTCATACCAAAGGCTTAAACATGATAGTAATGTTTCTTCTCTCCTTTTCGCTCAGGATTGATGGGTTAGCATTGAGACTGACTCGCTGGTGATTCATATTGTGTATGGACCAGTAGTAGAGGTCACATACCCAAGAGACACCATGATATAACTGATACATTGTTGAGAGCCGCCTAAAATATCATACAAAAAATCCCCATGATATTTTAACAAATGTACATACAGATCAATTTGCACCCATACTATTGCATCTGATCGAAATATCAAGAGTAATGTCAGAGCATCTTTAATTCATTAACGAACAGTGAAAATTCCGATCAGACTGCAAATATGTCTAGCGTGATCTGAACTGATCTATACTGGTCGCTAATGCATCAAAGTTGGTATTCGTATGTTATAGTATTTAAAATCGTATGTTATATTATTTAAAATCGTATGTTATAGTATTTAAAATCAAGTAAAGCTGTATAAGGTTATATCTGGATTATGCCTTTTTAACGGGTATAGAATTATATCAGGAAGATAATTACACATAACAATACGTTTCTCGTATTTAATGTTTGGTATCAATAGCTATTGAGCTAATTTACCTCACACGCTAAAAGTATATACCATTTGAATATGCACATGTCACTATAATACAATATTTACTTACTTACCTACTTACTGAAACGGTATTGTTTATCCTGACACGGAAACGTTAGTCGAAATGCTGTCCATTCTGAACGTCAATGACGTGTTGTAATTACTATTATTGCTAATGTGTTAATCGAGGGCTTGGTGTGAAACGGTTGTATCTTAAAACCTATTTTGAAAATCCTGGTTTAGGGGCAATTTTGACCCCTTTGTAAACAATGCAAATTTAGGTGCCATTGCTCAGAACGAGCAATGGCACCTAAATGTCCATTGTTTACCAAGAAAATTGATTTAACGCTTATAAAGACTTTATGGCGAAGTGATTAACCTGGGTAAAAAAATACTAATTTTAGTTACAACCGTTTCACGCCAAGCCCTCGGTTTGGTATGATTCGACCGGGGATCGAACCCTGATCTCCCGTTCTAGACACAATTTAACCCCTACATCACGTTGTAGGTCATGATTCATATTATTTTTTTATGAACACTTATACTGCTGCTATTGGTATTAATTATGCATTACGGAAAGTCTTAATATGTATTATCATGTGTATAGTATTACAATGTTTCAGTAAGTTTACTTGGTACGTTAGCAGTTAGACAGGTCAATTTATCCTGGGACAGTGATTCAGTCCGCCAATCCTGAGTGGGAATGTAACTACGCCATCGGAAATGAGACGTGTTTGACGAACAGTAACCTCTGGGTATTATAACAACTGTAGTTAAAGATCAATTCTGCACACCATTAATATCCGATTTAATTAGAGACTGTATGTAAGAGGTTTCTGGAATGCATATTTGACTCATTAACGAACATATCAGAGACTGATATCCCTCCAAAACTATATGTCCTTTGAAACAAATGTAACTATGATGTTGATCAAGACATCCTTTTTATGGAAAACCATGTCTTGGTTTTGAAAAAAAGTATTCTAACTTAGTATCTTTGACTTGTGTATATACGTACGGGCGAATTTAGTAAACATATGGAAACACTCTGAAAATAAAAAAAATACTCATCATGAGAATCTTTTCCTTTTGCCACATTGTATCCAAACTCTGTCAGCTGAAGAAGCGCCATAATGCTCCTGTAGATGGTAAAGGGACATTAACTGTATAGCATTACGATTTGCAGTATTTGTTGATTCATACACGTGTATGAATTTTAACCGTGTTTCTAATGGGTTCCTTTACATTTGATCTGGAAACTATTTGAAAGAGAATGCTATTAAATTTCAAATAAATGAAATTCGTTAAATGCCTAGGCCTTTAACCTGTATAAATGCAATACATACATTACAATACAAACGATTTAAATAGCAATCATGTTTAATTGCAATCATGTGTAGAGAAGATTTGTTATCAAATGATGTGAAAAGCTATATGCACGTAAGTTTAACATAATAGTTTTGAACTTGTTTACTGTTGGCCACTTGGAGAAATAACGCTTTAAGGCATTTGAACGTACATTATTAATACACATAAGATGTTTTGCACTTGTTAGTGTATATAGGCAAATAATGTCTTTGATTAGATCATTGAAAGACAAACAAATCGCCACTTATATTTTAAAAAACAAACAAACTCTTACCTCTTTTTTTAAGTCCTCGATAGATAGAAAAGAAATCCAGAATATAGACAAACCATTGGTAACTATTGAAACATATACCGCTTGCCGTATCTTTTGTCAAAATCTCAACTTACAGGAAACTGTTATCATATAATGACAGTGCTGGAGTCGCTTCTGGTGATTTGGGGTCTTGTCATCTCTCCGTCTTGGAATCGTTAAAAGTTATATTGTTGTAAAGTTAATAAGGCTACACGACTAGCTTTTTCTCAGAAGATGTCCATTTGTCTATGTTATATGAAGATGGACGGTGAAGACGCTGGTAAAGCGCAATCGAGGCTCGCCTGAGTCTTCACTGTACGCATGCACAATAAGAACCCCAATTCGGTAGACTTGGCTTATATATCTTAAATGATGACTAACCTACTTTAACCTATAATTGTTTACTAAAATGCTTGAAATATATGAACTAAAACTGTAAGGGTCTTTCCGATCACTTAAGAGCAAGGTCATTCCGCAACTTTACTGAGAACCCCCGTAATCGCCTGTTTGTTCGCACACACATCAGACAGCTAGACAGATAGAAAGTTTTATTTATGATATGTACAAAGAACATTGCATAGAAATCTACATAACATATATGAGCAATTTCTCCTTGTATCTAAATGTTTTCAAAGATTGGCTGCTGCAAAGGCGTCAGAAAGGGTAAACTATATTTGTCAAGAGTTTTGAGAAATGCACTATTGTAAAACATTTTACGAAATTAATCAAATTAATTTTGAAATGTAAATGATATGCGGGAATGTTGAGGTTTTCTTAGTTAAAGGCAAATGTATACGTTCTTAGTTAAACGCAAATTTGATTTTCCTATTAATATCTGCAATACAAATTTAAAGTATAATGTTTACATCAAACAATTAAACCTAGCAAATCCTTGCATATTTGCATATTTGCGTAAACATGGTATACCGAACTTTAAATATGGTTTACTGATATATAAGAATAGTTCAATCCGTTTCAATTCATCTATCATAAAAACCATTTGTAATTTACGACATATCAGTTATATAGCTTTTTATATATCGATGGCCTTTCAGTCAGTGAGATTCAAAAGTCAATTAATTTGTACAGACAATCTTATATTACCACTCCTTTATATATTTAAATTATTATATGTATGTCTATTATGAGCCGGTGGCCAAGCTTATGAATAAACTAAGTGGATTTGGTTTAATTGAATTGAATTGATTGATTTATTAATTATGTGATTGGAGTTCATTTCTGTTTTCATTTCATTTCATTTATATCACGGTGGCAAATGGACTAATATGTAGTTCCCGACTTGCTCGCACCAGTACCCAACCCAACAGGCTTCAAATGAAACTTGCTACCTTCTCACATGTTTCTGGTGGAAGATGAATGACAATATTCAAATTCAAACTGTATTGTATAATCCGGCCACCGGCCCATACACAAGTAATTAACATTTACACAAATATACATAAGGTAATTGTATAAGGAGGGACAAATTGTATATTTTTACCAGGAATGTATACATAATACATAATACAATAACTATTTAACAGCACGACATGTTCTGATTGCTCGTTACGAAAAATCAAAACATGTTCTACAAGCTCATCAAACTTATGCATTACCGGAAATGTGCGAATAATCCTTGAGATAAAGTGATATCCTTAATAAATATTCAAAACGTATGGGGAAGTTATTGAAAGTGAAATTAGAGATGCAATAATGAGCCACATGAAGTCAAACTACTTATTCACAAACCTTCAACATGGACTCAGGTGTGGTAGATCGTGTCAAACTCTACTCTTAGAAGTCATTTAAGATTGGACAAGTAAACTAGAAGAAAAAAACAAGATGGATATTATATATCTAGACTTCCAGAAAGCATTAGATACCATGCCGCATAAAAGGCTTTTGGAAAAAAAAGACAATATATGGAATGGGCGGAAATCTACTTAAATGGATAGAAAATTTCCTAAATGGACGAAAACGACGAGTAGTCCTAAACAACTCACACTCAAGGTGAGCGCCTGTTATTAGTGGTATCTCTCAAGGCAGTGTCTTCGGATCGATTTTATTCACTATCTACACACACGACCTCCCGACAACGCAAAGTTATACTCGGTAGTTAATAATATCAATTATAAAGAAAACCTTCAAAAGGATTTGGATGAACTAAAGGAATAGTCCAATACTTGGCTCGTAAATTTAAAAACAATAAATGTAAACACCTACATCTAGAACAAGAAACAAACTACACCTATCACATGAGCGGTAACATGAGAATAACAACTACAGAAAAAAAGGACCTATGTATCATAGTTGACAATAAATTAATATTCAATCAACACATAAGTGCTAAAGTAAAAAAAAATTATAGGCATTATCAGATGATCATTTTCACATTTTGACAAAGATATGCTACTAGTCCTTTACAAAAGCCTAGTGAGGTCACATCTTGAGCTCAGTTTGGTCGTTTGATAAACAAAAAGGATGATATACTTCTAGAAAAGATTAAAAAAAAAGCTACACAATTAATACCCTCACTTAAAAACAAAGAATATCCAGAGAGACTCAAGGAACTTGGACTACCAACACTACAATGCAGGCGATTTAGAGCTTTTATGGTGGAAACATAACAGATTTTAAACAAAATTGACCGAGTTGATATTCATAAGTTATTCCACTTTAATCATACCAACACCTGAGGTCACAATCAGAAATTGTATAAATGCCACTGAAGAATAAACATTCGAAAATATTTATTTTCACAAACAGTCATATAATCATGGAACAATCTACCAGAAGACGTCATAAATGCAAAAAATGTAAGCAATTTTTAAAAATGTTTTAAATAAGTGCTGGAAGGATTCAGTTTTTAAATTTGTGTCATATTATGGAGTACCGGAAGCGACGCATATAATAAAAAGTTCACTATATGCACCGTGTACACGCTACAGACCACTATTGACGCCACTGTAGCTTGCGACGTTTGATAGCATTTCTGAAAACATGACAAATTGATAATCATTGCATTTGTCGAATGCAACATAATTATCTTCGAGTAAAATTGAGCCTTTTCTCATGCTTTGAGTTGCCGTCCACTGTATGCACGTCCATTTTTGTCAGTAACGTGTCCGTGGCGTAGTTGGGGGCAGGACACCCCGTGTTCGATCATCGGTTGGGTCTAATTAAAGACCATACAATTTGTAGTAAGGGCTTTCTTCCTTGGCGCGCAGGGTAACGACTAATGCATCGTTGCCAGGATAAATAATACCGGAAGTGATGGTATATTCCACAGAAAACGCATTTATATAACTTAAATAGTGTTGATTGACGCGTAAAATACCATTGACACAAAAGCAACCCAATAAGCCTGTTAAGTTAATTATATTTATTATTGAGCATTATTTTAAATATCAAAGAGAAATTTCTTCTTTTGTAACAATGTTTTCAGCTCAATTTCATTTTTATACTTTTATTGATAGAGCAGTTCCAGATAAAAGTCCTCTGTTTTTTTCAGAGTAGTCTGTTGCTGATGTTTTGTATGTGGGAAAGGATTTAACGAGTTTAAACTATAAGCATATGATTCCATTCTGATTTTATAGCAAGGTCACATGAAACCAGATCCTGTCAACAGCGAAGGGTCGCACAGTTGATCAGGACATTCAATGATCCCGTTGAATTTATATTATACTCCATTGGAACATCTGGGGGAACAATTTTGATTGAAATATTAACCGTTTATGAATGTATGCAATGTTAACGTTAATACAGTTACAATTAAGGAAAATAATACATGAAAATCAAAGGCCTGCATCTGCTTTTTACAACCAGTGACGTTTATGATCAACCCTCGCCACAGTGGCGCAGTCATGTCTTACAGTCACCCTGATAGCCGCTTGACAAATAGAATGACCAAAGGTGGACTGTATGCAGTTTAGTCGTTATTCGCCTTAATTTCGAAACTCTCGTAGAGGAGGTATCGCGTCAAACTGACTGTGACCTCGGTATGACGAAACTATAATAAATGAAGGAGGTACATGTACCGCTTCAAACTGACTTTGACCTCGGTACGACGAAACTATGGTACAGGAAGGAGGTACCGCTTCAACCTGACTGTGACCTTGGTATGACGAAACTATGGAAATGGAAGGAGGTACCGCTTCAACCTGACTGTGACCTTGGTATGACGAAACTATGGAAATGGAAGGAGGTACCGCTTCAACCTGACTGTGACCTTGTTATGACGAAACTATGGAAATGGAAGGAGGTACCGCTTCAACCTGACTGTGACCTTGGTATGACGAAACTTTGGAAATGGAAGGAGGTACCGCTTCAACCTGACTGTGACCTTGGTATGACGAAACTATGGAAAAGGAAGGAAGTACCGCTTCAACCTGACTGTGACCTTGGTATGACGAAACTATGGAAATGGAAGGAGGTACCGCTTGAACCTGACTGTGACCTTGGTATGACGAAACTATGGAAAAGGAAGGAAGTACCGCTTCAACCTGACTGTGACCTTGGTATGACGAAACTATGGAAATTGAAGGAGGTACCGCTTCAACCTGACTGTGACCTTGGTATGACGAAACTATGGAAAAGGAAGGAAGGACCGCTTCAACCTGACTGTGACCTCGGTATGACGAAACAATGGTACAGGAAGGAGGTACCGCTTCAAAATGACTATGTCCTCGGTATGACGAAACTATGAAAAAGGAAGGAGGTACCGCTTCAAAATGACTGTGTCCTCGGTATGACAAAACTATGAAAAAGGAAGGAGGTACCGCTTCAAAATGACTATGTCCTCGGTATGACGAAACTATGAAAAAGGAAGGAGGTACCGCTTCAAACTGACTGTGACCTCGGTATGACGAAACAATGGTACAGGAAGGAGGTACCGCTCCAAAATGACTGTGACCTCTTTATGACGAAACTATGGTAAATGAAGGAGGTACCGCTTCAAACTGACTTTGACCTCGGTACGACGTAACTATGGTACAGGAAGTAGGTACCGCTTCAAAATGTCTTTGACCGCGGTATGACGACACTATTGTAAAGAAAGGAGTTACCTTTTCTAACTGACTATGTCATCGGTACGAGGAAACTATGGTACAGGAAGGCAGTACCGCTTCAAAATGACTGTGACCTCGGGAAGACGAAACTATGGTACAGGAAGGAGGTACCGCTTCAAAATTACTTTGACCTCGGTATGACGAAACTATGGAAAAGGAAGGAGGTACCGCTTCAAAATTACTTTGACCTCGGTATGAGGAAACTATGGAAAAGGAAAGAGGTACCGCTTCAAAATTACTTTGATCTCGGTATGACGAAACTATGAAAAGGGAATGAGGTACCGCGTCAAAATGACTACGACCTCGGTGTGACGAAACTGTGGTACAGGAAGGAAGTACTGCTTCAAAATGACTGTGACCTCGCTATGACGAATTATCTTCGTCTACGTCGTGTTGTGGTTAAATTGTCCGTCGGTGGAGCGGGAGACCAATGTTCAATACCTAAGCCAGTCACAACAAATAAGTTAACAATTCTATAACTGATAAAGCATACACGGAACGCTAATATATAACTGAAATACTGATAAACGTTGCGTTAAATGGTATCCAGCCTACATTTTCACAAAAATACTAATGCATGTACTAAGCAGGTTCAGAACTTATTGCACTGCAGCATGTCATACCAATATTATTAAATGCTGTTAGTTTCAATAGATCGATTAATTAATTGTTTGGTGTTTTACGCCGTTTATATTTGTCAGTTATATCACGGTGTTTCCTGGGTAGCTTACCAGTACTACTGGTCCATTTACCATGACGCCATCAGTTATTCGTTATATTAACCCCGCAACACTGAGCGCTAAGGAGGGCAGCCATTACTACCATTTTTTAAAGATTGTGAAGATTGTGATATGACCCAGCCGGGGATCGAACCTATGTCCTCCCATGCCCGAAACGACATCTACACATTCGAGGCGATTTAATCGATCGAATTTTTCGATTTAAATTCGCAAAAGAAAATATAAACAGGACTGCGTTTCTCAAAAGTGTACTTTGATTATTGCATGGACATTCTAGAAACGTAAAGATCAGCATGTAAAGTTGAGAAACCAACTGTATAAAGACTGGTCAGACGGCGGATATGCGCCTGCTGGTCTGGCTCTAAACATGATGGCACATAATTCACAAACTCAAATTGAGCAGTCGAGTGGTTTTAAAGTATAAAATCCACCGTAAACCTTGCGACCAGGGTTGTTATTTTTCTACGTTGATACGCGGTATTCTTTAGTTTCCACGGGCACAAAGTTAGTAATTTTCAAAAGTCGTCGAACAAAGGGAAAAGGTTCTCTGTTATAATTTAACAAAAAATTAGTTAAAACTCTTCTATATCTATCGATGAATTACCATAACTTTTTTTGTTTGATTTCATTGATTGAACTGTTAGCCCATTGGTGGAAGACGAATAACTCTTATCACAGTGACTTTTGTGAAACGTCGGAAAGAATGTAGGCCGAATAGGGGTTCGAACTCACAACCTTTGGATTGACAGCTGTAGTCGCTACCGACTGACTTACCGGGGCTTATTTGTTTGCGCAATAATGTAGTCAATGTGATATAACTTAAATAAATAATGATGTCACTGTGATATAACTTAAATAATGTAGTCACTGTGATACAACTTAAACAATGTGTCACTGTGATACAACCTAAACAATGTAATCACCGTGATATAACTTAAATAATGTTGTGACTGTGATACAACTTAAACAATGTTGTCACTGTGATACAACTTAAACAATGTAGTCACTGTGATACAACTTAAACAATATTGTCACCGTGATATAACTTAAATAATGTGTTCACGGTGATACGACTTAAACAATGTAGTCCTATATTCATCTGAAATTGCCTGTACTAAATTGTCTGCCCAGCAAGTCAATCCGATTTACTTCCCTTTGACCAGTCACAAACCGGAAGGTTTAGGTTACAATACACAAACAAAAAAATTCTTTTTGGTTAACATGTAAATCGACCAGTTTCAGTCCTCACTTTCTAAGCATTTCTCATGTAGAACACCATATATCATTGAAAAGAGTTTGGACCAAATCGGGCTCGGACAAAACCGGTGTTTAGCATTCTCTACTTTCACTTTCAAACATTGTCAAAATACTAAAAGCGATCAAATCAATCATTTCCAGTGCATTCTATACACATTCACAATGCATTTAAACTCAATGTCATATATTCAATACATTATGGTAATGGTATACACTCATTTCTACACAAACAAATGTTTTTTTAGGGACTATAGTACTGTAGATTAGCAAGTCAGCGGATATATTTAGCGTAATTTGACATTTAGGACAAAAAAACTGTCCTTAAGTATATATGTTTCTAATTATTTACAAAGTATGATATAAAATAAAATCACAAATATTAGTTCAACGAAGTAGTTATTATCAAAGATTTTTTTTTTTCTATACCACCCAAATTTAGGTTTTTCGGCTAAATCGGAAAAGTGTTATGCTTTCGCGCTATACATAGGCCTTCGCAAAGGAAAATAAGAAAAAACATCACATATTTGGTTTTACTGTGTCAAATGTTCTTAGAGATGATCAAACTGTAGATTCATGCAATATTTCTAGACATTTTAGGCAACCAGTATCATCATTTTCAACCAGTTGGACTGTATCTAAACATTTTTGGCAGACGACACAAAATTTACCTGTTATTTGCATGGACTCTGATGCTCCTTTAGACACTTTCTCTGCCCTCAAACATCTGCTGTGTGTGTAAATTTACAGAAAATGATATAAAATGAAAGCAAAATAGCAAATATTAGGACAATTAGACAATTATTTTCAAAGAAATTTCAAATTTCCTATGCAACCCAAACCTAAGTTTCGCGACTTGAGTCCGGCAAATTTTCTCATCATACAGGATGCAGATGACACAACTCTCCTTTTAGATGGTTCGGCAAAATTCGTTAAATAACTTTTTAGAAATAATAAATAATGTTACGAAAATGTCCGGTTTAAAAATTAATTTTGATAAAACTAAAGTTATTTGGATTCGATCACTTAAATACAGTACACGTTCAATTAAAACTAGATGGAAATTATCTTGGGGAGAAACTCAGTTTAAACTACTTTGAATTTGTTTTCATGTAAATCTTAAAAAAATGTTCGACTTAAATTTCGAACCAAACTTAAGAACTTTAAAAAATAGCATATCTTATTGGAAAGGAAGAAATTTAACACCTATAGGGAAAATAACAGTCGTAAAATCGTTATTAATACCTCTACTTTCACACTTGTTTATAAGTTTACCATCACCTACAAATGAATTTATAAACAATTAAATGATAAATTGTTAGATTTTGTATAGGATGGAAAAGCAAAAATAAAAATAAATGTTTTTATTAAAAGCTATGCTGAAGGACGTTTAAAGATGATAGATGTAAAAAGTTATATAAACAGTATGAAATTAAAGTGGCTCTAGAATTTAATCACTTGTGGAGATAATTAATGTTATAGGTTAGTCAATAATGTATTTGAGGTTAATAAACGGTTTAATTTAGGAAAACAATACGCTGTACAAGTTTCAAAAACAATAAAAAATGAATTTTGGATCGATGTACTGAAGTCGTACATTTTGTTTATTGAAAAATCGCAACTCAAAGAATGGGAACAAATAGTGAATATGCCTTTGTTTTTTAATGAGAATTTTAAGGTCAATTATAAACATGTCTTTATACCAGAATTGTATGATAATGGATTTAGATTGGTTAAAGATATATTAGACGAAAAGGGCAACTTTATAAGTTTAAAATTCATAGAAAATAGTATTGGTAAAAAAATAAACTTTTTATCTTTCTATGGACTTAGAAATACAGTTAACGTTTTCATTACAAAGACAAACTTTTTAAAAACGGATAATTCACTTTCTGGATAACACAACCCTTCTATTAAATGCTATTTAAATCCGATTTTAACTAAAAAAGACACTAATAAATATGTCTATAATACATTAATACATAATCATGAAGTACCTACCAGTCAGATTAAATGGACTTCTCTGTATCTGGCGTCATTTTGTCTCAAGGCTTTTGAGATGAGAAAACTCTCTATTTGAAAATAAAAAACATCCTTATTAGACGGGCGTTAACAGTCCCACTTTCTTTCTTGATATAATTAATTTCATATTGAAATTAATATATATATATATATATATAATGTAAGTATGTGTATGGGTATGTGCGTGTATGTACAATTGCGTGTGTGTATGTGTGTATATATATACATATGCATATACACTTGATTTTAAACTTATTTAATTTAAACTTAGTTAAGAACTATTTCTCAACTATTTCATTGTCTTAACCATTTCTGTATGTATATTTGTGAATATCAATCATGAGCTGTTTATGCTTAAGTTGAAAATAAATTTCTGTTCTGTTCTGTATCCAAATTCCAACATTGATTGGAAAATAACATATGGTAATATATTTAGATGTACAAAAGACACTTATATTCAATGGTTTCAAACAAGTATAGTTCATAGAATAATAGCGACAAATTCTCTCATATTTAAAAATGAAATTAGTCGAAACAAATTTGTGTTCTTTTTGTGAATCAAACGAAGTAACTCTAATACATCTGTTCTATGAATGCGAAAAGGTAAAACCTTTAATACAAATGATTTTACATAATATTAGGGAACTAGATCAAACTATACAAATAACAAGCTCAGACATACTCTTAGGGTTTTGTAAAAACAACTTTAAACTGAACATCTTATTTTTAGAAATAAAACGTTATATATACTCGTGTAAAACAAAACTAATTATACCTTCAAATAATGGCCTAACAAATCGACTACGTTTAGCCTCGAACATTTACAATTCCACAAGACAAGCCGAATCATATAAAGAAAGCTGGACAATTGTAAGATATATGTTACAACACCACTCTTAACTTCTGATATAGACTTTTATTCGTATTACAAACAGAAAAATGCATGTTTTTATTTTGTTTGTTTGTTTGTTTTTCTGTTATCTTTTAAAGCTTCCTTTTTCCCATCATAAAAATGTATAGCTTTATTAACACGTGTAAAACTTAAAAACCTTTTATAAGTTTGACCCCCTATTTATTGATTCATACTATTAACCTGATATTCTAACATAGATCTACTAAAGCAATTTTACTGTAAGGTATGAGGGAGAATGGCAACAACCTTCACATATCTATGCACGTGGCAAATAAAGTTATATATTTAAAAAAGAAAAAGAAAAAAAAAGCATAAACACATAACATGTTTAGGTTTTACTATGCCCCATGTTTAAAGAAATGACTAAACTTCATGTTTATGCCTGTTTTAGGCAATTAACTATCAAAGAAATTTTAAATAGCTGGATGAACATCGTTTATTGTGGAAAAATGTCAAAAAGGCTGTTACATAATGGCTGGATACCTGCATGAGACTAAATTACACTCCAGGCACCAGTTTCATCATTTTTCAAGCAATTTGACTGAATTCCATCCCGTCATGTACCCTAGAATGTTTCTATATGTGCAGCTGACACACAATTGACTTTTGATATATTCCACTCAAAAGCTCTTTAGGTTACAATACACCAGTTTCAGTCCTCGATTGTCACACGTTCTAAGCGTTTCTCATGTAGAACACCGTATATCATTGAACAGAGTTACCTTCGAGCTTTATAACAATCCAAAGAAAATGTGGGGTCATGCATTATGCAAGAAAGAACTAACCAGGCGAAAATGGTAGCCGTCATTTTGGACCAAAACGGGCCCGGACAAAACCGGTGTTTAGCATTCTCTACGTTCACTTTCAAACAAGGTCAAAATACTAAAAATGATCAAATCAATCATTTCCAGTGCATTCTATACACATTCACAATGCATTTAAACTCAATGTTATATATTCAATACATTCTGGTGATGGTATACACTCATTTCTACACAAACATATGAAATCCAAACCGGGGAGTCAATGTATCTCCCAGACCGGTGAGGAAGAGAGTAACGGTGACTAACAAACCTGAGAGTAAAGGTCAAAGGAAAGGAATTAATTGTCACTAGGCGACCATTATAGCATTATGGGTTATAGTTCGTTAATATCAAATGAATAAACACATATACCTTTATCAAATTAAAGTTCATTCTTAGAAATACAAAAAAAAAAAAAAAAAAAAAACTCACATGTTCACCGACCGTTGACAGAGTTAGGAGGCAAATCGAAGGTCACCCTTATCCATCACTGAATTTTACTTTCAATTTCAGAAAATACAGCATGTTCTAAAAATGGCTATTATAGAGTGACAATATGGCTAAAAGCAAACCCTGTTTTGGTTATTTATGTTCTATTGTTTCCATATAATACGTTTCCATATATTCTGACAAGGGACTACAATTGCAGACCCTGCAAAATGTTTATAGCAGAACCCTGCAAAATGTTTAAAGCATAACCCTGCTTTATGAATGGTACATTTAATATATATATATATATAATGAAAAATTATGTTGTTGAGATCAGGCAACTATTTTAAGTGGAACACCATTTGAAATTCCATCGATCGAAGGGGAGCAACTAATCAAAACAAATAAAATTTGTGTTCAAACAATGTGTAAGCTTCGCTAGCTCAAATCATGGTAGGCCATTATGGTACATAACGTCATGCAAGTGTCATGAGATGTTGATTGTTGAAGTATGTAACGATTTGTGCTATTTCCAAATTGAAAATAATTAATTTGGATATATATATATGTATGTTAAAAGTCACATTGAAACATGATTTTCTAATAAATAATACATATCTTGATTTAGAATGAGTTGTTCAGCACAGAAATCACGGCTGCTCTGATATTGTTGAAGAGTTTGAATTGTCCCTCATTCGTCAAATGTGTACCATCCCTGGCGAAGACTGTCTGCTTTGCGACCGTTGACCAAAACCCTGTGAAGCGCCACAATTTAGACTGCGTCGGGTATCTGGCCTCCAGGAGCCGAGATATCAGTTGATTCGTGGTGTCACTCGGTGAAGAATCTACCGACAATAACATATTGTACTCTGTGTTTCGACCAAACCCACAATGTCCCTAGCCACATCCGTAGGAGTGCTAAAATCAGAATATATGTCATTCGTCCCAATTCAAAATCTTCGATCACATCTAAATGTTCGTTAACGTGTTTATTTTTTGCACCTGGAAATCCGGAATACTGCACAAGTACTGATTGTCGTAGACCTAGATCATAGCGAAGGTAAGTAGAGTCCAAAATAAATCACTTGCACAAAAGAGTGTCCATAAATTCACAGGCGCCATTTCTTATTGCTTGAATTTAAACCAGCCTGCCAGGGATGTTTGTAAAACCCAAATTACGATGAATGAATAAATATGCCAAACTAAATACGTACTGTAACGTTGACGTCCACTTATGCTGCATACACAGATGTTAAAATCCAATCACAAAAGTGACAATAAATGGCTTAAATTAAATGAAATAGTTTAAAAAATAGAATTCCTTTTTCACAACGTAATTAGTTTTAAACAAAGGAAGTCTGCTCTCTGAGGAAGGAGTCAGATGATTGGCTGCTCTGGGCACCCCGACGACGCCTCTTTCCCAAGACAAGAACAGAGGTCAGCGATTAGCTGACACTCGTCATATTACGCAATCCTCACAAGCGAAGGGAGCGTTTTCCATCACGTGACTTGCAGGTGGCCAGAACCACAATTTATTCCCCCACTCAGTGGGGAGTAACCGCTCCAGATGAAAAGGGGTCCCCAATACTATAACTACTTTTATGGAGGCATACAATCTATAAATAGCGCGTACGTTTCATTTAACCAATCTGTTTATTCGAAGTATTTCATAATTTACCTCATCTTTATATTGAACTCACTTACAAATCCGGTTTCGAGGTGTAAACATCGCTGCACTTGCATTTCAAGGTAAGTTTCGATTATATTTTGATTTCGTTTTTCTCAATTCATCAGCCAATCAGTTCGCAGCGTGTTATATCAGACGTTTAAACGAGCTTATTCTATTTCCATTTACAATTTAAAATTGTAAAATAGCACTTTGATTAAAAGCAGACGACAACATTTCGTGTTACACACCTCGTGCAGACGCTTCCACTTGAGACTCTTAAATCAAGTATTCGAACTTCTTTGTTGGTGAGATGCCAGTTGCTTGGAAAGTATATTGTTTGGAGTACTGGTGTGAGAAAGCTAGGAAACACATGAGTAGGTGAACTGGCCGTGATATAACTGAAACATTTTTGAAAACGGCGTTAAGCCTCATTCAATCAATCAATCAATAAATTGTTGGTGAGATACAATGTTGAATCAAAGTACTGAAAGTACAGCCATGCGGGGGATGTTGACTCTAGAGTGTTTACAAGATTTTCCTTTAATTTGACCTAGTGACCTACCTTTTGAACCAACATGACCCATGTTAGAACTTGACCTAGATCAACAAGAAAAACATTCTGATAAAGTTTCAACATGCTCAAGCTAAAAATGCAGTATCCAGAGTGTAAACAAAATTGTCCATCAATTTGGCCTAGTGACCTAGTTTTGAACCTGGCATGACCCATATTCAAACTTGACCTAGATATCATTTAGGTATAATTCTGACCAAATTTCAAGCTACTGTAGCCAAAAAAGATGCTTCTTCAGAGTTCACAAGATTTACCTTCAATGTGGCCTGGTGACCTAGTTTCTGACCCAATGTGACCCATATTCGAACATGACCTGGATATCATTGCCCAATGACCAACAATTGCGGCCTCTAGAGTGTTAACACGCTTTTCCTTCAATTTGACCAAGTGACCTACTTTTTGACCCATGATGACCCATGTTCGAACTTGACTACCATGTCATCAAGACAAACATTCTGATAAGTTTCAACATACTCAAGTTGAAAATAAGGCCTCCAAAGTGTTAACAAGATTTCCATTCAATTTGGCCTTGTGACCTGGTTTTTGACCCGGCTTGACCCATATTCGAACTCGGCCTAGATATCATTTAGAAAAACATTCTGACAAAAGTTCAAGCTGCCTTAGTAAAAAATGCGGCGGTGTTAACAAGATTTTCCTTCAATTTGACCTAGTGACCTAGTTTCTGACCCAATATGACCCATAGTTGAACTTGACCTGGATATCATTAATACAAACATTCTGAAAAAATTTCAAACTGCTGAAGCAAAAAAAAAATTGCGGCCTCTAGAGTGTTAACAAGCTTTTCCTTCAATTTGTCCTAGTGACCTACTTTTTGACCCGACATGACTCATGTTCGAAGTTGACTTACATCATCAAGTCAAACATTCTGATGAAGTTTCAACAAGCTCAAGTTAAAAATGTGGCCTCTAGAGTTTCTTTCAATTTGACATAGTGACCTATTTTTTTACCTCAAAAGATCCGATGCAAAATGTAGCCTGCAGAGTGTTAACAAGGGAAAATGTTGACGATGCACGACAGCTTTTCATTGCAGGGATTTTCTCAAAAGGATTTTGAGCTACCCGCTTTCAAGCTACTCGTTTTCAATATATTTAAAAGAAACATTTAATATCCTTATGTATAACTTAAATTTCTAAATTATGTATACATCTTCATGGATTAGAACTTTACATTGTGTACGTTTACTTTGTATAATGTGCATACTGTTTAGCTTATTGTGAAACGTATTTAACTGATCCCTGGACAATCAAGAAAAAATGTCCATTTTGAAAAAGCAGAGGACAGCACAAAAAATTTACAAATTTACACTTCCTGAAAGCTGGGCATGACAATATACGGAGGTATTTAGCATAGCGGAATCCCATCAAGATTTCATCTTTAATTTGACATCTTTAATTGAATTTCGAATTAATGGCATGCTATGCTTACAGGGAGAATCGTTAAGCATAGACAAGCACTAGTTTATTAGAATATTAGAAAGACCCTCCGGACGGTAAATCCAGCTGTAAATCTCTGAAGTGTAGTCGTGAGAACCTTTGGTTTAGAACATTGATAGGTGATCAAGACAAACTCGCGGGCACAAATATATCACTAACAAGCTGGCCTAAGCGTTACAAATGTCACACACCAAGTGATTGGAAGTTGCTTCTTTAAACGAATATATAATTTTGATTATATGCGCGAGTCTGGGATCAGTATTAGTTATTGTAGCTGTAAAATTCCGATCTGTTTACGGTACAAATAGCATATTCAGTATATGGCATACAAACTGAGTAAAAGAAATGAACGAGACCCTGACAGAACGGCTTTATTAGGTGTGGAATACTTTTCCCGAGGTGAACCCTATACCTACGTCATATACCATAACGACGATTCCCCGCTTGTTCACCACGATATGTGTGACCTTATCGTGAAGGTTTGAAGCTGTACATTTGGCATAGAGATGCGCCACTCGGCTCCAAGGCAAACATCATGTTCGATGCTTTTCTCTCAAGTGCGCATGTACTGGCAATAATTTCAAACAATTTCGTGTCAGATGGTTGGTGCGTATTTCAGTTGGATATCGGTCTGATTGAAAAGAACGAGACAAGAGAAGACTGTTTTACCTTGCTTGTGTTAGAGGATATGGACTGTAGTTTTTTTTTGCATCGATGATGTTGTGGAACATTGGTACGCAATGTAACGGCTTATTGGTGCTCTGACCAACAGTGTTGTAGTGGTCAACTGGCCACTCGATTGGAAAGCAATGGAAGTGAGCCTCATACTAGTAGCAGTGTACATGGTTACTCTTCGACTGCTTGTATAGAGTTTGCGAATATTATGCCTTAAGAATATAGCCACACCAGGCTGCATACCGTTGGAGGATCAACTCAATGTGTTTATCTTTACATTCCTAGAATATACCAAGGGATCATACACATGCAATTCTGAGAAACCCATTCCTGTTTATATCGTTTTGCGAATTTAAATCGATACAATCGACTGCGGGAGGTCGTTGGTTTGAACACCGGTCGGGTTATTACAAAATAAATAAGAAATGGTAGTAATGGCTGCCGTCTTTGGCGCCCAGGGTTGCAGGTCTAGCATAACGACTAATTGGCTGGTGTCAGGATAAATGGACCAGTTATAATAGGTAATTAACCAAGGCAACGCCATTTTATAACCGAGCATTGTTGAAAGCGGCGTAAAACACCAAACAATCAATAAAAGTAACATGCCTTGCTGCAGTGCAATAATTACATAACATGCTGAGAACATACTTAATTAGTTTCGTTGACGAATAGGTTGAATGGCATTTTAAGCCACGATTAACAGTTTTTCCGTTATATCACATTGTTTCGTGTATAATTTATCATTAATAACGGTATTTTTTGCCCGGGCACCGTGTCAGCAATCGTAACATTATTACTGCAACTCTGAGCGTTAAGGAAGAAAACCCTTTTTATCAATGTAAACTCTGTCGATGCCGAATTTCACAGAGTCAAATAAACTGTAATGGAGTATAAAACGGAACTCAAATCACATAATCAATCAATAAATAAATAAATAAATAAATAAATCTGACTGAAAGGCTGTTATGATAGATAAATAAAAACGGATTTATTGATTGTTTTTATATCATAAAGGTTTTATGGTTTCATGTAAACGTTATACTTTAAACGTGTATTGCAGATGTAGGACACTACATTTGCGTATAGAACGCATAAATTTGCCTTTAACTAAGAAAACATTAAAATGACCGCATATAATTTAAACTTATAAAATTTAATCTGATTAATTTCATAAACTATTTTACAATATTGTATGTCTCAAAACTCTTGATATACATATTTAACCCTTGCTGACGCCTTTGCAGCAGCCGACATTTTGAAAACATTGAGGTAAGAGGAGAAATTGCTAATAATAATCAATTATTCCTTTATACACAATGTTTTCGACTGGATTCAATAAATATTCTTTCAATTATAGAGAGTTTCCATATTTGTGCATAGCTGTTTTCAAAGTTGTCTGCTGCAGATGTGAGAAACGGTTTATACAAGAGTGTTGTGGTACGTGTATTTACATCCGCATATATATCATTGTATAACCGTGATCCGTATGAGTCATACATACAAGTAGCATGTATTGTATATGTTTTAAGCCAAGTCTGTCGCGTTTGGGGTCTTATTGTACCTACGTACAGTCAGACTAAGACGAACATGTGCATACGTAGAGTCTCACCAGATTCTTCAACGTCCATCTACTTATTACATTGACGTTATTGCATCTTCTGACAAAAAAGAAAAGACGTGTAGCCCTATTAATTTGACGACAATATAACTTTTTATGATACCAAGACTGATAGATGACAATACCCCCAAATCACCAGGAGCGACCCTAGCATTGTCATTATATGATCGTGAGTCATTGAGAGTAAAATAAATGATACGGCAAGTGGTATAACATTTCACATGAAACTGATGGTTTATTTTGATTGTGGGTATATTGATTATCTATCAGGACTTAAAAACACAGGTATGAGTTTTAGTGGCAAATTTTTATCTAATACATTATTTTCCTAACTACGTGCGTATGAATCAACAAATAGCTGCAATTCGTAATGCTATTCTTTGTCGGACATTTATTGTCCGTTTACCATCTACAAGCGCATTATGGCGCATCTACAGATGACAATATTTGGATACAGTGTGGCAGAAGGAGATATGGTTCATGGTGAGTCATTTCTCTCTTTGCCACATTACTTTTAGCTTAATTCAATAAGTATTGTTTCATTTCCAGAGTGTTTCCATATGCTTACTAAATGCGCTCTTACTTAATTAGAATACTTTCTTTGGAAACCAAGACATGGTTGTCCGTAAAAAAATGTCTTGGTCAACATCATATACACATTTGCTTCAAAAGACATTTAGTTTTGGTGGGATATCAGTATCCGATATGATCGTAAATGAATGAAAAAAGCATTCCGTAATGGTCTGATAAACAGTCTGTAATTAAATCAGATATTAATGATGTGAAAATGTATCTTTGTCTACAATTGTTATCTTTAACTTCATTGTTAAAATACCCAGAGGTTGGTTTTTGCGGCACACGACTCATTTGTGATGGGTTTCCTTCATTGACATTCAGGATTGTCGCAATAGAAATAGAACTGACCCGTTTAGTGTCAGGATAAATGGACCAGTCGCACTGGTAACTTACAAAGGATACACAGCCATGTAACTGAAACATTGTATAAAGAGGTGTAAAATACAGTAAATATAATATAAGCATTTACACTTTCCGTACTGCACTAATGCCAATAGACGCAGGGGCTTCAGCAGGATAAGGCTTAATACAATAAAAGACAATTGAAATCTTGACCAACACCGTGGTGTAGGGGGTAAAGTGCGTCTGTATTTTAACCGGGAGATCAGGGTTCGGTCCCCGGTCTAGTCAAATCAAAAACTTTAACAATGGTAGTAATAACAACACGTCCTTGGAGTTCATGGTCGCAGGATAAAGCATATCGACTAACGCATCCGTGTCAGGATAAATAATACCGTTGTATCGGTCATTTACCCAGTAAATATCATGTTAAAACTGAACTACTTTTGAAAGCGGTTTCAAACACCGTTCAAACAATCAATAATAATCATGACTACATGTATTTATTTCAGGTGACCTCGGTGCTTAGATTATTTTGACCAAAAATATATAAGCAATGCATTACATCCGTCTTCTCACGATTGTCTTCTACGGCTTTGTGGTTTTGCAGAATGTTGCTGGCGAAGAAACGGGTATCTATTGTGAAAAATACTACTACCCTTGCATTAATGACTTATGTTGTTGCGTAAATAACCTGGCATACTGTAGAGGGCACGGTTCACATTTACCGTATATACCGAAATTACCGGACAGAATACGTGTTCTAGACTTTGATAACAATTTTCTGCCTGTACTATCTAGAGAGGTTTTCGTTAACATCAGCACTGTGGAGATCAAACACTTATTCATTAAGGCTGACCAGGTTGTGAATATTACCGAGGATGCGTTTAAGGACATTCGGCATCTGAGAAAATTAGAATTGAGCTCAAATAGGAATATAAACAAAACACAGTTATCTCTCTCCTTTGGAAGCCTTCCGAATCTGCAAACGCTGAATCTACAAAACAACGGTCTTGGCCACACTATACCAATTAACTTTTTTGGTATTCAAATATCTGCCACGTTTACAATACCTCAGTTTGGCAAATAATCGTATTAAGCATTTTAAAGCAAACGCCGGGCATCCATGTTTGAACACATTAGTATTGACCCAGAACGAGATCACACGATATCCACCTGTGTTATGTCCAACCAATCACAGCGTGTTTCCTGTTCTGAAACAACTATATATCAATCGGAATTACATCAGTATCTTGCATCCTGCTGCATGGAAATGCCTTGATTCACTGGAACGTCTTGTCATTTGTGGAAATGTTGTTAGGAAAATTCCAAAGTATGTCATCGTTGACTTGACGTCTCTAACTGAATTACGAGTTAAAGGTATGCTAGGATTACAGGGATCTTCATTGCGTATAAGTAAATATGCATTCAATAGCACGAGCTTGAGGCGTTTGGACATATCGTCGAATAATATTATATTCACAAAGGAACATTTGGAACATAATTTATTTGAAAATTGTAGGGGTCTTACGTCTCTAGATATAAGTTCAAATAATCTCGTTCATTTAGGAGATGACGAAATAGCTCGGTTGTTCTCTCAGTTGACACAATTACAGAGACTATACATGGTATCAACGCATCTACGATCTATTCCGAGAAACCTATTAACAAACTTTACAGACCTAGCATTTCTAAATGTGGATGGCAATGGCATTCATAATTTTGGTGATGCATTCAATGGACTCACGAAACTCAGATACCTTAGTGTCCAGGGGAACAATATCAGGGTTTTGAAACCCCAATCGTTCCCGGAGAATATTAGAAAGACCCTCAGGACTTTAAATTTAGCTGATAACTCTCTGGATTGCAGCTGTGAGAACCTTTGGTTTAGAACATGGATAGGGGATCAAGGAAAGCCCAAGGGCACACATATATCACTTACAAGCTTGCCTAAGCGTTACAAATGTCACACACCAAGTGGTTTGAACGGTAAACTGTTTAAGGCATTTCGACCAACTAAAGTTTCTTGTGAAACGAAGTATATACTTTTAATTATATGCGTGAGCCTCGGATCAGTTATATTTATTGTAGCTGTAACAATTCCAGTATGTTTGCGGTACAAGTGGCACATACAGTACATGAGATACAAACTGAGTAAAAGACCCGAACAGGATCCTGAAAGAAGGGCTTTACTAGGAGCGGCAGGTTATCCTGTAGAACCTTACACCTACGTCATATACCATGACGACGACTCGCGCTTCGTTCACCACGATATATGTGACCTTATCGAGAAGGAACTTGATTTAAAGCTCTACATTTGGCATAGAGATGCGCCACTCGGCTCTAAGGCAAACATCATGTACGATGCTATTCACTCGAGCTCGCATATACTGGCAATACTTTCGAACAATTTCGTGACAGATGGTTGGTGCGAATTTCAGTTAAATATTGGTTTGCTTAAGATGAACGAGAAAAGAGAAGACTGTCTTACCTTGCTTGTGTTAGAGGGTCTTGACTGTAGTTTACTCCGGCGATCGTGGTGTGTAACCCTTGTACGAAATGCCACGGCCTATTGGTGCTCTGACAAAAATAGTATAAAGTCTAAATTGTGTAGTGATCAACTGGCCACTCGGTTGGCAGGCAAGGGGAAAGAAGTTTAATAAAAAAAAACATATACTTTCAAAGAAACAGTAATGCTCATGCCGTCAACGATGTTTACTTATTCGTGGTTGAGCTATCATAGTTTAAACGGTAAGGACGATCGCTTTATAGCATCGTGAGTTCGAACCTCCGTTCGGCTATTAATTAGGGACATGGCGTTTCCCTCGCCGCATTGTTGAGACCACACACAAGAATAAAAAGAGATATTTATTTTGTTTCTTTGTCACATAATTTTCTTCAAATGTTTACACTTATTATGTTTAATCAGTTTAGACATGATTATCTTGTAAAAATTTAAATTTACTTTGTCGCACTTCTTTCTTCCACTAATCAAAGCATTTCTAGCATGTTTAAAGAAAAGGGCAAACAAGCCTAACTTACTGAGAAACATCTTAACAATAATGCAAGTTTCAATTGTTAATTTGTGTTTTTCATGTTTTTTTTATTGTTGATAATGTGATCGTGATTTAAAGTAAACCTTAATTAACCGACTATTTCAGATGTCTTGTACGTTTGACACGAAATTTAAGCTCGTCGGTATTTCGAAGAAAAAAAATAAGCATGTCTATACCAAGTCATATAACTCTGGCTTAATCATTATCCAGAAATGCTCATTTTTCGACTTAAAACAAAAACAATCGAGCGTTGGCGTTTGGTCCGCGACGCTCTTGTGATGTGCTTGTTAAAAAGAGAAATACTAACTGTTCATAAAATACTTTTTCTTTATAAACGTTTTTAATGCGTGATTTATTTAAGATTTATATTGAATATTCATGAAATAAAGTTTCTTGCTTAAAAAGTTCAGATAGGTATTTGTAGAGAAATAATCAATGTCAAACAATCAAGATTCCTTTTCCAACGTTGGAGATGCATGTTTTGAGATAAATAATGAATGTTAAACAATCAAGATTCTTTTTCCAACGTTGTAGATGCATGTTTTAAGAGAAATAATAAATGATCATTACATCAAGTTACTTTCTTCAGTGGCCAATGTTTGTATTATTTATTGAATTACCGTAATAATAAAACACAATATAATTTTCTGTGTTTATTTCCTTTTTTTCTTGTATACAGACAATGTATACATTTCATATCGATTATGTACCATTAAATACAATATATTTCCCTATCTGTATTAAGTGTCAAATTGACACAATATGAGATCATCATCGTAACTGTTATTGATTTCTGTGCTTGTAATTTCTGACAATTGGCACCTACGGCGTTTCAATTTATCGTGAAACGATTTTGCAATGAATGATACGATGATGGATAACTTATATCCTGAACAGTACATCGATATACATGGTCATGGCGTTACTGTAGATGAATTGAGGAGTCATGCTCACGCATTAAAAGAGAACATTGAACATTTGAAACACGTCAAACGAAAACCGACCTTCGATACTTTGAGATCAGCAAAGATCAAGATAAGACTGCTCCGAAGCCCAGCATGATCTGAATCGTCCATGTTCGGCATAGGTTAAGCATTTTGAAATCGGCAAACAATAAAGACCAAATAATTACTTTATAAACATATTTTTCGATGATTATTGTCATTAATTGACAAACCTCCAAAGACCAGTCAGTCAATCAGTCGTATTCAGGATAAACGGACCAGTAGTACTGGTAACGCCGTGATATTACTGGACGATTGTTGAGGGGACGTAAAACACCAACAAATCAACTTTATCTGGTCCAGTCAAGCGAAAATGCATGAGCTATTTCTCAATACTTGATAATACTTAGCCTTATGACTATTCATGTGTAATTGAAAGTGAGGCTAAAGTAGTGCATTCATATTATTTGAGAATAAGAGAGTTTCCACGACGTTAACTATTCCCACATATTAGAAATCTACAGCAGACGATTTAAAAACATGATCGTACAAATATTGATACTCTCTATATGAAAATATAATTAGTGAATATAGTTGAACACATTGGGACGAAATAGGAAATTGCTTATCATGAGCAATCTCTCCTTCGCAACAATGATTTCAAAAGGCGACTGCTGCAGAGGCGTCCACATGCCTATGTTTTTGGGCAAAGGTTAAGGAATAATACATTATGTTACGAACGATTCTAAACAACAATTTTGAACAATGTTGACCAAGATCAGCTTGCACATGCGTGCAGTATAATCTTGGGCTATATTGTCATGAACTCCTTTATCAAAACTTATCAAAGATAACGTCCAGACATACGAAAATGAAATTAGGTTATAAATTCATAACCCGTGTGGCCCTGATCTCCTGCAACCTTTAGCGGCACTACTGGTGTGTTTTTTATTGCATATTCATGAAACAGGCTTTATTAAATATTAATTATTGACGCTTGAATAGCAAGCAAAGTATACCAACCTTATACTGCACACCTTTTTCAGGGCTAATATTGGTCCACAGTTTTTGCCATAGCAGTTTAATGTCGTGTATACATACATTGTAACATAAAACGTAAGTGTTGATAATGGTTTTTTCAGCGTATTAAGGATTAACTTCCGTCTGTACTTGAGCATGTGCATTGTTCATCTAACACCGATATGAAACAACGGAAAGGGAAATTAAAGGACAATTATTGTATATAGTAGGACCCCTGTAGCTCAGTCGGTAATAGTCGGTTCCTGGGGCTGGGGACCTTTAATTAGAAAGGCAGCCACAGTCTGATCCTTGCTTGAACCGAATGAGCCGGCTAAATGGGTCTGAACGAATGGAGTCAATCGAACTATTGAGCTCCAGCAGGGAGGATGGTATTGGTTTCATACCATATACATTTTTATCTCGATGTACACATCGGGCTTTGGACCGATGTCATCTTCCAACTCCGTCGCCATAGGACATTACCTGTTGAAAGCGGAGTAAATTCAAAACAAACAAAATCAGTCCGTAAAAGACAGGGCAACATTGTGTTCGAATACAAAGTCAGCTATTAACTCTTTCCGAGTATTGCCTAAAGCCATTGTTACTTGGATCAATCGATTTTCAACAATGGGGCTGACAGTCTATGACGGAAGGTAGCCCGTCATTGCTTTAGAAGAATGGTGTGTGAAATACATGATCGGGAGAATCTGAAAAAAACACATGGTCAAGTCAAGTGCGTCTCACTTTAACTGAAACAACTGTGACACAGTTCACATTTGTTGACCAGACATACTTTTTCGTACATTGATCTACGAAGATAGTTAACCCTTTCCCACATGCATACGCATTATGACTTCTCTAAAGGCCTATTTAAAACATTGCTTAAACCAGAAAAACAGAGCAGTTGACACAATAATCTCAACTTTGGTCAATAGTTATACTTTTACTTATAGGGATTTTCCATATTTTCCCTAGATTTTTTGTAGGCGGGAACGAGTCAAAGAAGTGAAATGCAGATCAGAAAACAAACTTGCTGAGTCATCAACTAGTTATATTATACGGTGTTAAAACCCCTTTTCAACAATATCTCAATTACATCATTGCGCTCTCTGAATAAATTACCAGAATATTCGACACGGATGCACCAGTGCTAATGATATCACCGCAATCCTGAAAGCCAAGGAGGGAAGTCATTACTACCGCCTTTTAAGTTTTCGGTAGACCTGACATCGGCTCGAACCCAGGTATCCCGTTCCGAAGGTGCATGCACTAACCACTACACCAAGGAAACGATAAAAAGGGTTGATTTTGTATTAATCCAGAAACAAAGCTGTTAAGAGGGAACTATCATTGTTTTCTTTTGAAGTACTTAATGAAGATCAATTCGGTTATTTTTGTACCTGTCATCCTTATTTCATGGATTAAAATTCTCGGCCATATTTCAAAGTTGAATATATACATGTACTAAAACAATTGGGGAGTTTTAGTTTATGTGCATTGGACGGTAGGACTCGTAAATAACTTAATAAAAAATAACTCATTAGTAGCACATTTTCTCATATTATGGCTCCAAAACCGTAGACTTAAGATGACTCATAAATCGGATAGTACATGTGACTCACGAATCGGATAGTACATGTGACTCACGAATCGGAGAGTATATATTACTCCCAACAGTTAATTTAACTCACAGTAGGTTAACGGGAAGGAATTCATTTTCTATAGGTGACCATTATAGCATTATGGGTTATAGTTCGTTAATATCAAATGAATTAACACATATACCTTTATCAAATTAAAGTTCATTCTTAGAACTACCAACAAATAAAAAATAAACTCACATGTTCACCGACCGTTGACAGAGTTAGGAGGTCCAATCAAAGGTCACCCTTATCCCGCACTGAATTTTACTTTAATTTCAGAAAATACAGCATGTTCTAAAATGGCTATTAGAGTGTCAAAACAGCTAAAAGCAAAGACTATTTTGGTAATAAATCAGTCGGAGGTTAATCATCTTTATAAAAATCACTTGCAACTTTCAACAAAATCATTATTGTCCAATGGGAGACAAACTCAGTCTCATATATTCATCTGAAATTCCCTGAAATTGTCTGCCCAGTAAGCCGATCCGATTTACTTACCTTTGACCTAAATATGACCCACACACCGGGCAGTAAATGTAACTCCCAGACCGGAGAGTAAGAGTATAATGACGACTCACAAACCGGAAGGTAAATATTAATTTCAGATCGGAGAGTAAATGTAACTGCCAGATCGGAGAATAAGAGAGTAATGGAGACTCCAAAGCCTTGACATACAGGTGGCATACATGTGTAACAGTTGTGTTCTGGATACTCGGATTTTGGCCAGATTAAAAAACACATATAATTATAAAAAGTTAGATGTGATTTTTTGTTGTGTGATGTTTAGAGTTAATGGTAAAAATGCTCTTTGAGTCCGGTTTTTTTTTCGACCTCAGACCACTTTTAAGACTAATTCTTCCCATTTTATTGATTGTGAGTTTGAAATCTAGTCATTTCCTACTAAATCAGAATTGATATCATAAGAAATATGAAGAGAATAAATGTTGGGTGTCCCCGGGTAATAGAAAAAATCAACTTTCAAATGCGTATGTCCACGTAATATGACACTCAAAGCGGAGATTAAATATAACTCCTAAAGCGGAGAGTAAATATGACTCCCAGTGCGGAGATGAAATGAATGTTACTCTCAAACTGGAATGTAAATCGGACCTCAAATCAACAAACGCAGGCTTCTTTACATGTGTAGAAACGCTTAAAGAATTTGCGAAACTAGACACCATTGAATTCAAATTGAAACCAGTATATGGTAAGACGTGAGGTATTTTTTGTATAATTATAGTTTGATAATTTATCAATCGAAGACTTAAAAAGGCAGGATTAAGATGTGTTTGAGTTGTTTTCTATTTGTTTAAAATGTAAGAGTCGATTTCGGTTTTGTATTTCACTTATCTCACAATAAACAGAGAACTCTCGTTAACAAGGAGTCGAAACAAACCCCTTGTTTTACTTCGAGTAATCGGCGTGTTCGTGTGATCGCATGATTAATGGTTAATGATTTATGTATTGACAGCTTCGTTAATCATTTATTCTTAAGTGTCTATTACGAAAAGCATGTGATCAAATCATACCAAGACAATAGCGCAGCAGCGGTTCTGGTAGCTCTTATGAGTAATCAGAACAGCTGCTACACTGTTTTCAAAAGCCTGATCCGTTCAGAAAATATTTCGACTGAAACAATCGTGAGTCAACGGATTGAATTGTGTTTACCTAGATGATTTGGTTTTATTTATTTGTGTTGGGTTTTACGACGCTTTCAACAGCTAGGGTCGTGATATCGCGGCAGACAGGAACGTTGATATTAATAACACACCTTATATCTACATAACGATAAACAAATATATAAGGTATGAAACAAATATCACGCCACATGCTTGAGTTCAAGAATTGCATTGACTCCAATCGTTCAGATCTCAAGATAATTTAGTAAGTGCGTTCCTTCTTGCCAACAAACATAAGTCTGAGCGATTAAGTAAGAATATTTCTTCCGTAAGTTAAGACATGCGAAATTGCTTCAGAGGGTGTATACTCTTAGCCTGTGAGGGAACGTAGCTCAATAGCTATTGATAAAATCAGATAAAATACAAGAAACGTATTGTTAAGTGTAATGATCGTCCTGATACAATTATATACCTGTTTAAATGCATAATCAACATATAGCCTTGTACAGCTTCACTTGACTATTAGATCGGAAAATATGCGAATATCAACTTTAGTATATTTGCTGCCAGTATGTATTAGGATCACGCTGCATATATTTGCAGTCTGATCGGAATATGCACTATTCATTAATGAATCTAAGAAGCTCTCACATACTTCTTTATAGTTAGATCAGATACAGTACTATGGGTGTGCACAATGATATGTATTGTCCATTTATTAATTTACCCTGAGGTTTGTTTGTATGTTTTCTTTCGCCGCTCTCAACAATTAATCAGTAATATCACTGCGTCTCCTGTGTCAGTTACCATTACTACTGGTCCATGCACACTATATAACACAAGCGAGTCAGTAGTCATGATAACACAACAACTCTGCCAAGAGGAGAAAACCATTACTATCATGTTTAAGCTTTTGGTATGGCCCGGCCGGGGATCTGACCAACGACCTTCCACACCGGGGCGGACGCTCTACCATTACACCAGCGCGACGGTCCAATGATGGTTGTTTTCGCAGAGCATAACTCATATACACTTGCCATATTGAATTATGAGATATGACATTCTTGTATCCCAAACTTGTAAGAAACCGCATATGTAGTGTAGTAGCTAAAGCGTTCGCCTCGAAGTTGATGGTTCGATCCCCGATCGGGGCATACCAAAAACATTAAACACGGTAGTAGTGGCTTTCTTCCTTGGCGCACAGGGTTGAAGGGATACAGTTGTACAACGGGTGCGCTGTCAACACAATAAACAGAATAAACAGTACTGGTAAGGAACGCCGTCGTATTTCTAAAACTCTCCTTTAAGCGGCATGAAACCGTACCAACAAACATAACTCCTTTGAACTATAGGTTTGTGCACCAGTTGCAGGGATTCGACAGGAAAAGGGATAGTATATGAGCGATGTTCAAGGATGATACACTTTAACTTAATTATTTCCAGTGTAGGAAAACATCATTCTGATTTTGCATTCATACTTAAGGATCCAATAATAATAAGTCCACAATTTTTTAGAAACCATCTATCACCGATTGGTGGATAAGTCATACCCTGATGAAGCTGAGCAGAGGTACTTGGTATACACTGGCCATAAATGCCTCAAGGCTGAATATTGAAGATCAACGCTCAAAGTATGTAACACAAATAAGATAATGATAACCATGACTTTATATTTCAGATGAACGAGATACTTAGACTTTTATGGCACAAAAAAAAGCAATGATTTACATCAGTCTACAATGGCTTTGCCGTTTTGCAGAATGTTGTTGGCGAAGAAAGAGGCAAGTTGTGTAGGAATGGCTACATCCCTTGTAGTAATGACTTATGTTGCTGCCTACGTAACTTGACATATTGTGAAGGGCACGGTAGAAGTTTGCCGTATATACCCAAATTACCGGACAGAACACGCAGTTTAGATTTTGGAAATAATTTTCTGCCAACGTTATCTAGAGAGGTTTTTAGCTAATATCAGTACTTTGGAAATCGATTATTAATACTTAAAGGCTGACCAGATCGATTAAAGATAGTGACTAACTGACAAGATTAGATTTGACATCAAATAATAATATAAACAGTTTGGCTTTCCTCCTTGGCGCACAGGGTTGCGGTGATATAATTATACGACTGGTGCGCTGTCAACAATATATACAATAATTTCAGTATTGGTAACGAACGCCGTCATATGTCTCAAATGTTCTCTAAAGCGTCATGAAACCGTACCAACAAACCAACAAACATAAAAGATCCTAATCACTCATTCGAATTAAAGTTTCCAGCTGGAGGGATTCTGCAGGATAATAGATATTATATGATCGATGTTCCAGCAGAATTAAGAGACTGATATCCAAAATGTTGTCAGCTGTAAATCTGATATCAATATAGATTGTATGTCAGAGGTTTCTATAAATGCGTCTTTGACTCAATGCATATTCTGATCAGACTGCGCAGATGCGCCATGTTTCAAATAACTTCCTTAAATATATTAGCTTAAACTTACATTATGTAAATAGCATAAGCTCTATTTCGCAATTATTATACATATGATAATGCTTCCTTAAAAACAATTCTTGTTCATAGTTAATTGAAAATGCAGTTTACATTGAAAATAATAGAAACATCTTTAATATCTAAGAATCCCTTTACATGAAATCGACAATATTACATAACAATTCATACCTATCGTTTTAATTCCTCGCTTGACAAATCAGAAACTCTTCATCTCATAATCTAAACAAACCATTAATAACATGGGCAACATTGTACCATTGGATCTATGATACCATCCGGTTACTCACTGTCATATAATGGCGATACAGGAGCCACATCTATTGATCTGGAGTCTTGTTGACCCTATGGTGTTTGTATCATTAACTCATTCCCACACACAATAAATCTGCAGTATATGACTTAGAAAGCATACCCGAAAAAATTGGAAACTTCATTTCAATGAACGTACAATTATTGAATTGAGATGAAAGCATGGTGGCAAATGAGCAATTGCTCAATTTGAGCAGTTTCTTTTTTTTTGTCGCCATGTTTTCAAAAAGCCGTCTGCTACAGAGGCATCAGAAAGCGTATATATGAGGGAAAGGGTTAACAGTTATATTGACGTCAAACCAATAAGAAATACACTTCTTACTTTCTTTGTCAGAAGATGCAATTTCGTTTAAGTATTATGTAGGCTGACAGTAAAGACTGTGTTGAGACTGCATAGGCTTGTCTGAGTCTTCACTGTACGCAGACGCAATAAGACCACTAACTCGCCATGACGTGGTTCAGATCTATGTTTTATGTTTTATGATGACTTACCTACTTGTGCTCGTACATCAGTTCGTACATAAATGAAATGCACGAATGTGACACGGAACACTGAAACACTTAAGGGATACTCCGAACAGTTAAGATCAAAGTCGTTCCGAAACCTCATCAGGATCTGCCGTATACACCTGTCTAGTAGTCGAAACATAAATCAAAAATACCGACATAACATTGTATACATAACGTGTATAAAGTATATTGTCTAGCTCTCTCATTGTTTGCCATTTAGTTAGTAGAATATTACAAACCTCTTATTACATGAACGATTGACTACTTTAGGAAGAGCTTGAAACATACATATGCATACAATATACATGCCACGAAATATGAGCAAATATGATTTGACTTGGAATTCATAGTTCGGATGAATGCAGTCGTGAGTGTGATGAAACCGTTTCGATGTGGAAACAGGCGAGTGTGATTTGAAAACAAAATCTTTATAAACTATTTAAATGATGAAATGAATAAATGAATAAAGGTACAAAGGAATCGATGAATGAATGGTCGTACGAAATAATGAATGAATGAGCATAAATAAACGAATTACTAAATGAGCTAACGAACTAATGAATGACTGAACGTCAATAAACGCATTACTAAATGAGCTAACGAACTAATGAATGACTGAGCGTCAATAAACGAATTACAAAATGAGCGAACGAACTAATGAATGACTGAACGTACGAATGAATGAACGAATGAGCAAAGAAACTAATGAATAAATGAATTAACATAAATATGAATGAATATCTTAACGTACGATTGAATTAATGATTGAACGAACAACCAATGTATGAATATATGAATGTTCCATGAATGAATGAATGAATGAACGTGCGAATAAATGAAAGAACGTACACATAAATGAAGGTATATACAAGTGAATGAAAGAACAAACGAATGAAATGAATTAATAAATAAAAATGAACGTACGATTGATTGAGTAAATGAATGAACGAATATACAACTGAATTAATGAATAAAAGGGGGAATGAATGAGTAAATGAATGAATGTACGTTTGAATGAAACTGACGAAACAGTAACAAGAACCGTGTGTTATTTCTAAGTATTTTTCATTAATTCGAAGGTCGTTTTTGGTATAGACACGTACAATGTAAATCACTAAACAACCTTCATGCATTGAATTATAAGAACTGGAGTAAACTAATCTAAACCCTTTTTATTCCCGAAACATACGTTATAACTGTTTATCAAGATGGACTTAGAGTCAGATTGATTGATTGATTGATCGATTGATTATATGATTGGAGTGTAACGCCGAATTCAACTTCATGTCAGCATTATCACGGTGGCAAGAACTATAAGAGATGGAGTACACTAATCTAGCATAATAAACCCTTGTTATTCCCGACACTTCAGTTATAACTGTTTATATATCAATGGCCTTTAAGGCAGGTTGATTGATTGAGTGATTGGAGTTTGAATGAAACGTTAACCAAACATCAACAAGAAGAGATTGTGTTATTTCTTAGTAAGTGCCACTATTTCGCAGGTCATTTTTTTGTATAGGCAAGTAAATTATAAGACAACCTCCATACCTTGAACTATTAGACATGGAGTTAACTAATCTATCATAATAACCCCTTGTTATTGCCGACACTTCAGTTATAACTGTTTATACATCAATGGCCTTTCAGGCAGGTTGATTGAATGATTGATCATGTGATTGGCGTTTATCGCCGTTTCAACTTCATTTCAGTTTAATATATCCAGGTGGCAAGTGGAACTTACGTGTCTGACATAAGTTGTTCACACCAGTGTCCCACACAACACTATTCACGTGCAACTGGCTACCTTCCAATATACACAATCATATCAAGCCTATTGATTGGAGACAAATGACGCCGAGGTTAGGACTGACGACCCCTGGATTGACAGCCCTCATCGTTAAAACAATATTTGGTTTCGAAAAATACATTGATGTTATTCAAAATGACACTCTAAGAAAACAATTAAGTTGTTTTAGATTATGTTCGCATACACTAAATATTGAAATGGGGAGATATTCTAGTATTGAGAGATGTAACCGTATTTGTAGCGTATGTAATAGTAATCAAGTGGAATCAGAATATCATTTTTTACTCTGCTGTCCCTTTTATTCTTCTATACGAACTAATTATTTTGGAAAATTACCATGGCCGAATGTGCAACTTTTTGTCAATATACTGTCTTCTAATCAGAATAAAATTATATTTAGAACTGCCAAGTATTTACGAGATGCATTTAAGCTTCGTAATGAAAAATCACAGAATGCTATAACAACATGATATACCAGTCAGTTAGGATTATACCACAGAACTACCATATGATCATAAAATGAAATATCAGTATTATCAAATTGTCTGTATGTAAATATTGTTTGTATGTTTTGTATGTTTTCCTGTTTCTTTTGCCATATTTGTTCACTGTTAAATATTATTATTGGCCAAAGGCGTGTAAATGCTGAATTTGCCGAATAAAATTGAATTGAAAATTGAATTGAATCGTTACGGTACTGGTTTGTTTACCAAAGGATCATGAGTAAGTGAACTGTCCCCATGATATAACTGAAATGAGCTGATCCGCGAACCAACAGTGCGGACTCAAATAATGTTGAAAGTGGCGTAAAAAAACCCAATAAAACAAACAAACAAACAAACAAACAAGTGCGGACATGCTATCTTCAATTAATTCACACGTTACGTGCTACAGACCACGATTGACGCCTATGTATCCTGAGAAATTTGACAGAATTTCTGAAATTTGGACAAATTGCTAATCAAAGCATATTTCCGAAACCAACATAGTTATCTTAGTGAGCATTTTCTCCTGATCCTGACTTTTAAAATGTCGTAAACACCGTTTCCGTCGTACATTGGTTACGGCGTCAGAGGCGGGAGCAAGAGACCAGGATTCGATCCTCTATCGAGATAAAGCAAAGACACCAACATGGCAGTATAAGATTTCTTTCTTGTCGCACAAGGTTAAAACGAATGCATCGGGGTCTTGATAAATAATACCGGTAGTGGCGGTATATACCGTAGGAAACGCATTTGTATAATTTAAAAAGTGTTTGTAAAAAGCGATGTAAAACACCATTCGATCAAACACGCACTAACCCTTTTAAGTTAATTATGATCATAATATATGTGAGGGTTATTCTAACTATCGTCTACTGCAGACTTGTTGCATGTGGGAAAAAGGGTTAAACTAGCTTAACTATTAACACACGATGTCCTAGCAAGGCACATACAACCATAACTTAGGAAATCTGCCACCAGTGAAGGGTTAGATCAGCCTGCACAGTCGCACAGTTGATCAAGATCTGCATTGATTGCAATGTGGTCGTATAAGACTCATTGGAGCATTTGGAGAACAGCTTTGATAGAAATATGAATTGTTTATGAATGTATGAAATTTAATCGAATATACCGTTATATCGTGTTTGTTGGTGACCTGGTTTATTCTGTTCCATTGTACATGTATGTAAAAGAGATGAGTATGACGTTTTAGCCGTTTCACGATAAAACCAACAGTGTGGACTTTGCGTAAAGTATCGACCTTGATCAGACGTGCAGGCTAAACCGGGCAGACACTTTTCGCCTGTTGTGGATTTTCTGTTTCAGGAATAATGACCTTATCCCTCTATCCCCCTGAGACGGATTGTGTTGGCCTGGTTTAGCCTGCGTGGGGTGATCTTGGTCGATACGTTACGCAGAGTCCATAATGTTGGTTTTCTCACGGAATTTCTCATTTGTATATGAATCGACAAGGAAAATAAACATATTGGTATGTAATACAAACGGAAATAAATAACCAACGACATAACCAAAAGGGGAAATCTAGATGAAATACTAGTAGAGTATACACTTCCCTCGTAATACGACCCTTTGCCTCGTTTTAAATTCGGTATCACTATCTTAAATATTTTTAACATAGGCAGGGTCTAGTCTTGATCACACATTCATAGTGTAACATTTAACAGTTACAATGTTTTTGAAATGCGACTGCTTCAGAGGCGTCTGATTGCGTATGCTCGTGTGAAATGGTTAAGCAATAATTATTCACCATGTTACGAATGTTTCTAAACAACAATTTTGAACAATGGGTGCAGTCTATTTTGGGCTCTATTGTCCTGAACTCATGTGTCAACACTAAGCAAGGATAAAGCAAAGCAATATGAATACAAAAATCTAGGTTAGAATATAACCCGTGTGACGCTAAATTCCTGCAACCTTTATCGCCAGAACTTTTTTTATTCCAATTTATTGCATGTTCATGAAACAGGCTTTACATAGTATTAAGTACTGATGCTTGAATAACGAGCAAGATAACCAACCGTATACTGTACAACCTTTTTAAGGCTGATCTTGATCTATAGTTTTCGCCATCGCGAATCGTTCGTCATGCAACTACTGTAAAGTTAAACGTAAGCTTTGACATTTGTAAGGATTAACTTCCGTCTACACTTGAGCGTGTTTTCTTTTATCTAACACCGAGATAAAACGATGAAAAGGGGAATTGCGGTACACAGTGGAACTCCGATAGCTTAATCGCTTACAGTCTGCCTCTGTGTTTGGGGACCATCACTAAGAATAGCAGCCACAGTCGGCCCCTGCGGCTGGGGACCATCAATAAGAACAGCAGCCACAGTCTTTACCTGTGGCTGGGGACATTAATAAGAATAGCAGCCACATTTTGTACCTGTGGCTGGGGATCATCAATAGGAAAAGCAGTCACAGTCTCAACGGTGCGAGTCAATGCATCTCTTTAGAACAAGCAGGTGGGAAGGTAATGGTTTCATAACTTATAAAACCATTGCTCGATGTAAATATCGGGCTTGGTACCGATATCATCTTTTCTGTCCGTCGCGATATGACATAATTTGTTGAAAGAGGAGTAACATCCAGCTTAAAAAAATCAGTCGGAGAGTAAGAGAGTAATGGTGACTCAATATGACTCACAAACCGGGGTGTAAATATACCTCCTAAGCCGAAGATTCAATATGACTCATAAATCGGGCATTAAGGTGGCATATTGCGGATAGGATATTCGGATTTTGGCAATGTTCAAAAATAGAAATAATGATAAATAGTAATTTTTGATACATTTTTTGGGGTAGATTGTTATTTCTATTGATTTACAAATTTGAAAAGTAAGCTCTCAGCATGAGTATGATTTTCGCGGTTGAACTTATTCCTCCTTCTGGTCCATATGTTTAAGGACAGACATTTACCAAAACAGCTTGTTGAGCTAGGCGTGAATGTAAAAAGTAAATTTAAATAGTAGCTTTAGCTTCCAAGATTGCTTGATCATGAGTTGGAAACATACTAGTCTTACCATTACTACCAGTATCGTACCCTAAAAGGTAAAACAAATCACACTTTATTATTACATGGAAGATTTAATTGTAAAAATAAATATTTAAATTATTTCCACTAACTATTACATCAACAATGTAGATTTCCTTTTGTAAGGCACTTAACATTACTGATGTGAAATTTTGGTTCCAAAACATAGTAGGGCACCATTAACATCAGAGGTGTCTCTCTATCAGCCAATAAAATATCTTGATACACACTGAAAACTTTACCACGAAAATGGCAAACTTTATCTAAAGAGAATAATCATGCAACTGATTTCAGTGAGATGTTCATTCATGTGTATTCGTTCAATTAACTTGCATAGCATGTAAAACCATTATTTATTATTGAACTTTGATTGTATCGATTTTGTAAGCTCAGAAACTGCCAGAAAGTCAACAAATTATCTGGTATGTGGACATTGTATTCATAAATCTGTCACCTTCGGTGATGAAGAGAAATAGTATCTTTACATTTGTTCTTATATCTCGCAAATACATTAACCAAATTGGATTTCGCAGATTGTTTAATTTTACAGTATGGTATACGAAAAGGAAACATCTGTGGAGATATCTAAAAACAGTTATTGTTTGCGACACTTTTAATAAAATAGGCGTACAAAAGGAAATATAGCTTGGTAATGTAATAGTAAAAAATTAGATAAGAATATTTATTCTTTGTAATGCTAAACTGTGATGTTTTAACCTCTTACTCTACGATTTCTGATTCCAAAAGGTTGCCTATTTGTTTAGAGAATCCAAACAACTCACTCTTCAATTCCACATTAATCTACAGAGATTTTCGTTGTGTAATCTTTAGATTGAAAGGTAAAGTTACTTTTTTATCCCTATTTGTTTCACCTGTTTCGGACCACCTTTTAGACCAATTATTTCCAGTAGAAAATCAATATTCAAATGTGTATTGCCACTAAATATGATCGGTAGCTCAGTCGGTAACGACGCGGGCTGTCAATCCAGGGGTTGTGAGTTCGAATCTCGGCACGGCCAACTTTCTTTCCGACGATTGACAAAAGTCAATGCGATATGCATCATTCGTCTTCCACCAATGGGCTAAGTCTATGTGGAAAAGCAGCCAGTTGCTTGGAAAGATTGTTGTGTGGAGAAAACCAGGAAATGCATGAGTAGGTGAACTGGCCGCTGTGATATAAGTGAGAAACTGTTAAAAACGGCGTAAAACCCCAATCAATCAATCAACTAAATATGATTCCAAAAGCGGAGCGTAAATATAACTTCCATAGTTGAGATTTAATATGACTCCCAAACCGGGATATAAATAGGAATCCCAAAGTGGAGATTGATTATGACTCCCAAAGCAGAGCGTAAATATGACTCCCAAAGTGGAGAGTAACTATGAGTCCCAAAGTGGAGATAAGGTGAATTAGGGAAAATAATCTGTGAATATTTTGAATTTGGTATTATTCTCATATTAGATAAAATACTACTTGATGTTGAACGTGACTGTGTATACATTTCAGTATATATACCACCTGATGGTTCACCATTATATCATAATAGCACACACTGTGTCTTAAATACAGTAGAACATATAATTAATTACCATAACTTAACATATTTCGACATTGTATTGAATGGCGATTTAAACGCGGGCACCGGAACTTGTGAAGATGTAATTGTGACGAATATCGAAAGTGTTCCAGAACTTAGTGAGTTTGAGGAAATCATTAACTCAGACCTAGGTACTATACGATACAAATCTGATACTAAAGTGAATAAGTAGGGCAAACAATTAATGAATAAATGTTTGCTAATCTTATTAGTTACATATCGTTAATGGACGGTTTGGTAAATACACTGGCAAAGAGGGTTACAATTGTTTTAGCACCATTGGCTGCAGTGTCATTGACTATGTTGTTGTTTCCAAGCGATTATTAATATAATAACTAACTTTAAATAATAAGTTATCCAGAAAGTTGTCATATGCCGGTTTTGTGCTATTCAGTCTGTAACTTGGCCCCAGAAATTTCCTCAAAATTGATCAGAGCTGTTTTCGCACCTCTAAATCACCATGAAGCAATTAGGGGTCTAAATGGCTATTTAACAGCATGCAACCCAGCTGTTAATTCCTGACCATTATCTGGTAACTGTAAAGAGGATTTTCTACCTCACTTTAGATCAGTTATATAGCAGACAGACAATATTTGAGATCTTGTGCATTATATTTTAATTTTTTAAGAAAAGAAATCAATATGAAAGTTTTATCATTTATATTTGGATTTGTAATATTTATTTAACCCTTTCCCACACACAACTATTCTGCAACAGACTACATTTAGAAAAAATCAATAACAATCTTTATTATTTAATGTATAATTATTGAATTAACTTGAAAACATTATGACAAAAACATGCTCATCCTGAGCAATTGCACCTCCTGTTACAATGTTTTCAATAGCCGCCTGTTTCTATCTATGGGAAAGGGTTATAACATAGGATATATGTCAAAGCACAGTTATGGCATCAAATTTTTAATATATTTACCAGTTTGCAATGTTTGTATTAACTAACCCTTTCCCACATACAGAAATTAAACAAAACAAAGGGGAAGCAGAAATGTCCGTTGTTGATTGGCTTATTCATTATCAAAATGATCTGAAGGCAGGTGACATTGCAGTGTGCTACGTAACATCGGCAGATATCGATGCAGTGTACTGTAAGCAAATACTGGCAAAGACACGACGATGGTACTTATAAAAATGACATGCATGTTGTATTACAAAAGGCCGGTGGCAAAATAGATGTGTACAACATAACCGCCATGTTGTCTTTATTTTAACGCACATTCACGCATACATATATTGGTATGAAGATTGCATTCACATTATGCCTTGGTGGAAATGACTTTATACCAAAATGTCATGCTATATCACAATCATGACAGTGTATTAAAATATGTTATCCACAATGCACACTTGAGGCACAGCCTTTACACAATGGTTGATGAAAAGTTTATTGTGAATAAAGTCATTTTCGTCAATTTGATAAAAGATCTGTTCACTCCAAAAAGACTCCAACATTCAAATATTTCCTTTCATGACATTCGGGCTATCACTATATGCAAAAAAGAAGATGCCAGTCAAAAGGGAGGCTTCAAAACGTCAACTCCAAAGAAATGGCTACCACCTCATTCAGTTATTGAGAGACTATGTGACCTATTTCAATTAAACATAGATTACATAGAAACTATCGGGAACCATGACAGTGTGCTTCCAAACTTTGTTGGAAGCGGAATTCTCAAACGAAATAGTGGTGGTGAAATCGAATATGACTTTGGCCCTGAAGCGCACTTTGGGTCATTAGGTGATCTTCCAGAATGTCGTCAAAGGAAAACAAAACGAATGCTTGATGATACACCACAGCATGGAACTCGTCGGAAGAGACTACTTACATCAACTCCCAACTCAAAATCAAGTGAAAACTGACCCGATACAAGCTTACTACAAATGGTCTAAATGTTAATATTAATGTTAAACTATTCCCATTTCTGACGCCTTAATAGCAGACGTCGTTTGGAAACATTGTGGCTCGCTGTGTGATTACTTTGTTCATGGCTATATTATGTTGTTTGCCAGCTGTATGTGAATATGACCTTACCTTTTCGTTTCGGTAAAGGCTTTTCAAACATACATGTTATTTTAATCACTCTACTGCACAGTTTATTTTGTATCCGTGCTACGTCTCCTTTAAAGGAAAGGGCGTGATTAGCAGTTGTAACATTAAAGATGGTATAACACAGTTGAAAGCTGATTTTCTGTTTCCTGGGACACTCCAACTTTTATTCTCTCATTATTTCTAATAATATCCATACTGGTTTGATAAAAAGAGTTTTCCTGTACCAAGGAGTGCCAGAATTGTAGGAAATTGACTGGAAGTCACACTCTCAGTCCATATTATGGAAAGAATTGACCAGAAAAGTGGTCTGAAACAAGGTGAAAAAAGTAGGGCAGAAATATCAATTTGACCCTTTATTCCAAAAATCACCCAACAAAAACGCAGGGGTTTAGTGTAAAATTGAAGAGCTGATAATTCTCTCAAAACAGTAGGCAATCCGTGGATGCAGTCAGAAATACCACGTTACCAGCTCCTTTTCAAGCAATTTTGGACGCGAAAGCTGGTATTCAAATTTACCTCTAAATTCACGCCTAGCTCTGCAACCAGTGTTGTCAAACAGGAAGGAGAAGTGGGTTCAACTTAAAAATTCAATCCCATGCTTAGAGCTTACTTTTCACTTTTATAAACATCAAAATCAACCATTTACCCAAAAATGTACCCAAAACTTACTATTTGTCATTATTTCTATTTTTGACCCTGGCCAAAATCCGAATATCCCGAAAGCTAGTGTTATGTGTCACCTAAAACATACAGTATGCAGTGAATGATAAAACTACCTGTATAAAAATGCTTTGTTCAATTATGTGTTTCTTTAATATTATATGATCATAGAATTGGGTTATATCAAGTAAGTCGATTCGCTTTTGAAAATACATAAAATAATTGAGCGCATGTAGCACTTATGACCGACCATTAATTGTATTAAGACTTATGTCTGCAGCAGACGGCTTTTGAAAACATAGTGACAACAGAAAAAATTGCACAAAGCGTGCAATTTCTGTTTTTGCCACAATGTTTTCAACTTTTTGTCATGTTATCTATTCATTTATAGAGATTTTCTATATTTTGACAAAATATGTTCAGAATTGTCGTAGGAAAAGGGTTTAAATCCTTACAAATAGACGAAATTATCAGAAATAATTGATGTCTCCGTTCAGGGATGCAATAACTGCATATTGTACAATATGTAGCGTCGCCATCAAAATAATTATAGATGTCTATATATGTATAGTAAGACTACCTGTACCACATATTAATAAGAATTAGTGAGTTTAGGTACACAGACATTACCTTTGTATATAGTGACATATAGGCCCAAGCTAGGGGCCGGGTGTTTTTCCAACAAACTTTGTTTTATGTTTTATTATATGTTATACAAAAAAAAAAGTCAGGTCACTTTAATCAAAGATTTACTTACTTACTGATTATTACTTGTATACCAAAGTATTAAGCAACTTTTGTTAACTGATCGATTACATATCTTTATTGTATTTGTTTAACTTTTTGTTCAGTCGCAATGGCATTACATATCATCAACTTAAGTCCGATATTTATTGTCATGTGGGTGCTGGATAAAATTATATCTCCTGTATGCGTACATGAGATTGTGTATGTATGAATTATAACAAATGGGCAATATTGTCATATTGCCTGGTCATACAAATACAGTATCTGCAGCCAAAGGACATGTCTTGTTAGTTAACCAACGGCTTCCTTTCACAATTAATGAATGCTGTGGTTATACAGTAGCAATTATTGTTGAATATATTGACCAATCAATACACATTTTTGATAAATTAAGTCAAAGCATTTGTTTAACCCTTTCCCTCATACGACATTTCTTCAGCTGACGACTTTATACATTTTATCAAAACATAGCAAATCTCTATAATTGAATGGATGACCTGTAACTTTAAGTAGAAAACATTGTGGCAAAAGGAGAAATTGCACTATGTTTTCAAAAAAAAACGTCTGCTGCAGAGGCGTCAGAAAGCGTCTATATGAGAGAAAGGGTTGACAATATGTATACAATTGGCTCAATACATAATTAAACACTGACTGTTTGACATCCAGTCAAATATGTTTGATCATGTATATAAATAAGAATTTAGAGGCAAGAATATTCTTTGAAACAACAGTTACTGTTTCCCACATAAAACAAATCTGCAGCAGAAGACTTGAAAACAATTAGCCAAAAATATGGAAACTGTCATCAAATAAAAGAAAATATTTTGAATGAACAAAACATTGTAACAAAAGGCAAAATTTCTTATTTATCATTTTTGCCTAAATGTTTTTTTCAAATGTTGTTTGCTGCAGCCCACCAGAAGAGGTTTTTTATGAGGGAAATAGATATGTTAACATGATAAAATCATCCTTTTTTAGATTTTTTTCTGTTAAATGATCAGAATATTCTCATGTCGAATATATGGTTAATAAAACATATTGATTAATACAACTTGTTGAATTTATAATATTTCCGCTAGATCTATCAAGGTAGATTGAGAACTCACTTGTCTAGGCTTCTTAACGGTTTATTACCTGATGAGGGAATTACCATGAAGAAATTTAGGGCCATTAAAGGTCACACCAGGGTGTTAATTACAGACCCTGCTGAGATAACCAGATAGCCCATTTCTATGAATTCTCGGGAAATGTGGGGCTAAGTTACAGACTGTATTGTGTCAGAACCACGAAACAATCTAGGAAATAAGCACCTGACTGATTTTTGTCTGATGATTACATTTCTTATTGTGCTGTCCATTATATGCTGATATCCGGGAAAAGTATATAGATGAGAGATATGTTAAGAATCAAAATGAAATATCTTTCTATAATATAATGTCTTCAGAAAATGAGCTTGTGATTCGTAATTTGGCAAAGTTTCTATTCTATGCCTTCAAAAGGAGATCAGAATATCTCAATGGTCAGGAATTATGATTTTCTTATACGGATTCAGCTAATTTATGTTTAAATGATATTCTTTTTGTATTGCATGATTATCATATGTTAGTAACATGATATATGTTCTACTATAAACTATAGTTTGCCACATTTTGCCTTATATAACTATTGCGACATGTTTGATTATTTCAATATTAAGATCAAGCGAATTTGAATATTAATGATGTTTTTGTAGATAGGGCACATGATTGTTAATTTGTATTATTATTAATTCGATTATGTGATACATGTATACCTTACACAATCAGTTTGTAAAATGTATAAATGTATATAAATTGCGTATTGGCCGGTTGCTCGATTATGAGATAAAATTTAAAATGAATTGAATTAATTAAATCGGACTCCTAAACCGGGATGTAAATGTAATTACAAGACGTTGCTGGGGACCCTTTAAACATTTGCGTTACTTGACGCCTTTGACTTTAAATTGAAACCAGTGTTTGGTAGACAAGAGGTATTTATTTTATTTAATCATAGTTTGTCAATTTATCAATCGAGGACTTTAAAATGCCGGGATAAGTTTTGTTTGTGATGTTGTTTTTTTATGGGGAAATATAAGTGACGACTTCTTTTTGGTATTTCAGTTATCACACAATGTAAACTGTTTGTGTAGATGAATGTATTTTTTTCCATAATAATAGATTGTCAATTTATCTATGGAGGACTAAGGAAGGCAGGTATACCTTTTGATTTTGTTGTTATTGTTTGTGGGAAAATATAAATTTCGACTTCTTTTTTCGTGTTTCAGTTATCTCACAATGTACAATGAACTCTCGTTAACTCGAAGTCGACATGTACCCCTTGATTTACTACGAACAATTGGCGTGTTGGTGTGATCGCTTGATTTATGTCTTGACAGTTTTGTTAATTATTCATTCTTAAGTGTCTATTACGAAAAGCATGTGATAAAATCATACCAAGACAATAGCGCAGCAGCGGTTCTGGTAGCTCATGTGAGTAATCAGAACAGCTGCTACACTGTTTTCAAAAGACAGATCCGTTCCAGAAAATAGTTCGACTTAAACGATCGCGAGTCAAATGTGTGCATGAACTTCTGTTTGCCTAGATGATTTGGTTTTGTTTATTTGTGTTGGGTTTTACGCTGATTTCAACACTGGCGGACAGATAAGATGATTTCGGTCCCACACCTTATATCTACATCAAGATAAAAAAATGTATAAGGTATGAAACAAATTCATAAGGTATAAAACAAATATCACGCCACCTCAACATGATTTCGTAAATACGTTCCTACTTGCAAACAAGACGGATGTTTGATGCAAAGCATCAAAGAGAAGCCGCAATATTTCGTTTCACATGAAGAAATAAGAAAAAAGATCATTTAAATCCACAAACATTAGAACAATTTAATCTGTAGTCAGTAATGCTGATATCGATTATTGAAGATATAAGTTTTATGTAGGAAATTTAACCTGGCAGGGTCTGTGTTTTAAGTGAATGAGATAAGTTAGAGTTTAGCTGATCATACAAAGTGACATATAATACTAAAGATAAATGGACAAGAGGTTATGATAAATTTAAATTGGTACCAAAAACAATCAACTATTTGTATTGAACACACGCCCTGTTATGATAATGTTTTATCAAATAATGCTGACAACAGAAAATCTGTTTTTCGTTTGTATCGGTAAGTCATGATAATGGATAAGGGTTTCCCACATAAAACAAATCTGCAGTAGACGACTTTGAAATGATCAATTAAAAAAAAATCTCTATAAATGATCGTATGATAATTGAAAAATGTTGAATTATTGTGGCAAATGCAGATATTGCTCATTATGAGCAATTTCTCCTTTTGCCACAATGATTTCAATGATGTTTACTCTGACAGACTTTAAAATCATCAAGTACAAAACATAGAAAATCTCTATAAATGATAGTAAGATAATTGAAAAGAGTTGAAATTATTGTGGCAAATTGAACAATTGAAAATCAAACCTGTCGGATTACAAACGCACAATCTCGAGTTGACGAAACTGACGTGTCGTGATTAGCATTCAGAAAATCAAGTAAGCGTATTCTATGTACACGTAATCCGAAAGAATGACAACATTGTGACAAAAAGAGAAATTGATCACGAGGATAAATTATACTTTCATTTAGCAAGATGTTCAAATATTTACTTAATGTGCTACGTATAAGGGAAAGGCTTAACATAGGAACTAGTTTCATTTTTTTTTGAAAACGTTAAACTAGTGCTTGAAAATGTACTTGAATATATTTCTCAAACTGTAAATTTACCAGTTGATATAAGAGTTGAAATGCTGTCTACATTTACAGTGATAAGTTAAATACAGTTCACTTAATCCGACCACACTTTGAAATTGTTTGTAAGAACCAGAAGATTTCATTTCATTTAAGTATTCTGGATGTTCACATCGCATCCGTGATAAAACATGTTGTTGGCTAGGCAAAATACACCGATATCGTGTTTACCGCGATATTCTTGAAATGTGGAACTGCAACAGCGAAAAAGAATGAAATTGATCTTGAAACAGATATTTCTGTGATTTAAATCTGTTCATGTCTGCATTTTGCAATGACAATTGTACTCAAAGTTAACTTTGAATCCAGGAGAGATTATTAAAAGCAAAGCAAATGAAAAATGTATGTGAAATTGCGATAAAAATGAAAAATGAGCAAGAAAAAAGCTAAAATATATAGACTATAGATGAATGGTACTGTCTTTTATTTTAGCTCTTAACTTGATTCGGGAACCAGAGTCGCTGCGTGGCCTCTTACGACATTTACACACTAGACCAAATTGAGATCGGTTTAAAACGCGTTGGTGAATACGGATTAAATCTAAAACGTGGCCTAAATATTAAGATTTAGATTTAGACAAATATCTAAATTGAAAATTTTAGTGAATACGGGACGAGGCTTCTTCGTCTAATTACTGCGTAATATATCATAGCATGTAATTTTAAGGAACCAGACTACATTTACAAATTCAATAGAAGGGTTCTCTATTTAACTGTCTAGAGTAGATACAGTATGAATTTCGCTTAAATAAAAATGTACATACATTCAATTAATATACTGGCCTTTGTCTTATGTTTTTAATTTGTAAAATTCACACATGTATATAGAGTGTAAAAGGGATGTTTTAAAAGTCATTACCTTAAATTAATGTACTTAGAAAGGACAAAGAGAAATCAAGATGTGTGGTCAAGCTGGCAGGTCTAAATATTCTCCTTGACCGAAAATTAAAAGCATCCCTACAGGAAGCCGCCTCTTGGCGGCTTCCAACAAACATAAGTCACAGTTACGAAGTGCGAATATTTCTTCTGTAAGAAAAGACGTGAAATTGCTTAAAAGGGTATATATACGTAAAGTAGCTCAATAGCTATTGATAACAAAAGATTACATACCAGAAACGTATTGTAAGGTGTAATGATCGTCCTGATATACTTATATACCCGTTGTAAAGGCATACTCCATATACAATCTTGTACGGCTTTACTTGACTTTACATACTATTAAAACTTATGCCAACTGTATTGAATTTGCGACCAGTACAGATCCAGATCACGCTGCTCCTATTTGCAATCTGATCACAATATGCACTGTTCGTTACAGAAACAAAGAAGCTGTGACATACTTCTTCATATTTAAATCAGATACAGTAGTATTGGTGTGCAAAATGATATGATTGTAAATTTGTTAAAATACTCTGAGGATTGTTTGTATAAACCGTAACGCCACTCTCAACAATTTATCAGTTATATCACGGCGTTTCCTGAGTAAGCTACCAGTACTACTGTTCCATGCACACTATGTATCCCCAGTCGTAATTCAAACCCAAAACTCCTGAGCACCGAGGAGGGAAAACCATTACTATCGTTTTAAAGCCTTCAGTATGTCCCGGCCAGAGATCGGACCCGCGACCTTCCCCAACCTATGATGGTTGTGTTCGCAGTATGACTTCGCAAATGTCTTCAGGCTGAATATTTCAGACCAACGCTCAATGCATGTTACACAAATGATATAATCGTGACTTTATATTTCAGGTGAACGAGATACTTAGATCTTTTGACAAAAGTAATAAGCAATGCATTACATCAGTCTAATCGCGATGGTCTTCTATGGCTTCTCTTGTATTTATGACTTATGCTGTTGCCTACGTAACCTGACACATTGTGAAGGACACGGTAAACGTTTACCGTTTATACCCAAATAATTGAACAGAACACGTAGTTTGGACTTTGGAAATAATGTTCTGCCAACGTTATCTAGAAAGGTTTTTGCTAGCATCAGTAGTTTGGACATCGAATACTTATACTTAAAGGCAGACCAGGTCGTGAATATAACCGATGCTGCGTTTAAATATATTGACCAGCTGATTTGAGCTCAAATAATAATATAAACAAAACGCAATTATCTCTCTTCTTTGGAAGCCTTCCGAAAGTGCAAGTGCTGAATCTACAATACAATACAATACAATACAATACCATATTTTATTTCGATGCAGAGTATGTACATAATACATAAATGACAGCTCTGCAATATAGTATACAACGTGATCAGAGGGCAACAAAAGGCGTAGTAATTAAATCAATATGAGAGAGAAATTGAGAATAAGAGAAAAAGAATGAAGTATATAGAGAGAAAAGAATAAAAGAAGAAAAAAAGAAAGAAGTTACAGAATGGGGGATAGAAGCATGTTTTTTAGTTTAAATATGTTTGTTAAGCATGTTTATTTGAAAGCTCAATAAGCTTGTTTCCGTCATGTTTCCATATTTATTTATTCTACAAAACATCGGTCTTGGCCACACGATACCAATTGATCTTTTCAAGAGATTACGAAATGCAAGTGTAACAAAACTGGTAAAGGACAAACATGAATTACAATCTGTAAATATGACGGTATTCAAATACCTACTACGCCTAAAATATCTCAGACTTGCAAATAATCGGATACAGAACTTTCATGCCAATGGCGGTCATCCCTGTTTAAAAACTTTGCATTTGACCCAGAATGCAATCACGGAGTTTCCGCCATTATTCTGTCCAACCAATCACAACTTGTTTCCCGTCCTGCATAATCTTTATTTAGATAACAATTACATCAGTATCCTTAGTTATGATGCATGAAAATGCCTCGAATCAGTGGAACTTCTTGCGTTGGGAGGAAATGTTGCTCGGGCAATTCGAAACAATGTCGAGTTAATGGCATGCTAGGCTTACAGGGAGAATCTTTACGCATAGATAAGTCGTCTGCATTCAACAGCACTAGTCTTAGGCATTTTGAATTATCATCAAATAACATTATATACACTAAAAAACCCATTTAGAGCATAATGTATTTGAAGCCTGTTGGGGGTCTTACGTCTCTAGATATAAGTAAATATAATCTCGTTCAGTAAGGAGATCTTAACTCCGCTAACACAATTACAGAAACTCTACATGGTATCAACGCATCTACGATCTATTCCGCGAAACTTTTTAACAACATTTTCAGACCTCGCATTTCTAAATGTGGATGGCAATGGCGTTCAATATTTTGATGATGCATTTAATGGACTCACGAAACTCAGATACCTTAGTGTCCAGAGGAACAATATTAGGGTTTTGAAACTTCGATCTTTCCCAGAGAAAATAAGAAAGACCCATCGGGACAGTAAATCTAGCTGATAACTCTCTGGAGTATAGTTGTGAGAACCTTTGGTTTAGGACATGGGTAGGAGATAAAGGAAAGCCCGCGGGCACAAATTTATCACTAACAAGCTGACCTAAGTGTTACAAATGTCACACACCAAGTGATTAGAACGGTAAACTATAAGACATTTCAACCCAACAAAGTTTCTTGTGAAACGAATCATATACTTTTGATTATATGCGTGAATCTCGGATCAGTATTATTTATTGTAGCTGTAACAATTCCGGTCTGTTTGCGGTATAAGTGGCACATTTAGTTTATGGCATACAAACTGAGAAAAAGGAACGAACGAGAGCCTGAAAGAAGGGCTTAATTAGGTGACGAAGACTTTTCCCTGGGTGAACCATATACCTACGTCATATACCATGACGACGACTCCCCGTGTGTTCACTTAGATACATGTGACCTTATCGAGAAGGAACTTGGTTCGAAGCTCTACATTTCGCCATAGAGATGCGCCACTCGGCTCCAAGGCAAACATCATGTTCGATGCTATTCACTCCAGTGTGCATGTACTGGCAATAATTTCGAACAATTTCGTGACAGATGGTTGGTGCGAATTTCAGTTGGATATTGGTCTGGTTAAAAATAACGAGAAAAGAGAATACTGTCTTACCTTGCTTGTGTTAGTGGATCTGGACTGTAGTTTACTACGGTGATCATGGTGTGTAACATTGGTACAAAATGCCACGGCTTATTGGTGCTCTGACCAACAGAGTATTGAGATAAAATTGTGTAGTGATCAACTGGCCACTCGATTGGCAGGTAATGCGAACGAAGCCTCATACAAGTAGCAGTGTAAGTGGTTTCTCTTCGACTGCTTGCAAAGAGGTTGCGAATATTTTGCCTTAAGAACAGAGCCAGACCAGCCGCCAGCGCCGTTTGACCAGGCTGCATACCGTTGGGGGATCAACCCAATGTGTTATCTTTACATTCTTAGAATATACCAATCAATCGATTAAAATTAATCGAAGTTAAACAATAGTAATGCAGAGCAATAATTACATTACATTCTGCGAACACACTGAAGTAGTTTCGTTAACGGTTATGCTGAATAGCATTTAAGCCAAGATTAATAGTTATTCCGTTATATCACATCGTTTGGTATATTAAAACCGGTATTATTGATCATGGCACCGCATCTTCAATCGTAATTTATTCACACAACCCTGAGCATTAACGAAGAAATCCCTTATTATAATTACAATATACATATAAACTCCATCAATAAACCAATCAATCAACCTGAATGAAAGGGCATAAGTATAAAGACAGTTATAACTGAAAATTCGTGACTAACAAAGGGTTAATATGTTAAATAAATAAAAACGGATTTAACTATCTATTTTTTATATCAGTATACCCTATATTAAAGGCAGGTATACCACCTATATGCATGGATGAAATAATTTGCTAGTGATCCGTTTAAATTAAGCTGTAATGGTTCAATTTAAACGTTATACTTTAAAAGTGTATTACAGATATTAATAGGACATTAAATTTGAGTTTCACTTAGACAACATCAATATGTCTGCATATCATTAAATTTTAAATTTAACCTGATTAATTTCGCAATTTTGTTAAAAGTGTTGTTTGTCTTAAACTCTTGGCAAAATATTAAAGTCTTTCTGACGCCTTTGCAGCAGCCGACTTTTGAGGTAAGAGGGGAAATTGCTCATAATGATCAAATATTTGTTTTGCCACAATGATTTCAATTGCATTCAATAAATATTCTGTCAATTATAAAGAGTTTCCATATGTTGGCATAGATGTTTCCAAAATTGTCTGCTACAGGTGTGAACAAGGGTTACTACATGAGTGTTGTGGTTCGTGTATTTACCGCATTACCTGTCATTACATAATCGTTTTTTAAAACTTACCATTCATAGATCAGAAAACATCGATCTACACCGTATAGATATTTCCATTACTCTTGTAATGGGCCCAAACCGAATCAATGCGTACACTCCCCTTTTCTTTCTTTCAACGTCCTGTTCTAGTTGGTATAGTTTGAAACACTTCTTTCGTATAAGTATTTGAATTACCTGCATCCATTACGTTTCGACACGCATTGGATTTCTCTAGCTTTTACAGTTCAATGTATACACATTTTCTTTTTATAATTTCTTTATTATACTTATAAAAAAAACCGACATAGATTAGGATTCATGACAAATATGAACACATGACTGATTGTTCTTGTCGTAGTTTTGTCCATGATTCATTTATTCGCAAGCTTTAAGTTAAGCATTCATTCAATCATTGAAGTCTTTATCGCTCATGATTTAATTCATGATTTGATATTCCGTTGTTTTTTATTCATTTCGGCATTTAAGTAGTGTTACAAGTGTTTAATGTACTTATCATTACTATGTTTAATAATTTATCATAACTATAACTATTCGTATATACAATAACTATAAATCCAAATAAAATCATGTTTGCTGTCCTTGCATGCTTATTGTATGTATATATGTAGTTACGGTACATGTATAAGGGGACATTTATACAGCCTTGCCATGGCGCTGACTTTTATAGCGACGTTGTACATAGTGCGTTCCCCTGCGGATAAAAAAGTTCGCACCTGGTGAGGTCGGATCTTTAAGTACTGTGGCAATGGTGCCCAACAAAGATACTACATATAAAAATCCTCGAGAACGTATCACAACATTCACTTATATTGCTTTGCAATATAATTATATAATAATTATATAATAAACTACATCGGTTTTAAAAGTGTCAATCGGTTTCGTTTATTCTACTTATCAGGACAACGCTTACAATACGTGAATGTTTCTATTCAATGTAGTTTGTACGCGTTGTTAATACAATGGTCTGTATGTCCGTCTGATGTGTGTACGTAATGACAGACGAATGAGGGGGGTCCCGGTGAAGTTGCGGAACGAGCTCGATCTTAAGTGATCGGGAAAAAACCCTCACGGTTTTATTGTCCCGTGTGTGAATCATATATGTCATTACAATAACATGCATTGTATATGTTTTAAGCCAAGTCTGTCGAGTTGGGGGTCTTCTTGTACCTGCGTATAGTGATGTCTCAGAAGAACCTGTACATACGCACAGTCTCGTCAGAGTCTTTAACTTCCGCCTTCATATTACATTGACGTAATTGCATCTTCTGACAAAATACATTAAATGTGTAGCCCTATTTATTTGACGACCACATTACTTTTAATGATATCAAAACGGAGAAATAACAATACCCCAAATCAACAGGAGTGACTCCATTATTGTCCTTATTTGATCGTGAATAATTGAGATTAAAACAAATGATACGGCGAGTTGTATAACATTTCACATGAAAGTCATGTTTTGTTTTGATTCTGGGTATATTGATTATAAATCGAGGACTTAAAAAGACAGGTATGAGTTTTTTTGTTGAAATTAAAGTGGCGACTTTTCTGTCTTCCAATTGTTTTATCATATACATTATTTGCATATATACACTTAAAAGTGCTAAACATCCTATGTGTATTATAAGAAGGAAATCTAAAATGTTGCTTAATTCATATATCAAGCTAATTAAAGTAGAAACGATGCTATCAGAAATAAATAAACATTGCATTTCTAATTATCACAATCTCCATTCCAAAGTAATACGAATTAGACATATTTTAAGATTTAACCTATTAAGCTTATTCTATACATATAATATTAAAACTTATATTCATATGGATATTTAGATAATTTAATAACAACACTATCTTACATATTGAAAACTATAACATCACTAATATTCTTTGTACTTTTATATTTTTCTATTTGTAGTGTATGTATATACATGATTGCAATTAAAATGTTTTGTTTTGTAACAAATATTGTATTGTATTTAAAAAGGTAAAAGGCTTATGCATTTAAGGAATTTTCAATATTTGAATTTTAATAACATTCACTTTCAAATAGTTTCAAGATAAAATGTAAAGGAACCCATTAGAAACACGGTTAAAATTAATACACGTGTATGAATCAACAAAATATCTTTTTTGGACATGAATTGTCCCTTTACCATCTACAGCATTCTCAGCATTCAGCATTATTATGATGAGCAATTTCTCTAATTGCCACAATAATTTTAGCTTCATCCAATAAGTATTGTTTCATTTTCAGAGTGTTTCCATATGTTTAATAGTTTCGCTCGTTCATACATACATGAGTCAAAGATACTATGTTAGAATACTGTTTTGATCAAAATCCTAAACACAATTTTTCCATTTAGTTTTGGTGGGATATCAGTCTCTGATATGTCAGTAAATGGGTCATAATAGCATTCCAGAAACCTCTAACAAACAGTCTATATTTAAATAAGATATTAATAATGGTGTGCATATTATTCTTTATCTATAGTTTTTATAATACCCAGATTTGGTGTTCGTCAAACTCGGCTCATTTGCGATGGGTTTATTACCTTCGCGCTCAGGATTTACCGTGATCTAACTGAAATATTGTTGATAAATGTGTAAAATACTATACAAATAATAATAAACATTAAGACTTTCCGTAATGCACAATAATACCAATTGCAGCAGGATAAGGGTTAATACAAACACTCATTACGAATCATGACCTACATCGTGGTGTATGGGTTAAATCGTGTCTGCCTCTAGAATGGGAGATCAGGGTTCGATCCCAGATCGAATCATACCAAACACATTAATAATGGTAGTAATTACAACACGTCCTTGTCAGGATACCCACAGTTGAAAGCAGTTTAACGCACCGTTCAAATAAACAATGATAATCACGACTATTTATTTCAGGTGAACCCGATGCTTAGAGTGTGTTGACAAAAATATATAAGCAATGCGTTACATAAGTCTTCTCGCGATGGTCTTCTATGGCCTTATGGTTTTGCAGAATGGGTCTGGCGAAGAAATATGCAAGTCGTGTAAGAAAGACTATAAGGATTGTAGTAATTACTTATGTTGTTGCCTACATGACCTAACATATTGTCAAGGGCATGGTAAAGGTTTATCGTATATACCAAAATTATCGGACATAACACACAGTTTGGACTTTGAAAACAATTTTCTGCCCGTATTATCTAGAGAGGTTTTCGCTAACATCAGTACTGTGCAGATAAAACACTTATACATAAAGGCTGACCAGGTTGTGAATATTACCGAGGATGCATTTAAGGACATTGGGCATCTGACTACGTTAGAATTGAGCTCAAATAAGAATATAAACAAAACGCAGTTATCTCTCTCCTTTGGAAGCCTTCCGAATCTGCAAGTGCTGAAACTACAGAACAACGGTATTGTCAACAATATACCAACTGACTTTTTCGAAAGATTGCAAAACGTTAGTATTACAGACCTCGTGTTAGACAATAACAAATTAAAATCTGTGAATATGACGGTATTCAACTACCTTCCACGCTTACGATATCTCAGTTTAGCAAATAATCGTATTAAGACCTTTTATACGAACGCCGGGCATCCAAGTTTAAATTCATTAATATTGACCAAGAACGAGATTCCACGGTATCCACCTGTTTTATGTCCAACGAATCACAATGTGTTTCCTGTCCTGAAGAATCTATATTTAGATAACAACTACATCCGTATCCTTTATGGTGATGCATGGAAGTGCCTCGATTCACTTGAAGTTCTTGTCATTGGTGGAAATGATGTTCGGCAAATTCCAAAAAACTTCATCGTTGACTTGTCGTCTCTAACTGAATTACGAGTTAATAGTATGGTAGGTTTGCAGAGAACTTCATTGAGTATAAATAAATATGCATTCAATAGCACGAGCTTGCGCCATTTAGATATATCGTGGAATCATATCAAATTCACAAAGGATCATTTAGCACAAAATTTCTTTGACAATTGTAGGGGTCTTACGTTTCTAGAAATAAGTAACAATAGTCTCAATCATCTAGGAGATGACGAAATAACTAGATTGTTCTCTCCTTTGACAAAATTACAGAATCTCTCCATGGTCTCAACGCGTCTCCGATCTATTCCGAAAAACCTTTTAATAAATTTTACAGACCTAGTATTTTTAACTCTGGATGACAATGGCATTCAGGATGTTGGCGATGCATTCAATGGACTCACAAAACTCAGAAACCTTAGTATCCAGCGAAACAATATCAGGGTATTGAAACCAAAATCCTTTCCAGAGAATATCAGAAAGACCCTCAGGGTGGTCAACCTAGCTGATAACTATCTTGAGTGTAGTTGTGAGAACCTTTGGTTTAGAACATGGATAGGTGATCAAGGAAATCCTGCAGGCACAAATATAAATCTGAGTGGATGGCCATGGAAGTACAAATGTAGCACACCAAGTGCGTGGACCGGTAGACTTTTTAAGACATTTCGACCAACCGAATCTTCTTGTCAAACGAACAATTTACTCTTCATTATATGTGTGGTCCTCGGGTCAATAGTATTTATTGCAACTGTATCAGTTCCGGTATGTTTGCGGTACAAGTGGTACTTACAGTACATGGCATACAAACTGAGTACAAGAGCCGAACACGATCCTGAAAAAAGGGCTTTATTAGGAGATGCAGGTTATCCTGAAGAACAATACACCTACGTCATATACCATGATGACGACTCTCGCTTCGTTCACCACGATATATGTAACTTTATCGAGAAAGAACTTGGTTTAAAGCTCTACATTTGGCATAGAGATGCGCCACTCGGCTCTAAGGCAAACACCATGTTCGATGCTATTCACTCGAGCTCGCATGTACTAGCAATACTTTCGAACAATTTCGTAACAGATGGTTGGTGCGAATTTCAGTTAAATATTGGTTTGCTTAAGAGGAATGAGACAAGAGCAGACTGCCTTACCTTGCTAGTGTTAGAGGGTCTTGACTGTAGTTTGCTGCGGCGATCTTGGTGTGTAACCCTGGTACGAAATGCCACGGCCTATTGGTGCTGTGACAAAAATAGTATAAAGACTAAATTGTGTAGTGATCAACTGGCCACTCGGTTGGCGAAAAAGGGGAGTCGAGCTATCATAGTTTAAACGGTAAGGAAGATGGCTGTCAATCTTGGGATCTTGGGTTCGAACCCCGGTTCGGCTATTAATTCTGTCCGATGTTTGACACAGGAATTTGTGTTAACTAGCGTTAGTTGCTTTGTACCAATGATATAAACAATGATAATTTTTTTATAGAAGTCAATTATCTTGCACAAATGGTGTTTGAACGCTGGTTAGAGGAGTTTACACACACATGATGGGTATCCTAGTCTACGATATACTACTAAAATGGCGTTTGATTCAACCAATCAATTACTCTCTTGACTCGTTGTATTTTGAGTTATTTATGCTAAAATGTCAATAAAGCAATCTTGTAACTAATGTACGTAAGCAACTCTTAAATAACTATATTCTATGTTTTAAAGCTTTCCATATTCAGGGACATTGCGTTATCTCGTCGCATCGTTGAGATCACACAAAAGAAAAAAAAATGCGTTATTTTTTATTCAGATTGGACATGATTATCTTGTAGAGCAAAAATGAAAATTTACTTCCACTATTCAAAACAATTTTAGTGTGATCAAGGAAAATGGCAAATTAGCCAAACTTCCTAAGAAATGTCTTAACAAAAATGCCAAATTCAAATGTTTCTTTGTGACTTTTAGCTCCACTGGCTTAAAGCCAGTCGAGCTAATGTCATGGCGAATTGTCCGTCGTGCGTGCATTCGTGCGTGCGTGCGTGCGTTAACTTTTTCCTTTAAACGATATCTTCTCTTCTTCTCCGAAAGTGTCAGTCCGATTTTCAATTAATTTTGTAGAAATGTTTCTTGGGTGACCCTTTATTAGATTCCTTCAAGCCATGTTGATTGGTCGAAAAACATGGCCGCCAGAGGGCGGGGCTATTTTGCCTTATATGGCTAAAGAGAAAACTTAAACAATCTTCTCCTCCGAAAGTGTCTGGCTGTTATTCAAATAATTTCGTAAAAATGTTTCTTGGGTGACCCTTTATTAGATTCCTTCAAGAAATGTTGATTGGTTAAAAAAACATCGCCGCCAGAGGGCGGGGCTATTTGGCCTTATATAGCTGTAGTGAAAACTTAAACAATCTCCGAAAGTGTTCGGTCGAATTTCAAATAATTTTGCATATTGTTCATTGGGTGACCCTCTATCAGATTTATTCAAGCCATGCCAGAGGGCGTGGATATTTTGCCTTATATGACCATAGTGAAAATTTAATAAATCTACTTCTCCGATAGTGTTGAGCAGATTTTCAAATAATTTTGTAGAAATGTTCCTTGCGTTCCTTGGGTGACCCTCTATCATATTCCTTTAAGCCATGTTGATTGGTAAAAAACATGGCCGCCAGAGGGCGGGGCTATTTTGCCTTATATGGCTAAAGAGAAAACTTAAAAAATATTCTTCTCCGAAAGTGTCAGGCAGTTATTCATATAATTTCGTAAAAATGTTCCTAGGCTGACCCTCTATCAGATTCCTTCAATCCATGTTGATTGGTTGAAAAATATGACCGCCAGGGGGTGGGGCTATTTTGCCTTATATGGCAAGAGAAAACTTTAAAAATCTTCTCCTCGGAAAGTTAAATGCCTATTTTCAAATAATTTTGCAGAAACATTTCTTTGAGTGACACTCTACAAGATTCCTTTAAGCCATGGTAGTTGGTAAACAACATGGCCATCAGGGGGCAGGGCCGTTTGGAGATTTGATTTTTGCCTTATTTTGCGATACTGGCTCTCTTGGGCTTCTTGTTCATGTCTGTTTTATTATATTTTAGGAATCTAAAATTAATTTTTTGCTCATCTGGCTTTCTAAGAAAAGAAATGTCTGCGTCGTCTGCGTCTTCGTTAAAACGTTTAATATTACCTCATTATTTAAGATTAGTTCAATATTCAATATAAACTTGTTACACATGTTCCTAAACACAAAACGCATGTCTATACCAAGTCAGATAACTCTGGCTTTAATACTTATTCAGTTATGCCCCTTTTTGGACTTATACATTCATATACATTGTTTAGCCTTTTATATAATTCAAAATCCGTTCAGAATTCAAAAACTGTTCTTAGGAAAGATACGCATGTCCATACCATGCCTTGTAACTTATTACTTGAGTAAGTATTTAGTCATGCCCCTTCTGCGATTTAGGAAAAGCAGACGATCGTTTGAATTCGCTCCGCAGCGCCCTTTTGATTAGATTTTTAGATAAAATCAATTTTGTTTCATATAAGTTGCATATGCTCTTTTGATGTGACTAAATGTTCATAAAGGTTTCATATACATGAGTTTTTTTAAGATTAATAAGGAATATTTTTTAACTTAAGTGTCTTGCTTAAAAAGGTCAGAGATGTGTTTCAAGAGAAATAATGAATGTTAAACAATCAAGTTTCTTTTTCAACGTTTAAGATCACAGGTACCAGTCTCGTTCAGAATCTAAAAATAACATTTGAATATATATTGAAAAGGTACATGTTCTATTCTGCGGTCCGTGACAGCACTGAGGTGACATTTTTTTTTAATTATTCGACATATTTTGCTGTATCAATTTATGACAAAGCGCATTCCTTATACAGCATTTCACATGTGTACAAGAGAGAAAAGGAAATTTCATTCGATAAAAGCGAAAAAAATAGTTTTGTGTTTTTATCAAAATATATTTTACAGTTGTTGCCGAACTTAATGTTAAATGAGTTATTAATTAAATTCAACCCGGATATAAAGATTTTCAGCTCGCAACTGCTGATTATAGATTATTCACCGTGTGTTATAGCTGTAAAATAAGTAATATATAATTGTCCTATAATAGCAGGGCATTAAAATTATATTACACTTTTTAAAAATGGAAAATTATCTAATTTACGAGTGTTTACTCGGACTCACGTCACCTGAGTGATGTCCCTGAGCAATCGTTTTATCTCGCTTATAATTCCATTAGTTATAATACAATTTGGTACATAACTTGTTTTGACTATTTCCACGCGAATATCTTAAGTAAAATTACAACCATAGCGATCAGACAAATTGGCCGTTGAAAAGGAAATGTACCATGTCAATATAAAGTCAAATGCTATTTTTAGATTTTAAACGAGACTAGCACCTGTGTTTCTTTTTTTTTTCCTTTTGTTTTTCTTCTTTCTTTTTGTATTTCGTTTCCGTTCGTTTTCATGTTTTCATGTGATGTAATGTATATGTTGTACTTTGTATGTGATTATATGACAATGAACTATGTATAAGTCAAAAGAAAATAAACACTGTTCTGTTCTGTTTAAGATGCATGTTTTGAGAGAAACAATGAATGATCATAATATTAAGTTACATTCCTCAGTGGCACTTTGTATTATTTATTGAATAACTGTATGACTAAATTAAACACATTATCATTTTCTGTTTTTCATGTCTTTTTTAATTGTATACAGACAATGTATATATTTTATATCGATTATGTTCAATTAAAAACCACATAATTCCCTAATTGCATTTAGTGTTAAATTGACCCAGTGTGAAAACACTGTCGTAACTGTCATTAATGTCACTACATCCGCGGATAAGCTGTCGTGTAGCTTGGCTTATTGGTATACCATTTGTTTGAAACTCGATTTCTGTTGTTGTAATTGCTAACAACATGCACCTACAGGGTGTCATATTATCGGGGCACGAATTCGTTATGAATGATACATTGATGGATATCCTGCAAAGTATATCAATAGAAAAGTATCATGGGGTTACTGTAGAAGAATTGAGGCGCCATGCTTTCGCGTTAAATGAGGACTTGCTACACTTGAGACACGTCAAACGAAAACCGACCTTCGAGACTTATCCAGACCGCTCCGACGCCAAGCATGGTCTGAATCGTCCATGTAGGTTAACCTTATTGAAGTCTTTAACAGTTATGACTAAATATTTACTTTATCAACATACATATACAATTCGATGATAATTGTCATTGAATGCCAAACCTCTTAAGAGCAGATTTCGGACAATGTGTTAACTGTAGGTACAATAAAGAAGTTGTCATAATTGCATTATGTATAAGCTAAATCATGCTTCGAATTCCATAAGAACGAACATTGTTTTCCCGCGTTATGCTAATCCGCAAAACAAGTGAGAGAACAATGATTGATAGCCTAGTGAATATCCTGGTGGTTTGTGACACTTTAATTGATGATATTTCCGACAGGTTTAGTTCATAGTTGCAATGACGTATAGGTTACGGTGATAATTGACCATTTTCATGGGCAATAAAAAATTACTACCAAATGGCTATATAGCTGAGTGCGAGTGCAACTAACGCCAGAACAGCAACAGGACAATGCAAATATCCTTCAGGAGCAGAGAACGAACTTGCATGTAACCTATTTGATGGAGATGAACGGTAATTAAGACAAATTCATCGTGGTTCAGATGTTAGCATCGGGGATTTAGAATACGGCGTCTCTGGTTGGATTCCCAAGTCGCGAATGTCATAAGGTGAAGTGCCCTTGGAAAAGGAACATTTCCTAGCCTAGTACTGGTTTGTTTTTCCGGGGATCATTCGTAGAATGAACTGTCGCTGTGATATAACATGGCGTAAAATCCCATAAAACGAACAAACTAACATACGGTTAGTTAGAGGACCGGTATGTTTCATGTTCTTGTATACTTCTGAGAAGATGGCGGTTTTCCAGTAATTTAACATTATAGCGTTGTCTTAACTGTGTTAAACATGAACGGCTTATTATCATGAAAATCACCGCAACAAAGGCACTGAGACATATATACACTATATAGCGTATTAAGTCTAGACCCTTTACAACGTGGTCTGTAACATTTGTATTTGTTTTTCAAACTTGTAGACGCACGTTGACGCATATGCAAAATGTGACTTTATAAAACATTGTCGCAAACGGAGAAACTGATCATAAAGAAAAATGTCTGCTTAAGCAATGTGTTATACACTATTCAATAATCATTCTTTCATTTGTAGAAATGTCTCATATCTTTTCCTCTTTTTCTTCAATTTCGTCTACCTCACACTTGTTGAATGTGGGAAAATAACTGTTACATACAATTTGTTACAGATCACATATTTAACGAGAATTATATTAAATCCCAATATGATATAGTTTCCAGGTTAGGTTAACAGACTTTTTTACAGTACGGTGTCAAACTCGTTTTTTTTTTGTGTCTGAATTTGGCTTTCCCGGGGGGAACTCTCTCGTTAAATGTTGCATGGATGCGTTCTTGTAATATATCAATATACTAATACGCTGCGATCGTCCACATTAGTTAACGGCAAAACCAGGGCATGGACTGTGAATTTATAAGAATAAGGAATGTCCTACTTTGGGTTGTATTTCAGTTTTCTTAGTTTTTTATTTCTCAATTAAGCCATTTTTGTTGGTACACAAAACAAAAGTCAATAAATACATTTATTTTGAATACCAACAGTATATGAGTAAGCTATTGGTTGCCAGGACATGTTTACTCCTTAACAAGACGATTTATATCGTTAATCGTATACTTTTGAGTAATTCCAAAGACTTTAAAATTGAGGTAATGCCCCCCCTTGGTTCTCAGTGTTGTAGTGTTAGCATAACGACTGACTTGCTGGTGTCAGGATAAATGGACAAGTAGTACTGGTAATTTTCCCAGGAAACGCCGTGATCTAACATAATATGTGTTGAAAGCGGCGTAAAACACCATAAAATCAACTACTATCAGTTCACACTGTATCGATCAGAGGTAGATAGCAATAGTTGAAACAATGCTATTCCTCTTGGTTGATATGTGTCCAAATATGTGTTGAATGATTGGAGTACTACGCCGTGTTCAACAATATGACAGTTCTATCACAGCGATCAGATCATGGTACCATGTGTTTCCTGATTGTTTCGCACTGGAAATTCACAGGTACATTCGGCATGTATACGACGTAGGTGTATTGTTCACCCTCGGGATAATCTTCCTCTTGAAGCAACGACCTTCCTTCATGGTCGCGTTTGGTCCTTTTACTCAGTGTGTATGCCATATATTGAAGATGCCACCTCGACCACAGATACATAATATGGACCCTAAGCTCACGCATTAAATCAAAATGATATGATTCGCTTCACAAAAACCTTCGGTTGGTCGAAATGTCTTAAAATGTAAACATGTCCAACCACTTGGTGTGTGACATTTGTAACTCTTAGGCCAGCTTGATATATTTTGTTTCAAAGGGCTTTCCTTCATCACCTATCCATGTGCTAAACCAAAAGTTCTCACAACTAGACTCCAGAGAGTTATCAGCTATATTTAACGTCCTGAGGTTTTTTCTGATTTTCTGCGTGAAAGATTGAGGTTTCAAAACCCTGATATTGTTCCCCTGGAAACTAAGGTATCTCAGTTTCGTGAGTCCATTGAATGCATCGCCTAAATTCTGAATGCCATTGCCATCCACATTAAGAAATGCTATGTCTGTAAGAGATCGTAGACACGTGGATACCATGTATAGTCTCTGTAACTGTGTCAACGGAGAGAATCTTTTAGTTATTTCGTCATATCCTAATGGTCCTAATTACTGACACAGGAGACGCCGTGATATTACTGATTAATTGTTGAGAGCGGCCTTAAAATAACATACAACCTCAGGGTAAATTAATAAATGTACAATACATATCATTGTGCACACCCATAGTACTGTATCTGATCTAAATATAAAGAAGTATGTCAGAGCTTCTTAGATTCATTAACGACTAGTGCATATTCCGATCAGACTGCAAATATATGTAGCGTGATCTGGATAAATACTGGCCGCAAATATACTAAAGTTGGTATTCGCATATTTTCCGATCTAAAAGTGTTTAAAGTCGAGTAAAGCTGCATAAGGCTATATGTTGATTATGCATTTAAACAGGTATATAATTGTATCAGGACGATAATTACACATAACAATACGTTTTCGTATTTTACGTTCCCTCACAGGCTAATCGTATACACCCTTTGAAGCAATTTCGCATGTCTTTTCTTACGGAAGAAATAGTCTCTTTGACTTATGTTTGTTTGCAAGAAGGAACGCATTTACGAAATCATCTTGGGACTGAACTATTGGAGTCAATGCAATTCTTGAACTCAGCATATGGCGTGATATTTATTTCATACCTTATATATTTGTTTATCGTTATGAAGATCCTATATCAACGTTCCTGTCCGCCGCGATATGACGACCCTAGCTGTTGAAAGCGGCGTAAAACCAAACAAAAATAAACAAAACAAAACAAAATTCTCTAGGTAAACATAATTCAATCTAATGACTAGCGATTGTTTAAGTCGAACTATTTTCTGGAACGGATTTGTCTTTTGAAAACAGTGTAGCAGCTGTTCTGATTACTCACACGGACTACCAGAACCGCTGCTGCGATAGTTTCTTGGTATGATTTCATCACATGCTTTTCGTTATAGACAGATATAAATGAATGATTAACTGTCAAAACATACATCATGTACCATCAATCATGCGATCACACGAATACGCCGATTACTTGAAGTAAGTCAAGGGGTTCATTTCGAGTTCAAGTTAACGTGAGTTCTCTACATACATTGTGAGATAGCTGAAATACAAAAACGAAGTCGGCACTTACATTTTCCAAAAAATAAACAACAACCCAAACACATTCTTTTTATGCATCATGGAGAGCACGATTTATTAGAAAATGACTAGATTACACACTCTCGGTCAATAAAATGAAAATAATTAGCCCAAAAAGTGGTCTGAAATAGGTGAAACTAGTAATTAGAAAACAGTATGACAAAGAGCATTTTTACCAAAAAACAAAAGGATCAAGGGAATTACTGTAGTATGTACCAAAAACTAACTTTTTATGATTATATTTATTTTTGAATCTGGTCAAACTTCGTGTATCCAGACCGCAACTGTTACACATGTATGCCACCGTTATGCCAAGGTTTTGGAGTCATATTTACTCTCCAGTTTTTGAGTCTCCATTACTCTCTTATTCTCCGGTCTGGGAGTTACATTTACTCTCCGGTCTGAAATTAATATTTACATTCCGGTTTGTGAGTCTCCATTTAACTCTTATTCTCTGGTCTGGGAGTTACATTTACTCCCCGGTGTGTCGGTTACATTTACTCTCAGGTGTGTGAGTCACCATTACTCTCTTCCTCTCCGGTCTGGGAGAAACATTTACTTCGCGGTTTAGATTTCATATTTACCTTCCGGTTTGTGAGTTACCGCTACTCTCTTACTATGAGTTAAATTCATCTTAATTGTCCGGTTTGGGAGCCATTATATGAGTATAGGTGCTACTTATTTCGGGTAAACTAACATACTTGAATAGTGATGCCGGTTACCATAATCTCGCAGAGTTATTTTGTATAAGTAATTTACGAGTCCTACCGTCCAATGCAACTAAACTAAAGCTCCCCAATTGTTATAGCATATATTCAACTTAGAAATATAGCCGAGATTTTTAATCCATCAAATAATGATGACACAGTTACAAAAATAACTGACTTGCTCTTCAAAAAGTACTTCAAAATAATAACAAAAGATAGTTCCCCCTTAACAGCTTTGTTTCCGGAGTAATACAAAATCAACCCTTTTTATCGTTTTCTTGGTGTAGTGGTTAACGCGCCTACCTTCGGAACGGAAGACCTGGGTTCGAACTGATGTCGGGTCTACCAAAGACTTAAAAGACGGTAGTAATGACTTCTTTCCCTTGCGTTCGGAATTGCGGTACTATCATTACCACTAGTGCATTCGTGTCTGATATTACTGGTAATTTATCCAGAGAGCACAATGATGTAATTGAGATACTGTTGAAAACGGCGTAAAACACCACATAATAAAGCAAGTTGATGACTTAGCCAGTATGTTTTCTGATCCGAATTTCACTGATTGGAACCTATCTTGCCTACTTCAAATCAAGGAAAAGTATGGAAAACAATAACTATTATTTTCAATATGCCTTAAAATGAGTCAGATTGCGTCTACATGTGTGAAAGGGTTAACTATCTTCGAAGATCAATGTACGAACAATTATGTGTGGTCTGCGTCAGTTATATCAGTTATATCACTAAGACCCACTTCACATGACAGTGTGTTTCCCAGATTATCCCGCGCATGTATTTCACACGTCACTCGTCTAATGTAACGACGGGCTACCTTCCGGCATAGACTGTCAGCCCCATTGATGAAAATCGGTTGATCCAAGTAACAGTGGCTCTGGTTTTTACCGACTGATTTTGCTGGTTTTGGTTTTGACGCCGCTTTCAACAGCTAATGTCCTATCTCGGCGGACAGGGAAGAGGATATCGGTCCCAACCCTGATATGCACATGGAGATAAAAATGTATATGGTATGAAACCAATACCATCCCATCTGATAGAGCTCAAGAGATGCATTTACTTCAATCTCTTTCAGACTCATTTAGCCGGCTCCTACGGTTTAATCAGACTGTGCCTGCTGTTCTAATTAAGGGTCCAAAGCCACGAGGGACAACTTGTTCCGACTGAGCTATCGGGTTTCTATTATATATAATATATTGCCTTTAATTCCCCTTTTCGTCGTTTCATCTTATTGTTAGATAAATGAAAAACATGCTTAAGTACAGACGGAAGTTAATTCTAATTACGCGGAAAACCCCTTTTTCAACGCTTACGTTTAACGTTATAATGTATACATGATAATAAATCTGCGATGGCAAAACTGTAGACCAAGATTAGCCTTGAACAAATTGTACAGTATAAGGCGGTTATACCTTGCTCGCTATTCAAGCGTCAGTAATTAATATTTAGTAATGCCTGTTTCATGAACATATAATAACTTGGGAAAAACCAGTAGTGGTGATAAAGGTTGCAGGAATTCAACGCCACACGGGTTATGAAGTTATAACCTAAATTGCTTTTTCAAATGTCTGGACTTTATCTTTGCTAAGTGTTGATAAAGGAGTTCAGAGCAATACAGCCCGATATTAGACTGCTCGCGTGTGCAAGCTCTCTTTGGTCAACAGTGTTCGAATGCGTTGCTTAGAAACGTTCGTAACACGATGCGTAATTATTGCTGAATCGTTTCCCACAAGCATACGCATGTGGACGCCTCTGCCGCAGTCGCCTTTTAAAATTATAAATGCAAAAGGAAAACTTGCTCATAATCAGCAATTTCCTAATTTGTCCCAATGTGTTCAATTATATGTTCATATAGCGATTGTCAATATTTTGTGCGCTGATGTTTTTAAGTCGTCTGCTGTAGATTTATCAAAGAACATTAATGCACTACCTTGGCCTCGCTTTCAATTACAGGTAAATAAAGCTAAGTATATGCAAAAGTGTGAAGTGTCCCGTACATTTTTGCTTAATTGATCCAGATATAGTTAATGTGTTGGTGTTTTACATCGCTTTCAATAATTGTTCAGTTATATCACGGCGTTTCCTGGGTAAGTTACCAGTAATACTGGTCCGTTCATCCTGAGTACGACTGATTGGCTGGTCTTTAGAGGCTTTTCAATTAATGACAATAATCATCGAAAAGTATGTTTATAAATTAAGTATTTAATCTTTATTTTTTGCAGATTTCAAAATGCTTAACCTATGCCGAACATGGACGATATAGATCATGCTGAGCGTCGGATCAGTCTTATCTGGATCTTTGCTGATCTCAACGTCTCGTTTTTCGTTTGACGTGTCTCAAATGTACAATGTCCTTATTCACTGCGATAGCATGACCCATCGATTCATCTAATGTAAAAGCATGATCCGTCGATTCATCTAACGTAACCCCATGATCATGTATATCGATGTACTTTTCAGGATATAAGATATCCGTCATCGTATCACTCATAGCAAAATCGTGTCACGGTAAAATGAAACGCTGTAGGTGCCACTTGTCAGCTATTACAAGTACATAAATATCGTATCAAACAAATAATACACCAAATAGCCAAGCCACACGATAACTGATCCTCGGATGTTGTGAAATTCATAACAGTTACGATGATGATCTCATAGGGGTCAATTTGACACTTAATGCAGACAGGGAAATATGTTGTATTTAATGGTACATAATCGATATAAAATGTATACATTGTCTGTATACAAATAAATATATAGTAAACACAGAAAATTATATTATGTTTTATTATTACGGTAATGCAATTAATAATAAAATGTTTAGCCAATGAAGAAAGTATCGTAATGTAATGATCATTCATTATTTCTCTAAAAACATCTATTTGAACTTTTTAAGCAAGAATCTTGATTTCATGAATATTCAATAAAAATCTTAAATAAATCACTCATTATAAACTTTTATGAAAGAAAATGGATTTTATGAACATTTAGTATTTCTCTTTTTAAGAAGCACATCACAAGAGTGCCGCGGACAAAACGCCAACGCTCGATTTCTTTTGATTTAAGTCGAAAAATGGGCATTTCTGGATAATGATTAAGCCAGAGTTATGTGACTTAGTATAGAAATGAGTATTTTTCCTAAGAACATGTATACCAAGTTTCAAAATGTTGAACGTTTTTTGAGTTATATGCAAAGTTAATTTTGTGTATGTATTTTAAGTCCAAAAAGGGGAATAACTGAATAATTATTAAAAGCCAGAGTTATGTAATTTGGTATAGACATGCGTACTGTTTCTAGGAACATTTGTAACAACAACGACGACGATATTTTCTCTTCGAAATAAAGACGAGCTAAAATTCATCTCAAACATACCTGACATCTAAACTATTCGGTTGATTAAGATTTACTTTAAATCACGATCACATTTTTGACTTTTAGATTATAAAATCTTAAAGACAATAAAACAAACAATAAAAAACACAAAGTAGAAATTGAACTTTGCATTCTTTTTAAAACTTTTATCGGGAAGTTTATTTGCCTTTTTCCTTTAAACATGCTAGATATGCTTTGATTAGTGGAAGACAGAAATGCGACAATGAAAATTTAAATCTCGCTTTTTACTCTACAAGATAATCATGACCAAACTGATTAAACATAATAAGTGTAAACATTTGATAAAGTAATGTGACAAAGAAACAAAATACATGTCTCTTTTTTTTTCTTTTAAGTCGTCTAAACAATGCGGCGAGGGAAACGCCATGTCCCTAACATTAAGGACGGAAATATCGTGGCAAAAGAAGAAATTGTTCATTATGAGTATTTTCGTCTTTTATTACCAATAATTCAAAAGTCATCCGCTGTAAAAGCGTTCAAAGGTCTAGGCACATGGAAAGTGGTTAAATCGAAGACTATAGTTAACTAAAAGGTTTTAGCATACATTCATTCAAAGATTTCTTTGTCGACATTATAGCATAAATAACTAATAATACAACGAGTCAATATAGTATTTGATTGATTGAATCAAACGCCATTTTCAACAGTTGTTTCAGTTATATCACGGCGACCAGGCTACCCATCGTGTGAGTTACCTCCTCAAACCAGCCTTCGAATATCATTAGTGCAAGTTAATTGGCTTCCTTCCAAAATGGACCATTGATTATCCCATTGGTAGAAGGCGACTGGCGCTTGTCAACATCAATTATTGTGTCAAACATCGGACAAAATGAATAGCCGAACTGAGGTTCGAACTCACGATCCCATAGACAGCGATAGTCCTAACCCTTTAAAGAATGACGGCTCGACCAGGAATAAGTAAACATCGTTGACATAATGAGCATTACTGTTTCTCTGAAAGTATATGTTTGTTATTAAACTTCTTTCCTCTTGCCTGCCAAGCGAGTGGCCAGTTGATCACTACACAATTTCGCCTTTATACAATTTGTGTCAGAGCACCAATAGGCTGTGGCATTTCGTACCAGGGTTACACACCATGATTGCCGCAGCAAACTACAGTCAATACCCTCTAACACTAGCAAAGTAAGACAGTCTTCTCTTTTCTCGTTCCTCTTAAGCAAACCGATATTTAATTGAAATTCGCACCAACCATCTGTTAAGAAATTGTTCGAAAGTATTGCTAGTACATGCGAGCTCGAGTGAATAGCATCGAACATGATGTTTGCCTTAGAGCCGAGTGGCGCATCTCTATGCCAAATGTAGAGCTTTAAACCAAGTTCCTCCTCGATAAGGTCACATATATCGTGGTGAACGAAGCGAGAGTCGTCGTCATGGTATATGACGTAGGAATACGGTTCTATAGGATAACCTGCCTCTCCTAGTAAAGCCCTTCTTTCAGGATCTTGTTTGGCTCTTTTACTCAATGTGTATGCCATGTACTGTATGTGCCACTTGTATCGCAAACAGACTGGAACTGATATAGTTGCAATACATACTATTGACCCGAGGACCACACATATAATGAAGAGTAAATTATTCGTTTTACAAGAAGATTCGGTTGGTCGAAATGTCTTAAAAACTCTACCGCTCCACGCACTTGGTGTGCTACATCTGTACCGCCATGGCCATCTACTCAGTGATATATTTGTGCCTGCAGGCTCTCCTTGATCACCTATCCATGTTCTAAACCAAAGGTTCTCACAACTACACTCCAGAGGGTTTTCAGCTAAACTTACCATCCTAAGGGTCCTCCTAATATTCTGCGGGAAAGATTGAGGTTTCAAAATCCTGATATTGTTACCCTGGACGCTAAGGTATCTGAGTTTCGTGAGTCCATTGAATGCATCGCCAAAATCCTGAATGCCATTGCCATCCACATTTAGAAATGCTAGGTCTGTAAAATTTGTTAAAAGGTTACTCGGAATAGATCGTAGACGCGTTGATACCATGTAGAGTCTCTGTAATTGTGTCAATGGAGAGAACAATCTAGTTATTTCGTCATCTCCTAACTGTTCGAGATTATTTTGACTTATATCAAGAGACGTAAGACCCCTACAGCCTTCAAATACATTATTCTCCAAATGTTTTTTAGTGTATATAATGTTATTTGATTTTAAGACCAACCGTCTCAGACTAGTGCTGTTAAATGCAGACTTGTCTATGTGTAACGATACTCCCTGTAAACCTAGCATGCTATCAACTCGTAATTCGGTGAGTGACATCAAATTACTGATGACGTTTTTTGGAATTCTCCGAACAATATTTCCACCAATGGCAAGACGTTCGAGTGAATCTAGGCATTTCCATGCATCCCGATAAAGGATACTGATGTAATTTTGATCAAAATATAGATACTTTAGGACAGGAAACATGCTGTGATTGGTTGGACATAAAAAAGGTGGATACCGTGTGATCTCGTTCTGGGTCAATACTAATGTATTCAAACGGGGATGCCCGGCGTTCGCATTAAAGTTCTTTATACGATTATTTCCCAGACTAAGATATAGTAAACGTGGAAGATATTTGAATGTCGTCATATCTACATATTTTAATTCATTTTTGTCTAACACTAGTTTTGTTACACTTACGTTTTGTAATCTTTTGAAAAAGTTTACTGGTATAGTCTGGCCAAAACCGTTGTTTTGAAGATACAGCACTTTCAGATTCTGAAGGCTCCCGAAGGAGAGAGATAACTGAGTTTTGTTCATATTCCTATTTGAGCTCAATTCTAATATTGTCAGATGCCCAATGTCCTTAAATGCATCATCGGTAATATTCACAACTTGGTCAGCCTGCATGTAAATGTGTTTGATCTCCACCGTACTAATGTTAGCGAAAACCTCTCTAGATAGTACGGGCAGAAAATTGTTATCAAAGTCTAGAACACGTATTCCGTCCGGTAATTTCGGTATATACGGTAGATGAGAACCGTGCCCATTACAGTATGCCATTTTATTGACGCAACAGCATAAATAATTACTACAAGGGATGTAGTTATTCTTACATAACTTGCCCGTTTCTTCGCCAGCCACATTCTGCAAAACCAAAAAGTCATAGAAGACAATGGCGAGAAAACTGATGTAACGCATTGCTTATTATTGTTGTAAAAACACTCCACGCATTGGGTTTACCTGAAATAAATAGTCGTTATTATTAGTGTTATAGCATGGCATTCCTGGGTAACATATAGATATAAACGGTATTGTTTATCCTGACACGGATCCGTTAGTCGAAATGCTATCCGCTCTGAACGACAAGGACGTTTTGTAATTACTTCCAGTGTTAATGTTTTCGGTATGACTCGAAATGCTATCCATTCTGAACGCCAATGACGTGTTGTAATTACTACTATTGCTAATATGGTATGACTGGACCGAGGATCGAACCCTGATCTCCCGTTCTAAAAGGCAGACGTGATTTAACCCATTAACCACGGTGTAGGTTATGATCCGTGATGTTTTTTTTTGTAATAACCTTTATCCTACTGCAATTCGTATTACTTGTGCAATACGAAAAGTCTTAATGTTTATTATTATTTGTATAGTATTTTACGCATGTATATGTACTGTTTCAGTAAGATCACGGTACGTTAGCAGTCCTACTGGTCAATTTATCCTGACACCGGCGACTCAGTCCGCCAATCCTGAGCGGGAAGGTTGTAACCCCATCGCAAATGAGCCGTATTTGACGAACACCAACCTCTGGGTATTATAACAACTGTAGTTAAAGATCAATTTGCACGCCATTAATACCTGGAATGCGTTTTGACCCATTTACGAACATATCAGAGACTGATATCCCTCCAAAATTAAAATGCAAATATGATGTTGATCAAGACACCTTTTTTTTTTTTAAAAAATAGGTATTCTAACTTAGTATCTTTGACTTATGTATGTACATGTACGTATGAGCGAATTTAATTAATATATGGAAAGACTCTGAAAAAAAAAATACTCATCATGAGAATTTTTTTCCTTTTGCCACATTGTATCCAGACGTTGTCAGCTGTAGATGCGCCATAATGCGCCTGTAGATGGTAAACGGACAATACAAGTCCGACAAAGAATAGCATTACGATTTGTAGCGTTGTGTTGATTCATACACGTGTATGAATTTTAACCGTGTTTCTAATGGGTTCCTTTACATTTTATCTGGAAACTATTTGAAAGAGAATGCTATTCAATTTCAAATATTGGCAATTCCTTAAATGCCTAAGCATTTAACCCGTTTAAATGCAATACATACATTACAATACAAACAAGTTTAATAGCAATCATGTTTAATTACTATCATGTGCATACAGTATATATGGCAAGATATAAAAGTCAAAGAATATTGGTGATGTTGTAGTTTTCAATATGTCAGATAGTGTAGAGAAGATTTGTCATTAAATGTTCTGAAAATCTATATGAATGTAAGTTTAACATAATAGTTTTGAACTTGTTTACTGATAGCCACTTTCAGAAATAGCGCTTTTGAACGTATATTATTAATACACATAAGATGTTTTTTGCACTTGTAGGCAAATGATGTCTTTGATTAGACAATTGAAAGACAAAAAAATCGCCACTTATAGTTTAGAAAACAAACAAACTCATACCTCTTTGTTTAAGTCCTCGATAGATAGAAAAGAAATCCAGAATATAGACAAATCATTGGTAACGATTGAAATGTTATACCGCTGGCCGTATCTTTTGTCAAAATCTCAAATAACAGGAAACTATTATCATATAATGACAATGCTGGAGTCGCTTCTGGTGATTTGGGGTCTTGTCGTCTCTCCGTCTTGGAATCGTTAAAAGTTATATTGTCGTCAAGTTAATAGGGCTACACGTCTAGCTTTTTGTCAGAAGATGTCACTTTGTCTATGTAATATGGAGACGGACGGTGAAGACGCTGGTGGGGCTGTGCGTAATCGCAGGCTCGTCTGAGTCTTCACTGTACGCAGGTACAATAAGACCCCCATTCGGTAGACTTGGCTTATCTATCTTAAATGATGACTTACCTACTTTAACTTATATTTGTTTACTACAATAAATGAAATATATACACTAAAACTGTAAGGGTCTTTCGAAAAAATTAAGAGCAATGTTATTCCGTAACTTTACTGAGAACCCCCGTATTCGTCTGTGCGTACGGACACACATCAGACAGCTAGACAGATAAAACGTTTTATTAATGATATGTACAAAGTACATTGCATAGACCTCTACATAACATATATGAGCAATTTCCCCTCTATCTCTATGTTTTCAAAAGCTGCCTACTGCAAAGTTGTCAGATAGGATAAACTATATTTGTCAAGAGTTTTGAGACATATACTTTTGTAATTTATTTTACGAAATTAATCGAATTAATTTTGAAATGTAAATGATATGCGGGAATATTGATGTTTTCGTAGTTAAAGGCAAATGTATGCGTTCTTAGTTCAACGCAAATTTGATTTCCTAATTATATCTGCAATACAAATTTAAAGTATAACGTTTACGTGAAACAATTAAACCTAGCAAATCCTTGCACATTTGAGTAAAGGTGCTATACCTATCATAAAAGTATGATTTACTGATATATAAAATAGTTCAATCCGTTTTTATTCATCTATCATAATAACCATTTGTAATTTACGACATATCAGTTATATAGCTGTTTATATATCCATGGCCTTTCAGTCAGTGCGATTCAAAAGTCAATTAATTTGAACAGACAATCTTATATTACCACTCCTTTATATATTTAAATTATTATATGTATGTCTAGTATGAGCCGGTGGCCAAGCTTATGAATAAACTAAGTGGATTTGGTTTAATTGAATTGAATTGATTGATTTATTAATTATGTGATTGGAGCTCAGTTCTGTTTTCATTTCATTTCATTTATATCACGGTGGCAAATGGAATAATGTGTAGTTTCCGACTTCTCGCACCAGTACCCAACCCAACATGCTTTAAAGTAAACTGGCTACCTTCCCACATACAACTGGTGGAAGACGAATAACAAAATTCAAATTCAAACTGTATTGTATAATCTTGCCACCGGTCCATACACAAGTAATTAACTTTTACACAAATATACATTAGGTAATTGTATAAGGAGGGACAAATTGTATATTTTTATTAGGACTGTATACATAATGCGCTAACACGCATGACATGTTCTGATTGTTCGTTACGAAAAACCAGAACAGGTTCTACACTCCCGTCAAACTTATGCATTACCGGAAATGTGCAAATAATCATTGAGATAAAGTGATATCCGTAATAAATATTCAAGACGTATGGGGAAGATAATGGAACGTGAAATTAGAGATGCAATAATGAGCCACATGGAGTCAAACCACTTATTCACAAACCTTCAACACGGACTCAGGAATGGTAGATCGTGTCAAACTCTACTCTTAGAAGTCATTTAAGATTGGACAAGTAACCTAGAAGAAAAAAAACAAGATGGATATCATATATCCAGACTTCCAGAAAGCATTTGATACCATGCCGCATACAAGGCTTTTGAAAAAATAAAAAAGATATGGAATAGGCGATAGAACATTTCCTAAATGGACGAAAACGACGAGTAGTCCTAAACAACTCACACTCAAGGTGGGCGCCTGTTACTAGTGGTATCTCTCAAGGCAGTGTCTTCGGATCAATTTTATTCACTATCTACACACACGACCTCCCGACAACGCAAAGTTATACTCGGTAGTTAATAATATCAATAATAAAGAAAACCTTCAAAAAGATTTGGATGAACTAAAGGAATGGTCCAATACTTGGCTTCTAAAATTTAAAAACAATAAATATAAACACCTACATCTAGAACAAGAAACAAACTACACCTATCACATGAGCGGTAACATGAGAATAACAACTACAGAAGAAAAGGAGCTATGTATCATAGTTGACAATAAATTAAAAATCAATCAACACATAAGTGCTAAAGTAAAAAAACAAAAACAAATTCTAGGCATTATCAGACGATCATTTTCACATTTTGCCAACAATATGCTACTTGTCCTTTACAAAAGCCTAGTGAGGCCACATCTTGAGCTCAGTTTGGTCGTTTGATAAACAAAAAGGATGATATACTTCTAGAAAAGATTAAAAAAAGAGCTACAAAATTAATACACTCACTTAAAAACAAAGAATATCCAGAGAGACTCAAGGAACTTGGACAACCAACACTACAATGCAGGAGATTTAGAGCTTTTATGGTGGAAACATAAAAGATTTTAAACAAAATTGACAAAGTTGATATTCATAAGTTATTCCACTTTAATCATACCAACACCTGAGGTCACAATCAGAAATTGTATAAATGCCACTGTAGAATAAACATTCGAAAATATTTCTTTTCACAAACAGTCATATAATCATGGAACAATCTGCCAGAAGACGTCATAAATGCAAAAAATGGAAGCAAATTTAAAAAATGCGTTAAATAAGTGCAAAAGAATTCAGTTTTTAAATTTGTGCCATATTATGGAGTACCGGAAGCGACGCATATAATGAAAAGTTCAGTATATGCACCCTGTACGCGCTACAGACCACTATTGACGCCACTGTAGCTTGCGACGTTTGATAGCATTTCTGAAAACATGACAAATTGATAATAATTGCATTTGTCCAATGCAACATCATTATCTTCGATTTAAGTTGAGCCGTTTCTCATGCTTTGGATTGCCGTCCACTGTATGCACGTCAATTTTCGTCAGTAACGTGTCCATGGCGTAGTGGTTATGGCGTCCAAGTTGGGGGGCAGGAGACCTCGTGTTCGATCATCGGTTGGGTCTAATTAAAGACCATACAATTGATAGTAAGGGCTTTCTTCCTTGGCGCGCAGGGTAACGACTAATGCATCGTTGCCAGGATAAATAATACCGGAAGTGATGGTATATTCCACAGGAAACGCATTTATATAACCTAAATAGTGTTGATTGACGAGTAAAATACCATTGAAACAAACAAACAATAAGCCTGTTAAGTTAATTATATTTATTATTGAGCATTATTTTAAATATCAAAGAGCAATTTCTTCTTTTGTAACAATGTTTTCAGCTCAATTATATGTTTATACTTTTATTGATAGAGCAGTTCCAGATAAAAGTCCTCTGGGTTTTTTTTCAGAGTAGTCTGTTGCTTAGGTGTTGTATGTGGGAAAGGATTTAACGAGTTTAAACTCTAAGCTTATGATGCCCTTCTGATTTTATAGCAAGGTCACATGAAACCAGATCTTGTCAACAGCGAAGGGTCGCACAGTTGATCAGGACATTCAATGATCCCGTTGAATTTATATTCTTCTTCATTGGAACATCTGGGGGAACAATTCTGATTGAAATATGAACCGTTTATGAATGTAAGCAATGTTATTGTTAATAGAGTTACAATTAAGGAAAATAATACATGAAAATCCGGAAATCGATAGATATTGTTTGATATAGCTTTGTCATAGGAAAAGGCCTTCATCTGCTTTTTACAACCAGTGAAGTTTATGATCAACCCTCGCCACAGTGGCGCAGTCATGTCTTACAGTCACCCTGATAGCCGCTTGACAAATATAATGACCAAAGGTGAACTGTATGCAGTTTAGTCGTTATTTGCCTGAATTTCGAAACTCTCGTAGTGGAGGTATCGCGTCAAACTGACTGTGACCTCGGTATGACGAAACTATGGTAAAGGAAGGAGGTACCGCTTCAAAATGACTCTGACCTCGGTACGACGAAACTATGGTAAAGGAAGGAAGTACCGCTTCAGACTGACTATGTCCTCGGTACGACTAAACTATGGTACAGGAATGAGGTACCACTTCAAAATGACTTTGACCTCAGTATGACGAAACTATGGTACAGGAAGCATGTACCGCTTCAAACTGACTATATCCTTGGTCGACGAAACTATGGTACAGGAAGGAGGTACCACTTCAAAATGACTTTGACCTCGGTATGACGAAACTATGGTACAGGAAGGATGTACCGCTTCAAAATGACTGTGACCTCGGTATGACGAATTATCACCGTCTACGTGGTGTTGTGGTTAAATCGTCCGTCGGTGGAGCGGGAGATCATGGTTCGATACCTTGTCCTGTCACACCAAATAAGTTAACAATTGTATAACTGATAAATCATACACGGAACGCTATGATATAACTGAAATATTAATACTGTTAAACGTTGAGTAAAATGCCATTCAGCCTACATGTTCACGAAACTACTAATGCATGCACTTAGCAGGTTTATAACTTATTGCACTGTAGCATAACATACCAATATTATTAAATGCTCGTAGTTTCAATAGATCGATTAATTAATTGTTTGGTGTTTTACGCCGTTTATATTGTTCAGTTATATCACGGCGTTTCCAGGTTAACCTACCAGTACTACTGGGCCATTTACCATGACGCCATCAGTTATTCGTTATGTTAACCCTGCACCCATGAGCGCCAACGAGGGCAGCCATTACTACCCGTTTGTAAAGATTGCGATATGATCCGGCCCGGGATCGAACCCACGACCTCCCACACCCGAAACGAATGATGTACAACTACACATTCGATGCTATTTAATCGATCGAATTGTTCGATTTAAATCGCAAAAGAAAATATAAACAGGAGTGCGTTTCGCAAAACTGTATTTTGATAATGGCATAGACATTCTAGAAATCTAAAGATGAGCATGTTAAGTTGAGAAACCAACTGTATAAAGACTGGTCAGACGGCGGATATGCGTCTGCTGGTCTGGCTCTAAACATGATGGCACACCATTCACAAACTCAAATTGAGCAGTCGAGTGGTTTTAAAGCATAAAAGGGAACGAAGGGAACATGTTAAGGATCTGTAATATGTTGATAATAAGTATTTAAAAAAATCCACCGTGAACTTTATGACCAGGGTCGTTATCTTTCTACGTCGATACGCGGTATTTTTTAGTTTCCATGTGAACAAAGTTAGTAATTTTCAAAAGTCGTCGAAGGAAAGGAAAATGTTATCTGTTATATGTTAAAATAAAATAGTCAAAACTCTTCTATATCTTTCGATAGGATTACCATAACTTTCTTTGTTTGATTTGATTGATTGATTGGGGTCTAACACCGTTTTCAACACATTTTCAGTCGTATCGCGGCGACTACTAATGTGTTTCCTGGCTCTCTCACACCAGTACTCCACAAAACATTCTTTCCAAACAACTGGCAGCCCATTGGTGGAAGACTAATAACTTATATCACAGTGACTTTTGTCAAACGTCGGAATGAATGTTGCCCGAATAGAGGTTCGAACTCACAACCTCTGGATTGACAGCTCTAGTCGCTAACGACTGAGCTACCGCGGCTTCTTTGTTTGCGCAATACTTTAGTCACTGTGATATAACATAACTAATGTGGTCACTGTGTTAAAACTTAAATAGTGTAGTCAATGTGATACAACTTAAGGTGGAAGCATACCTTTGAAATAACGTCGTTTTTGACGTCAAAACGTACGTTTTTGCGACAATGACAGTGTTGTTAAAGAAATCACCATATCACTGTGATATAACTTTAACAATGTTGTCACTGTGATAACTTAAATAATGTTGTCACTGTGATATAACTTAAATAATGTTGTCATCTGTCGTATTTAGGTATGGACCAGATCACATTGTGAGATCTAGATCCGGTGATTGGCGCATCAGAATTGTTTGGCATAAAAGTAGAGAACATTATAAAAAAGAACATGATATCGTATAAGTATTGTATAGATCTGAAAACATTGTTGAAAAAGGTGACATTGCTCATTATTGGCAAATTCGTCGTTTGCAACATCGTTTTCAAGTGTTGCCTGCTGCAACCAGGTCTTCATTATTAATAATAACACACAAATGTAAAAAACGACAACAATGATAAAATAATTATAACAAAAAAAGATCCCCGTTATATGTAAGCAAAACAAGCAAAACAAAAAATAAAAAAAGGAAAGCAAAGGGGAAAAATAAGGGCCATGTTTGAGAGCACCACTTGGTGTAGTGGCCTGGATGACATCTTTACTTGCTATGATGAATGGTAACTGATCGCTGTCGTTGTCAAGGTATATAAAACACGTAAATATAATTGGTCTGATTGAAATTCAGATATTCACGTGTCTTCTAATAAATATTATTTCATTTATCTCGTCAATAGCGGGATAATAATGTTAAATTGTATCTTAGTGAACGGAACCCGATTCAAGGGCAACAACAATTAGGATGAAAGGAACAATAGTATACCATTTCAAATAATCATAAAGACACGTTGAGAAATAATGCCTATACCTATCAACAAAAGTATACCGAATGACAAAGTAGGCCTTTCTGGACCAGGCCTTGTTTGTATTCGGTCTTCTCGTAATAGGCCTTTTATGAAATCGGCTTTTTCGGATCTAAACCCAATACAGAGTGCTTCTGGTATACGACTTCTTCCCACCTGCCTGCCAAACGAGTGATAAGTTGATCACTACACAATTTTGTCTAAATACTTGTCAGAACACCAATAAGCCGTGGCATTTCGTACCATGGTTACACATCATGATTGCCGCAGCAAACTGCAGTCAAGACCCTCTAACACTAGCAAGGTAAGACTGTCTTCTCATTTCTCGTTCTTCTTAAGCAGACCGAAATTCAACTGAAATACCCACCAACCATCTGTTACGAAATTGTTCGAAATCGCACGTAACGTTTGCCTTAGAGCCGAATGACGCGTCTCCGTGTCAACTGGGAAGCTTCAGACCAAGTTCGTTCTAGATAAGGTCACAGAAACGGGGAGTCGTCGTCATGGTATATACCATACGTGTATGGTTCACCACGGGACAGCCTTCCTCTCGTTCAGGGTATCGTTCGTTCCGTTTACTCACAGTGTACGCCATATTCCGTATGTGTCACTTGTAACGCAAACATACTGGAATTGATACTGTTACTGTAAATTCTATTGACCCTAGGGTCAATCACAGAATTTAATAAGTTTCGGACATTAAAGTTTGAAACCGTTTACAGGGACAATGTAGAATATTTTCTTGTAATGCATGATAATCCTTTTTGCTAATTGACCTCAAATGATGCAATTTTTATCCGTTAGGTTCATTGTTTAAACTTCCTTTTCCTGGTAAACGCAAGCGGTGACCTTGCATCCGAAAATATTGCATTTGATTTCTGCATATATCCTTTACATCACTTGTCATCATTTAAAAAAAATAAGGTCTGGTATAACCTTACAGTATTGTTGTATTAGTACATTGCTAATTTTTTGGTTAAACGTTCGTTTTGTGACACAAATCGATGTTTTCATATTCGTCAATTGGCGAGCTGCCCGGCCAACAATTGTTGCCTCGAAATGTTTTTTGTCCTGGTTTGTTTTATTTCTAGAAACGAATGTGCAGTACTGTTTGGTGTTTTTTAAACACCCAACCTGCCCCGCGTGTTAATTCCGAATTTGATGGGCGGTTGGCCCTTTTGATGTTGGATTAATTTTTGAAGACTGCTTGACTGCCAAAGAGAAATTGTCTCGGTGCTGGTTTCTTGTTTGTTTTGCACTGAATTTTGTACCTGATGGTAAATTAAACCGTTTGTGTGGAATATTGTGTATGTTTGGCTGCCCAAGGAACAGTGTCTCGGCGCCTTAATACGTGTGATTTGCATTGTGTTGCTTGTCTGGCTGCCCACTAGTAATTGTCTAGGCGCCAGCTGAATGTACCTGATGGGATATTGGCCCATTTTGTGTTGAATATTGTTGTTTGTTTGGCTGCCCAAGAGAAATTGTCTCGGCGCCAACTGAATGTTGTTTGTGTTGTCTATCTTTTACACATTGTTTCATGTTTTTGTATTTGTTTATAATTTCATCACCTTTACCTCTGTGTTTTATTGAAAATGAGTGTACAGTACACCATTATTGTATTCTTTATACCTTGCTGGTAATCACACGTTGGTATTGGAACATTTTTAACATTTTGTAATGTAAGCTCTGTTGTATAATGAGCTAAAATATAACAATTATGGAAATACATAATGTTAGATACTCAGCACTTTCAATCTTGTATGTTTATTTTGACCTTAACCGAGTAACAAAAATGCCTAAGGCAAAGAAAAAATCAGTGAGAAATCATAATATGCCAAGTTTGCAGGCTGAGGGGTTGGAAAAGACGGAGGTCAAACTCAGTGAAGATCAACTTCAGGAAGTGGTGGAGAAAGTTGCGGCCAAGATAATGCCCCTTATCCAACGACCAACTACTAGCTTTGAGGACACCGAACCAGTTGCATCATGCAGCTCTGAGATAGGTGAGGTTCAGCTTGCAAGTAGGGGTATTTCTAGTCAGGTATCATCTGCCCAAAAGCAAAAAATTTGTAACGGTGAATATGTGAATTTAGCACATTTAATTTTGCCCGAGTCTAACTCTGGGCAAATTCTCAGTGTTGATGGTAGTGGACAGATAAATATAACTCCTAAACCTACCAAACGCATTGTTAATATTGATACCTGGACAGATGCATTCATTGTGTTCATGTTTATTGTCAAGTTCACAATGAACAATATCCAGATATGCTAAAATACTTGCATAATATGAGACTAGGCGCAAAACAGTATTATATTAATGGCTGGTTGTCTTACGATGAACAGTTTAGGTTAAAAAAATATATGTGCTCAAATATGTCATGGGCTGTTGTTGATCAAGAGCTTTGGCTTTTGTTTATGTGTAGGCCTAAGCCACAATTACCAAATAATGATGTAGGCAAATGTTTTGATTTTAACTACAAAGGAAGTTGTTCTAAACCAGCCTGTAATTTTGCACACAAATGCATTCGATGTGGAGGAAGACATGCTATGAAATTGTGTAATAAGTCAGGTAGCAGTGGCAATCAAAGTTCTATTTTCAGACCTGCAAACAGCAGTGGCAGTTCAGCAACACAATCAAGATCCTCCACAAGACCTTTGCTGCAGCAATACTGATTTGGTATCACTTGGTCCATCTCCAATTAATGTTGATTTTTTATTGAAATATCTAGCTGATTACCCTCTTTTTTATGATGCACACATTTTGGCTGAAGGATTCTCCAATGGTTTTAGCTTGCAATATGATGGTCCAAGACAATTTAGGGAATGTGATAATCTTTTATCAGTTAGGCAGAATCCAGAAGCTGCCCTTGAGAAGGTAATGAAGGAGGTAGCTTTAGGCAGAATTGCAGGCCCATTCAAGTCATGCCCTTTAGACAATCTTGTTCTATCTCCCATAGGTTTGGTTCCCAAGAAGGATGGAACCTGGAGATTGATTCAGCATTTATCCTATCCCTCAGGTTCTAGCATTAATGACTATATTGATCCTGATTTATGTTCAGTCCATTATACATCTATGGATGAAGTCATACAGTCAATTCAACATTTTGGTAATGGGTGCCTTATGGGTAAAATGGATGTAAAAAATGCTTTTCGACTGTTGCCAGTTTGTCGAAAAGATTTTTGCTTACTAGGCTTTCATCTCAAGGGACATTACTTTGTAGACAAAATGGTGCCAATGGGTTGTGCACTGTCTTGTGCCTTATGGGAAAAGTTTGCTTCATTCATTGAATGGCTTTTCAAACGCTTAAATCCAAGTTATTGTTTACATCATTATCTGGATGATTTTATTTTTCTTGGAGAGAAACAGTCTGTTATGTGTGCACAGACTATGTCTGACTTTGAAAGGTTGTGTTCATTATTAGGGGTCCCTTTGGCTGAAGGAAAAACTGTTGGTCCTACTGTTATACTGGTTTTCCTAGGCCTGGAACTGGATTCAGTTATGTCTCAAATCAAAATACCTATTGATAAATTAAAAAAAATGAGGTCTGCTTTAACATCCTTGCTGAATAAGAAAAAGGTTACACTTAAAGAATTACAATCAATTGTTGGGCTACTAAACTTTTGTTCTCAGGCTATACCAGTGGCTCGAGCATTTAATAGACGTTTTTATGATGCAATGTCTGGTTTAACTAAACCCTTTCATCATTTGAGAGTATCATTATCAATGAAAGCTGATGTTTTTTTGTGGCTCTCGTTTCTTCAGCATTTTAATGGTTTTTGCAGCTTCCCAGAGTTGCACTGGGAAGACAGTGAAACACTTAATCTCTTTACAGACAGTGCAGGTTCCCCTAGCCTGGGTTGTGCAGCTGTTTTTGGCAGCAAATGGGTGTTTTACCCTTGGCCTGTAGAATGGGTAGATACCACTTTATTTGATGACATAACTGTGTTGGAATTGGTCCCCATTGTTCTGGCCTTGTGTATTTGGTCATGCCAATTAAGAAACAGGAAAATAATATTACATGTTGATAATCAGGCATTGGTAGCTATTATTAACAAAAAGTCCTCAAAGTCTAAACGTATTATGCATTTATTGCGACCCTTGATACTTAAATGCATGCATCTTAATATTCAGTACAAAGCTATACATGTAGAGGGTGTCTCTAATGTTAAAGCTGATTCTCTCTCTCGTTGTCAGTGGCAGCGGTTCAGACAAGTAGCACCAGAAGCCAACACAGATGGGGAGGCAATACCAGTTATGTTTCATCCATTGATTTGCAGTCTCAAGTCAATACATTAGTTAGTAATGGTATCACATCGAGCACTAAGGCTTCATATCAATCTGCAATTAAACTGTTTGAAGAATTTAGATTGGCTTACTCCCATCCAAATATTTGGCCTCCACCTGTTGGAGTTATTATGGAATTCATAGCATTTATATCTTTAAGAGGTTTATCACACAGTACTGCTAGGTCTTACATATCAGGTATTTCATTTTGCTGTAAAATAAAAGGCATGTCAGACACTACTAACAACTTTGTAGTTTCGAAAATGCTAAAGGGTTTCCTTAAGTTAAATAGAAGGGTGGACAGTAGGTTACCTATAACACATGGCCTTCTTAGACAGATAATTTCAACCCTACCCACAATTTGTTACACTGCATATGAAACTGCTCTTTTTAAAGCTGTTTTTTGTATGGCATTTTTTGGCTTCTTTAGAGTTGGGGAATTGGTAGTCTCCAATCTAGATAATGAAGGGCATGCTCTCAAATTTGATGATGTCTGTTTTGAAAAAGACAATTCAGCTCTAAAGGTTTTATTAAGGTCTTCTAAAACTGATCAATTGGGTAAGGGTGTTGTTCTACTTATTCCTAAAACAGGGACAGAAACATGTCCAGTAAAGTGCATGTTACAATATGTAAATGTTAGAAAAACACAGCTTTGTAAGCATCTATTTTGCCATTTTAATAGCTTACCTTTGACTAGGTATCAGTTTTCTACTGTTTTGAAGAAATCTCTTGGTGCATTAGGTTTGCAAAAGTCACATTACAGGAGTCACTCTTTCCGCATTGGGGCAGCAACCACAGCATCTCAAAATGGTATGGCAGATGACAAAATTAAGTCTTTTGGTAGGTGGAAATCAGATGCCTTTAAATCATATATTAGAATACCTACTGATGCCCTTGCTTTGAAGTAATTACTGTGTTGAGTATTATCCCATTTTTGCAAATTTATGAGTTTCAGCATAGCTGACCATTTTCCTAAGTATATTGCAGATCAACATAAGCTAGTCTGGATTGTTGGATCTTCCATCATTAAAAGGGCTTTTTGTTATGCCAGAAACTGCAGACCAAACGGATCTCAACTTGACATGAGCTACAAAGTAGAGATTTTTTGGCAGGGCAGGAGTGGTCTGGTATGGCGACAACTTTTTTCTTTGCTCAGACATCTTGCCACTATACAAGATCCACCAGACCTGTTAGTAATTCATTGTGGTGGCAATAATATTGGTCAGCAGACAACTATTTCAATAATGCTAGAAATTAAGCAGACTTTATCTAAAATTACCAAACTGTTTCCCCGTTCCATTATTGTGTGGTCCCAGATACTTCCAAGACTTCATTGGAGAAATGAAAATTGTCACAAAGCTCTTGAAAAAGCCAGGAAAAGGGTCAACAATGGCATTGCCTCATTCATATTAAGTCGAGGAGGGAAGTATTTACGCTACACAGATATAAACGAGTCCGTTCCGAGCCTTTATTGCGATGGGGTTCATCTAGCTAACAAGGGCAATAATATTTTTCTTAGAGCTTTAACTGAAGGTATACATCAGTTCCTTTATACTGATGTTAATGTTTATCCTAATTGTTAAAGATATGGCCACACTTCATGGTTTTACTGGTGGCGGTATGGCTTTGCCATGTGGCGGGAAATTACATCCACCAGGGTTAACCGTGTTTCTATGTGTTTAAACTAACAGTGCGAGTCTCTGTCACCAGGGCTCGTCATCTGTTGCTTACAAATAGACTTTTTATGTTGAGAAGCTGTGGCCAGATTACGCCAACAACAAGAAATATATTGTGTTGCCTTTGTTATGTAACTTTGCATCAAATAAATATGATTCTTATTTTAATTAACTGCATTTGTACTCTGTAATAAGTTTCGGACATTAAAGTTTGAAACCGTTTACAGGGACAATGTAGAATATTTTCTTGTAATGCATGATAATCCTTTTTGCTAATTGACCTCAAATGATGCAATTTTTATCCGTTAGGTTCATTGTTTAAACTTCCTTTTCCTGGTAAACGCAAGCGGTGACCTTGCATCCGAAAATATTGCATTTGATTTCTGCATATATCCTTTACATCACTTGTCATCATTTAAAAAAAATAAAAACCCACCCTTCCCACCGCTTTTATTATTGTATTTGTCATTCAATCCAAGTTTTAGTCTCGTTTCAGCGCACTCCTTTTCTGCTATAGTTCCACTACAGGACAGTAACGTTCTACAAGTCACAGCTTCGATAATGACTGGAATGCGGGAAATTACCTCCACCAGGGTTAACCGTGTTTCTATGTGTTTAAACTAACAGTGCGAGTCTCTGTCACCAGGGCTCGTCATCTGTTGCTTACAAATAGACTTTTTATGTTGAGAAGCTGTGGCCAGATTACGCCAACAACAAGAAATATATTGTGTTGCCTTTGTTATGTAACTTTGCATCAAATAAATATGATTCTTATTTTAATTAACTGCATTTGTACTCTGTAAATTATATGATTCCGTTCACATAAAGCTTCCGTCGGCCGAAATGTCTAAAAAGATTAACCGTTCAAATCACCTGGTGTGTGACATTTGTAATGCTTAGTCCACCTTGTTAGTGATATGTTTGTGCCCGCGGGCTTTCCTTGATCATCTATCCATGTTCTAAACCAAAGGTTCTCACAACTACACTCCAGAGAGTTATCAGCTAGATTTACCGTCAAGAGTGTCTTTCCGATATTCTCCGGGAAGGAACGAGGTTTCAAAACCCAGATATTGTTTCCCTGGATGCTAAGAAATTTGAGTTGTGTGAGTCTATGAATGCTATTGCCATCCACATTTAGAAATTCTAGGTCTGTAAAGTTTGTTAATAGGTTTCGCGGAAAAGATCGTATATGCGTTTATACCATGTAGAGAGGCTGTTATTGTGTCAATGGAGAGAACAATCTAGATATTTCGACATCTCCTACTAAACGAGATTATTTTTATGCTTCTTAGTGTATATAACTATATTTGATGATAAGTCCGAACGCCTCCGACTCGTGCTGCTGAATGCAGGCTTGTCTATCCCTAACGAGATTCCCTTTAAGCCTAGCATGCTATCAACTCAAATTTCCGTTAGTGACGTCAAATTACAGATTCTGATGACGTTTTGTAGAATTCTCCGAAAAGAAAATCCACAAATGTCAAGACGTTCAAGCGAATCGAGGCACTTCCATGCGTCAGGATTAATGATACTGATGTAATTGTTATCTAAATATAGATCCTGCAGGACAGGAAATACGCTGTGATTGGTTGGACAGAAATAAGGTTGATACTGCATTATCTCGTTCTGGGTCATTATTAAAGTTTTCAAAAGGGGATTCCATCGTTGGCATAAAAGATCGGTATGATATTATTTGCCAGTCTGAGATGTTGTAAAGGTGTATTTAAATACCGTCATATTCACTGAACTTAGTTCATTTTTGTCTAACACAAGTGTTGTAACACTTGCGCTTTGCAATGTCTTGAAAAAGTTAATTGGTAGCTTGTGGCAAAGACCGTTGTTTTGTAGATTCGGCTCTTGCAGATTCGGGAGGCTTCCAAAGGAGAGAGATAACTGCCTTCTGTTTATATTCCTATTTGAGCTCAATTCTAATATTGTCAGATGCCCAATGTCCTTAAACGCATCCTCGGTTATATTAACGATGTGGTCAGCCTTTAAGTATAAGCAATCTCCAAATTACTGATGCTAGCGAAAACCTCTCAGAAAACGTTGGCAGAAAATCGTTTCCAAAGTCCAAACTGCGTGTTCTGTTCGGTAAATGAGAACCGTGCCCCCTACAGTATGTCAGGTTATTTACGCAACAACATAATTCATTACTAGGAGGGATGTAGTCATTCTTACATAACTTGCCTGATTCTTCGCCAGCCAATTCTGCAAAACCATTAAGCCATAGAAGACCATCGCATTGCTTATAATTCTTTCAACACATTCTAAGCATCGTGTTCACCTGAAATAAATAGTCGTGATTATTAGTGTTTATTTGAACGGTGCTTTAAGCCGCTTTCAACAGTAGTTCAGTTATAACATGGTATTTACTGGGTATCATATCGATATAAACGGTATCGTTTATCCGGACAAGGAAACGTTAGTCGAAATAATATCCACACTGAACGACAAGGACGTGTTGTAATTACTACCAGTGTTAATGTATTTGGTAGAACTCGAAATGCTATCCATTCTGAACGACAAGGACGTGTTGTAATTACTACCATTATTAATGACTTTTGTATGACTCGACCGGTGATCGAACCCTGATCTCCCGTTCTAAAGGTAGACGCGATTTAATCCATACACCACTATTAACCCTTATCCTGCTGCAATTGGTATTAATTGAGCAATACGGAAAGTCTTAATGTTTATTATTATTTATATAGTATTTTACGCATTTATATACAATGATTCAGTTAGATTACGGTGTGTTCTTGGTAACTTACCAGTAATACTGGTCAATTTAGGATGGCACTAGTGAGTCAGTCTTATTGATAACCCGACAGTCCTAAGTATCAAGGATGGAAACCCATCACAAAGTCAAGATCCAACCTCTGTGTGTTTTAACAACAATACATAAAGAGTAGGACGTTTGAGCCGTTCCATGAGAAAACTTACACTGTGGACTTTGCGTAAAGTATCGACCCAGATCAGCCGTGCAAGCTTAACATGGCAGACACTTTTCGCCTCCTGTGGATTTTCTGTTTCAGGAATCATTACCCTATACCTCTATCCCCCTGAGATGGAATGTGTCGGCCTGGATTAGCCTGCACGTGCTGATCAGGGTCAATACATTACACAGAGTCCACAATGTTGGTTTTCTGACGGAACGGTTAATTTGTATTTAAATCGACAAGGAAAATAGACATAGACACCGTTATGATGTTTTTAAAAGCCGACTGCTGCAGAGGCGTCCAAATGCGTATGCTTGTGTGAAAAGGTTAAGCAATTATACATCATGTTACGAACGATTCTAAACAACATTTTCGAACAATGTTGACCAAGATCCGCCTGCACATGCCGTCAGTCTAATCTGGGCTAAAAGATAAAGTCCATAAATAGCAAAACAAACAATTTAGGTTATAATTCTATAACCCGTGTGACGCTAACTTTCTACCACCTTTCTCGCCATAACTGTTTTTCCCAAGTGTTTCAATGTTTATGAAACAGGCTTTACTTAATATTAAATAGTGATGTTTGAATAGCGAGTAAGGTACACCAAAGTTACAATACACGACTTTATCGGGGCTGATCTTGGTCTACAGTTGTTGCCATCGCAGTTTTATTTCATGCATACATTGCAAAGTAAAACGTAAGATTTGACAATGGTAAGGATTAACTTCCGTCCGTACTTGAGCATGTTTTCTTTTATCTAACACCGAGATAAAGCGACGAAAAGGGGAATAAATGTACAAAGTCGAACCCCGAAAGCTATGTCAACTCTGTCGGCGTGTGTTTCCTAGAAAAGAAAGGCAGATACAGTCTGACCCTAGCTTGAATGGTATGAGCCGGATAAATGTGTCTAAAAGATGCGAGTCAATGCTTCTCTTGAGCTCAAGCAGGTGGGATGGTATTGGTTTCATACCCTTTGTGTTATGTCGATGTAAATAAAGGGCTTGTCACCGATATCATCTTTCCTGTTCGCCACGATATGACATAATATGTTGAATGTGGCGTAAAATCCCAAACAATCACAACCAGTCGGAGGGTTAGAGAGTAATGGTGACTCACAAAGCGAAGGGTCAATAATCTAACGCTGGTATTAAACGAGATTTGCAAGTGTAACATAGGGACTAGACAAGAAGACACAAGTAGCACAACATGCATTGTTACTGTTTTTATATCCATGGACTTTCAGTCAGGTTGATTGGTTGATTGATTGATTATGTGATTGGAGTGTAGCGCCGTTTTCAACTTCAATTCAGTTATATCCAGGTGGCAAGTGGAACTATAGTGTATCATGACGTGTTCGCACGAGTACCCCACACATAACTTTCTTCACAGGTAATGTTCGTTTTTACCGTGTAACGGCTTAAATAAAATTGAAAGCGACATAAAAAAACAAATAAAACAAACAAACAAATACGGATGGAGCTATCTTCAATGAATTCAGGGAATTCACCCTTTACGTGATACAATGTACAGACCACGATTGACGCATATGTATCTTGCGACGTTTGACAGCAATGCTGAAAATTGGACAATGCTAATCAAAGCATATTTCCAAAACAAACATTGTTATCTTCGTGTTATATTCAGCAATTTCTCCTTATCCTGATTACTTAATGTTTTTGAAATGCCGTCTGCTTTTGGCACGTCAAAATGTCGCACATAACGTCTGCGCCGTGTATTGGCTTCGGCGTTAGATGCGGGAGCAAGAGACCAGGGTTCAATCCTCGATCGAGTTAAAACAAAGACATAACAATGGCAGTAAGAGATTTCCTTATATTTGCGCAGGATTAAAACGAATGCATCGGTTCCTTGATAAATAATACCGGTAAAGGCAGTACATACCGTAGGAAACGCATTTTTATAATTTAAAAAGATTTGAAAGTGGCGTAAAACACAATTCAAACAAACACGCAATAACCATTTCAATTAATTATAATCATAAATATGAATAATAGTCGAATTATTGTCTGCTGCAGATTTGTTGTATGTGGGAAAGGGTCAAACTATTAACACACGATGTCCTTGTGACGTAATAGCAAGACATATACAAACCGAACTTAGGGACTTTGCCACTAATGAAGGTTCAGATCAGTTTGCACAGTTGATCAGGATCTGCAATGATTGCAATGTGGTCCTATAAGACTCATTGGAGCATCCGGGAGAATATCTTTGACAGAAATATTAATTGTTTATGAACGTATAGAATCGTCATTTCGTGTTTGTTTATGACGTGGTTTTTATTTTGATACATTGTATGTGTATGTGTGAGAGTGACGTTTCTATTTTAATCGACAAGGAAAGAAAATATATTCGCATGTTATACAAACGCAAATAAATAACCCACGACATAACCAACTGGTGAAAAATCTAGTTGAAATACTAGTAGCTTCTGTACTAGCCTCGTAATGCGACCCTTTGTCTCGTTTTAAATTATATATCAATATCTAAGATATGTTTCAGGGCTGATCTGGGTCTACAGTTGTTGCACTCGCAGTTTAATGTCATGCATACAAAGCAAAGTAAAACGTAAGATTTGACAATGGTAAAGATTAACTTCCGTCTGTACTTGAGCATGTTTTTTTTTTATTTAATACCGAGATAAAGCGACGAACAATGGAGTTAAGGTACAAAGTCGAACCCCGACAGCTGACATAATCTTTTGAATGCGGCGTTTAATCCAGATCAAACAAAATCAATTGACAGTAAGAGAGTTATGTTGACTCCCAAGCAGAAGAGTCAATAAACAAACGCTGGTATTACCGAGTTTTCACGTGTAACATAGGGACTAGACAAGGAGACACAAGTAGCACAACATGCATTGTTATCACTCTGTATCAACCAACTCTGTACAAGTTTAAGAGAGGGTAATATCAACGGTATATTTGTTTAAGAAAATATTCACGATATCATCTGTTAATTTCTGCAGATTATATTGCCAAATGTTCAGATACTGTCGTTAATTTACAAAAACTACTTAATATTATAGACCAATTCTGCATTGACACAGGTATGGAAATTAATCTTGAAAAGACAGAATTGATTGTTTTCAGAAATGGTTGCCCATTAAAATATAATGACAAATGATTTTTAGGTAAAGAACAAATTAGAATATCATCATAATACAACTATTTGGGATTGATCCCCTATGCTGTCATGGTTTTCAACAAAAACTTGCAGCTCAAACCAAGAAAGCTACTTTTTCTATTTATAAATATCTGAGAGCATTCTGTTTATTTCCTTGTAAATATCTTTTTATGTTGTTTGACTCCATGATAAAACCAAAATTGTGCTACGGAGCGCATGTATATAGCCATACATATTCAGAAGTCGTAGAATCTGTTCACTAAATTAAATAGTAAAACAAATAACATGGTAGCATTGGGTGACTAAGGTAGACATACTTTTTATATTGATTAGTATTCTTACTGTATTAAATATTGGTGTCGTGTATTAATAATGCCAAATAACAGATATCCTCGAAAGTGTTATTTAATGCAAAACTCCTTGGATGACGCTGGACGCAGAACCAGGAGTACTTATGTCAAACACTTACTTTTCTCTACGGTTTTGGCTACGTGTGGATTACAAAGGAAGTTGGAAACGCCAATAATTGTGTTAAATGTTTCAAACAGCGCTTGATAGACTGTTTCAAACAAAACTGGCATATACGAATCAACGATTCTGGCTGTTGCGATCATTACAAGCATTTTAAATCTCTGCTAAATGTTGACAGATATCTGTTAAATGATATGTCATTTAAATATAAAAACGCTCTTGCCAAATTTCGAGACTGATCGAAAAAATAATATTCATCGTGAACAACGCAAATATTTCAGAAGTTAAAGAAAAATATTGTTAAATGTGAATTTCATGTGTTATTTCACTGCCAAAATTTTGATCAATTACGAACTGTATTTTTATCTGATTGGTTTTTAGGACACCAACATTGATGACTTTTAAAATACGTTGCTTCAAAAACGACAATCCTGATGTAATAATTAAACCTTTCATATTTCATCTCTATGTTAATGAAAGAATGATAAGGACATCATTTCAGCTCTATAATACTTGTTAAATAGAATACATTGTACTATGGGCCGGTGGCCACATTACTTTCAATAAATGTGTGTCAATGTCATTGTCACTGTCACAAACCGGGGGGTAAACGTTATTCTAAAACCGAAGATTCAATATGAGTCCTTAACCGGGCATTAAGGTGGCATATAACATTTGCGCTCAGGATATGGGTTGAAAACAGAAAAAATATTAAATAGTAAGTTTTTGGTACATTCTTATGGCAGATTGTTATGTTTATTGATTATAAATTTGAAATGTAAGCTCTCAGCATGAGTTTGTCTTTCGCGGTTGAACCCATTCCTCCTTCTGGTCCATATGTTTAAGGAGAGACACTTACTAAAACAGCTTGTTGAGCAAGGCGTGAATTTAGAAGGAAATTTGAATACCAGCTTAAGCGTCCAAGACCGCTTGAACATGAGTTGGAAACATGCTATTTCTGACCACAGGTAACAGTTATGTAACCTAAGAGGTAACACAAATCACACTTTACTATAACATAGAAGATTTTCTTTTTTTAAATCATTTTCACTTTTTACTATTACATCAACGAAGTATATTTCCTTTTGTAAGGCACTTAACATTACTGAGGTGAAATTTTGTTACAAAACATAATAGGGCAACATCAACGTCGGAGGTGTGTCGCTATCAGCCAAAACAACATCTTGATACACACTGAAAAATTGAAAACTTTATTTAAAGCGAATAATCAGGTAGCTGATTTCAGCGAAATGTATATTCGTTCAATTAACTTTTATAGCAAGTAAAATCCATTATGTATCATTGACCCTTAAATGTATCGATTTTGAATTCTTAAAAACTGCCAGAAACTCAATAAGGGATCGGGTACGTGGAAATTGTATTCATAAGTCTTCACCTCAGTGATGAAGAGAAATAGTATCTTTACATTTGTTCTTATATCTCCCAAATACACCACACACATATAATTGGATTTCGCAGATTGTTTAATTTTATAGTATGGTATATGAAAAGGAAACATTTGTTGAGATATCTCAAAGCAGTTGTTGTTTGCAAATAATACTTTTTTTGTTTAAAATTAAGTCTTCTGTTCAATAGTAAAAGGTGATGTTTTAAACATCTTAATCTAAGATACTCGAACCTGTGTTTCTGACTCCACCGGTTGCCTATTGGTTTGAGGAATTTAAGCAACTCACTCTTCAATTCCACATTAATCTTCTGGGATTTTCGTTGTGTAATGTTTAGATTAAAGCGTAAAACGACTTTGTATTCCCTACTTATTTTACCTGTTTCAGTCCACCTTTTATACAAATTATTTCCAGTTTATTGACTGAGATTGTGGATTCTAGTAATGTCCTAATAAATATGGCTCTCATTGATTCATGAAAAGTCTTAAAATAATACCAGAGCTTATATTTGTAAAGGTTGCGTGTCCCTGGGTAACAGAAAATCAACTTTCAAATGTGTATTGCCACTAAATATGACACCAAAAGCGGAGACTAAATATGACTCCAAAAGCGAAATAAAAATATGACTTCTGTAGTGGATTGTAAATATGACTCCCACACCGGAGAGTAAATATGATTCCCAAACGGGGAGAGTAAATATGTCTCCCAAAGTGGTTACTAGATATGACTCCAAAAGCGGATAGAAATACGACCTTCGTAGTGGATATTAAATATGACTCCAAAACCGGAAATTAAACATGACTGCCAAAAAGGGAGAGTAAATATGTCTCCCAAAGTGGAGAATAAATATGACTTTTAAATCCCAAAGTGGAGAGTAAATATGACTCGCAAATCCCAAAGTGGATAGTCAATATGACTCCAAAAGAGGATAGTAAATATGACTCCCAAAGTGGAGAATAAATATGTCTCCCAAAGTGAAGAGTAAATATGACTCCCAAATCCCAAAGTGGAGAGTAAATATGAATCCCAAATCCAAAAGTGGAGAGTCAATATGACTTCCAAAGGGCCGAGTAATATGTCTCACAAAGTGGAGAGTATCATTGTCTCAAAAGTGGAGAGTAAATATGACTCCCAAAGTGGAGCTAGCATATGACTCCCACAGCGGAGAGTAAATATGACTCCCAAAGTGGAGAGTAAATATGACTCTAAAAGTGGAGATAACGTATGACAACCACAACGGAGAATAATTATGACTCCCAAAGTGGAGAGTAAATATGACTCCCAAAGTGGAGAGTAAATATGACTCCCAAACCGGAGATTAAATATGACTCCAACAGTGGAGATTAAATATGACTTCCAAATCCCAAAGTTGAGAGTAAATATGACTCCCAAAGTGGAGATAAAATATGACTCCCAAAAGACGAGAGCCAATATGACTACAACAGTGGGGATTAAATATGACTCCAACAGTGGAGATTAAATGTGATTCCATCAGTGGAGATAACATGTGACTCCTTAACCGCGATGTAAATAGGATCTTTAATCATCAGACGCGGCTTCTATACAAGTGTTGGGACACTTTAAGAATTTGCGTTATCAATAGAGGACTTAAAAGGCAGATAGTGTTTTGTTAGAAGAGAGGTAGTTTTTCCATAATAATAGATTGTCAATTTATCAATCTAGGACTTAAGAAGGCAGGTATACGTTTTGATTTTGTTTTTATTGTTTGTGGATTTTATATTTTTCGACTTCTTCTTGGTATTTCAGTTATCTCACAATGTACATTGTATGTAGTGAACTCGCGTTGTCTCGAACTCGAAACAAACCCCTTGATTGACTTCGTGTAAACGGAGTGTGTGTGTGTGTGTGTGTGTGATTAATGGTAAATGAATTATGTATTGACAGCTTCGTTAATCATTTATTCTTAACTGGCTATTACGAAAAGCATGTGATAAAATCATACCCACATCATATATCTACATCAAGGTAAAAATTATATAAGGTATAAACGGCATGTGTGTGTGTGTGTGTGTGTGTGAACGCTTGATTAATGGTACATTAATTATGTATTGACAGCTTCGTTAATCATTTATTCTTAACTTGTCTATTACGAAAAGCATGTGATAAAATCATACCCACACCATATATCTACACCAAGGTAAAAAATATATAAGGTTATGAAACCAACCAATCGTTAAGACCTGAAGATGATTTCGTAATTGTGTTCCTACTTGCAAACAAACATAAGTCAAAGCGATTAAGAGAGATCATTTCTTCTGCAAGAAAACGCATGTGAAATTGATCCAAAGAGTATATAGTTTTAGCCTGTGAGGTAAAGTAGCTCAATAGCTATTGATGACATGAAATTTAATACGAGAAACGTATTGTTAGGTGTAATTAGTCGCCGGGCAAAAGCCCGCGACTTCTATTTTTAATAGGTTTTCGGAAATGACATGGGAGGGGGGATTATTATTAGAAAGAAACACATTTAGATGTCTTGAACATATTACAATTGTGTTTGTTTAAAAACACTAAGTAATGACACATCTAAAATGAAATAAATATTCCGATGTTTTAGGTATTTTCAGTTTCTTTATTTTGACTCGCATTTATGTTTTTTTGTTTTATTTACGAAGACAAAACAATCCCTATTAGCTAGACTGGTATACTTTATTTTACACTATATACTACATGTAATCAAATCGGGTCTTTCGTACAAAATTATTTCGTCCTTGACAATTTCAAATGTGTCATTTAATTCCCTAAAGGCATATTGCTTCCGATCTGCATATTGTTATGCATCATTGACACAAGGGCGCTCATCATAATATACTTTTAAAACATGAGTAGTTTGTTATTTTCATCATAAAAAAGGAAGGAAAGAATTAAAATAAATTAACATGTTGTAGGGCTCAGTTTATGTTCGAAATTAAGTTTAAATTATACAACAATTTCAATGAGATTTAACTGTTTAGTTGATATTATATTTCGAAGGTGGTCTAATTTATAAATATTGGACTACATTTCAACATTTGATAAAGTATGATATAATTAGGATGCCAAGCTAATATCATTTTGAGAAAAAGAGAAACTCGTGTCTTAAAAGTAGATTGCTGCAAAGGTGTCCACTGTTGACTTAAATAGAGGAAAGGTAAAATGACGTGCTATTGCATGCAAATCCTAAATTATCTGTTTTGTGGTTTTATTGAAAAATAATAAAATTCAAATATTCTGACAAACATCTTGAAAAGTGTATGTGGAATTCATCAATCTTATAATTATTCCTTAATGAAAGCACTGTATACATATTAAGACTAATGATTGGCAAGATTACTCATTTCCATTACTGTTTATGATCAATAATTAGTTGGTTGTGTGTATGGTCAACCTACTTTGGAATGGAGATTGATCATAAACAATGAAAGGCTTCAATTATCATTCACTTCGTTGACAAAACAATGCAAGTTATGATACATTTTCACTTGACCCCACCCCTGATGTTCCAATATGCCCCTCAGTTGATAACTGTTTAATCAACTACTATAATGTTAGTGTTATGCATAACTGCACTATGGATATCCGGCAACATTAATGCGTTGCATCAACGTTTTCTTGTTATCGTCCTGATATAATTCTATACCCGTTTTAAAGGCATAATATATATATAACCTTATACAGCTATATTTGATTTTAAATACTATAACAGCGGAACATATGCGAATACCAAATTTATTGCATTAGCGACCATTATAGATCAGTATATATTTAGATCACTCTAGACAGTCTGATCGGAATTTACACTGTTCGTGAATTAATCAAAGAAGGTCTGACATCGCTCTTGATATCTAAATCAGATGCAGTAGTATGGGTGTGCAAATTGATCTATATGTACATTTGTTAAAATATCCTGACGATTGTGTGTATGGTATTTAAGGTAGTGGACCGTAATGAAAACCTCCACTTGAAATTCTTCAATTTTAATGCTTTATCCTATGCTGTTAAGCACAGGACTTCAAATATTTTGAGGGTTTCAAGGTAGTGGTTCGAATCCCTCCAGAAGCACAACTATTTTTTTTATTTTGTTCTTCTTTGTTTGCATTAGCTAACATTTTTTACAGAAGTTTATATTGTATTTTGATTGAAAAGTAATTAAATACCTTTCTACACATAAATATTAGATAAACATACTTTCCTGAAGAAGCGTCAATTGTGAAATTTTTACCATGTCATACTAAAACAATTATTGAGAAAAATCCGAACGGTAAAAATTTCTAATATTTTTATATTGTATGTGGAATAGTATATATATAAAAGTTATTCATGAAGTACTGATGTCCCAATAATAGAATTGATGCTCTACACTTTTGTTTTAGAACGTTATTTTTCAAATCTGTCAAAAAAATAGATTTCTCCTGTCCGCCATAATACAAAAATGTTCATATTAGATTATTTTCCAAATTAATGTTGCATGTTTATATTTTTTTCTTAAATTATATTCTTTAAGAATACACTGATATTAAATAAAATAAAAACTATTGAAAATTAATAAAACAATTACCCTTTATCCCAATTTTGACTTTGTAATTTTTTCGTCGCTTTTTGAAAATGGGGTCCGGTAAAGAAAATGCCGATAATTTTTTTTTTTAGACAGTAAATGTTTCTAAACATTTGGATATAGACCAGTGGTAATATATAGATGATATATACAAAAACCTTTAACTGATTTTAAATATATCCCATTACGGTCCCACTACCTTAACGCAGCTCTCAACAATGTATCAGTTATATCATGGTGTCTCCTGGTTATGTGGCCTCTACTACTGGTCCATACACAATATGAATCACCAGCGAGTCAGTCTTAATGCTAACCCATTAATCCTGAGCGATAAGGAGAGAATAAACATTACTATCATGTTTGACCCGGCCGGGAATCGAACCCGAGATCTCCCGCACCCGAGGCAGACCTTTATCCACAACACCACCGCGGCGGTCCCGTGATGATGATTTTCGCAATGCATGACTCCTATACACTTACTGTGTTGAATCATAAGATATCACATTGTCGTATCCCTAAATCGTAATAAACCGCATGGGGTGCGCGGGTTGCGGTTATATAATGATACGACGCGTCAACAAAATAAACAGTACGTTCAGTACTGGTAAGGAACTCCGTGATATGTCTGAAATTCTCTCTAAAGCGGCATGAAACCGTACCAACAAACATATACGATCGTTATCCCTCATTTGAATTAAAGTTTCATTCATCAGGAGGGATTCTGCTGGAAAAGGGATATTCAAGCAGAATTAACTTTAACTTGATTAGTTCTAGTGTAGAGAAGCATGATTCCGATTGCGCATTCATACTTAAGGATCCAATAAGATTCTGTTCTCCACAAATTTCTAGAAAACATCTATCACCAATCGGGTTCTAAGGTATACCCTAATGAGGCTTACCAGATTTACTGGGTCTACTTTGAGTGATTGATTGATTGGGGTTTAACGCCGTTTTCAACAATTTTCCAGTCATGTCACGGCGGCCAGTTCATCTATTCATATGTTTCCTGGCTTTCTCACACCAGTAATCCACACAACATACTTTCCAAGCAAGTGGCTGCTTTTCCACATAGACTGTAAGCTCATTGGTGGAAGGCGAATAGTGACTTTTATCAAACGACGGAAAGAATGTTGGCCGAGCTGGGGTTCGATCCCACAACCCCTGGATTGACAGTTCGCGTCACTACCGACTGAGTTATCGGGGCTCGGCTTAATGGGTCTATACTGGTCGCAAATGTCTTAATGTTAGATATCGCAGGGCAACGCTTAATGTATGTTACACAAATAAAATAATGATAACCATGACTTTAAATTTCAGGTGAAAACAGTACTTAGATCTTTTGACACAAATAATAAGCAATGCTTTACATCAGTCTCTTCGCGATGGTCTTCTATGGCTTTGCCGTTTTGCAGAATGTTGTTGGCGAAGAAAGAGCCAAGTTGTGTAGGAATGGCGACATCCCTTGTAGTAATGACTTATGTTGTTGCCTACGTAACTTGACATATTGTGAAGGGCACGGTAGACGTTTACCGTATATACCCAAATTACCGAACAGAACACGCAGTTTGGACTTTGCAAACAATTTTCTACCAGCGTTATCGAGAGAGGTTTTCACTAACATCAGTTCTTTGGAAATCGAATACGTATACTTAAAGGCTGACCAGGTCGTGAATATAACCGAGGATGCGTTTAAAGATATTGGCCAACTGACAAGATTAGATTTGAGCTCAAATAATAATATAAACAAAACCCAATTATCTCTCTCCTTTGGAGGCCTTCCGAATCTACAAGTGCTATATCTACAAAACATCGGTCTTGGCCACACGATACCAATTGACCTTTTCAAGAGATTGCGAAATGCAAGGGTAACAACACTAGTCTTGGACAACAATGAATTAACATATGTGAATATGACTATATTCAAATACCTACCACGTTTAACATATCTCAGACTTGCAAAGAATCGGATACAGAACTTTTATGCCAATGACGGACATCTCTGTTTAAAGACCTTGCATTTGAACCAGAACGCGATCACGCAGTATCCACCTTTATTCTGTCCAACCAATCACAGCGTGTTTCCCGTCCTGCAACATCTATATTTAAATAACAATTACATCAGTATCCTTAGTCATGATGCATGGAAATGCCTCTATTCCGTAAAACTTCTTGCGATGGGTGGAAATGTTGTACGGGCAATTCAAAAAAATGTCATCTTTAATTTGACATCTTTAACTGAATTTCGAGTTGATGGCATGCTAGGCTTACAGGGGGTATCGTTACACATAGACAAGTCTGCATTCAACAGCACGAGTCTTAGGCGTTTGGTTTTATCATCAAATAACATTATATACACTAAAAAACATTTGGAGCATAATGTATTTGAAGGCTGTAGGGGTCTTACGTCTCTAGATATAAGTAAAAATAATCTCGTTCAATTAGATGATGACGAAATAACTAGATTGTTCTCTCCGTTGACACAGTTACAGAGACTCTACATGGTATCAACGCATCTACGATCCATTCCGAGTAACCTTTTAACAAATTTTACAGACCTAGCATTTCTAAATGTGGACGGCAACGGCATTCAGGATTTTGGTGATGCATTCAATGGACTCACGAAACTCAGACACCTTAGTGTCCAGGGGAACAATATTAGGGTTTTGAAACCTCTATCTTTCCCGGAGAATATTAGAAAGACCCTCATGACGGTAAATCTAGCGGATAACTCACTGGAGTGTAGTTGTGAAAACCTTTGGTTTAGAACATGGATAGGGGAATACGGAAAGCCCGCGGGAACAAACATATCACTAACAAGCTGGCCTAAGCGTTATGAATGTCACACACCAAGTGGTTGGAGCGGTAAACCTTTTAAGACATTTCGACCAACCAATGTTTCTTGTGAAAGGAATCATATAATAGTAATTGTATGCGTGAGCTTAGGGTCAATACTATGTATTGTAACTGTATCAATTCCAGTCTGTTTGCGGTACAGGTGGCACATTCACTATATGGCGTACAAACTGGGTAAAAGGACACAACGCGACCCTGAAAGAAGGCCGTTGCTTGGAGATGAAGGCTATCCCGAGGGTGAACCATACACCTACGTCGTATACCATGACGACGACTCTCCGTTTGTTCACCACGACATATGTGACCTTATCGAGAAAGAACTTGGTTTGAAGCTCTACATTTGGCATAGAGACGCGCCACTCGGCTCTAAGGCAAAGATCATGTTCGATGCTATTCACTCAAGCTCGCATGTACTTGCAATCATTTCGAAAAATTTCGTGACAGATGGTTGGTGTGATTTTCAGCTAGGTATCGGTCTGCTTAAAAAGAACGAGAAAAGACAAGACTGTCTTACCTTACTTGTGTTAGAGGATCTGGACTGTAGTGTAATGCGGCGATCTTGGTGTGTAACCCTGGTGCGAAATGCCACGGCTTATTGGTGTTCTGACCATCAAAGTATTAAGACAAAATTGTGTAGTGATCGACTGGCTACTCGATTGGCAGGCAAGGGGAAAGAAGCATCATACCAGTAGCAGTTTAAGTGGTAACTATTTGACTGCTTGCATAGAGGTTGTGAATATTTTGCTGCAATAATAGTGCCGGTGCATCTCCGCCGTTTGACCAGGTTTTATACCGTTGGAAGATTAACTTAATCTGTTGATCTTTTCATTCTTAAAACTAGCCATTGGATAATAAACATACCTGTTTGAGAAACACTCTACTGTTTACATTGTTTTGCGAATTGAAATCGATACATTCGGTTGCGAGAGGTCGTTGGTTTGAACACCGCTTGGGTTATAACAAAAACTTTAAAAAATGGTAGTAATGGCTGCCTTCCTTGGCAATCAGGGTTGCATTATTAGCATAACGACTGATTGGCTGGTATCAGGATAAATGGACCAGTTATATAGGTAATTGACCCAGGCAACGCCGCTGTATAACCGAAAAGTGTTTAAAGCGGCGTAAAATACCAACTAATCAATCAAATCGATCGATGAAAACTAACCTTATTTGAAAAATATTGATATGCCTTGCTGAAGTGCAAAAATTCCATGACATGCTGAGTACAGATTTAAGCTGTTTCGTTAACGGTTAACAGTATTTCCGTTATATCACATCGTTTCGTGTAAAATGTATTATTAATACCGGTATTATGGACCTGGCACCGCATTATCAATCGTAATGTGAGCCATTCCGCGAGAAAACCAACATTGTGGAATCTGCGTAAAGTATCGACCCGGAGCATGCCGCGCAGGCTAATCCGGCCAGACACTTTTCGCCTCCTTTTCAGGAATCATTAATATATACATGTACCTCTATCCCCCTGAGAGTGAATGTGTCGGCCCGGAGTGCGCAGGCTAATCGAGGTCGATACATTACGCAGAGTCCATAATTGGTTTTCTCATGGAACGGCTCATGTTATTCACTCAACCCTGAGCGTTATGGAAGAACACACTTATTACTACAATTGTTAACTCTTTCGATGCCGAATTTTAAAAAGCCCAATCTTCAATGTTTAAAATTGGACCGCTCCATTTTAGTCAAACAGGACATTTGGTAAAAGTTATTGTCTAAGTGGCAAACAATGCAGATTACAGTAGAGACAGCTCGTTTTGATCTGCCTCACTTGACTCTGCATTGTTTGCAAAAAGCCTTCAATTGCCTTTGACAGCGAAAGGGTAAAGTTTTGTGTTGTGAATGGACAAGGTATCGAACCCTGGTCTCCCACTCAACAGACGGACGTTTAAACTATTACACCACGTAGATGGTGATGGTTTCCTCATACCAAGGACATAGTCATTTTGACGCGGTACCTCCTTCTTTTACGATAGTTTATACATACCAAGGTCACAGACATTTTGACGCGGTACCTCCTTCTTTTACGATAGTTTCGTTATACCGAGGTCACAGTCGTTTGACGCGGTGCCTCCTTCTTTTACGAGAGTTTCGTTATACCGAGGTCAAACTCATGTTGACGCATTACCTCATTCCTTTACGATAGGTTCGTCATACCGAGGCCAATGTCATTCTGACACTGTCCTTCCTTCCTTTACGATGCTTTCGTTATACCGAGTTCAGTCATTATTATGCTGTACCTCCTTCATTTACGATAGTTTCGTCATACCGAGATTACAGTTATTTAAACGCTGTACCTGCTTCCTTTACCATAGTTCGTCATACCGAGGTCACAGTAATTTCGACGTTGTAGCTGCTTCCTTTACGATAGTTTCGTCATACCGAGTTCACAGTCATTTTGACGCAGTACCTCCTTCCTTCACGTTAGTTTCGTCATGCCGAGGTCACAGTCAATTGACGCGGTAGCTCCTTCCTTTACGATATTTTCGCATACACAGATCATATCCATTTGACGCGGTAATTTCTTCCTTTGCCATAGTTTCGTCACACCGAGGTCACAGTCAATTCGACGCTGTGCCAGATTCCTTTACGATATTAATACGCACAGGCTCATTAGGTCCATCAGATATACAACACAATACACATCTACTGTTTTTTTATGTTATTGGAGTTTTACGCAATTGTCAGCATAACTTCACATGAAATAAAAACACGCGTACTTCCATCTATCTCTTCGCTGCCCGGTCCAACTCTGCTCATTTGCTCATGCCACTTAAAAGCCGGTGTAATCTAAAGGCCTATGCACACTTCTAGAACATTTATCCATCGTGTGTTCATCCATCCGACCGTTTATCACCCCGGTTTATTTAGTGCCTAGAGTTATATCCGTCTGGCTCCTATGTTTTTTAACCAATCAATACAGCTTATGAAAATCTTGTTACGGGTCAAACAAGGAACATTTGCACTCAATTATCTTGAAATCTGAAAAGCAGAAGAATTTAACAAATATTCATTTTGCTCCCTTCCATCTGCCGCAGCAACAACAATTGTGTATATAATTTATATCTTTGAACAAATTTGAAAGGTGACCACCAAAGGAACTTTCTGTGAAGTTTTGTTGAAATTTCCCAGTGGATTAGGATGATTTATCATTTGAAGCTAAAAGTTCAATTTACCCCTTTTCTGATGCCGCTTGGTAACTATGTCTTCCAAGAAGTCGTTATTTATGAAGAGTGTCTATGAGGAAACACATTAGACAAGCACTTAAATAAGAATAGAGTTTGAAAATGTTTGTCATTATGCCTCGTTCCTCTTTTTTCAAACAACTGATTTGGCTTGAACAATTTCGTAGAGAGTCTCTGAAGTAACATCTCTACTAAATAACTGGAATCGGACAAGAACTTTTGATATTGGACATTTTACTCCCTTTCTTAGCTACCACACACACAAGAGTTCTACACATATCTTTGAACATAATTAAGTAAAGATCGCCAAAAGAATATTCCTTGATTTTTTTGTCCAGTGGATAAGGATGAGAGGTTATTTGAAGTTAAACACGTACAATTTCCACTTTTTAGATGCCACCTGGTTTATACGACTTTCATCCAATCAATAAGACGTAGAACATGTGAAGGGTCACTGAATGAACAGTTCTGCTATGTTATCTTGAAATCAGACAAGCACTTTCATAAGAATGTAGTTTTAAAATTGTGTCATTTTACCCCTTTCCTTATAACGCCTGATTGCCGTGGTTAACAACCAATCGATAACATCATACAACATGATTTTGGTATTAGGCAAGCGAATTCTGATTAGAATATTTTTAAAAATAGGGCAAATTTATCCCTTTCTGATGCCGCGGCAAATCTTCCGTAGAAGATAAATATACCGCACAGTTTCTTCATTTGCCATAATATTTCCAAAAGTCGGGTAAGGGTTGATAAATCAGGTTAATTTTTCTGAATATTTCAGAATAACATAGAAAGCATTGTGGCGAAAAGATAATGCTCTTTATGTCTCCTTTTGCCACAATGCTTTCAAAATGTGTTCATTTATAGGGAGTTTATGCATGTAGGAACGGGGTTATGGGAAAATCGTTCACTGTACCGCGGAAAGGGATTTGGCCTGTAGAGGTGCGAAAACCAGTGAACACATACTAACCCTTTCCCACATGCATATATTTTATGCCAATTTCCACACTTATTTAGTCATGCAAGAACTCGCTTCCAAGATTAAAACCCCTACCATGCAAACAAACCGACATTTTATAAAATAACGGGCAATCGCTTCTCTTACAACAATGTGTTCAGGTCTATTGCATAGCTGGGATGATTCACCCGGGGATCACGAGTGTGTGAACTGACGGGATGGTATGACTGGAATGATGTTGAAAACGGCCTAAAACACCCAACAATACAAACAAAAACGACCTATAAAAGCGGGGCGGGCAATTGCTCCCTTTGTAACAGTGTGTTCAGTACTATTGAGTAGCTGGGTTGAATCACCCAGGACGCATGAGTATGTGAACAGTGCGGGTGATTTGACACACATATGATGTTGAAAACGGCTTAAAACACCCAACAATACAAACAAAACGACCATTGAAATCATGAATAGCAATGGCTCCTCTTTCCGAACTGTTTTTCAGTCCTAAAGCATAACCGGGTTGATTCACCCAGGTCCCATAAGTTTGTGAACTGTGAGGGTGATTGGACATAAATGCTGTTGAAAACGGCCTATAAATCCCAACAATGCAATCACATTGACCTTTGAAAACATGATGAGCAATGGCTCCTCTTACCACACTGTTTTCAGGCCTATTGCATAGTTGGGTTGATTCACCCGGGACGCATGAGTATGTTAGCTGTGAGGGTGATTGGACATAAATGCTGTTGAAAACGGCTTAAAAGCCCAACAATACAAGCAAAACGACCTTTGAAAACATGATGAGCAATGACTGCTTTTATCACAATATTTTCGATAGTTCATTTATAGGGAGTTTATGTTGGTGTAGCTTGTGTTTGAACTCTAAACTCATGGACAGCCTGCTTCCCTACTGACTGAGCTACCGGGGCTTGGCTAAATAAAGAGTAAATCACTTCTTTTAAATAATTGTGCAATTCCTGATGTATCATAATTAAACATCCATACATTATTTGATGAACATTTTATCCATATCAAGACATATAATATGCATTTGATTACAGTTTCAAACAATAATGAAACAGTAAAGTATAACAAAAAACCCTTTCCTTTCCCACATACAGCAAATCTGTAGCAGACGACTTTGGGAGTGTCTACTCAAAAATATGGAAAATCTCTATAATTGTAGGTATAAACTAGAATTACTGTAAAAAGTTGAAAACATTGTGGCAAAAGGAGAAGTTGCTGCAGTTGCATCAAAATGCGTCTATATCATGCGAGAAAGGGTTAAAACAAATATTTGAGATCATAATAATATGAAACAGTAGGTACATGCAGTCATATGACTACAACTGAGATACTCTGTGATATAAGGAATGTTGAGTATTCGGAGAATGACTATTATTTAAATGTTGGTGGATTATAGAGCTGTTACCGTGATATAACTGAAATAATGTTGAAAACATTGTTATTTAAACCCATCTGAAAAAACAAAATTTATGTTAAATTTTGATAAGATTTTTTAATAAATTAACAGATCTCTAGATAAGGAGTGTTTTGCTTGTTCTGAAATCCTTATGTTATCCGCTAACCCTATGTTTTGGGTACTCACAATAATCATCTCCTTTCTTTTGAGTACAAACAACAAAGGGTTGGATGATGAGACAGATATTGGGATGAAATGGTTCATAGTGCTAAATTTACAGAGACTTTTTTAAATTAAAAGGCACTATATCTAAATACTCTTCAAACAATAATCTTTTTTTTATACATGTTTGAAATACAAGGCATTTTTGATAAACATTAACAGTGCTTTCACATTCTTGACAAAATTGGTCATGCAGTCTTTTTTAACTGTTTTTTAAACAATAAATTTAAAAGGATTAACATTTCCCGCATACAACAAATCTGCAGCAGACGACTGCGAAAATATCTATGCAAACACATGAAAAATCTTTATAAATGCAAGTGTAATGACTGAAAAAAGTTGAAAACATTGTGGCAAATGGAGAAATTGCTCGTTTTGAGCAATTACTCCTTTTGTCACAAAGTTTTCAAAAGTCGTCTGCTGCAGAGGCGTCAGAAAGCGTCTATATGAGGGAAAGGGTTAATGTTGTACACACTTTGATTAACCTTTTACTACAAACAACACATCTGCAGCAATTGACTTTGAAAATGTCTTCTAAAAACATGGAATATCTCTATAATTCGTCAAAATGCGTGGGAAAGGGTAAATTAATAAATAGTCTAACATACCTAAGCTGTCTTATCATCATGTATGTTTAACAAATGCAATCCATGGAGAAACAAGTATGTTATCATTGTGTAATGACAATGCAGTTACATATTTTGCAATCACATTGGATAAACATAGGGGTATTATTCATTAAGATGCCTTTATTATCCAGTATAAACCCATCCCCTCATACACAGCAATGACTTTAAAATCCAATTGTTTTTCTATCAAACAATGGTATGAAAATTAAATTATACTATCAAAAAATATTGTTTAAAACATTGATGCAAAGTGACAAAATGTTCATGATGAGCAATTTCTCCTTTTGCCACAATGTTTTCAAAAGTGTTCAGCTTAAGATTCATGTGTAAGTTGAAATGGGTATACACAGTTTGATTGGTGAATGGGATTTTGGTTTGCTGTCTTCTCTCTACTAGTCATCTTTAATTTACCATTGGCAATTGTACAATATTTTATTTCTTCTAAGTTTGATAAACTGCAGTCATTTTTTGATAAGGATCTCAGACTGGCAGTCACAGTTGTGGAGAAATTCTTCTTCATTGACATTTAGATACTTGCCTCTGTGCTTATTGCTATGATTTAAGTGTAAATATACTTTCTACATTTTGTATCAAAATATTTGCCTTCTGTAAATAAGTTGTTTGTTGCATTGTTCAATAATTATTAGTTATCATTTTTGTGATGCTTTGTTTAATGTTTATTTTAAATTAAACATACTTGCATTATGAATATTTGTTGTTATCATAAATATGGGCAGGTAACTGGTACACGTATGATTATCCACATCCACATAAAATATGAGTTTCACTTAATCAATTATTAATGATAAATGATTAAATGAAACTCATGTTTTATGTGGTCAGTTCTGTTTTAAAGATTCAAATGGAAAGATTATCAGTGGTTTGTACCCCTGACTGACATTCTACAAATAAAAATCTCACAAAGAAATATCATAGAATTCAAAATGCAAATATAACATGCACTCCCATTTTGACTAGTTTACATCTTCAAATCAAGCATAGCGGGCAACAATGCTGTTTCTAAAGTTACAGAGCATGAAGCATGTAAAAACAATTGCTGAGTACAGTTTGGTCTCTGTGGCAGTCATCGGTTCCACAAGAATAAGATATGTTTTGGCAAGTCCAATAATCCTTTCGATATGAACTCGTTTGCTTGAAGTCTTTCTATCCCGAATAACTGTTTCACTGTTCATTCTGTTCTTCTTTTTGAAGAATGTCAGAATGTTGATGTGAATATCAAAAGGCGCAAATATGTCCTGAACATTAAACCCTTTGTCCGCCATAATACTGTCATTCAGAGAGCACATTGATGTTAAGGTACTGCGCTCAACAATCTTCCGATCATTTGTTGATCCACCATATGCATCCGATACATATGAAACGAGTCCGCCAGGAGTAGCACCAACTAAGACTTTAATAGTGTTTCTATTTTTATAAGTTGAGAATGTTGTCTGTTGTGCACTTGGGTTCTTTGGTTTGTTAATGGGGCATTGTGTACCATCTATGATCACTCTGGTGTTCGGATAGTTTCTCTTGAAGCCTGAAGGAGCAAAGTATATCACTAATTGCTGAGTAGGCCAAATGTCAACATCTAATGTATTCTCTGTTGTGACTGTTAACACTTCTGCACAAGCTCCGACATCAAGATCATCACTGACAAGATCAAGTTTGTAGCTATATATTCTGGCTCTGCATGTTCTTGACCTACATCATAGTCTGAAGAGGTGTTTGTGATATCCTGGAACAATCTCATTGATTCCCTGGCATTGCATCGACATTTTCGAAACTGGGTTTTCAAGGCGGTCTTAGAACAAAAACTCTTGGAACTACTGACTTCTTCAGTGTCTTATTTTGTCGATCAGTACCTGAAAGGCATAACAAAAACATCTGTATCCTCAACAATTAATAAAGGGCACACAAAATACTTGTTAGGTTTAAAAGTGATCGATGAGTCATGCCTTTTCCCCCTTATATACATAGTGAAAAAAGGTGTGAAAGGGATTGCATTGCATGGTCACTCAACCTGTGGTCAAGACATTTATGTACGCAGACAGAACATCCATTTTTCTTGATTTATTGTTTTAATGTCAATCTTTTTACAATAATATTAATAGACTATCATAATTTTTCAATTTGATGCGCATCCGGAGTCCTACTAGACTTATTAGATTTTGCCAAGACTCATTAAAATGTGAAAAGAACTTAAGACTCATTGATATTTGAAAAACAAATGAGAGGACCCATTGAATGTATATTGTTTTTTTATGGCGCATCGACAGCTAAGGTCATTTAGCGCGCAATTAAATTTAATTATTCATGATCCCTGGGTAAACAAACCAGTACTAGGCTAGAAAACGTGCCTTGCCCAAGGGCACTCCACCATGACCGTAGTGCCGCGACTGGGGATCGAACCCGGGACACCCGGTTTCGAAATCCCCGACGCTAACCACTCGACCACAGCGGATTCCAGGACCCATTGAAAGAAACACTATAAATAAATGCGGCTTCAAATACAACATGGTCTGTAAAAGAATTCATTTATCAAATAATAACACGATCCGGTTCTTATAAATTATATTCATCTGTTCGAAGTACACGTAGACGTCTAGTGTCGATATCGGCATGTCAAATTCTAGAATCGATACGAAGACGACAGTACTCAGTACTAAGTTGCTGTGCAAGTTATCATAAAAGTATACAGGGAACGCATTGACTGAAAACTGCGTAACGAAACTGTATGACGAAGGAATTTTCTTACCAGCATATGTAAGTGAGTTGTAGTCGTCTGGTATGAAGTGATTTTTACAAATGTACGAATACGTCTTTGGTGACCAACTTTCGTATTTGGTTTCTCCCCTTTTCATGGCGTGCACCCACATTTTTCGTCGTGAAAGATCACGAGGAAACAAATGTCTCCCTTTTCGCGAGCATCTAGGAACACAACAAGTCGTTTCAGGCATTATTTAGTTCATTTATTTTCACAACAATGTTTACAATAGTGGAAACGCCCACTACGATAAAATCCGAGGATAACCGGTTCAGGGACCTACTGGACCGAAGCATCACCACTATTATGAATTGGGGAGATAATCCACCGATGATTACCATTGGATTTCGCAGATTGTTTAATTTTGCAGTATGGTATATTAAAAGGAAACATATGTGGAGATATCTCAAAGCATTTGTTGTTTGCGACACTTTTTTAAAAGTAGGTGTACAAAAGGAAATATACCTTGTTAATGAAATAGTAAAAAATGGGAAAAATAAGATTTTTTTTGTTTAAAATTAAGTCTTCTGTTCAAAAGTAAAATGTGATGTTTTTAACATCTTAATCTAAGATACTCGAACCTGTGTTTCTGCCTCCACCGGCGAAGAGAAAATATGACTTCTGTAATGGATTGTAAATATGACTCCCAAACCGGAGATTAAATATGATTCCCAAACGGGGAGAGTAAATATGTCTCCCAAAGTGGTGACTAAATATGACTCCAAAAGCGGATAGAAATACGACCTTCGTAGTGGATATTAAATAAGACTCCAAAACCGGAGATTAAACGTGACTGCCAAAAGGGGAGAGTAAATATGTCTGCCAAAGTGAAGAGTAAATATGACTTTTAAATCCCAAAGTGGAGAGTAAATATGACTCGCAAATCCCAAAGTGGATAGTCAATATGACTCCAAACAGGGAGAGTAAATATGACTCCAAAAAGAGAAAGTAAATATGTCTCCCAAAGTAAATATGACTCCCAAAACCCAAAGTAGAGAGTAAATATGACTCCCAAATCCAAAAGTGGAGATTCTCAAAAGTGGAGAGTAAATATGACTCCCTAAGTGGAGAGTAAATATGACTCCCTAAGTGGAGAGTAAATATGACTCCAAAAGTGGAGATAACATATGACACCCACAGCGGAGAGTAAATATGACTCCCAAAGTGAAGAGTATATATGGCTCCATAAGTGGAGGTAACATATGACTCCCAAAGTGGAGGTAACATATGACTCCAACAGCGGAGATTTAATATGACTCCCAAACCGGAGATTAAATATGACTCCCACAGCGGAGATTAAATATGACTTCCAAATCCCAAAGTGGAGTGTAAATATGACTCCCAAAGTGGAGTTAAAATATGGCTCCAAAAAGAGGAGAGTCAATATGACTCCAAAAGTGGAGATAACATATGACACCCACAGCGGAGAGTAAATATGACTCCCAAAGTGGAGAGTAAATATGACTCCCAAAGTGGAGGAAGTATATTACTCCCAAACCGTAGATTAAATATGACTCCCACAGCGGAGATTAAATATGGTTTTCAAATCCCAAAGTTGAGAGTAAATATGACACCCAAAGTGGAGATAAAATATGGCTCCCAAAAGAGGAGAGTCAATATGACTCCAAAAGTGGAGATTAAATGTGACTTCCGAACCGCGATGTAAATAGGATCTCTAATCATCAGACGAGGCTTCTATACAGGTGTTCGGTGTTGAGTATTTGCGTTATCAATAGAGAACTTTATAATGCAAATAAACTGTTTGTTTGTGGGGGTTTTTTTTGGGGGGGGGAAATATAAGTGACGATTTCGTTTTGGTATTTCAGTTATCTCACAAAGGACTGTGTTTGGTTAGAAGAGAGGTAGTGTTTCTATATGATTTTGTTTTTATTGTTTGTGGGTTTTATATTTTTCGACTTCGTTTTGGTATTTCAGTTATCTCACAATGTATGTAGTGAACTCGCGTTGTCTCGAACACGAAACAAACCCCTCGATTGACTTCGAGTAAACGGCATGTGTGTGTGTGTGTGTGTGTGTGAACGCTTGATTAATGGTACATGAATTATGTATTGACAGCTTCGTTAATCATTTATTCTTAACTGGCTATTACGAAAAGCATGTGATAAAATCATACCCACATGATATCATATATCTACATGAAGGTAAAAATTATATAAGGTATAAAACCAACCAATCGTTAAGACCTGAAGATGATTTCGTAATTGTGTTCCTACTTGCAAACAAACATAAGTCAAAGCGTGTAACGTTACGGCTCGAACTACGATGAATTAATGGATAAATTATTATGGAAGATAGGAAATGCTCGATGGTTTCCGTATTAATATTGGTCATAGTTCTGTCTTGGGAGGAGTCAATGTCGACCTCTCCAGTATGAAAATAGGTCAATAAAGAGAGTCATGAATATGTAAACAAGGCAGTATTTAAAGATGGCCTAGAGCCGGTTCAGAGAGATAGGAATACATCTAGGAGAGAAGGCAGGATAACTACATCATGTAGAGGTGCTGCCGAGATCCCGCATCTCGGGCGAGAATCAGGGCCAAGAGTGGAGAGATAGATCCAGATGGGTTCTCTCTGCGGGAACCATAGGAGAAAATATGGTATTAGAAATGATGTCGCGCAGAGATTATTGCCACTTTGGGCTAATGGAAAATTTACTTAAATATCTTGGTAAAAGGAGGCGCGGCTAAAATGACTATTGATATTGTGAGATGTTCGATGTGTCAGTGTTGTATTATGTGTGAGAAGAAAATTTTAAATAGTATGCTAGTCACATACACTTGTTGAACTTCATTACTAAATAGTTTTACAACGCATCGCGAAGTACTAAGAGTCATACGAAAACGAGCCAAAGATAGAAGGATAACGTTACAAGCGATTAAGTGAGAATATTTATTCTGCAAGAAAAAGCATGTGAAATTGATCCAAAGAGTATATACGTTTTAGCCTGTGAGGTAAATTAGCTCAATAGCTATTGATAAAAAGAAATTTAATACGAAAAACGTATTGTTAAGTGTAATTATCGTCCTGATATAATTATATACCCGTTTTAAAGGCATAACCCAGATATAACCTTATACAGCTTTACTTGATTTTAAATACTATAAAAGCGGAACATATGCGAATAGCAAATGTATTGCAGTAGCGACCAGTATAGATCAGTATAGATTTAGATCACTCTAGACAAATTTTCAGTCTGATCGGAATTTACACTGTTCGTGAATGAATCAAAGAAGGTCTGACATCACTCTTGATATATAAATCAGATGCAGTAGTATGGGTGTGCAAATTGATCTATATGTACATTTGTTAAAATAGCCTGAGGATTGTGTGTATGATATTAAACGCGGCCCTCAACAATTTATCAGTTTTATCATGGTGTCTCCTGGGTAAGTGGCCTCTACTACTGATCCATGCACATTATGAATCATCAGTCTTAATGCTAGGCTCAACACTCCTGAGCGATAAGGATAAAAAAAATACTATCATGTTTAAGCTTTTGGTACCCGGCCGGGTATCGGACCCGAGACCTCCCGCACCAGAGGCAGACGTTTTACCAGTACGCCGCCGCGACGATCCCATAAATATGGTTTTCGCAGTGCATTACTCATATACACTTACTGTGTTGAATCATAAGACATCACATTGTTGTATCCCTAAATCGTTATAAACCGCATGGGTAGTGTACATATGTAGTAGCTAGAGAGTCCGACGGTTCGATCCCCGATCGGGTCATACGAAAAACATTAAAAACGGTAGTAGTGGCTTTCCTCCTTGGCGCACGGGTTGCGGTTATATAATTATACGACGCGTGCGCTGTCAACAAAATAAACAGTACGTTCAGTACTGGTAAGGAACGCCGTGATATGTCTGAAATTCTCTCTAAAGCGGCATGAAACCGTACTAACAAACATATAAGATCGTAATCACTCATTTGAATTAAAGTTTCATTCACCAGCTGGGGGATTCTGCTGGAAAAGAGATATTCAAGCATAATTAACTTTAACTTTATTAGTTCCAGTGTCGAGAAACACGATTCCGATTGTGAATTCATACTTAAGGATCCAATAAGATTCTGTTCTCCACAAATTTCTAGAAACCATCTATCACCAATCGGGGACTAAGGCATACCCTAATGAGGCTTACCTGATATACTGGGCCTACTCTGAGTGATTGATTGATTGGGGTTTAACGCCGTTTTCAACAATTTTCCAGTCATGTCACGGCGGCCAGTTCACCTATTCATATGTTTTCTCGCTTTCTCACATCAGTAATCCACACAACATACCTTCCAAGCAACTGGCTGCTTTTCCACATTAGACTGTAAGCTTATTGGTGGGAGGCGAATGACGCTTGTCACAGTGACTTTTGTCAAACGACGGAAAGAATGTTGGCCGAGCTGAGGTTCGAACTCACAACCCCTGAATTGACAGCTCGCGTCACTACCGACTGAGCTGTCGGGGCTCGGACTACTGGGTCTACACTCTTCGCAAATGTATTAATGTTGGATATCGCTCAATGTATGTAACACAAATTAAATAATGATAACCATGACTTTATATTTCAGGTGAAAACAATACTTAGATCTTTTGACACAAATAATAAGAAATGCTTTACATCAGTCTCTTCGCGATGGTCTTCTATGGCTTTGTCGTTTTGCAGAATGTTGTAGGCGAAGAAAGAGGCAAGTTGTGTAGGAATGGCTACATCCCTTGTAGTAATGACTTATGTTGTTGCCTACGTAACCTGACATATTGTGAAGGGCACGGTAGAAGTTTACCGTATATACCCAAATTACCGAACAGAACACGCAGTTTGGACTTTGCAAACAATTTTCTACCCGCGTTATCGAGAGAGATTTTCACTAACATCAGTTCTTCGGAATTCGAATACTTATACTTAAAGGCTGACCAGGTCGTGCATATAACTGAGGATGCGTTTAAAGATATTGGCCAACTGACAAGATTAGATTTGAGCTCAAATGATAATATGAACAAAACGCAATTATCTCTCTCCTTTGGAGGTCTTCCGAATCTACAAGTGCTGAATCTACAAAAGATCGGTCTTGGCCACACGATACCAATTGACCTTTTCAAGAGATTGCGAAATGCAAGTGTAACAAAACTAGTCTTGGACAACAATGAATTAACATATGTGAATATGACTGTATTCAAATACCTAACACGTTTAACATATCTCAGACTTGCAAATAATCGGATACAGAACTTTTATGCCAATGACGGACATCCCTGTTTAGAAACCTTGCATTTGACCCAGAACGAGATCACGCATTATCCACCTTTATTCTGTCCAACCAATCACAGCGTGTTTCCCGTCCTGCATCATCTATATTTAGATAACAATTACATCAGTATCCTTAGTCATGATGCATGGAAATGCCTCTATTCCGTAAAACTTCTTGCGATGGGTGGAAATGTTGTACGGGCAATTCAAAAAAATGTCATCTTTAATTTGACATCTTTAACTGAATTTCGAGTTGATGGCATGTTAGGCTTACAGGGGGTATCGTTACGCATAGCCAAGTCTGCATTTAACAGCACTAGTCTTAGACGTTTGGTCTTATCATCAAACAACATTATATACACTAAAAAACATTTGGAGCATAATGTATTTGAAGGCTGTAGGGGTCTTACGTCTCTAGATATAAGTAAAAATAATCTCGTTCAGTTAGAAGATGACGAAATAACTAGATTGTTCTCTCCGTTGACACAGTTACAGAGACTCTACATGGTATCAACGCATCTACGATCTATTCCGAGTAACCTTTTAACAAATTTTACAGACCTAGCATTTCTAAATGTGGACGGCAACGGCATTCAGGATTTTGGTGATGCATTCAATGGACTCACGAAACTCAGACACCTTAGTGTCCAGGGGAACAATATTAGGATTTTGAAACCTCGATCTTTCCCGGAGAATATTAGAAAGACCCTCATGACGGTAAATCTAGCGGATAACTCTCTGGAGTGTAGTTGTGAGAACCTTTGGTTTAGAAACTGGATAGGTGATCAAGGAAAGCCCGCGGGAACAAACATATCACTAACAAGCTGGCCTAAGCGTTACAAATGTCACACACCAAGTGGTTGGAACGGTAAACATTTTAAGACATTTCGACCAACCAAAGTTTCTTGTGAAAGGAATCATATAATTGTAATTGTATGCGTGAGCTTAGGGTCAGTATTATTTATTGTAACTGTATCAATTCCAGTCTGTTTGCGGTACAGGCGGCACATTCTCTATATGGCATACAAGCTGAGTAAAAGGACACAACGCGACCCTGAAAGAAGGCCGTTGCTTGGAGAGGAAGGCTATCCCAAGGGTGAACCATACACCTACGTCGTATACCATGACGACGACTCTCCGTTTGTTCACCACGATATGTGTGACCTTATCGAGAAAGAACTTGGTTTGAAGCTCTACATTTGGCATAGAGACGCGCCACTCGGCTCTAAGGCAAACATCATGTTCAATGCTATTCACTCGAGCTCGCATGTACTTGCAGTCATTTCGAAAAATTTCGTGACAGATGGTTGGTGCGATTTTCAGTTAAGTATCGGTCTGCTTAAAAAGAACGAGAAAAGAGAAGACTGTCTTACCTTGCTTGTGTTAGAGGATCTGGACTGTAGTTTAATGCGGCGATCTTGGTGTGTAACCCTGGTGCGAAATGCCACGGCTTATTGGTGTTCTGACCAACAAAGTATTAAGACAAAATTGTGTAGTGATCAACTGGCTACTCGATTGGCGGGCAAGGGGAAAGAAGCCTCATACCAGTAGAAGTGTAAGTGGTAACTCTTTGACTGCTTGCATAGAGGTTGTGAATACTTTGCCGCAAGAATAGTGCCGGGTTTTTAACCATTGGATAATTAAAATACTTGTTTGAGAATCACTCTCCTGTTTATATTGTTTTGCGAATTGAAATCGATACATTCGGTTGGAGAGGTCGTATGTTTGAACACCGCTTGGGTCAAAACAAAAACTTTAAAAAATGATAGTAATGGCTGCCTTCCTTGGCACTCATGGTTGCATTGTTAGCATAACGAGTGATTGGCTGGTGTCAGCATAAATGGACCAGTTATATAGGTAATTGACCCAGGCAACGCCGTTATATAACCGAATTCTTTTGAAAGTGGCATAAAATACAAACTAATCAATTAAATCGATCGATGAAAACTAACCTAATTTTAAAAATATTGATCTGCCTTGCTGTAGTGCAATAATTAGATAATATGCTGAGTACAGACTTAATAAGTTTCGTAAACGGTTTCGTTGTATTGCATTTTAAGCCACGATTAACAGTATTTCAGTTATATCATAGCATTTCGTGTGTGATTTATCATTGATACCAGTATTATTGATCCTGGCAACACGTTATTAGTCGTAATATGAGCCGTTCCGCGATAAAACCAACATTGTGGACTCTGCGTAAAGTATCGACCCGGATCAGCTTAGGCATGACCAGCAGGCTTACCCGGATAGATACTGTTCGCCTCCTGTGGATTTTCTGTTTCAGGAATCACTACTCTATACATCTATCCCCCTAAGACGGAATGTGTCGGCCGGATCAGTCTGCATTTGAGAACAAATGTGAAAACCAATATTGTGGAACCTGCGTAAAGTATCGACCCGGAGCAGCCTAAGCATGCCGCGCAGGCCAATCCGGGCAGACATTTTTCGCTTCCTGTTCAGGAAGCATCTATCCTCCTGGGACGGAATGTGTCGGCCCGGAGTAAGCAGGCTGATCGGGGTCGATACATTACGCAGAATCCATAATGTTGGTTTTCTCGTGGAACGGCTCATGTTATTCACGCAACCCTGAGCGTTATGGAAGAACACCCTTTCTTACAATTGTTAAATATGTCGATGCCAAATGTTACAAAGCGGAAGTGTAGTTTAACCGTGACTTCCGCAAACCAACACGAGCGCGTTAACTGTATTATTTTTTGAGAAAAAATAATTCGTTAAAAATAGAGTTTGAAAATGTTGTCATTATGCCTCGTTCCTTTTTTTCAAACAACTGATATGGCTTGAACAATTTCGAAGAGAGTCTCTGAAGTAACATCTCTACTAAATAACTGGAATCGGAGAAGAACTTTTGATATTGGGCATTTTACTCCCTTTCTTAGCTACCACACAAAAAGGAGTTCTACACATATCTTTGAACATAATTAAGTAAAGACCGCCAAAAGAATATTCCTTGATTTTTTGTCCAGTGGATAAGGATGAGAGGTTATTTGAAACTAAACACGTTCAATTTCAACTTTTTAGATGCCACCTGGTTTATACGACATTCATCCAATCAATAAGACGTAGAGCATGTAAAGGGTCACTGAATGAACAGTTCTGCTATAGTATCTTGAAATCAGACAAGAACTTTCATAAGAATGTAGTTTTAAAATTGTGTCTTTTTACCCTTTTCCATATAACGCCTGATTGCCGTGGTTAACAACCAATCGATAACATTATACAACATGATATTGGTATTAGGCAAGCGAATTCTGATTAGAATATTTTTAAAAATAGGGCAAATTTATCCCTTTCTGATGCCGCGGCAAATCTTCCGTAGAATATAAATATACCGTTTCTTCATTTGCCATAATATTTCCAAAAGTCGTCTGCTGCAGAGGGGTAACAAAGGGACTGTATGTGGGTAAGGGTTGATAAATCAGGTTAATTTTTCTGAATATTTCAGAATAACATAGAAAGCATTGTGGAGAAAAAAAAATGCTCTTTATGTCTCCTTTTGCCACAATGCTTTCAAAATTTGTTCATTTATAGGGAGTTTATGCATGTAGTAGCCGGGTTAAATCACCCAGGACGCATTAGTATGTGGCAATGGCTCCCCTTACCTCACTGTTTTCAGTACTAGTGAGTAGCTCGGATGATTCACCCAGTGATCACGAATGTGTGAGCTGACGGGATGGTATGACTGGAATGATGTTGAAAACGGCATAAAACACCCAACAATACAAACAAAACGACCTCTAAAAGCAGGGCGGGCAATTGCTCCCTTTGTCACAGTGTGTTCAGTACTATTGAGTAGCTGGGTTAAATCACCCAGGACGCATGAGTATGTGAACAGTGCGGGTGATTTGATACACATATGATGTTGAAAACGGCGTAAAACACCCAACAATACAAACGAAACGACCTTTGAAATCATGATGAGCAACGGCTCCTCGTTCCACACTGTTTTCAGTACTATTGAGTAGCTGGGTTTAATCACCCAGGACGCATGAGTATGTGAACAGTGCGGGTGATTTGACACACATATGATGTTGAAAACGGCGTAAAACACCCAACAATACAAACAAAACGACCTTTGAAATCATGATTAGCAACGGCTCCTCGTTCCAAACTATTTTCAGTACTATTGAGTAGCTGGGTTGTATCACCCAGGACGCATGAGTATGTGAACAGTGCGGGTGATTTGAAATATATGACGTTAAAAACGGCCTATAAACCCCAACAATGCAATCACATTGACCTTTGAAAACATGATGAGCAATGGCTCCTATTACCACACTGTTTTCAGGCCTATTGCATAGTTGGGTTGATTCACCCGGGACGCATGGGTATGTTATCTGTGAGGGTGATTGGACATAAATGCTGTTGAAAACGGCCTAAAACGCCAACAATGCAAGCAAAACGACCTTTGAAAACATGATGAGCAATGGCTGCTTTTACCACAATGTTTTCGATAGTTCATTTATAGGGAGTTTATGCATGTGGGAACGGGGTTATGGGAAAATCGTTCACTGTACCGCCGAAAGGGATTTGGCCTGCAGAGGTGCGAAGACCAGTGAACACATACTCACCCTTTCCCACGTGCATATATTTTATGCCACTTTCCACACTTATTTAGTCATGCAACAACTAGCTTCCAAGATCAAAACCCCTACCATGCAAACAAACCGACATTTTATAGAATAAAGGGCAATTGCTTCCTTTGCCACAATGTGTACAGGTCTATCGCATAGCTGAGATGATTCACCCAGGGATCACGAGTGTGTGAACTGACGGGATGGTATGACTGAAATGATGTTGAAAACGGCCTAAGACACCCAACAATACAAACAAAACGACCTATAAAAGCAGGGGGCGGGCAATTGCTCCCTTTGTCACAGTGTGTTCATTACTATTGAGTAGCTGGGTTGAATCACCCAGGATGCATGAGTATGTGAACAGTGCGGGTGATTTGACATATATGATGTTGAAAACGGCGTAAAACACCCAACAATACAATCAAAACGACCTTTGAAATCATGATGAGCAACGGCTCATCTTTCCACACTGTGTTCAGTCCTATCGCGTAGATGGGTTGATTCACCCAGGTCCCATGAGTTTGTGAACTGTGATGGTGATTGGACATAAATGCTGTTGAAAACGGCCTATAAATCCAAACAATGCAATCACATTGACCTTTGAAAATTGGATGAGCAATGGCTCCTCCTGTGGGGCTGATTGTACATAAATGCTGTTGAAAACGGCCTAAAACTCCGTACAGTGCACTCAAAACGACCTTTGAAAACATGATGAGCAATGGTTCCTTATTCCACACAATTCAGTCCTATCGCGTAGATGGTTGATTCACCCAGGAAGCATGTGTGTGTGAGCAGTGAGGAATATGTATCACAAATGCTGTTGTAAACGGTCTAAAAAAAAAAAAACGCAATCAAAACGACCATTGAAAGCACGATGGACTATGGCTTCCCTTATCACACTGTTTTCAGTACAATTGAGTAGCTGGGATGATTCACCCAGGGATCACGAATGTGTGAACTGACGGGCTGGTATGACGGGAATGATGTTGAAAACGGCCTAAAAGACCCAAAAATACAAACAAAACGACCTCTAAAAGCAGGGCGGGAAATTGCTCCCTTTGTTACAGTGTGTTCAGTACTATTGAGTAGCTGGGTTCAATCACCCAGGACGCATGAGTATGTGAACAGTGCGGGTAATTTGATACACATATGATGTTGAAAACGGCGTAAAACACCCAACAATACAAACGAAACGACCTTTGAAATCATGATGAGCAACGGCTCCTCGTTCCACACTGTTTTCAGTAATATTGAGTAGCTGGGTTTAATCACCCAGGACGCATGAGTATGTGAACAGTGCGGGTGATTTGACACACATATGATGTTGAAAACGTCGTAAAACAC